>OY755202.1:3116681-4322658 GCA_963576765.1 Draba incana | reverse complement strand
AAACCGATATCCTTGCTCTTTTTGAGACTCACGCTGGAGGTGATAACGCGAGGAAAATTTGCAGTGGATTGGGTTTTGATCAGAGCTTCTGAGTTGATGCAGTGGGCCAGCGGGGAGGCTTATGGTTGTTATGGAGATCAGAGGTTGGCAATGTGAGTATAATTGCGTCTTCTGAGCAGTTTATTTATGCGAAGATTTGTAGTGGAGTGGAGACTATGAATTTTTTTGTGGTTTACGCCGCACCTTCTGCGAGCCGTCGAAGTAGGCTATGGGGGGAGTTGCGTAATATTCTAGATTCGGTTGTTGGACCGGTAGTGATAGGTGGGGACTATTCGTCTTGACGAAAGAACATGAGGTAACGGTTGTTTGTCGGCGGACTCGCTTGCCTTTGGGGATTGGATTAATGAAATGTCTCTAGTTGATATGGGTTTCAAAGGAAATCAATTTACATGGAAAAGAGGAAGGAGTGAAAATACTTTTGTTGCAAAACGTTTAGACAGTGTGTTGTGTTGTGCTCACATAAGACTAAAGTGGCAAGAAGCATCAGTAAGGCATCTGCCTTTTCTTGCGTCGGATCACGCGCCACTATTTTTACAATTGGTTCCGGAAAAAGGTGAAAGTTTGGGAAGATGCCTATTCCGTTTTGAAGCAGCATGGTTGGAGCATCCGGGTTTTAAGGAGCTATTATTAGCCTCTTGGGACCGAAATATAAGTTCGTTGGAGGCTCTTACAAAGCTACAGCGAGATTTGCGCAAGTGGAACAAGGAAGTTGGGCGAATAAACCCAACTTTCACAGATCGATTAGATATTTGTTGAAGAAGTTTAAAACCGATATCCTTGCTCTTTTTGAGACTCACGCTGGAGGTGATAACGCGAGGAAAATTTGCAGTGGATTGGGTTTTGATCAGAGCTTCTGAGTTGATGCAGTGGGCCAGCGGGGAGGCTTATGGTTGTTATGGAGATCAGAGGTTGGCAATGTGAGTATAATTGCGTCTTCTGAGCAGTTTATTTATGCGAAGATTTGTAGTGGAGTGGAGACTATGAATTTTTTTGTGGTTTACGCCGCACCTTCTGCGAGCCGTCGAAGTAGGCTATGGGGGGAGTTGCGTAATATTCTAGATTCGGTTGTTGGACCGGTAGTGATAGGTGGGGACTATTCGTCTTGACGAAAGAACATGAGGTAACGGTTGTTTGTCGGCGGACTCGCTTGCCTTTGGGGATTGGATTAATGAAATGTCTCTAGTTGATATGGGTTTCAAAGGAAATCAATTTACATGGAAAAGAGGAAGGAGTGAAAATACTTTTGTTGCAAAACGTTTAGACAGTGTGTTGTGTTGTGCCCACATAAGACTAAAGTGGCAAGAAGCATCAGTAAGGCATCTGCCTTTTCTTGCGTCGGATCACGCGCCACTATTTTTACAATTGGTTCCGGAAAAAGGTGAAAGTTTGGGAAGATGCCTATTCCGTTTTGAAGCAGCATGGTTGGAGCATCCGGGTTTTAAGGAGCTATTATTAGCCTCTTGGGACCGAAATATAAGTTCGTTGGAGGCTCTTACAAAGCTACAGCGAGATTTGCGCAAGTGGAACAAGGAAGTGTTTGGAAATGTGCAAATGCGTAAAGAAAAGATTATGGAGGAGATTAAGAGAGTTCAAGGTTTATTGGAAACAAATCAAACGGAGGAGTTATTAGCTAAGGAAGTTGAGTTATTAAAAGAGTTTAACGTAGTTCTTGAGCATGAGGAGTTGATTTGGTTCCAAAAATCTAGAGAGAAATGGGTTGTTCATGGGGATAAGAACACAAAATTCTTCCATCTTACTACTATTATTAGAAAAAAGAGGAATCGCATTGAAATGCTCAAGGATGATGAGGGCAGAGTGATCACAGATGGAAAAGAATTGGTGAACCTGGCTATAGCATATTATCGGCGACTTTACTCTCTGGATGATGTTAACCCGAATGTGTCTAATCTTCTGCCACATGGGTTTGTGAACTTGTCATGGGATGAGAAACAAATACTTAATCGAACCTTCTCGGCGATTGAAGTGGAAAAAGCAGTGCGGAGTATGGGAAAATTTAAAGCTCCGGGTCCGGATGGATTTCAACCAGTTTTTTTATCAAGAATGTTGGGATGTTGTCGGTGAATCAGTAACTCGGTTTGTTCTCAACTTTTTCGAATCTGGGGTATTGCCGAAGGAGACGAATGATGCAATTTTGGTGTTAATTCCGAAGATTTATGGCCCGGAGAGGATTACTCAGTTTCGACCGATTAGTCTCTGCAATGTTTTGTTTAAGGTCATCACGAAAACTCTAGTGGGGCGTTTGAAGGGAGTTATGAAAAAGTTAATAGGGCCGGCTCAATCTAGTTTTATACCGGGACGATTAAGCACCGATAATATTGTTATAGTTCAGGAGGCGGTGCATTCTATGAAACGGAAGAAATGGCACAAGGGATGGATGTTGTTAAAGCTTGATCTCGAAAAGGCATATGATAGAGTGAAATGAGACTTTTTGGAGGACTCGTTGAAGGTAGCAGGGCTATCAGAAACATGGGTCCGATGGATTATGCAGTGTGTGTCGGGTCCGTCGATGAGCTTACTTTGGAATGGAGAAAAAACTGAACCGTTCAAACCAGCACGTGGTTTAAGGCAAGGGGACCCTTTGTCTCCGTATTTGTTTGTTCTCTGTATGGAACGGTTGTGTCATTTAATTGAGGCGGCTATTGAAAATAAAGAGTGGAAGCCGATCAGTTTGTCTAGTGGGGGAACGAAATTATCACATATCTGTTTTGCAGACGATTTGATATTGTTTGCAGAAGCATCGGTGTCTCATGTTTGGGTCATACGGAGTGTGTTGGAGAGATTTTGTTTAGCTTCAGGTCAAATGGTCAATCTTGAGAAATCGAAGATATTTTTCTCGGAGAACGTGTCTCGCGAATTGGGGAAAATGATTAGTGATGCGAGTGGTATTACAGTTACTTGTGACTTGGGGAATTATTTGGGTATGCCTATTCTTCAACGCCGGATTAATAAAGACACATTTGGTGATGTTGAGACGAAAGTCGCATCGCGTTTGTCGGGATAGAGAAGCCAGTTGATTAGCTTTGCAGGGAGAGTTACCCTTACTAAGTCGGTTATTGCATCTATACCGGTTCATACTATGTCTACTATCAAGCTTCGTGAGAGTATCCTGAACCGGCTGGACAGAGGGATTTTGTTTGGGGATCTACCGTAGAGAAAAGAAAACAGCATTTGGTGAGTTGGGATCATATCTGCTCTCCGAAGGGTAATGGTGGCTTGGGGATACAAAAGTCGAGTGCTATGAATAAAGCTTTGCTCGCAAAAGTGGGTTGGAGAATGCTTAATGACTACACGAATTTATGGGGGAGAGTAATTCGGTGTAAGTATAGAGTGGGTGGGATCCAGGATCGGGAGTGGACTCAAGTCAAGGGTAGTTGGTCTTCTACGTGGAGGAGCGTGTGTATGGGGATCAGAGAAGTGATATATCGAGGTCAAAGTTGGGTTATTGGTAATGGTAGTGACCCTATTGCTTAATTTATTCTAGGTGATCTCCTTGCGGGTTATGAATTGGTAAAAGCAGAGGATTTGTGGATTGATGGTGTTGGGTGGGATCTTAATGCAATCACACCGTATGTGTCGGACGAATGTCGAATGCAGTTAGCAGCGGTGGTGATTGATCGTGTAACGGGAGCACGAGATAGACTGTCGTGGGGAGAAACGTCGAATAGCCAGTTTACAGTTAAGTCTGCTTACTCACTACTTACACGTAATGATGAGCGCGGGCCGAATGGTCAGTTGTTCTATGATCGTATATGGAAGGTGGTGGCACCGGAGAGGATTCGTTTTTTCTTGTGGTTAGTCAGTCATCAAGTCATAATGACAAACCAAGAAAGATTTCGCAGACTTTGAGTGATACGGAGAGTTGCCAAGTCTGCAAAGGAGGGGCTGAATCGATTCTTCACGTTCTTAGAGATTGCCCAGCTATGGCGGGGATTTAGAGACGTCTTGTTCCGGTAAGAAGGAGGCAGGTTTTCTTTTTGCAAACATTGTTCGAATGGCTTTATAGTAATTTATGAGAAGGATGGTTCATGGAACACGATCTTTGCGGTGGCTGTGTGGTGGGCATGGAAGTGGCGGTGTGGTAATGTGTTTGGGGACACACGACTTTGGAAGGATAGAGTGCGTTTTATTAAAAATTGGGCTGAAGAGGTCATGGTAGCAAGCTCACAATCGCAGCCACCGTCGGGGATGGAAGAGAGAGTGGAGAGGAGTATTTGTTGGGAAGTGCCGCAGCCAGGTTGGTACAAATTAAATACAGATGGTGCTTCCAGAGGTAATCCAGGTCCAGCGACAGCGGGAGGTGTCTTGAGAGATGGGATTGGGACTTGGTGTGGTGGTTTTGCGGTGAATATTGGGAGATGCTCAGCGCCGCTAGCGGAGTTGTGGGGAGTCTACTATGGATTGTGCATTGCTTGGGAGAAGCGTGCGACTCGAGTGGAGCTTGAGGTAGACTCGGAGTTGGTGGTTGGTTTTCTCACGACAGGGATTTGTGATTCACATCCTTTGTCTTTCCTGGTACGTTTGTGCTATGACTTCTTATCGCGGGACTGGATAGTCCAAATTGTTCATGTGTATAGAGAGGCTAATCGTCTTGCCGATGAATTAGCGATCTATGCGTTTTCTTTACCGTTTGGGTTTCATGTTTTAAATACGGTTCCCCCAGATGTTGACTTGATCTTACAAGAGGATATCAATGAGTATTCTCAAATGAGACGAGTCCTCACTTATTCACCAAAAAAAAAAATATATATTGATCATGGTCTTATATGGTCTTCTCAATCTGGAATTGAAGCTGTCAGTTTCCGAGCAAAATATTAATAAAAAATGGAAATATATATATATATATATTTTTTTTCTTTTTGGTCTGATAAAATAAAATATTTAATTCTTATTACAAACATAACTATTTAATTCTTTTAAAATATTCAAATGAATAGAAATTGATATGTACATAGAGACTAGAGAGATACATCATATAACTAATGTTAGGATGCTTTGATAGCTTATAATATAATCAAGACATGTGGCAAATTAAGTTAACATTGGGGCGAAGAAAAGAGCACATCCATGACAAATATTTGATTTGTACAGTTCTAGACGATGGTCTTTACACTACAAGAAACTATACTATGGTAATTTTGGACGGCAAAACGGTTAGAAATCCGTGGGAAATAGCCATTTAGGACTGATTCCCTACGGATTATACTGAATATACAATGAATATTTCTTAAAGAAATTCAGAACTATACAATTATATATCGTACGAAGACATTATTAAGATTGTAGGACCGTTTAGAAACATTTGATGCCACCTAACGTAACTCGTGGCTGATCATGACAATTTTGTTGTCCCAACGAAATAGCACTAAAAAAAGTGTTGAGTCCATCAAAACACATCTACGTTAACTCCAAAGTGAAACAAAGAGCTTAGACACACAGAGAGAGAGAAAATGGGCATGGCAACGAAGACATCAGTTTGATCTCCAAATTATAGCATACTAGGGTTTAAAAAAATTTGGGGATGTTGAACAAAAAAAATAATTTGGTCTGGGCTCTGTAATATATTTACTTTCTCATACAAAACCTTAATATTATTATTTTTTTTGAAACTAAAAACCTTATTATTACAAGAAGAAAAAAAAAGAACAAATCTATCACGTTTTTCATGATTTTACCTAACATCAGAAATTTAGAGTGAAGTGGTTACTTTTTTGTTGTTGTTTCTAAAGTTACATTTCTAATCAATAATCAGACGATAGGACCATTTAGATACATAATGATGACAGCTAAATGTGACTCGTGATTTTTTATGACATTTTTTTTGGTCCTAACGACAAAGACAAATAGCATATATAGCACCACAACAAGTGCTAGCTAGGTCCTTCTACACATACGTTAACTCTAAAGTAAAACAAAGAGACTAGAGAGAGAGAGAGACCATGGCAACGAAAATAGTTTCTACCTTCGCCATCTTTTTCATCCTCTGTTTGGTTATCTTTGGTAATTATTTAATTTCTTATATGTTTCTTAAGATTTGCGTTAGCGTTTGAAGTTGTGATTTATTGGATTTTAAGCCTAAAAGTCACTTTGTATGAATGAGCAGAAGTGCCGGAGACAAAAGCGCAAGATAGCAAGTGCCTGAAAGAATACGGCGGCGATGTTGGTTTCAGCTATTGTGCGCCTCGGATATATCCATCGTTCTGTGTTCGGAACTGCATTAAGAACAAGGGTGCAAAAGGTGGAATATGCCGTTGGGGAGATGCCGGTGCTGGTGGTGTCAAATGCTTATGCGACTTCTGCGGCAAGAAAGCTGGTTCAGATGTAAACGATCGTTCCACGTTTTGATCGCAAACGCTCTTCTGTGTTTGAATCTTGCATGTGTAACAAGGTGAATGTAAGTGATAATAATGAAATAATGAATAAAGTAAGAGTTTAAAAATTAATGAACTCGTTAATGTCTTTTACTTTGAATAAGTGCGAAGATCTGGTGAACTAAAGGTTTTTTGGTCGGATTGGTTTACACAAGAAATTATTCGGAAAGTGTATAATCAGTTAGTAGTGCAAAATCTAACTTGCAAAATGCGTAATGCTTCGGTTCGGTTTTATATACACTAAAACGAATTTTCATGGTATATGTCAAAAGACTGATCCAAAACAAAAAAAAATTCCATGTATTTGTCTCCCGTTTTGTTTGGCCAGAATCCAATGTCCATTATCTAATTATTTCCATAAAATAAATTATTTAACCGACTCTATATTAAAATAGTGTAATATTATGGCAAATTAGGTGGAATAACCCAAAAAAATCTTTAATTAAAATTTTTAACCTAAATTTAATGGACATAATTGTGTCCCATGGGGTTTTTTTTTTTTTTTTTTGACAGATGTCCCATGGTTAATTTTTGTAAGTTTACTATTTATAATTTTTTTTGTGTGCTAGTGAACAAATTAACCCTAATATTATCATCTGTTTCATAATATAAATTGTTTCAAGATTATTGGTTAAATTGTGATCTTTAGCTATGTAAAAGACTCTTTGTTAACTTGCATCCACGTGTGCATTTGTTTTACTTCACCTATGACTAACGTTCGATTAATTTACGTGCTAATCGAACGGTCAGTAATAAAGTCTAGTGGTGTCGTGTAAACAAGAGAAGAAAGAGATTGATACATTTATTATCCTTTAACTCACGAGAAGAAGAAAGTGCGAGGAGAGAGAAAATGGGGATCTCAGGTTCAAAGCGAGTCAAGACGATTCTATCAAACTCGCCCGAGTTCAACTTGGCTTGTGACTCAGCTTACGAAGAGTCTCTCTCTCTTGCACAACATGCTTTCGCCGGAGTTCGTACCTACCAACTCCTCTCCGCCGCTGATCACATCCACCGGAATCTCACCTCTCTTCGATTCCCTCTAATCATCAAATGGGTCTCTTCTCCTCCGAGTCAATCACAAGTCGACTCAGCTCTCCGAGTCACGGCGGAGGAAGAAGAGATTCTTGGGCCGGAGAAGTTTAAGGAATGGTCCGTCGAGGTTTTTTCGGAATCCGTTGTCGGAAACGCGAGGAAAGAGATAGCGAGTCGGATTCCGTTAGGAATCGCCGGAATCGCTGGAATCGGAGCGGTGACTCGGTCGGGTCAAAATTTAATCGGAGCTGCGATTGGTGTGTATGCAATTGGAGTTGCTACTTCTGTTTTTCTTAGCCTTTCTTGATTAATAAAAAATGATTACTTTTCCTTCAAGATTTTGGTTTTAGAAAATGAACAAAAGTCTGGTTACTGAACTATGTGTTTTGTCTTTAAATCTTGTATACATTGTACCCTAAATTGTTAGCAATCATAAATATTAGCTGATTTTACTCCCAAACTATGGAATAAGGTTATGAGGATGAGATTTTACTATATATATAAAATGGGTCTGGCTATATTGTATCATTTTTTTTGGTAGTAGGCTATATTGTATCATGGATTAATTTCGTATATGGACATTGAGTCTTGTTTTAGTTTTTTGCTATTTATCCCTCAAAATATCAAGAATCTTCACATAATTTACTGTCTCAAATTCCTAAAAAAAAATCTGGAAAGCGAATAGTTTGGTTAAGAAATGAATAGCGAAGCTTGGAACAACATGGAAAACGTTTTTACCTGTTTGTAAGACAATCTTGATTTATCAAATCTTTAGACTGGACCGTTCGTGTCTCCAATAATTGCTTTCTTCTTTTTTGGCTCCGAATATGTGTTTGGTTTAATATTTTATACAAAATTCACCCAAAAAAGAAGTCCAATTATTTGATATCAACAGACAGCATCTCACTATAAAATACCATCGGCCAATACATCACCTCCAAAGTGTTAATAAGCATCAAACCCAAAGGAAAATGAAGTCTGTTTCCATAATCCTGGTGTTGTTGTTCGTCTTCTTCCTCGTCGTTCTTGGTAAGTTATATATACTATATAGTTACATACATTATTACGAAACTGCCACCCTCACGACTCACATTTATAAGATTATTACACTATGTAGAGTCGCCGGAGAAGGTAGAAGCCGGCGAAAAGTTCAAATGTGTGGAGGAGTACGGCGGAGACGTGGGTCCTACGTTTTGTAACCCTAAATTCTTCCCTACGTTGTGCCGCCAAAACTGCCGGAGTTTCCAAGGCGCGAAAGGCGGAAAATGCGTTAAGAGTCCCAAACACAAACATATCAAATGTTTCTGCGATTATTGCAAAGACGAGTAAGAGACTACAAGAAAACCTAGTACATTTGTATTATCGTGTAACGTTATAAATGTATAATGTGCTTTGGTTATGTAATAATGTCCTAAGTTGTCTAAGTGTAATACTCTGAATAAAAAGGCATACATATAGATGCCAATTTACGACCATTGATCTAGGTCGAGCTTGTATTGAATCTGATTTTAATTTGTTTATGAGTTAAGTTTATCTTGATTTATAAGCAAATTGAAAAGGGTTTATGTTTATAAAGAAATGAAATACGAATGAGAGATATCATTATGTAATGGTTGATGTGTATTTCAGATTATAATTTTTCACTTAAAAAATGTTTCACTCTTCGTCTGAATCGAGTCCTGGTATGTACTCTAAGCTCACGTCAAACACGACTGGACTGTTCGGTGCAACTCTCGGCCTTCCTGGAGCTGAGACTAGACCCTTTGGAAACGCCAACTAATAAAATTCACAGAACCAAACAAATTGCAGAGAGTTAGAAACTCTGTTACATTAAAAATGATTAGTTTAGTATAATTCTTGATTAGCACTTACAGGCCCTGGAATATAGAGTCTACGTTTTCCACCAGCTTTCATACTCAAGATTCCTTCATCAAGTCCCTTGATCACCTGGCCAGACCCAACGCGAAACAAATATGGTAGACCTTTCTCTAAAGAACTGCAATTGAGTGAATGTGACCATTTGATAGTAGATTTATTAAGCCAATATGGTTCTAAGACTAACTAAATAAATAAAAAATATCAAACTGTTCTGTTTTTGTATGGTTTGAGAAATATTACCTGTCGAAAATCTGCCCTGATGGAACCATAGCCACATAATTAGCAGCAACCTGCAACATTTTAAACATTTTAACATCTATTTAAGAGACGAATTACGGTTTTTTCCTATGTCTTACAATGGTTTGATTACCTGATATCCAACCGGGGGACTCGGGCCTGTACCGACTTTGATATCTTTATATTGAAGGCCTGATTCTGTAGTTACCATTGGAACCTATATTCAAAAAACAACAGAAAATACTAACGTTGGTACAACCAATCCACAATGTCATGAATTAATAATGGTTCTATGAAAAGCCAATTAAGGTGTTTGTGTGTGATCTCACCATACATTTTCAAGCTCTTTTTCGCATTCGGCTTCGCAAAGTCTTGGTTTATCTTCTGGAGGCAAACCGACTGCATAAGCCGCAAACGAGTTCATTGACAATCCTGATGACACTCCGAGTAGCAACAACATTGCTTCTCTACGGCTAGAGAGATTATTATTGATTTTACAGGTTTTGTTTCTTGTTTCCGAAGCTATGGCTCTTGTAGCTATACTACATCTTGGTGTATTTGGATTCTTGAAAGTTTGAACATTTCTAGATGTTGAACCTAGATACATAACTAAAATGTCAAATTTTCCAAAACCCAATAGAATTAAACTATTGACGAGTGAGAAATCCACAATTCTAATTGCAATTATTCAAACGATGAATGGAAACTGGTTCAATCAAAAGAAATGAGAAACCCAAAATTCCAAAGTGGATAAAATCTCATATTCGAGAAGAAAAACAGATTCAGTACTTTTTAGGTTCTTAGTTCTTACCTAGTGGTAGAAGGAGAGATGATGGAGAAGAAGCTGCCATTTTTATTCTTTGAGCTCGAGTGAAGAAAAAATTGATGATTTGGCAATTGGCAGGAGCTAACGAAAAGCTTAAGTGGATAACGAAATCTCTCGTTTTGTTTGTGTGTTTGGTTCTTGCTGATTTGTCTCGTAATTTAAAAAAAAAAAAAAAAAATGTTCAGGGAGAGAAACTAAAAACGTTAAAGAGTGGATCATCCGAACGTTGAGACGGCAAGGAGTTCTCTTTCATCTTCAGTGGGGTGCACATCACTTCATACAAAACGGCATCGTTCTGATATCGCGGTTATAAAGACGGTAATAATTATACTGTAGTGGGAAAATATGTTGGGTCAGGTTGGTAATCTTACTTTTTTGAGAGCTGGAGCGGTATGTTTTATAGCATAGAACAAAACTGTATATATAAAGATTTGAGATAAAGCTGTATAAATAAAGATTAGTTTAATAGTGTTGATAAAGATTTGGTATTGTTTTGGTGATTGGTACAATTTAAAGCAGTACAAATTAAAAAGAGGCGGTACGTTATAAAGACAGTTATCAATCTGAATCGTTCTTTTTCAATAAAAAAACATAGTGAAGTCTTAAGAAATTTGAGAAATTTTGTTATAGAGGGATTTATGCACTGATTGTTAGAGCATGTTTACTAATGAGACTCCATTAAAAATTAAAGAAAATAAAAAAAAGAAAATTATTTGGTCTCTCTTTGGGTTCAATAGTTTCTTTGGGTAGAGATTTGGAGAGGGGCTCATAAACATTTCTTTTAAATGTTGTATTTTCATTGGTTGAATTTCTTTAATTAATAAACATTTCTTTATTTTTTAATTATATGAGACTAATGGAGTCTCGTTAGTAAACATGGTCTAATGAACATATTTTTCACCTTTATCACACAGAAATTTTTGGGAAGTATCAAGGCTATATTTAGTTTTGGGATCTGATTACACTCAAATTACTTTCTGCTTTGTAATACTCCCTCCGTTCTCTTTTGTTTAATGTTCTAGAATTTTCACATTTATTAAGAAAACATATTAATTCTTAGTTATAATATCTTGCTTTTTGCACTAAACAATTTTCTATAACTCTAACCCAATAGTAAGTCAATAAAACTAATTAATGTGTCTTGAAATTTACAATTCATCATTATTTTTTCATTAAAATGCATTGAAAATGTAAAAAATCAATCTTTTAAATTTTTTTTTTTTCCTAGAACATCAATTAAAAGAGAACGGAGGAAGTATATTTTTTCTAGTTTATGTTATAACTCAGAAAATGTCTTCCTTTTGGGGGGAGTGAAGGGAAAAACAAGATAAATAAAGTACTATTTAAAGATTTTTTTTTTTAATTACGGAAACAGAAAAATGATACTCCACATCGATCAATATATTTTTTCAGTTACGTCAATATTGGTAAAAAAATAATTAAAAAAATTTGTGGAAATAAAATGAAATTCAGCAAACTAACCAAAAAATAAATGTGTTTCTTATTAGAATCGTATCATATTAAAAACTAGAATAATACCTTCGCGATGCGAGGATTATTTGAGTTACTGTAAATAGTTATGTTTTAAAACTAAATATATACGCTTGATATATGTAAATATGGTTTCAATCATTAAACTATTTGATATAATAACTAACTCATGCTTACATATTTTAATGATCTCTTTTGATGTTATGTTGTAAATTTTAAACATGTTAAAACATATTATTAACCAATTTTTCTTTATCTTTCCTTTCTCATTGATCTAGTTTATTCATGTTAATTATTTTGTATTCTCCATAGATCTACATATGTTAAACTTCTTCTTATATATAACGATATAAACATGGTCGTTTCTATTTTTAGTTATATAGTTGTTGTTTTTATTTGTCTAAATTTTGTTTTCTGTAACTAAATATAACTATTTGTATAGAGGTTTTGTGCAATTTGTAAAATTACTTTATGCTTGTGTTTTTTTCCATTTTAATTTCTTACTTTTTGAGTAATTAACAATTTTAATATTGAAATACTTACATATTTAAAATAATTGACATGTGTTAAAATCTAATCGGCTACTTATACACGTGTCGCGATCTCGTAAGTTACAATTTTACAAACTCTCCTTTATATAATAAGATATAACTAAGACGCCGCACATTGTTTCAATTATGTTGACAATAACCAACATTATATGAAAACTAACGTATAAAACTAGAATAATACCCGCGCTGTGCGCCGAGTAAAATGGTTATAGAATAAAATTGTTATAGTTCTAGTTAATCATATAATTTTCACTTTTGCATAAAAATTGTTATAAGAAATCAACTAATAGAATCATAATCGTAATCTTACGATATAATAAACTACCCAAATTATATATATCTTACTATATTTTACCAAGACAAACTAAAGAAATCTGACACTGAAATTTGAGAATCTATACTACTGGTTACAAATACAGAGACTTAGCATTTGATTATAGTTGTAAATAGGGGTGGGCAAAATATCCGAAACCGAAAAACCGAACCGAACCCGACCGAAATTACCCGAACCGAATCCGAACCGATTCTTTAAAAATATCCGAACGGATCCCCCATACTTAAAACCGAAAACCCGAAACCGAACCCGAACCGAACCGATAACCGAACGGGTACCCAAAATATACAAAACATAAACAAACCTAAATATATTTAGAGTTAAAGTAGGGTGTGTTCATGTAGTTTATGTAATTTTTATAATTTTTTCTTTATTTTTTTATCAATTTGGATATTGTATATACATTTCGGTAAAAATAACCAATTTATGTTCTTATTTGTAATATTACAATTTTTTTTTTGTTATCTTGTTTAGAGTATTTTTGGATAATTCGAATACCAAATAATTAAATTGAACCAAATGAAAAAGAAAGCGAGGTAATTATAAACTTTTGGAGTAGTTTTTAAATATTTTTGATAATTTTTTAGTATTATGGATAATCCGAACCCGAACCGAACCTAACCGAAACCGAACCGAACCCGACCCGAAGTTTTCTAATACCCGAATGGGTATTACATCTCTAAACCGAAATACCCGAAAATCCGAAATACCCGATCCGAACCCGAACGGGTATCCGAATGCCCACCCCTAGTTGTAAACAAAAACAATGCATTGATAAAATATACTAGATTACATTTTCATCGGCTAGACAAAATGATTGCAATTAAGTGAACATCATAATGAGAGAAACAAAAATCAATGAAGGAAAACAATATGTGAACTACATAATGAGTAAAAACAATCGGTGAATGGTATCAATTTTTTTTATTCTAACTATGTGGGGCAAAGAAATTTGATAGTACTTTTAGTACTCAAAATTATAATGACGTAAGCACATTTTATAGTGTCCGTGTAGTATTGTCTCTAGTAGGTTAAATTTTTGAAATATCCTCCGATAATTAATGGAGATTTACCAAATCCTAATAATATATTTGAAAATTTAATATGTTTAGATATATTTGATTAGTCATAACTAACTAAATATTTGAAACATGAAAAGATGGTATCATGTGAATTTACCAATCACGTTATATCTATTTTTAGTTCCTAATTATTTGGTTACCTTTTTAGATTTTATTTTCAGCTCACAAATTTCAATTTCAATCTAATCAAATAAATTTTGGTAATAGTATCCTAAATTTTGAGAATGACTATTTAATTTTGCCTAATAAATTCATTATTTGGTGAATATTTTGAATATACAAAATTTGGTATCATTTTAAATACGTTTTTTCTGTTTAAAAAAACTATGGTTAATAAACTATTTGGTGAATATTTTGAATATACCAAATTTAGTATCATTTCAAATACTTTTTTTTGTTTAAAAAACTATGGTTAATGTTTGAAACAAATTTTGATGATCAAATTTGAAACATAGAAGGCTGTACCAAAAAAAAAAAAAAAATTGAAACATATAGGACAAACAATTTAACATCTTAAAAGTTCTATTTGTTATTATAATTAAAAGTAACGATTCAATAACATGTGCTACTGTCCAACGAATAAATTCTAATTTTGAATGTCAAATATATTTTTCAGAATTTTTAATAAGTTAAAATGTTAAATATCTATTGAAATTTGTTGTGTTTGGCAACTGAACTAAAAGTAACTAAATAGATGTAGCAACTAAAATAGTGTTTTTTTTTTTGTTGGAAAGAGGGGAGAAGTCCCCTCATTTTATTCAATCATACTTCAAACACTACAACCGAATCTGCCGAGGAACCGAGGTCCCAATATTAAAATAGTGTTTGGCAAATGGTATATAGGATTAGAAAAAAAAAGAATTTTTAATTAAAAAAAAAGAATTTTTAATTAAAAAAAAAGTGAGAAAAATCCTAATGATGACATCTAAGCAAAATGATCTCAAAATATTTCTCTTTCAATATATAGAGGATGTAGTGTAACAAATATTTTAATAGTTGCAAAACACCAACTTAAAAAAAAAATAACGGATCCTTAACAATAACAATGGCATTGTCCTCCATGAGGAAGATGTTTGCAAAAGCCTCCTTTGCCATTATCACAACCAGCAAGACACCACTTGTTGCATCTCGCGTTATCTCTTGATGTATTGCATACTCCGAATTTCGGATGTGTATTGCAACACAAGGAATTACCACCTTCCGTAGACAATCCTTCAACATCTATAACATATAAAGAAGAACAATTTAATAAATTAGCTATACAGAGGAATATAAAAGATTAATGATACGTATAGTAAATATGTATATTCACGGTCGATTGATAAAAAGTTAAAAACATCACAAAGTTTGTAAACTGTAATGAAAATAAATAAAATGTTTGGCTAAAAACTAACCTACGGAGAAAAGAACAACAATAAGCATAGCAAAAGAGACGAATTTTATGGTAGATGCCATTTCTTGATTTACTTCTTTTTGTTTGTTAAAGAATAAACTCAAGTCTGTGTATTTCGTAGAATGTTACGCATGCTATCTATTTATATATGATTTCGTCTATTATGTATTCTGGATACTCAAATCAAATAATTAATGCTATTCCTGATTTTTATTTTTATTTTAACATCTAATGCTATTACTAGGGAAATTTTCCAATTCAAAGCTAGGAATTCTAGGCAAGAAATGTCTTTCTGTTACTATACGTTGATACGTTTATATTCTAGAGTGTTTAAAAAAGAGAGGCAGTAATCTCATAATTGATTTGCTTTTACAACATTAGTCAAACAATTTAACACAAAAGCATTAAAAACATTATTTCGGAAGTAGTAACCTAATTTAGGTTAGCAAAAAAAGAAGAAGTAGTAACCTAATTTGGAAATAAATTTTCAGAACAAACTAACGTAAAACTAAAACCGAGGGGGCAAACTGTAAACTAATTTCGATAATTTCGATAATGTAAACTAGGTTAGTACCCGTGTTGTACATGGATTTAATTGTAACCGTTAATTTAAATTTAAATTGTTTGATATATATAGGTAAAAATTGTTGATATTATTACGTACCAAAATGAATTATGTATTTACAAACATCTCAATGTATATTTAATGGATTTCTTTTGTAACGCCCAGACCGCCCCTCCCATGACCCTCCGTCCACTCTCAAGTCCGTGGGCCCACCATGTCCAACGGTCATTGCGTTAGTCCGGAAGGCTCGGAAGTCATGCTTACTAACCCTGCAAATCACCGCGCGATCTTTTTCTGTGTTTTGACCTCACTCACACGGTATCAGAAATAACTTTCCAGTAGGCCATCCATCCTGAAACTACTCCAACTCAAGCACGCTTAACTCTGGAGTTCTCTCAAAACCTGTGACCAAAAAGATAAGTGCACTTTGGTGATATAGGTAGCCAAATCAATTCCTTTAAACTAGGGTGTCACATCTTTCATAATATAGGTTGAGTAGTATTATATATATGTATATATAATGGATACATTTTCCAAAAATAACTAATGAATTTTTTTCAATTCCAAAAGTGAAGATTATGAGTGTATATATAAAGCTTCGCTTATGGTTATTTTTGCATTTATCCCTTTTTATAATTTGTGTGGTATTAATAATTTAATTTTATTTATTTAGATTACACTTTATTTAATTATATTTTATTCTTGGCTATATGAATAATAGAATTCAATAATGTTTTTTCGTTATTTTAAAATAAGACATTATTTAATTTTTAGTTAGGTAAACTATTCTTAATTGGGAAAAAGGAATAGGAGATAATGAGAATATGAATTTCGTATATAGTGAATATAAATAGTAATTAGATAGTGATCCGCGCTATGCACGGGATAAGTTAATTTGTAAGTTTATTTGCTTAATTTATAGAAATGAATGACTCAATTAATTAACATATTCTTCCCGTTGGTTAATGGGTATAATATACACAACATAATTAATTGATTTTAATTGGTCAAATCAAAACGTTTCTTCATTTGATTTGAGTTTAATTATTTGCATTTAAATTACATGTGATGCTAGTGTTGATTTAGCTTTCTCATCAATAACGTAGACATTTATTTATGATTTTATACGCTAAATAGCATATTGATAATATATTTCAATTGGAACATTTTGGAATGCGTAATTATAGCATGATCAATTTTAATTTATTATAAATTTAGTATTTACTTATTAATGGTTTTTTATAGAAACTAATAAATGCTCACACAATTTTTGATACAAAAAATAGTAAAACCAATTAATTAGGAAAAGTTATTTGAGAATGATAGTGTGTATCGCATTCAATATCGCAAAATTAATATCAAATTGTTAGGAATTAATGTACTTGCCATTAATAAATCAAAGAATCGAATAATTTAAAATGGAGAGACATGGGAATAATTTTTGGTTAATACTTTAAAACATACCATATATATGTAGATACTATAAAACTTATGTACTGATTAATTTCTGTGTCAAATGATTTATTTTATTAATCATCTAGGTTTATTAAATTAATAATGCCTCGAATAATGAAAAATTTGTGTATATTAAGTTTTAATATATTTATAATAATATTAAATAATTTAATCATCTAAGTATATCAAATTAAAATATATTTCTTATATATTTCATTTTATTTTGATATACATCAAATCTCAAGATATAAAGAAAAATTCATTAATTTAAAGTAATGGAAATAAAACTAAACTAAGGTAATTAGATTATTTTTTTATTCGCAACAACAATAAAACGTTTATTTAGGTTATGAATTTTCCACAAATAAAAAATAATTGGGTTTTTAATAAAATAACTAAATTTAATATTTAGTTGTTTATTTGTGGGAAGATTGAATAATAGATATCCACTAGAATATCTTTCTATGCTAATAAGTAATGAGAATATATTAGAGGGTTTATTGGTTTTGGTATTTTAATGGATTTGAAAATCTTAACCAAATCTTATGTCATATTTTCATTAAAATCATGTCATATTCAATTTCTGATTCTTAAATACAAATCAATCATCTCTTATTCAATTTGTGATTCTCAAATACAAATCAAAATTACCTCTTATTCAATCCTACGTATTTACTTATGTATTTGATTTTAAAATGAATTTTAGTGGATTTGGAAGGATTCCTATGTAAAAATACAAAGACTCAAATTCATTGAAAAACCTTGTTATTTTCAAATACTAATCAAAATACACATGTTGGATTTGAAAATCACAAAGATTTGTAAATCCTATATAAATTTTCAAATCCATTAAAATACCAAAACCAATAAACCCCCCTAAATTTCCTAAATCAATTTTGATCATGAGTTATGATCATGAGTTTGGAAAAAAAATCTATCAATTATTATTGTAAGTATATTGTTTGGTTATAGGGATTATGTATTATAGAGTGTTTAGATCATCTCCATTGTATTTCTCTATTTTATAATCAAAAATAGAGAAAATTATACCATTCCTCTATTTCTTTTCCATTGTTTCTCTATTTTCGAGGAATTGTTATTTTTCTCCGCAAGTATAGCAATTCTACATTTTTACCTCTATTTATAGAGGAATCAGTGCCGGCCCTGATATATGTTGGGCCCAAGCTAAAAACATATATTGGCCCACTAAACCTTATAATGTACATAATTTTTTTTAAAAACAATTGTGACAAGAGTAATCGAACGGCTGACCTCTCTATACATACTTTCACGTAGATTATTTGGCCCTTAAAATATATACACAAATTTTTGGCCTTAAGCACATGCTTCTTTAGCTTGTGCTCAGGACCGGCACTGAGATGGATGCTATAATTTTCTCTATCTTAGAGTTAGAAATAGAGATGGGTTGGAGTAAATTGTATTCTCTAAAAGAGAGTTTAAAGAAAAAAAATAGAAATGAGTTGGAGATGTCCTTAGATAGTAGTATAGTAGTAGGATTTAATTATTAAATAAAAAAATTGAGAAAAAATGAGGTGATAATACCTAAGCAAAATGATCCCAAAATGCTTCTTTTTTAATATATAGAGGATTTAGCACTCAAAATTTTGTTATATTTAATCTTCTTAAAAAATATTATATAAAATGGTAAATCGGCATATGCGAAGTGTTCCTCTTTGTTTTTGATCAAGTATGTTATTTTGGTGGGAAAGAATTTTCAGCTTTTGTGCTTGAGAATACATTGTGTTTGAAAGGTTTATGAATCAGTCGTATGCCCTGATTTTGGCCAAATCGTCAGTCAAAAATTATAACATTTTCTTTGTACTGAATATTAAATAGTATTCAAATCAAAATTATAATTACTAAAAAGTTTAGATATCCGATTAGTATGTAGAATGATGGATCCATGAAGAAGACTTCGTGGTTGGTTCTCAAGTCAAAGTCGATGCCACCTATAATTTCAATTAAGCCTATTCGTCATTTACTTTTCCTTATATCTTATCCATCCCGTTACGTCAAACATCTTCAACTAGGAAAATGTCAAACTCAAACATCACACTTTTTAATTTAATACATTGTAGCAAAACTCCATAATTTAAAATTTTAACTATAAATATCTTGCAAGTTAACTAGCGTGTGGGATTAAAAAAAAAAAAAAAAAACTAGCGTGTGGTGGAGGGTATAGTGATATTAAATGTAGGACCAAGAGCGTAAACTCGTTACGGTCCCATGATATTACGGTACCATGTTCGATTTTATTGTGTGTAAACTTTTCGCACTTCCAAATATACTTCTCGTCTAATGAACATTCAAAGTGAAAATCAATACTGAAAAAATCTATATAGTCCATGGAACGCGTGAGCCACCGATAGAGTCTGACCCTACGGGTCCAAATCAAGCTGGCAGCAAGCCGTGGCAGCTGGATTTGACATGCATGATAATTCCACAATGACCAAATTGTTTTAAAACGAAGAGAAATTTCATTTTTCCACATATGAGCTAGCTAGAACATTAACTAACTAAAAAACCTTCTTCTTCTTCTTCTTCTTCTTCTTCTTCTTCTTTTTCCCGTTCAGGTAAATGGCAAAGGCATTTCAGTTGATTCTCCTCCTTGCATCACATTTCTTGGTCTCTGGTACGTTTCCATTCCAAGAAACTCGTGGAGTCTTTGGTTTAATCAAAATTTCGTTCAAAACCGTTTCATGTATTTGCAGTGATGTCGACGAGGAGCTTTACAATAGAGAACAAATGCGAAAACACTATATGGCCTGCAAGCTACGACTACTCGGGATCACTCGACACAACGGGTATCGTTCTTCATAAAGGAGAGAAACGTACCGTAAATGCATCGTCTTCATGGATAGGTCGTTTTTGGGGTAGGTCGCTCTGTGTCACAAACGAAACAGGAGCTTTCTTATGTGAAACGGGAGATTGTAGCTCGGGCGATATCATATGTCTCGGCAACGCCACGCAACCAACGACTGTGGCCGAGTTTAACCTCGCCTCTGACGGTGGTTTAGACTATTATGACGTCAGCGTTATTGATGGTTATAACCTTCCTCTGCTTGTTACCCCAGAGAACGAAAAGTGTAGAAGTATCGGATGCGATGTTGATATGAACAAGACGTGTCCATCGGAGTTGCTGTTCAGAAGGCCCAAATCGAACCATCCAATCGCTTGCAGGACCACATGTCAGAAAGACCAGGTGCCGGATCAATGTTGTGTCGGACTCTATGTTGAAAATGCCGTACCACCGGAAAAATGCAAACGGACAATCTACTCGAAGACTTTCAACGAAGCGTGTCCAGGGGCTTATAGCTACGCTTACGACACTAATATCAGCACCTTCACATGTTCTGGCTCCTCTAACTTCGCCATCACGTTTTGCCCGTCTGATCGTGATAAAACAAGGTAAAATTTGATTTACAAAGAATTTTTATTCATTTCAATAATTTTCAGAGAATTTGTAAACATAAAGCACTAGAACCCACTAAGAGTCGGTAGCTTAACTGGTAAAGTATCTCATGGAAAAATGTAGAAATCGCTGGTTCGAATGACACTTGGGAGAACCATATAAAATGGTCTTGTTAAGATGTATGAACCTGATCCATAATCTTTTAGTATTAAAAAAACATGTAGCTTTAGTGGATTTTACTAATAAATACTGTTTATTTGTCATCTACTTTTAAATAGAATGCATGATGATGTTGACAAAAAGGAGCAAAATACATGTTTTTATAATTCATATATATATATATATATATGGATATTAATGATATGTAATTTAAGTTACTTGTTGGAAAATCAACAACAGGATCTCAATGGCTGAGCCTCCATTAGCACCTCATACAAACGATGGAGCTGTTGTAGGAAAATCTCCGCCGAAGTTAAAAATCATACTCGGTACATTTTAGCTTCAACCTTTTGACATTACCTTACTTATCTTGCTCATTAATTTATGATGGATATAAGTTTACAACAACTAACTTTCGAGGCTTGATCTCTTGTAGGAGTTTTATCAGCTTTAGCTGTGATTATCATTATTGCGATTGTGGTAAAGGTGAGAGCAAATAATCTGAGAAAGAGTGATTGGAATGAGAAGAACATCGAATCAGTTGTAATGTTAAAACGATTTAGTTATGTACAAGTTAAGAAGATGACAAAATCATTCGCGGATGTTCTTGGGAAAGGAGGATTTGGAATTGTCTATAAAGGAAAGTTACCTGATGGCACCCGAGATGTTGCGGTAAAGATCTTGAAAGACTCAAACGAGAATGGGGAAGAGTTTATCAATGAAGTAGCTAGCATGAGTAGAACATCTCATGTTAACATTGTTCCTCTTCTTGGATTTTGCTATGAAGGAAACAAGAAAGCTATAATATATGAGTTCATGCCAAATGGATCGCTCGACAAATTCATCTCCGAGAAGATGTCAACCAAGATGGAATGGAAAACGTTATACAACATAGCGGTAGGTGTTTCTCGTGGCCTAGAATACTTGCACAACCGTTGCGTATCGAGGATTGTACATTTCGACATAAAGCCACAAAACATACTCATTGACGGAGATTCTTGCCCAAAGATTTCGGATTTTGGCCTTGCTAAGCTATGCAAAAATAATGAAAGTATTATATCAATGCTAGACGCGAGAGGCACCGCAGGTTACATTGCCCCAGAAGTGTTTTCGAAGAATTTTGGTGGAGTTTCTCATAAGTCGGATGTGTATAGTTATGGAATGGTGGTTCTTGAGATGATTGGAGCAAATAAGATGGAAATAGCTCAAAATGCTAGATCCAACAACACTTCAATGTATTTTCCAGATTGGATTTATAAAGATCTTGAGAAGGGAGAAATCATGAGTTTTTTCGCAGATCAAATAACCGAAGAAGAAGATGAGAAGATAGTAAAGAAAATGGTATTGGTGGGTTTGTGGTGTATTCAGACGAATCCATTTGATCGTCCACCAATGAGCAAAGTCGTTGAAATGTTAGAAGGAAGTCTAGAGGCTTTGGAGATTCCACCTAAGCCTGTTTTATGTTTACCAGCGCGGATAACATTTCAAAGTGATGGTGAGATTCAAGAGACTTCAAGCTTCTCAAAACCAGGTGAAGATACTTCACATTTTTCCGAAAAAGAAGTTCAAGATATTGCATAAGAGAATCAAGATAGCTCAAGGTCTTGGGATCTTCTTACCGGCTTGTTGATGAATCCAATTTACTTATGCAGAGACACTAAAAGTTAAAAATCCTATGTATCTTTGATTCAAAGAGAATCTTAAGTAACACTAATCCTAAGTGTCATTCAAAGAGGAACTTAAGGAACACATTAATTAAATCAACCAATCAAAATATTTCAATTTGTCATGGTGGAAATCTTTACATATTTTCAATATCTTTAATACATGCGGAGCATTGATGACAAAAATATATACTTACCAAATCCATTACCATATTGAGACACTCAAACTGATTTAACTCATTTATATAGTAGTATTTTGGTCAGTGCTAAAGTTGGGTTTAAAAACATTTTATAGAGTTATTAAAAAACATTTGTTTTTGTAAATATAAGATATATATCACTCAATTACATTTTTTATCATACATTATAAGACAATGTTCGCTTTTTGTTTTTGTTATTGTAAATCAATTTCTTTTATTTTTATATTTTGTTTACAATTAAAACGTAAGACCTATCATATTAAGACATTCAAGATTCGAAAATCGACCGATTAATTTTTTTAGTGGACATAATCATTTATCTAATATCATTTTGGTGTGTATGATTCAAAACAATATAATTTTACTATATAATAAACTGAAATTTATATTCCCACGCTTGGCGTGGGTCAAAATCTAGTTCATGTGGAAATGAAAACCCAAAATCTTCTTATATGAAGAGATGATGTTTTAGATGCAGACATGCGACATCCCATAGAGTCATGTGACTTTATTTAAACTCCTCGTAACTAAGCCAACCTGCCATATAGTAATACTAGAAAATTACCCGCGTTATACGCGGGATAAAAATCATAAAATGATTGTCGAATAAAATCAATAATTTTAGTTAAAAAACAATTATGCTGAATTATTATACATAATCTAAGACTCATTTTATATATTTAAATTTTGCAATTATTATGTATACAAATGTGTTTCACCCGTGAAATAATTAAACCAACAAATTTCATTAATAATTATTTTACTTGTAGGAAGGTGTATTTATGAAAAATTAAAACATCTACTTGTCAAACAAAACAACACTTATAAAAATATATATGAAAAAATGTTTTACATGCTCATATATTTTCAAAAGATAATAAATTGTTTTTTTTTCTATTTTAAATCAATTTGTTTTGGTGTATATGTTAAATTTTTGTTCACATTTAATTCTATGATTTAAATCTATAAATTTTCGAAATACTTTAATTTTGGTAAGTTTAAGATTTCTAAATATTTTTAATTTTGGCAAGTTTAGGAAGATTCAAATGTGTTTGACAATTAGAGTTATAGTAATCAAAATAAGTATATTTGGGAATAAATGTGTTTGATAATTAGTATAAGAGAATTAAATAAATAAATAAAAATAAAAAGGAGAAAAATTGTGGAAGTGACACATAAGCAAAATGACCTCAAAATGTTTCTCCTTTAATATATAGAGGATTTTCTTTTTAATTTGAATTCTTTTTTTTTTTTTGTCAGCAACAAAGATTCATTTGATAACGGCCCAATGGGCTTGGATACATCGGTTTATCAGAAGAAAACAACAACTATAATTGAAAATTTATACCACATAATTGACCAGAAACATGCTTATCCATCTAACACACGTGTCAAGCATGGAATCGAATGAGAAGAAACCACCGCCAGAGATTTTTCTGATCTGCATGTTCTTGATGTCTCATCTTCTCCGATATCCTGCATATTCCGATCATCTTCCCCGATAAACTTACAACCTATCGCTTAAATGGAATCGCATGATTTAAACAAATCTCCTTACTCATCTTGTTAAGAACATGGGCTCAACCCCAAAGAAATCGGACAAGAGACTCATATCCTACGACCGCTCATTCACTCCCAAATTCTTCAGAAATTGAACCTCCTACTCAAGCCTTTTCCCTAAATGTGAAGAATATTGTCCCACATCGGAAGTGAGAATAAATCTGAACTAATATATAAGGGACTTGGGCCTCTCCACTCATTGCCAATTGGTTTTGAGTTGGATGCCTATGAAACTTAACATGGTATCAGAGCCTGAACACACACCCCCCACCCGAACCAAAATCAATCCGGTCCGAAAGAGGTCTGATTGATCTTACCCGAAATTAATCTAAGACATGGATATTATCGAGATTAATGGCTAGACGGGCCATTATCTCGAGGGGGGGGGGGGGGGGGGGGGGTGTGAAGAATATTGTCCCACATCGGAAGTAGGAATAAATCTGAACTAATATATAAGGGACTTGAGCCTCTCCACTCATTGCCAATTGATGGTTGTACTCCAAAGGAAATGACGCTGGTTTTGCTCCTAGTAAACCAGTTTCTGAAATAAGATCCAAAACGTACTTGCGTTGACTTAGATTAAAACCAGCTTTACTCCGAGATACCTCAATCCCCAAGAAATATTTCAAAGCTCCTAAATCCTTCATTTTAAAACAGGATGAGAGATAATCTTTGAATACATTCAATGCATCCTCCGAGTTCCCAGTAAGTATCATATCATCAACATATGTGAGCAAATTGATTCGAATACCATTTTTATCGAACGTGAAGAGTGAGTAATCAGAGAGAGATTGTTGAAACCCATAATCCTGTAATGATTTTGTGAGCTTTTCGAACCAGCACCGAGGTGCTTGTTTTAAGCCGTAGATAGATTTCCGCAAACGACATACCTTTGTTTCATCTTTGGGATAAAAACCAGGTGGAGGTTTCATGTACACCTCTTCCTCAAGATCACCATGTAAGAAGGCGTTATGCACATCCATTTGATACACCGGCCAATCATTTCCTGCAGCAACGCGAAGAAACATACGAACAGTGCCCATCTTAGCCACATGAGCAAATATTTCCCCATAATCTTCTCCCGCAACTTGTTTGTTACCGAGAGCAACTAACCGTGCTTTGTACCGTTCAATTTGTCCATCAGAATGATATTTGATCTTATAAATCCACTTACTTCCAATCGCACGCTTTCCCGGTGGTAAATCTTCCAATGTCCAAGTCTCATTTTCTTCCAAAGCAGTGACTTCCTTAGACATAACTTCTCTCCATTGTTTCAATTGTACTGCAATGTTAAACGATTTGGGTTCAACATTGACAGTAATAGCAACTTGAAAGGCTCGATGAGTTGCCGAAAATCGACTACAAGTCACATAATTCGAGATTGGGTAGAAAGAAGAATCCGTAGATTTTGCAAGAAGCTTGCTCTGAGCCGTATTGTAACATCCGGAGACCACATTTTCGTCAAATTTGATATATGTCGAGTAAATCGTTGATAAGTTTTGCAATACTTATCGGAATGAGGTAAAACCAATTTCATTGGAAAGCTAACTCAATTTCCTATTTTGTATCCAAAAATCAAAGATTTTGAATTTTGGGAAGGGTGTCTAGCGACACGTTTACCATGTCGCTCGACACACTGTCGGCAAGTTTGGTTTTGATAGAGACTTGTTGCGGATTGAGGATGGAACCTCTATATAAGGACAATTTCGCGTTGCAGAGGCCAGGAGATCAAAATTAGGGGTTGTTAGAGGTTAAATCTTGTGGGTTTTGAGTTGGTTTTGAGTGATTTGGTGTTTGAATGATGAGAAATCGTTTTTGGGAGATGAGGTTCTGTTTTTGTTCGGTGGAAGGAACAAACGGACGGGAAGATCGAATCGGTTTGAGCTGAATTTTTGTTGGTAAGTTCTCCTTCCTCTTGGCTAGTCGTGAGGCAAATCCGTTTGTCATTTGGATGTCTGTGCTAAGAGAAATTCGTGTTTTCGTGATCGAGATTCGGCTGTATCGGGTTTAAGGATCAGTCGGATTGCGCGGTGTTTTTACGGAGTTTCAGAGGGAATTAGGTGACGTTCTATAGGTCGTTGGAAATCTCTGTGAGTCTAGTTTCCAGAACTAGTTTCCGATCAAAAATCCGAGGTAAACTCCGTCCTCGGAAATGTTTTTAAGAAAACGCGTCGGTTCTGTTTTTCTTAAGATAAGTTTTTCGGATTATGGAAAATCTTGTTGATAAATCGGTTGTTTTTGGTGGTTCTTAATCGGGTTAGAGCAGTAAGGGTCGTGGGTGTCTCTGTGCTTCGGATTCCTCATCCGATCGATCCGAAAATCATCCGTTTCTAGGCAAAGGTGAGTTCACGACCGTAGGCTCGTTTATGCCGACATCAAGTTAGAACGAACGATTTAGAGTGGATTACGTGTTGAAATTGGTTGTTTGTTTGTGTTTATGTGTTTATTGCTTTTTGTTCTATGTTTTGGGTTGAGTTTTGGTACAGGAATAGGCGGAGACGGTGCACGATCGAGACACAAAAAGTGGTGTTCGTTCTGCCGTTCTGCAGGTCGTATGTCGAGCGACACACGGTTGTGTCGATCGACTGGTTGTTTTTGGCCGTGTCGATCGATGCGGTTTTAGGCGTCGATCGACAAGTAATTTTTGGTTGTGTCGATCGATGTGGTTTTCAGCGTCGATCGACAAGTCATTTTTGGTCGCGTCGATCGACACAGCTTTAGGTGTCGATCGACATGTCTGTTCTGTGCGTGTCGATCGACACCACAGGTGTGTCGATCGACACTAAGTCAGTTTCACTGTCGGGCTGTTTAAATCGTGTTGGGGTGTTTATGTGTTGGTTAAAAGCGTACATGGTCTGTATGCGGGATGACTGACTCACTAAGTATTTATGATAATACTTACGCAACTCATTTGTTTTATGTGTTGCAGGTAAAAGAAAGCGTGATCGCGGAATCTGGGCATAGAAAGAGGATGAGTAAAGTTGTTATGTGTGTGTTTATGTAAAATCTGTCGTGTAGGTTGCTAGATATGTGCAATTATTAAATAACTGTGGATTCATTATTTAATAATTAAGTCGTGTGTTAAAAATGTTTAATTATTAAATAATTACGGAATATTTGTTTAATATTTAAATTGTGTGTTTTCCGCGTTTTGGTGTCGTGTTTTGAATTAAATAATAAGGAAATTTTAATTCGGTTTTAAAAAAAAAAATCGGGTCTGGTTGTTTCACGTATTAATGACAAAATTGCGTAACGTAACCGGAAGTTGACGCTGTCGTTGACCACACCCAAGTAATTCTTGTGGCTGTTGAGGTTCAATTGGAGAAGAGGAAGCAGATTGTTTCGGAATCGAATCGTGACAAGGTGAGGAAGAGTTGGTCGGAGACGATTCAATAGCTCCATCGTGTGAAGAAGAAGATGGAGAGTTGGGCTCAGGCTGCACTAATATCTCTGGTGGGCCTTGAATTGGCTCATAATCAATTAACTCATTAGTAGGCCTTTGTTGTTGTTCTTCTTCAAACAAAGGAGATTCAAGTGAGGCCCACAAACCTTCTTCATCTTCTTCACGTGGTGTTATGTTAGAAACATTAACATCAACAAATGGGAACTGATCTTCATAAAAAATCACGTCGCGAGAAACAAAGAATTGTTGATGATCCAAATCATAGAGACGCCAACCCTTTTTACCATAAGGATATCCAACAAAAACACACTTCCGACTTCTACTTGCAAATTTATCGCCTTTATGAGCTTGATTGTGAGCATAGCAAAGACTCCCAAACAGCGAAGATGCTCATAATTTGGAGTTTTCCCATACAACACTTCGAACGGAGTTAGCCCTTGAAGGACTTAATTTGGTGTTCGATTAATGAGATATCCCGCAGTTAAGACACATTCACCCCAAAATTCAAGCAGTAAGTTCGATTGGAAACGAAGAGCACATGCAACATTGAGAATATGTCGATGCTTTTGTTTTGCTCGCCCATTCTGTTGTGGAGTACCGACGCAAGAGGTCTCGTGATGTATTCCTTGTTCACAAAAGAAATGCGTCAGACTTGTAAACTCCGTTCCATTGTCACTTCGAAGACTTTGAACCTTGGTTTGAAATTGTCTATCAACCATCGAGACAAAATTGCGTACACAAGTTAGTGCTTCGGTTTTGTCAGCAAGAAGGTGAAGCCACACACTTCGAGAGAAATCATCAACAATTGTTAGAAAATACCGTGCGCCACAATGAGAAACAGTCCGATACGGTATATTAGTACCAAAACCAATTGGCAATAAGTGGAGAGGCCAAGTCCCTTATATATTAGTTCAGATTTATTCTCACTTCTGATGTAGGACAATATTCTTCACACTAAAGCATACTCAATCTATAGCCGATCACGGCTCCAAACTGGGAGATTGAGATTTACAACTCTTGAAAAAAAGATTTGAGAATAAGATTATTAAGAGGATATGATTAAAACCACCGATTAAATCAGCTCAAAACGATAGGATCATAACCTAATAACTAAGATACTAGATCCGGTCAAGCCGGTAAAAGAGATCCGGTCAAGCCGGAAGACCAAATCCGAACAACGTCGGATCAAGATCGGTCAAAACCGAAACTATATCGGACGAAGCCGAAATTAAATCGGACAAGCCGAAACTAACAACGGAAAATATTTACAAGCCACGACGCCGGCTATTCCGACGTCGGGCGGAGGAAACGAGGAGACAAAGTTTTTTCTTCTTTGGTTAGAGAGAAGCAGGAGAGTTCTAGAGAGAGATTGTATACCGATTCGAAATCTCCATAAATTCATAAACTTTACAAATGAGGCCTTCATGGGAAAAATTACGTACATTGAATGCTCACCTTAATGTCGGTCCAACGTATAAATGCGTCATGATGTAATTTATTTTAAGTGACAAGTATATATATATTTATAATGCTCAACCAATGTCGGTCCAACGAATAAATGCGTCATGATGTAATTAAATTTTAAGTGACAAATACATATATATATATATATATATATATACTAGAAAAAGTCCACGCGTTGGGTAGAAAAACTATTTAGATAAATTTTTAATTTATTTTACTATACATAAGTGATATTTAAAAAATATTCTCACAAGTAACATTTTTTAAATCATAATATGAAATAAATATGATAATATATACACATGTGTTTTATTTAAACACCATTCAAGGGTGTTCTAAAATTTAAAATCTTCTTCTTTTTGAATATCTTTGTTATAGTTTACTACTAAATATCTTCGTCGATGCAACCTCATGAATTAAAAAAAAAAAACTATATATGAGAATATAGTTTTACATATTTTTTAGAGAAATTCACTAAAATACCACAAAAAAAAGTTTTTGTTCCAAAAATACCACCATTTTTCAAAAGTTCCATAAATACCACTAAAAGTTCCAAAAATACCATTAATTTTCAAAAGTTTCAAAAATATCACAACTTCAAAAATTGATTTTCAAGAGTTTAGAATTTAAATTTTTGGGTTTGGGTTAACTATTGTATAATTAGGGTATAGTTTTAGGGGATCATGTTTAGGTTTGGGGTTTAGGGTTTTAGTTTTGAATATTTAAAGTTATTTTTAATTTTGTGGTATTTTTGGAACTTTTAGAAAAATGGTATTTTTGGAACTTTTGAAAACTAAAGGTATTTTTGGAAAAAAAAAAATTTTGGTGGTATTTTTGAGAATTTCCCTATTTTTTAACTAATTTATGATAATAATTAATTTTAATTGTTTACTTTAAAATTAATATTACTATCACACTTTTATTTTAAAGAATCAATACATAAATCACAAATTTAAGGGGTCAAATTTCTGCAAAAAAGAAAATTAGGAGGACAAATGTTAAAACTAATAGAAATACAAGGTTGTAAATATAAAAAAAAATGACATGTGTCATCCTCACAGAGCTTCACCTTTTGGTAAACCTTAACATATTATATTTTGAATATCTTTGTTATAGTCTACTACTAAATATCTTTGTCGATGCAACCTCTTGAATTTAAAAAAAAAACTATATATGAGAATATAGTTTTACATATTTTAAACTAATTTATGATAGTAATTAATTTTAATTGTTTACTTTAAAATTAATATTATTATCACACTTTTATTTTAAAGAATCAATACATAAATCACAAATTTAGTGGGGCAAATTTTTGCAAAAAAAGAAAATTAGGAGGATAAATGTTAAAACTAAAAGAAATACAATGTTGTAAATATTAAAAAAAATGACACGTGTCATCTTCTCAGAGCTTCACATTTTGGTAAACCTTAACATATTATAAAGATATATATGAGAAAATTACATTGTATACCATTTTTGGATACATATATATATATGAGAAAATTACTTATATATATATATATATGAGAAAATTACAAATACATTATATATATATATATATATGGGAAATGGTATACTCATTATCAATAATTTCTTTCAAATCATACCACAATTTTATCATTTTCCTTTCTCTCTCATACTCTAAATGACTATTTTGCCCTCATCATTTATCTTTCTCTTTTTTATTTATTATATCTGATCTCTCATTTCTCTCCTTTTTTCTTCTTCTCACCTTCTCTCTTTCACAATTATCTTTTCTTATTTCTCTCATACGAACTAAGATTCAAGAAAAAGAAGGTTTGATAATGGTGATTCCAATTTCTTCTTTTTCATTCCATATATTCTCTCCAAACTTCTTCTAACAAGTAAAATAAAATTTCTTCTTTCTCATTTCTTTGTTACTTTTATTTATTTTTAAATCAGAATTAATGTATGAAAATTTTCAGATCTAGTTTTTATTGAAGAAAATCTCTTTTTAATTACGATCAATTCGTCGCCACTACAACATGGTATAGAGATGTTCTTTGTTCTTCGCTTATTTTAAACTGTTTTGTTAGCATCATTTTAGTTAAATTTCTTTTCTATTAAAGAAAGTTGTCTATATTGCGGACTATAATCTCTGTTTTCTCTCAGCAATATTACGGAGGACATGTGTATTATGTTGAAAATATGTATGTAATGAGTATATTTTATATGTATTTAACATTAGTCTACTACATGGACTTCTTCTCCTGCTACAGTATCAGTGTTGTTCATATTTTACATTTCTCGTGGATACATTGTTTCATGTATGTCTACTATGTCCATGTGGTAGACAAGTATCTCAAACATATTTTGCAAGAAGTATTATTTTAATCTGGCATGGACATGTGATAGAAAAGTATTGTCAAACATGTTTTGTTAGCATCATTTTAGTTAAGAAAATTTCTATTAAGAGATTTGTCTATATTGTGGACTATAATCCTTGTTTTTTCTAAGCTATATTATGGAGGGCATGTGTATTATGTTGAAAATACGTCTGTAATGAGTATGTTTTATATGTATTTAACATTAGTCCACTACATTTACTTCTTCTCATGCTACAGTATCAATGATGTTCATATTTTTGCATTTCTCGTGGATACATTGCTCCATGTATGTCTACTATGTCCATGTGATAGACAAGTATCTCAAACATATTTTAAGATAGAATGCACAACTTAATGGACAACACATAACAGAAGAAGATATCCATGTGTCAAACAAATTATCTTAAACGTATGCGTAGATAGGAAACACAATTTAGTTGCATCACATAATAGAAGAAGATGTCCATGCGACGAACAACTTATCATAGAAGTATGCATATGCGTTATATGTGGACAATGAAATCACGTTTTTGCGGTGGACAACAGAAGAATACACAACTTAATGGACAACATATAACAGAAGAAGATATCTATGTGTCAGACAAAGTATCCTAAACATATGCGTAGATAGAAAACACAATTTAGTTAACAGCAAATAATAGAAAAAGATGTCCATGCGACGGATAACTTATCATAGAAGTATGCATATGCGTTATACATGGAAAATAAAATCACGTTTTTGCGGTGGACAACAGAACTGAAGGTTTAACAAATATTAATGTTTAATTGAAAAGAATAGAATAAGAACAAAATGTGAAAGAAAAAATGAAGAAAATGAAGGAAGAGATAAAAAAAATATAAAGTGAGGAATAAAGTTACATCTATCACCATCTTCTCACATAACCCCAAATAAACTCACTTATCCTCTGTCACATTCCCCACCATAAGTCCACGCAAAGCCATCTCACTCCACTTGCGTGGAGGGTAATATGGTCATTTTTCGTTTGGCCCAATTGTCTAAAGTGGTAGGAAATGAAATACATTTCCTTTAATGGTAGAAACTAAAAGCTCATTTCCGAAAAATGGTAGATACGAATATTTTCCCTATATATTTATATTTAGATTTTTTCTATTTCAAATTCTAACACTATTTTTTTTGGAACTTTGATTTATTTGGTACTTTTAAGATATGCACACTTAAATCAAACACAACGATGCTTTGTATTTTTCAATAAAATTTTTTATTCTATATTCATTGCTACAATTCTGATTTTTTTTAAAAAAAAAAACTTAATTACGATCTTTATTTGTAGGATCCCCTTACTATTAAATACAAAGTTTTTTTAGTTATAAGAGATTAGGTGTTTTAATTATATTGGTTGATTCTTAAATAAATGATGACATGAGATGATGACATCTATTTGTAGAGATTAGATGACATGGCTGTAAGCTAATATTATATATAGTTTTTTTAATTGAATCTTTTATTTTAAAAGCCAAAATAAAATATTAGAATTATTTTTCTATGATGTGAGCAATTTTTAGTTTTTATTTATTAATTCAACTGCTAATTAACAAGTAAAATAAAAATAAGTATTTCGGATATATAAATAAAAATTCAGTTTTAATCACTAAAAAATTGGGTAAGATACACTCAACAATATATCTACATAATAAATGGTTACCTAATTTAAAATTTTGATTAATATCATTTCGATTAAAACAAAGTAAATCTAGGTGCACAAAAATATGTCAAGATTATGTTTTAAATTCAAAAACATTTTTTGTTTTGGAAACAAATATTAATAAGATTTAGTTTTAGATTTAGTTTTCTTTTTTTTACAAACAAGATTTTGTTATTATATATTCTCTAATTAATAATGAAAGAAGAAATGAATATCCTATGTACATTCTATAAATATAGTCTATTCATAATTCTCAAAACATAATTTGAGTCTTATTCTTTAGATTATTGGTTTTTGTATTGATTAGATTGTCAAATCTTAGTCCACTAAATATTTCTTCTTAATCTTCATTATGTTTATCCCTTTTTTTTCTTGTGTTGTCATCTCTCTTGAGCACATTTGTGTAAGTGATAGATCATGGAATTTCAAATCAAACTGAATATCTAAAGAATGTAAATTACTACGAAAGCTTTGTCTTCATGAATTTTTTCCGTTATGTGTATATCATCCTTCTCACCAAGTCATGAAACAAAAACATCGCCGGCAAAACCCTCACGGCACAAGCATTATATAATCTTTAGGGTACGTGAAGAAAACGATGTACCATTAGTTTCATAACAGTGAACATCTCACTTGTAGCAATTAACCTTAAAATCAATCATCTGACAAAGGTTTACTGATAAGCTCAAATTAACCCTAAGCTACACTCTCTCAAATTAAGAGATCAATTGCAGTATTTAGGGATCGAATCCACAGGGAATCAGAAACACAATAGATTGATAAATTCAAATTAAGTAAGCAGGATGATGAGAATGTAAAGCAAAGTAAATAAAACAAGTAAATCGGTTGTAAAAATCAATAAAAGAGAAGCTAGGCACAGGGAAATTGCAGTTGAATCAAAATTGCAGACAACAAATTAAAGATAAGAATATTAAGCGCAGTTCTTAAACATGAACACGAATATAAAATCAATCAACTTTGCTGCAGAGATTATCTATGCTTAAATTCTAGAAAACCAAATTTTTTTGCGAATCCTAACAATCTAAACAAGCATTAAAGTTCAAGTTCAATTGTTCACAAAACCCTAAACCAAATTTCTTTGCGAAAAGGAATTTTGCTTATCAAAGACTAGATCAGGTAATCAACAAAACTTTTGTTTCTATTTATTATCCTAAGATAAGATTTCAGGTCATGAATCTAAAATCAACAATAAACTCAAGTCAAGATGAAGAACTTCTAAAGATATTATTCTAGTAATTAAATCAGATCTAGCAAAACATCAAGCACCATTGAAAATCCCTAAACCTAACAGGAAAACTACTCAGACATATTCAAAGAAGCAAAAATATTATTAATTGAATATATCTCTTAGAAATTGATAAAATAAAGCATAAGCCTAAACAATGGCTGTAAAAACGTATTTATAAAGTACATAAACCGTCATAGACATAATTGTAAACATCTGGAACTTCTTCGCAAAAACAGAAATCTTCGATTTTGGGCTTTTGGCTCGTCTGATCAAGGTGTCGATCGACACCAAGAGTGGTGTCGATCGACACCATCTCCTAAAAACCGATTCTTCACTTCGATCTTCGACTCTTCTTTCCGCAATGCTCCAAAACTTCCAGTAAACATCAATTATGCCTCAAACGTCTATGTACCTGCAAAGACTCTAAAACACAAACAAAATAACACAAAGACACTAGATGTTGGACTTATATCAAGGCCTAAAACGGGTAAAAACCATGATATATCATTTACTATTAGAGATCCTAACATCAAACCATTATATCCTTAATATGAACTTGATCGTTCTTTACATTTATTTCTTCATCACATGTTTTTATAATGATGTTATCTATTGATGTGATTAATAGCTAGGAAGATGATAGAACTCGAGAAGTTGTGCCAATCTAAATCTCAAAAATTGAAATATAAGAGTGCACATACCAGAACTTTATAGACAACGAGTTTAGGATCTTGCAGGTTGAATTAAAAGGTTAATATTTTAAACATTGGATACCTCTGGTAGTTATCTAACTTATATATAGAGTTTATGTAAATTATTTGATTAAACCAAAACAAACTTGAACCAAAGGTATATAAAGTCATAAATCAAACAAAAAACAAAATGAAGGTGTGTGTTTTGTATGGAAAAATACATTCTTATTTATATGTCAGCATTTTGCATTTTCAACTGGAACAAATATGTGTTTGTATCTTTTTTATAAATGACGCAAACATAACCCATAAACCTACGTATGACTAATATTACTATTTGAATATGAACTACATAAATAGAAAATAGGTATTACCTAACAAAAACTGAACATAAAATCATAACTTCAACTATCAAATCATAAAACAACACACACATTTCTATAAATCTATGTAATTTAATCAGTTAAATTTTAAATACATTATATCCCGCACATGGTGCGGTAAGTCACCTAGTTAACTATAAAATATAGATGAGTAACGACTTTCAGTGTGGTGCAAATAGAATCGCCAAGCGTGGATTGTCATAAGGTGGTAGAATTGTCCATTGTATGTAATAATCTCACAATTTGTAATAAAATAATAAATAAGATGTTTTAAAAAATATAAAATAGATATATTTAATAGAAAATTATATCTCATACCACTTTTTTTCAAATTCCTTATAAAATCTAAAATCTATCACATTTCCCAAACCCTTATTAAATCTACCATATCCTATATTTGAAAATACCCTTTTACTCATTACACATCTCCTCCTTCTCTCTCTTTCTCTCTTTCTCAAAACGGAAAAATGGTGTGGTACCGGAGATGATGTCGGAGATGGTGGTTGTCGGCGGCGACGAAGACGATGATCGTGGACAGAGACAGAGATGGTGAACGTCGACAACAACAGTGGTCGTAGACAAAAACGACGGCGGTGGTTGTAAACAAAAATAGTGACGATAATGGTGGTCACAACAGAGACATAAATGATGGCTGTAGACAAGACGGCGACGGTGGATATGGTGCCGGAGACGATGGTTGTAAACGGCAGCGGCGGACGGAAACGGTGATCGTGGACAACGATAAAGACGGTGGTGGACAAGACAAAGATAGGATGAAAGAGATGATGATCGTGGATAAAAATGTGACGGTGGTTGATGACGACGGTGGATATGAATAGAGACGGTGGTCGTGGACAGCGTCTCCCGTCGTTGACAAAAACGGTGACGGTGACCACGACGGAGACGGAAACGATGGTCGTGGACAAGACGATGATGGTGGACACGACGACGACGGTGACGGTGGTCGTGAATACGGCGGCAACGGTGGTCAAAGACAAAGATGGCGACGGTGGTTGTAAACAGATGCGGTGGACAAACATGGGTTCGTGGACGGAAACTAAATAGATAGATAAAATTTAAGGGCAATTAAGTCAATTGACATACACTAAAAGACAAAATGTAGTTCTCAATAAAAAAAAATTTCAAATTGTGGAAGATTTTGTAAGATTTTTGTGAAAAGTGATAGATTCAAAAATATTTCCTATATTTAAATTATTTATAACAATATTAAATTAGCTTGCAGTAGTTGATATTGAATGCAACTAAAACATCTTGTATAAATTTAAATAGAAGAATGTCACTTTAACAAGGTTAAAACTCAATACAACATCATTTTTTGCTTATGAAAGAGGGAACTTTGAAACCCAAACATAAGAAATTTTGACACCAGAGATATTAATTTAAATTTTACTATCCCTCTGTTCATTTTACCTTTAAATGCCGCATCACACGCCATGTTACTTGTACGTTGTAAGATCATTTTAGCAAGTGGTGTTGGCACCAGGGTCTACACCAAATTGTCCACAATAGTCTCTATAGTACTTAATCCTTGCATTGACCGCACCCGGATTTCCACCATTACACTCCATACCATTGATGGCTTTAATGGTGGCTCCAAATCCATCATTCACTACCGGCTTTACGCTATTCATCCAAAACCACAGACTCGTCCTGAAAGCCACAGTTGGGTTGCTACTCACTAGTTCGGGCTTGCGTAGGAGGTCAAGGCCGAGACTCTGGCCACATGCTCCATAGTTGTAGTTCCATGATAATTGGAACGGACCACGGCCATAGTAGTTCTTGCCCGGTGCACATGGATAGCGGCTGTTGTTCTCGTCGCAGTAGTCAAGTGAACTTCCATTTACTTCCTCTATGTAGCAGAAATCTAAACGTAGAGATTCATATGAGATCAATAGTTGATATAAAAACAAAAAAAATATATTCAAAAATATTAAAATAGGATTTTTAATACCTCCTATATGGTAGAATCGTAACCATATAATACTTTTTGTGTGAAATAATCAGAGACTAAATAAATTCATTAGATATTTCAGTCATTAACTAGTTGAACAAAGAAAAAGAAAAAAACTATTTCCTAATTATACGTAGATATTTTGGTATACCGATGCAAAAAACAAAAAAAAAGAAAGAGAAAGAGAACATTTGGAAAGGACTATAGTTCTTACGTACGTTCGGTTTCGTGGGTGAAATGAGCAAACATGGTAGCAATTTCACGCCTTGTAACGGAATTAGAAAAGTTGGGGAAAGTATTAGCTGCGTTAATGAAAGAATCACGAGTGTAGAATCTTTTTCCGGGGCAGCTATTACCGGTTTGGTTGATAATGCGGTCAAAGAAACCTTGAGTCACAATCATGTCAACCACCGCATGCTCTTTGCAAGGACCTGATTGGCAACCGGAACCACAATAATCGTCAGAGCTACCGCAATAACCGTATTGACTGCAACAGAGGATCGGAGAGCAGCCGCAGTACTGCGACTTGGCAGTTTCGAAGTAGAGACCGAAGAGGCAGAAGAGAAAAAATGAGGAGATTTTTGTGAGAACCATGTTTTAGCTGTATTGTTTGTGGATGAAGATTAATGAAGAGTAAAAGATGTTATTGTGATTTGATTTTAGTGGGGAGATGTTTGGTAGTCATTTCATTGGACAAGTCAATGAGAATAAAATGTTTAAAAACAAATATACATTTTTGATTATTAAACACACGGCTTTGACTCTTCAGTTTTCCACAAAGAATATTACTGTGGACTATACATTTAGTTTTCCATATTTTTAGCAATCTTTTGTAATTTTTTAATTTTTTTTAACAATCATGATGTATATAGTTAGAGTAGTTTTCAATACAAACTCAATCGGCAGACAAAAGGTTCTGGTTCATATATAGCAGAGGCAAAGCTCGAAATAGAGGATATGATCATGGGACAGCCTCATCAACAAAATACCTCACCAAACCGAACACTTAACCGAGATTTGAACCAAACCGATTTATAGCCAGAATCCCTTCAACATCATTACACTTTTTTTGTGCTTTATTGCTATTAACACCATCTACATGTAAACCTAATCTTTCAGTTTTCTTTCAACAAAAAAAGCTGTATCTTTCGAATATCACCTCATAAACTTTTGAACATTGTGACTAACTATTAAATTTTTTTTTTTAGAAAAATAACTAACTATTAACATAGCTGCTGGTTACCGTTCTACTCGGTTTCGTTATATTAGGGGCCCCAAATATTATATAATAGTTAGGGGTCCTAAGGCCATTGCCTTTTCCTTAATACTATAGGCACAAGCCTGTATAGTGTTCACTAAATATTGCGCAAAATCAACGCATTTAGTTAAAATCGTTCATTTCGTTACATTATGAATACAACATTAATTAGTATTATATGATATCGTATCTCTTATGTGGATCTCTTATTCTTATATTTCAAACATTATTTGTTTCGGAAATCGGATGGATAGTGGGAAAACTTTAACAAGAGAGGTTATCTCCAGGTTCGACTCCAAGCTTGCCACAATAGTCTCGGAAGTAACCAATCCGCTTGTTGACAGTAACAGGATCTCGTCCGCTACACTCCATACCATTTACAGCCCTGATCGTCGCGCCAAAGCCTTGGTTAAATTTCCCGCGAACATTAGTGGTCCAGAACCAGAAAGCGGTCTTGAAGGCAAGAACTGGATCTTGAGCCACTTTCTCTGGGGAAGCCAATAGGTTCTCATTTAGGTCTCTGCCACAAAGACCGTAGTTGTAGTTCCAAGAGAGCTGGATCGGACCACGGCCATAGTAACCCTTTCCTTGTGCACATGGGAAGTCTGTGTTCTCTTTGTCACAGTAGTCCTCGGCCTTGGCTGGTCCATCGATTTCCTCAATGTAGCACATGACTGCAACGAGGTATATCCAAATGGTTATAGAAACGAAAATTAGTGGTGTTATATATACGCCGAACCAAAATTTCTATATAATCTAATTGATTTTTTTTTTTTTTTTTTAATCTTGTACCAAATCGAATTTGAATTAAGTCTAATCAAAATGAAGCAATAGAACTGTAATGAATTAAAAATCTCGATCATAATTATCTTCGCTAGTAATTTATTTTTGTTAATTGGCAGATGAATTTTTATATGTTTTGCTTTTGTAGTCCAAATATCGCAGTAAACTGAAAATATATGGTAATAATTATTATCAAAACTAAATAAAACAAAAAATGAAATACCCGGAAACAAACCAAATAACTGTATGCCCAATATATGATTTCACATACATAACTCGAATTCGAAAGTAACTATGACAGCTTAGTAGTTTAACTAATATAATTATTTTGTTTCATCCACATTAATACCAATTCAACTTATTTTATGATTAGTTAGTGTATGCTGAACCACATATTGCATATTGTTGACAAAACGGATGTTAGAAAGAGCTATTTTTTGTTTGGGATTACCAAACAAATTTCAAGCACGAGAGGTTTACTTACATTCAGTTTCATGAGTGACGTGAGCGAAGAAAGCAGCGATCTCACGTTTGGAAATGGAAGAACCGAAACTCGCATAGGAATTTGCTGCGGCAATGAAGGCATTGTGAGTGTAAAACCCTTTACCTACACAATTGTCTCTTGCTTGGCTTAATATAGAGTTAAAGAACTCAGGTGTCACCGTTCCTTCAAGCGAAACAGCATCTCCGCCTCCACCTCCACCATTTCCACCGCCTCGACACGGGCCTTCACGGCAGCCTTCGCCGCAGTAGTCGTCAGTCTGACCGCAATAACCATGTTGGCTACAGCAAAAATCAGAGGCACAACCACAGTTTTGGGAGGAGACCGGTTTGGAAATGGTTAGGATCAAGACAAGAAGAGTTGTGAGAAAAAGAGCAAATGTATTTTTTCTTGTGGTTGTTTTGGCGTAATTCGCCATTTTTTTGTATTGTTTGTGTGAGGTATAGAGAGAAGTATGTTATGTTGGTGTTTTATAGTGGAGACTACTAACTTGTTGTTGGGACAATGAAGAAGAGAGTAAAGACGATTGTTGGATCCGTAAAGAAGACGTTGTTGAAAACAAGTGTTTAAATTTCCAAGTCAACTTCAACATGTAGACTTTTTGTTATAGCCCGTTTGTTACGTACGAATGGAAATTTCCACATAAACATAAAAAATTTCATTAATTTTTTTTTTTTACATAAAAAATTCATTTAGATCTTAATAAAATTGTGAACTAATTTATTTTCTACTTTTCAAACTATAATGTTGAAAGCAAACTTTTTAAAACAAAAACTATCAGTATAGTAACATGGCGAGGAGAAATTTAAGAAATATAAATACTTTTGTAGGTCTATTAAGAAACAAAAATTAATTTGGTACGAACTCATTGGCAAAAACGTATATTTAACCGGAAGGTTGAAATACCGAGAAAAAAATGACACAAGCAAGAAGATTCAAAATTCAAGATTTTCGAATAAGATCAGATTACACCTACAATAGTCTCCAAAGAGAATTCACTATAGTCTACAAAGAGAATACATAACATAGATAATCATCATCATCTCAGTATCACAATCAATCACGCGTGAATTTAGTGATTTAGTCCATTCAATATTTCATAAAATATTATAAGTTTTATAAAGAAGGAAACACAAAATATGAAAGAATTTTTTTTTTTTGCTAAACAATAAATATGAATATGAATATGATGGGTTTTTTTAATTTGCTGGTATTTATATTTGGTTTGAATAAATATGAAAGAATTAAATACTGAAATTTGAAATGATTTAATTTTATTTGTTTTATTCAACTGAAACGAAACATTTACTCTGAATGGTGATAGCAATCGGTACTCGAAGTTTACGTATGTGTGTATATACAAAGCTACGAACTCTTGTGAATATACTAAAGCAAATATCGTAAATGTCAAAATCTAACTTTTTTTTTTATTGATTTAATTTTACGAGATTACTACAAACTTCTTCACATCACATTTTATTTCAATTTTTTAACACTCACGTCACGTGAACGAATTGCTTTTTAGCAAGTGATGTTTGCACCAGGGTCTACACCAAGCTGCCCACAATAGTCTCTATAGTACCTCACCCTTGCATTGACCCCAGATGGGTTCCCACCGTTACACTCAATACCATTGATAGCTCTTATGGTGGCTCCAAATCCCTGTTTCAGCACGGGCCGTACGCTCTTCATCCAAAACCACAAAGCCACCCTAAATGCCACAATCGGATTACTACTGACTAGTTCGGGTTGGCGTAGGAGGTCAAGGCCGAGACTCTGGCCACACGGTCCATAGTTAAAGTTCCATGATAGTAGCAACGGACCACGACCATAATACATCTTGCCCGGTACACATGGATATTGCCTATTGCTCTGGTCGCATAAAACTTGTGACCCTTCCGTTTGGCTCTTCTATATAGCAGAAGTCTATACACATATATAGAGAGATGCATACAAAATCAGAGTGGTTAAATTAGGGACAAACGGACCAATTGAGATCAAATCAAATGTTCAATTTTTACAATATCCAAGGCTTAAGGTTTTAATCTCTTACGCCTTAGATAATAACGCGTGTTAATATTAGTGCAAAAATTATGTATCTATAGTGAATGTTTTCTTAATATATGTAAAATTTCTATAAAATCTAACAATTAGAAACGCATGTGAATAACATTTTGTAATTATTTGATAGTTCGGATTTCCAAAGTTCATTGTAAATGCAAACAAAAAGAAATAATTGTTGACTAAGTCTTTAGAATATTATACTCATGTTTTCATGTCATAATATATATAGCCGGTCTTGACAACCAAGAGAAAGAATTCTTACTTCCGGTCTCGAAAGTGAAATGAGCAAACATGGTAGCAATTTCACGCCTGGTAACGGAATTAACAAAGTTGGAGAAAGTATTGGTGGCGTTAATGAAAGAGTCACGAGTGTAGAATCTTTTTCCGGAACAGCCAGTACCGGCTTGGTTGATAATACCGTTAAAGAAACCTTGTGTCACAATGCTACCGACAAAATCAGCACCGGTTGGGGTTGCACTGGCTCTACATGGACCTATCCGGCATGTAGGACCACAGTGAGCGTCGGTGGTACCACAATAACCAAACTGATTGCAACAGAGGTTTGGCGCGCAATTGCAGTTTTGAGATTTGACGGTTTCTAGTAGAAACCTAGGAGGCAGAGGAGAAGGATTAAGTAGTGTTTTGTGAGGGCCATTTTTGGTTGTTAGAAGAGAAGAGTTTGTGAGGTTTTTTATATCGGGAGATATTGGGTAGATTGGTCATTTTAGTGGGATGGGCTATGGTAGATTTTGTTTTGTATTTTTCTCTCAATTATTTAACAACGGTTTTGACTGTTAGTCTGCCAAAGATTAATGGTCTAGCAATAGAATTTCCTTTTTCAAAGAAAACAACTTTGGCATACAAGAACTAGTACTTTGATGATTTGTATGACTATTAATTAGAGTAAGTTTAACACTTCTTGAACTTCGGCAACCTAATTTGAAACTTATTAAATTATGAGAAATACCTTATTCTTATTAACCAAAAAAATATAAATAAGGTCTAAATTTGATGAGAACATTTGGAAATTGTCGACTGCTGGGAGCATCGTACCTGATAAATTTAGAAATAATCGGTCCATGTAACACTTTTTCATCATTACCATTGTATTTGTAGCACATAATTAAAAAGGTTTGTGCACATAACACATTGAGAAAAAAATTAACTATATTACCCTCATGAACTAACTACCTTTTAATCTCACTTACCCCTTCCACCGAAACCTGTTTTTTTAATTTTGATTTTTTGTTTTTGTTTTTGTTTAATTTTTACTTTTCCTTATTCTTATTTTTTATATATTTTATATTTAATAATAGTGAAAATAAAAATAATTTAAGATTCTGGTAAATTTTATTTTTCTTTACAGTTCAATATCCATTTTCATAAACTTTATTAATTAAAAAATTTATATAAAAGAACAAAATGTTTCATTCCCGTACATATATATAAACATATACTCACGTATTTAACTATCCAGAGATCTAAATGTGTACATGTCGCATATACACATACACATACATAAACACACAAGATACATTTGAACACCTATACATAACTATAAAATAAATGTACACATATACACATATTCGTACACCTAAACCATATGTAAATACACAAACATATATACATACACGTACACATATAAAACATATGTACACACATACACATACAATTAAACATATGTACACATACATAGATATAAAACATATGTACACATATACCCATATAAATATACATATACACGTAAAACATATGTACACACATATACGTACACATATAAAATATATGCACACATACATATATATAATATATCTACACACACATAAACATACACATACATGTCCAAATAACACATATGTACACACATACATATACACGTAGATATATATACATGTACACATATATATACAATAAGAAACACATAACCATAAATTTAAAAGCATTTTAATTGTGTGAAAATATGACAATATAGAACTCTAAAGAACAAGAAAAATAAGTTCGGTTAGAAAAGTAAAAAAAAAAAAAAATTCTCATAATCGTAAATATTAGAAAATGGAAAACAAAAATGAAAAAAGAAAAAAGAAAAAAGAAAAAAATGATATGAAAAAGAGATTGGCCTGAAATGGTGAAGAAGAGAGAGAAATGACAAACTTGTAATTAGTATGAGTGGATGAGGGTAGAAAACAAGTGAATAGTAAGAGAAAATGTCAAAATGCACCATTTTCGTGGATGTGCACAATACATTGCTTTAAAAAAAACTATGTAACTTGCCCGCACCATGTGCGGGTGTGAACATGATTTCACACATTATAAATATAAATTGGAAAATTATTTAACCAAAATAGATAAATGTGAATACTAATCTCTCACAAAAATTATTCTTATAGTTAGCTGAAGTATGCTACAAAGCCTACACTTCATTTGCACAGAAGGTGTGTTCCATTGCAAGATCAAATGCGATATTGGTCTTCTTGTCCCTGGACAAATACAACAATTTATCATCGTATTCATGGCGCTTTAATATTCTTTGAGGCAAATTCGTGGATTCAAAATGAACTTATCATTGTTTTTGTTACAACGGAAGTATATATGGTTAGTCCCATAATTTAAAGTCTATTATTAGGGCACCCTTTAATCTTTGGAGTAAGAAAATGGAAAATGGTATAGTTGTGACTAAGTGAACCTTTTGCCTTCGTTCATCATATTCACAATCATTTGTCGTTCTATTAAATGATTTGTAGCTTAATCTCTTGCAAGCGTTTGTTTATATTTAATAACCACACCGGTTATTTCGATCAGCTCGTACCCCAATAGAACTAAATCAGACTCGGTTCAATTTTAATAAACGTGTGTGATATGTCATACCGGAACCAACAATATAATTTCTTGACATCCAAAATATAAAACAAAATCGAATATATGTTTTGTTATATAATCTCTCTATAATATAGCATTCACACCTTAATTCAAATAATATTCACACATTGTGAAATTACTTGAAATAATGAGTGGATTTTTTTTAAATAGAAATTGTTTTAAACTCGGAAAAACAGAAATATTTTATACGCAATCTCGTATCTATTAGAAATGCATAATAAGCTAAAATTTTATCGGTGGTAACAAATAAAATTGGTTCCTAAAGAAAAGGAGACAAATTACCCGTAAAGAATAAGTTAATTTCTTACGGATTGTAATAAACCTATAAAATATGTTTTGGAATATCCCATTTTGTTCATCGAAGTTTGGTTGCTCAACAGATCGGTTGTTTTCACTCATTTTTGTTTTCTTTTCTCAATAGAAAATTTATTTCTTGTCGCACTCATGCATGCATGCATGTATTTTTTTTCCTATGCAAAACATGTAATACTCTATCCTATTCTCATTCTTGAGTTTTGATTTAGTTCTCAAATTTTAGCCCATTTATCCAATATAAAAAAGGTAATTACAATTCACTCGGTTCTTTTTTTTTATATAAAATATCAATTTAAAATTTGAATGCAAAAATTACATAAACACATATAAAATAATCCAAGTGATAACAAATTCAATTCTATAAACTCATTGATTTATTTGTTAATCAGAAATTAAAACATATTTCATAAATTCCATTTCTCATTTAAAAAAAAAAAAAAATCCAGTGGTTTGAAGGTCAATAATGAAATGATTATGAAACCTCCATTCGAATGAACTTCTAACACTATTTTCTGTTTAACTCATTTCCTTCACCGAACTTAATAAACGTAAGCCCTTAATTGACATCCTGTAAAAAGGTGTTAGTAATTCAACTTGATAACTTTTGGTAACCCCAAATCAAACTCTTAATCAATCTTGTTTTTTTATCTTTTTTGCCGAAATTGTTTAGGGCTTAGATTTAATTTCCTTGTAAAATATTCTTTTCATTAATATGATATTTGCCTTTTAGTTTTGATTTAGTTCTCAAATTTTAGCCCATTTATCCAATATAAAAAAGGTAATTACAATTCACTCGGTTCTTTTTTTTATATAAAATATCAATTTAAAATTTGAATGCAAAAATTACATAAACACATATAAAATAATCCAAGTGATAACAAATTCAATTCTATAAACTCATTGATTTATTTGTTAATCAGAAATTAAAACATATTTCATAAATTCCATTTCTCATTTAAAAAAAAAAAAGAATCCAGTGGTTTGAAGGTCAATAATGAAATGATTATGAAACCTCCATTCGAATGAACTTCTAACACTATTTTCTGTTTAACTCATTTCCTTCACCGAACTTAATAAACGTAAGCCCTTAATTGACATCCTTAAAAAGGTGTTAGTAATTCAACTTGATAACTTTTGGTAACCCCAAATCAAACTCTTAATCAATCTTGTTTTTTTATCTTTTTTGCCGAAATTGTTTAGGGCTTAGATTTAATTTCCTTGTAAAATATTCTTTTCATTAATATGATATTTGCCTTTTAGCAAAAAAAAATGCTCGTTAGATAACATTAATTCTTGAATGTTTCGAGCTGTGGTTGCAAACCATGATACCATACACTTAGTACTTTCACACAATTTTTCTATGTATTTTTGGGGTTATTTATATCTGCAACATTACGTTAAGAAAAATTAAGCATTAGAACATGTAGAAGAAAAAAATGTGTATGTGAAGTTTTATCATGAGCAATGCATGGTTGAGAATCCTATATATATAAAATATTTGTTCATCAAGAGATCTTGCTCAACAATATTATTTTTTCGGAATATCCGTTAGTTCCTCCACATATCCGAACAAATAAGTAAATAACAAATTTTCAGTTGACTAAAAAGTTCAGTTGAGCAATAATCGTGAATTAAGCAATAATCGTGAATTTGATTTTTGTTGATTCATTTAGATATGATAAAATTTGAATTTTTTGGTTCCGAAGAAATGGTAGTGGAACTTTTTGGTTCCGAAGAAATTTTATGCGAAACAAATTAAATGATTAATGTTCCAAATGAAAAATAGTTTTTCAAATTAAACAAATGATTAAAATAAAGGTTGGATTTAAGCCATGTCATCTTTTACCTAATGACATGTCATCATTCCATGTAATAGTTTTTAGCCAATCAAATTATAACAATTAATTTTTTCACTAATTCAACTTCTCATTTAATAGGAAGGGGATGCCATCATCCCAAATTCTCTCATAAATTTATTGCAAAATTGACCACTCATTACTAAACGATCCAACAGTACAATAATAATTGAATGTTACGTTATTAACCACAATAATACAAACCGAGTCCCCAATATCATGAACCCCTTGAGCATATTCCTACAAGCCGTTTTTGTTTTAGAGTATTATTCAACGCCGCCCTAAGATGAATTCACACATGTCTTGATGAATTTTTGTACCATGTGAACCATTGGGTCCATCATCCGGGTATTCAATGTATATGACCCTCTAATTTTAATTTCAGATAATATTAGTGGCAGGATATTAGTAATAAAGGGGCTGCTATAGTATGGTGGATCGCTTACCCTTTAGTTTCGGTCATTTCCTCATTGGCCTAACAATGTGTCTCCTAATAATACCAATTAATAGAATAGATAAATATCTTCTGTTGTTAAAAAAAATACAAATAAAGATAATTATTGTTGAATCACCAAGACTAGTCAATTGCAATTGAAGCATGAGCAAACGTGGGGCTACACATTGTCCTCATGCACCTCCATATTTGAATGGGTAACACAAGTTTCGAACTAAATTTTGAAACTTGAGGAATGTTGGATATTTTTACCATCCATTCCATAGGAACAACGCCATTTTTTTGACAAATTATGATTGAATTCAAGTCATTGTTCTCAATCCCATGATGAATCTTTCAAGCACACACACTATCATAAATTAGTTAACGATATCAATTTTTCATAAATAAAAGAATATATCATTTATTATGTTGTATTGGTGTATTAGTAGAATGTTTGGAATTTAATCTAGAAGTAAATTCTGGTTTTAGGTTTGACATGGAGGTCATATTTCATCAAATGTTTTCTCGTGTAAGACACACAATGAATAGAAAACTGCGTTTCACAATATATAAAGATTCCATAATTGAGTTTCCTATTTTTTGTCGAGTTTCCTTAGAGTAAACATTTTGGGAGAATTTTGTTTGTTACAGTTTCCTTTGAGTACAATTTTTTTATCTCAACAGCATATATTATTCATGTCAAAATCAGACTTATGAATCTTATATTCACTCACACAAGACGTGGCAATAGAAAAAGAAAATAACGTTCACAAGTTTATTACAAAAATTTTTTGCTTGTGAAGCAGGGAACACTAAGACCCAACACAAAAGTACATACGTGAATAATAACTTTATTATCTCACTTATTATTACATCTTAAATTAAACACCAACTGCACACATCACGTGCCACGTCCCGTGTGTGGTTTAATTAGCCTTTTAGCAGCTAAGGTTACCACCAGGGTCCACACCAAGTTGTCCACAATAGTCTCTATAGTACCGAATCCTCGCATTGACCGCACCTGAATTCCCACCGTTACATTCCATACCGTTAATGGCTCTAGTGGTGGCTCCAAATCCTTGGTTCAATACCGGTCTTACGCTATTCATCCAAAACCATAAACCGGTCCTGAAAGCCACGGTTGGGTTGCTACCTACTAGCTCGGGTTGGCGTAGAAGGTCAAGGTTGAGACTCTGACCACATGCTCCATAGTTGTAGTTCCATGATAGTTGGATCGGACCACGACCGAAGTAGCCTTTGCCTGGTTGACATGGGTATTGCCTGTTGTTCGCATCGCAGTAGTTACGTGACGCTCCGTTTATTTCTTCTATATAGCAGAAGTCTATACGATATAGAGAAACAAGGTGATTTATAATCAGCACAATCAACTAAAAAATATAGTCAAATGTTATATTTTTTTATTATTATATCGAATGTTTAAACTTATATATGTCTTACTCCATGATTGTTTTAAACACTTTAAAGTATGTGTTACATGATCATTTTCAATCCTTTAGGCTATGAGAGTAAATTACTCATTTTTATGTTATAGTTTACTAAAAGTTAGAATCGGTCAAAACTTTAGAGTAGATGTACAAACAAAGAATTTTTTTTTTTTATAATAATATAATTAAAAAAATGTGAAGAAAGAAAAGTAATCTTACGTCCGGTCTCGTGAGTGAAATGAGCAAACATGGTAGCAATTTCACGCCTAGTAACGGAATTGGCAAAGTTGGGGAAAGTATTAGCTGCGTTAACGAAAGAATCACGAGTGTAGAAGTTTTTTCCGGCACAGCCACCACCTGCTTGGTTGATAATGCGGTCAAAGAAACTTTGTGTCACAATGCTGCCGACCGAACCATCACCTGTAGAAGGAGGGGTTCCACTGCCTGTACAAGGACCTGATCGGCACCCGGTACCACAATATTCTATGGTGGTACCGCAATAACCAAACTGGCTACAACAGAAGTTTGGGGCGCAACCGCAGTTTTGAGACTTGACGGTTTGGGAGTAGAAACCTAAGAGGCAGAGGAAAAGGACTAAAGAGATTTTTGTGAGAGCCATGTTTTGTGTTGTGGATGATAAGGAAGAAGTTGTGAGGTATATATAGGGATAGATATTGGGTAGTTTGGTCATTTGGTTTTTGGTATAGGTAGAAATAATGTGCTATTTTAATCGACTTTGACATTTTAGTCTTACTCTGGCCAAAGATTATTAATTTGGACTATGTCTAAGAATTTAATTTTCTTTTTCAGCCAGGAAGTATGTTTTACTATTCTCACATATGTTTTTGTGATTTAACAAATTAATTATCATAACTGATTTGCCAAATGATTGAACGAACAAACATATACTCTATCTGTTTGTTTTTAAATGATGTTTTATGAATTATTTTTTGTTCACAAATAAATGATGTTTTCATCTACCAATGCATAATTAATTAATTTTTTAGTATTTTTGACTCTTGAAATTCTGCAGATTGAATTTTTATTGATTGAAATGTCTTGGATAAATAAAACGTAATGTTTTATTTTTTTAAAAAAATAAATTTAATGATTTCTTAATAAAAGTGTAAAAATCTTAAACATCAGTTAAAAACAAACGGAGGGAGTATATGTTTTAGTAATCTTTATTTAATGCTTGGACTATGTACAAACTATATGGAGCAATTATAGCCGACATAAATTTAAACTGGCTGTGACCAATATATATATTTAAACTGCTTTTGTTTTTTTTTTTTTTTGGCTAGACAAAAAATTACTTTAGCCATGATATTTATATCAAAACCGAGATAGTAATTCTCTACCAGAGAAAGATTCATGTCGAAATTTTAACGTCAAATCTTTTAAAACATTAGGGCTGCCGGCATCGAATCTGAGACACTTATCAAGAAAATTGACAATCTGTTACTAAACGTTCCAAAAATGTTTATTGGAAGATAACCAAATGACAAAAATGAGGCTCCATATATTTGAGTTCCTCATGTTCAACATCTATTAAGAGCCGACTACTTACTGATGATACAACTACTTACTGATGAGAGTTTACGAGGTCCCTCTTAAAATTAATGTAAACCAATAAATTTGTTTGTAATTTTTTATATCTATATTTTTTCATTTTTTTACTTCACCTATCTTCAGGACCGGCCCTGACGGCAAGCGGATAAAGCCTATGCTTGCGGTCCTCATATCGATCTTCATATTTTTTATAACAAATCGGCCCTCAAATCCTAAAAGTTTTTATTTTATTTTAATGACAAATCGGCCTATTTTTTATTTTTGCTTGCGACTCATTGAAACTCAGGGCCGGCCCTGCCTATCTTCTTATTTTTCACTTAACCTTACTTGCTATGGTTTAAGAGATGTTTTTTGTTAACTAAACATTGAAGGATAAAGTTCTTTGAATTTATATAGTTAGATTTATTTTTTTATTTTTTTGTATCTAGGGAGAATTCATGTTGAAATGACTATATTTTTTTAAAAAATTATTCTATATAACTGCTTATAAAATTAAAAAATGTGAAATAAACGATATGAAAACAAGTCATTGGATTGTAGAAATTAAAATTCTTTTTTTCTTTTATTTATTGTAGTAAAGTTAAAAATGAACTTATCTGATAGACTCGACTAGTGGCTAGCTCCTCTAGAGTATCCCAAAGGCGGCTCTAAGAAGAGAAGTCGCATATGTCACTATAAATCTTGGTACCATGCATGTGAGCCTTTGGTTGGGTCCATTACCCGGCTATTCAAATTCATGCATATGAATCTCAGTTCTAATTTTAGATGTTTTCTAAATATCTTTCAACTTGTCTTTTTTTGTTCAAAGCATCTTTCAAATTGTATACCCTCCTTCAATGGCATTTCATTTTACTATAATCGAGAATATTTTAGTAAAACTTAAAATTTGTATCGACCAACTAATTAATACATAGTACGATGTGTGTTCTTGAACGATGGTATTATTTTAGATCATATCAATTAATAATGTCTATAACACCATATCAGTTTAAAATTACAGATAAATTATAAAAAGCAAAGGACATGATCAGCTACTTTTTTTTTTTTTGTCACAAACATATTTCATTTTTTTTTTTGACACGATCAGCTACTTGATTTTTTTTCCGTGAAAAATAATAACGGACAAGCAATTATAAACTTCGAATAATCATGTGGGAATATGCGATCAATCAAAATCTAAACTAGTCGGTTATTATGACCCGTGTGAACCATCCATGCATATGCATATGCATATTAGAATCAAAAATATTGTCGAGAAAAAAGGACATCATTACCAGTTTCATGCTAAATAATTATTCAAATTAATTGATTAGATCTTTAATATAAGGCTAAAATTTGCCGATAGAAAATGACAAATGCAAAGTCGCATACGTTGAAGAGTCTACAGCAATAATGTTTGACAATTCAAAGCTTTCGATCGAGTTTCGATTTTCCTGGTATGAATGACAACTGTACCGGATGTTGTGGATTCCGGTTTGGTTACTTGCCCGGACTTCCAGGATCGTATGAAAGATGTTTACGACTCAATTGTTTTTTATGAAAATAGATCAAAGTGGAGAAATTTAAACATTATTACATTGGTTTAGTTAAAAGGAAAATGGAGGAGAATTACCAAAAAAAAAAAAAACGAAAAACAAAAACTTCATCTTAATAGCTGATTAATTTTTTTTTTTAACTTAAAAACTCTAATGAAGTGTGGTGGAGTTGTTTCCGACCGTAGATGCTACCAGGATACTAAGCTTACCCATTGGAGAGGGAGAGGATAGAGAGATATGGGCGTATACGGCTAACGGAGCTTACACGGTAAAAAGTGGTTATTGGTTAGTCTCTACTCATCCTATTGGTTACTGCCCCGTTCCATCTCATCAAGAACAAACCCGAATTGGTTTGAAACAAAGAATTTGGAAAATGCAAACAATGCCAAAGATTCTTATGTTCTGGTGGAGAATGGTTGTTGGTGCCTTTGCGGTGGCGGATCGGTTACAATCTCGTGGAATTGTATTGGATACTGAATGCAAGCTATGTAACCAAACGGCGGAGACCATTTGTCATGTGTTATTTGTTTGTCCCACCGCTCGGTTACAATATGAGATTGCTCAAGTTCCTTTGCCGGTCTCGGGTTTTTCAAACTCTTTGGAAGAAAATGTTACATACCTTTTGGATTTGATGGAGAATGCTTCAACGTTAGAAATAACAAGAATCTATATTTCTTGGTTACTTTGGTGTATCTGGAAGAATCGAAACAAGGTGTTATATGCGGGAACTCAAGAAGTGTTGGAAGTGATGGTAAGCAGAGCAATTGAGGAGGCTACTATATGGCACAAGATAAACGTGACCGAAGTGGAACTTCTTCCCTCAAGTATGATGAATACGAAAATCAAAAAGAAATGGCAACCTCCACTTTCAGGTACAGTGAAGTGTAATATTAACGCGAATTGGAGAAATGCTTAACTACATTGTGTCGGTGCATGGTTGATCAGGGATTTTTCTGGTTCAGTCTTACATCATGCTAGAGATGCTTTCACGAGGTCCGATAACAGAATTTATGCGGAGCTACGATGCGTAGTGTGGGCAATGCAAAGTATTCGTGACTTACATTACTCGGACGTCATCATTGCATCAGATAGTTCGGCGGTAATTGAAGCAATCACAAAGCCTCATGTATGGCCTCGATATGCCAGTATACTACACCGCAATAAAGAGCTTAGTTTGTCTTTCGACAATGTGGTGTTTGATGAAGAACATCCGGGAGCTAATACGGTAGCACGAGAGATTTCGCAAAGCGTGACGAGAGATGGTCGGTTTCAATCCTATTTGGCGCTAGGAGGACCTGCTTGGTTACATGAGCGAATCGCCCGAGAGATGGACTAATAAGAAGATCCGAGTGTTGGAGTAGCAAATTCATTATGATCCTTTTCCATTAGGATTTTGACTTGGCTCTCCTTGATTTTATTGTTGTTTTGGTTTTACCTTGTTATCATTACATTTTGGTTTATGAAATTATAAATGATTCAGACGTTAATTAAAAAAAAGATTAAATAATGAAGTAGGGAATTTGGCAAATATAACCAAGAAAAAAAGAAGATTAGCTAGAATAACCTACTTTTAAATTTAAATAGCTAGAATAACCTATCTAATTTTTTATTGCTAAAATAACCTACTTTGTATTTCATTTTTTTCGTTATACCAAAATTATCCTCGGCAGACTCTACCGAAACATTAGTAGACTCTACCGAGACATTGGCAGACTAACAAATTGATATCTAAGTCTGCCAATATGTTTGGAAGACTTTTAGAACGTCTGCTAGGAAAACGTAGACTCTGCTAAGAAAACGCAGACTCTGCCAAAATATTGGCAGAATCTGCTAAGAAAAAGCAAACTCTTCTGAGATATTGGCAGACTTTGCTGAGATATTGGCAGACTCTGCGAGATATTGGCAGATTCTGCCAAAGTATTGGCGGACTCTACCGAGATATTCACAAACTCTACTAAGAAAACGCAGACTCTGCCAAGAAAATGCACTCTGCTAAGAAAAAGCAGACTCTGCTGAGATATTGGCAGACTCTGCGAGATATTAGTAGATTCTGCCGAAGTATTGGCGGGCTCTACCGAGATATTCACAAACTCTACTAAGAAAACGCAGACTCTGCCAAGAAAATGCAGACTCTGCCAAAGTATTGGCAGACTCTGCCGAAGTTTTGGCAGATTTTGCCGAGACATTGACAGACTTTACCAGAAAGCGTAGACTCTACCGAGTCTGCCAAGATATTCTCAGACTCTGCCAAGAAAACGAAGACTCTGCCGAGCTATTGGCAGATTTTGCCAAAAAGTTTAGAACTCTACCAACTCTGTCAAAATGTTCGCAGACTAGTAGATTAATTTGTAAGTCTGGCAACTAATTTGGAAGACTAAAAGATTTGATAGCTAAATTTGCCCACATATTTAGAAAACTTTCAGATTGATTGCAAAAAAAAAGTGTAGATTTTACTAAATATTCGGCCGAGATATTAACAAACTAGCAAATTATTTTGTGTTTTGTTGATAATATTTTATTTATTAATAAGGATATTTTCGGTATTTTAAAATTTTTCAAATTTAAGGTGGATTATTTTAACAATAAAAAATTAGATAAGTTATTCTAGCTATTCTTTTTAAAAAGTAGGTTATTCTAGGTATATTTAAAAAAAAAAAAAAATTAACTTAATAAGAACTAACCAAAGAGTAGAATTTTAGTTGGGAAAATTCTATAAAAATACCCCAACTAAATTCCGTTAAGCTTTTTAATACTCCAACTTTTTGGCTACCTGGTCTAATACCCCAACTAATTATTTTGTCCATTTTAATTCATCAACTTTCAAATAGTGCCCATTTACCTACCTCGACTTAACGAAAAGATAACTTCCATTATCTTTTTATGTTTTAAATAATTTAAAATTTAAAATTTATATAAAACTAAAAGAAAAATTCCAAAATTCCAAAAAGTCAAGAAATATTTTCTAAAAGTAAACAACATAAAAACTAAATTTTTCGATGAAAATATTTTATTATACTTTCAATTTCGAATTCAAATATCAAATTAAATTTCAAACAAAATAAAAAGTTTTAATATTCCGAAAGTTCAAACCAAAAAATTCATAAATTTACAACAACTTTTTCTGAAGTTCAAGATATATATATTTTATATATATATTCAAAATCCTTGTCTAAGTCAATTTAGAATAAAATAGATAAATGACATATATAACACTATATTGTAAGAATATTTTGCTTTTTTTTTTTGTAAAATCCAAACTTTTTTTTGAATTCAAAACTTAAAATTATTTATCTAAAATTCATAGCTTTATTTCATAATTTATGACTTTTTCAAGTGTTTTTAAAGTTTTGAAGATTATAAATTTTGAAATTTAAAAGTTAAATTTAGTTTTTAAATTTAAAACCGAATGTATTATTTTAAAAAATCATTGTAAAATAATTTTATTTTTTTTAAGTTTCATAAATTTTTCCCCTAATTTTTTTCGAATTAAAAAAAATTATTGTGATGTTTATTATTTTTTTTAAATAAATATTATTTTCTGAATTATTAAAAAAACAAAAAAGACAACGGATGTTATCTTTCCGTTAAGTCAAGGTAGGTAAATGGGCACCGTTTGAAAGTTGATGAATTAAAATGGAAAAAAAAATTAGTTGGTGTATTAAACTGTGTAACTAAAAAGTTGGGGTATTAAAAAGCTTAACGGAATTTAGTTCGGGGATTTTTATTGAATTTTTCCATTTTAGTTTAATGAAGTAGGGAATTTTAGTTTCATAGAGTAGACATTCACATTGACTGATTCTTTTAATCTAGTCTATGTACAATAATATGTTATTTCGTCAACAAATCTATATACATTAGTGATGATAGGTTATAAATCTCTTCAATTATTTCTGAATATTCTATCCAAAAAAAAATATATATATTTCTGAATAGAAAGTCAAAGTCTTCGGGTATTCGTTGACCACTTGCAAAGAACCACTTTATATGCCAAGGAAGGAGTTCCTTTTTTTTTTCTTTTTGTTTTGTTTGTGCAACACCAAAGTAAGGAATTCATTCATAGATTTTAATCATACAACTTTACGGAATTAATCATATAGTCCCATTATACTTTTTATATGTATATCCTTATCGTAGGAGACATAAAAAGTTATAGGGAGTGCATAATTTTTTCTACAATAATGGTATTTCATGTATTTGAAGGCAAACATATAACTTCTAAGTGACAAAAATAATTGTATTACTTAAGAATTAAGATATATTTGGGCTGCGGAAGAATCGTTTTATATTACACCTACTTGATGTCAGTGTCAAAGACACGCTCGATTCTCCAAACTATCACTAGAGCACTTAAAATCCATTAGTTCGCCATGATCATTTTTAAAATGGAACATGCACATCGTGGGAAAGTTGTCTGTACCACCTTCTCAAAAAGTTTTTATGTTGGTGTTAATTGATTATTATTTTCAAGTGGGTGGACGAAGCATAATCGTTTAGCCAAGTCACATATATAAAAGTATAATAAAAGGTTGATATGGAAGAATGTCATCTCTCAAGAAATTGTCACTGATAATGGTGGTCTCCAATTCACAAGTAATAACTTCAAAGACTTTTGTAGTAATTGAGGTGCCACTACTAAAACATCTTCAGTACAAAGAGATATAAAAGTTTCAAAATTAAACTCATCATACAGATGATAAACGCGCCAAAGATAAATAGGTAAAAATTCACATGCGTATTATAAGCTTATCGGACCACGACCAAGTCATCAACTAGCGAAACGCCATTCTCATTAGTGTATGGATGGAAGCGGTTGTAACTTGTACTATCGATGTCATAACGTGAATAGCAAATTTGAACGGTATATTATCAATGCTTACTTTTGGACTTGGATTATCCGAAATTTAATCTAAACTAACCGGAAGGTGAATCTATTTTTCCAAACAAATAACCTCTTTGTATGCGAAGAAAGGTATTAATTCATAGATTCTTAATCATACAATTATATGAAAATTAATCATATAGCTCTATTAGACAAAAGCCATAACTTTTTTCTACATACAAATTGTCATTTCATGAATTTGAAGGCAGAAAAAGTGACAAAAATATTTTTATTAATTACTTTATATATTTGGCCTGCGGAAGAATCGTTTTATAGACAAAATTTTAACCACAATCGAACACAATAATCAATTATAATTCAACTTAACGTAGTAATAAATGCGTTCTAACAATGGAGACCTTTATCAGGTTTAACCCCAAGGATCTTGCACAACTCCTCGTATTGCTTAACCAAGTTCTTTGTATCATCAGGATGCAGGTTATCACATATTCGACCGTCTACCCTCTTCGAGGTTTCTCCAAATCCTAGGTATAGAGCAGGACGTACGTTCGTGTTCCAGAACCACATTGCAAATTTGAATGCCACTTCGGGACTACGAGCAACCATATCCGGATCTTTCAACAGAGGCAACCCGAGGACTTTTCCGGCTGCACCATAGTACTCGTTCCATCTGATTGATTGGAGCGGACCACGACCATAGTACTTCTTTCCATGTTCACAAGGGTATTTCTTGCTCAGCGAACAATATTTCCCCTTTGCTTTATCTTCTTTATAACAAAAGCCTTTCAATCAACACAACATATATTTGTTAGAGATCTCCAGATAAATTAACAACAATGTTTCATTAAATGTTTGCTATCGATGATTCCATATCGAAACTTAATCTAATATTTTAGCATCTACAACAGCATTTATATTTTTAAGTCGCTATAGAAAAGGCACATATGTCAAGATGCATGTTATCTTGATTTGTTACCAACCCCCATAAGGAACCTAACAAAAGATGTCCCTAGTATTGACGCAGTCGGAAATTCCAATGAATATCAAATGTTAAACTTAGATAAAACTCAAGTTCACAAGCAATGAACTTAAAAGATAAAGTTTGTAATCCACCATAAAAAGTTGTAGAATTAACCAAAAAGATAAAAACTCTCAACTTTATTAGTAAAATAATAAGATATACATTATACATCACCTAGGATCCCTATATATACCTAAGCTAAAACCCAAACAGAAAATAAGAAATTCTTTAGAAGAACGACATTAGCTCCTTAGTATCCTACATTATAGTGAACTTACTATTAGATCCGTGAGAGAAATGAGTCAAGATGGCTGCGATCTCGCGCTTAGCCACCATTCCTTTATAAGGTCCCAACGATTTAACCGCAGCAATAAAAGCTTTGTGAGTATAGAACCCTTTTGCCGAACAATTGCTTCCTACTTTACTCATGATGCGGTTGAATAACTTTGGAGTGACAATGCTCTCTATCGAACCTCGTGGACCGGCACTGATATTGTAGTCGAATCCGTATGATGTGTTTTTGAGGCTACAAGGGCCACTGAAGCACCAAAAGCCACAATGGTCGTCTTTGATACCGCAATAACCCCACGAGCTGCAACACTCCATGAGACCGGAACACCCCATTGTCTGGCAATTCTGCGAGAACACGATTTTGGCCATGACGGCTAAAGTGAGTAGGACAAGAATGAGAGTTTTCCTAAGAATCGCATTTTGGGTCACCATATATTTTTTTCTTTTGTTTGTGAAGAAGTGATTTAGAAAACTGAGTTGTGTAAAGAAAAACACAGGCTGGTTTGTGAGTGCATTTGTAGTGGATTATTAGTCGGTTTCGTCTGAAATTTATTTGGTCCACTATATAGTTATTTCCTCTTAATATAGTAATTTTATTGAGCACGTTTCAAAAAGATATTAATCTATTTTTATAGTTAATGTAATGACCTGGATGTGCTATTTGTTTATGCTAGTGCCTTTTCTATGTATGACCATCCTACAACTAACTTTTGCAGTAAAAATATTGTTTCTCTCTCATATTTTAATTTTGTTAATTAATAAATGAAATAAAAATAACAAAATAAAAAAAAAATAGTTCTGGTTAAAATGATAATTTGTAAAGAAAAATGAAAATGCATAGACATCCATTGTTATCAGATCTACATAGTGGCATAAATATGCTATCTTAAATTCAACTTAGTAGAATCACATTAATGACTTTAACAATCGAGACCTTGATCAGGAGTGACTCCAAGCATCTTACAAAACTCTATGTATTGCTTAACCTTGTCCCCGTACCATCGCGACGCCAGTTTCCGCATTCTCGGCCATCGACTCTCTTTGTGACTTCTCCAAATCCTAAGTATAAAACCGGACGCACGTTTCTATTCCAAAACCACATTGCGAATTTGAAAGCCACCTCAGGACTACGAGCCACTAAATCTGGATCCTTCAATAGAGGTAGCCCGAGGTACTTGCAAGCTGCACCATAATACTCGTTCCATGTGATTGATTGGAGCAAACCACAACCATAGTAGTATTTCCCCGGTTCACAACAGTACTTCTTGCTCTTTGAACAATACTTCTCGGTCGATATTTCTTCTCTGTAACAAAAGCCTTTGCGTATAATAAAATTAATTAGAGGTTTTCAAATAAACAAACACTATGGTATACATATAGGTGATCATGAATATATTGATATACAGTGTTTAAATGCCAATGTGAATGGAAACGTAAAAAAAAACATATGTTGCAATATATAGTACTTACTTTTAGATCCATATGAGAAATGAGCCAATATGGCAGCTATCTCGCGTTTAGACACTTTTCCTTTGTAAGCTCCAAACGATTTGAAAGCGGTAATGAAAGCTTTGTAAGTGTAGAATCCTTTTGCCGAGCAGTTGCTTTCGATTTTGCTCATGATGTTGTCAAACAATGTTGGTGTAATGACACTCTCTATTTTATCTCGTGGACCTGCATCAACGTTGTAGTCATATCCGTATCCTTTGCCTTTGATATTGCAAGGTCCACTGAAACAAAAAAAAACCCGCAGTAATCGTCTTCCATGCCACAATAAGCCCATCTGCTGCAACATTCCTTAAGGTCAGAACAGCTAGTATCTTGGCAATTTTGCGAGAACACGGTCTCGGCCAATATTGCTAAAATGAAGATGAAAACAATGCAAGGGTAGTTTAGACTCGCGTTTTGGATCGCCATTTTTCTTTTGTGGGAGTGAACTAATGGCAAGGTAGTGTTTTGAGATGGGAATTTTGGTGAAGAGGCGAGGAAGGTTTGCCAACTTATTTGTAGCTAAAATTTGGTGGACTTGTAATTCATTTGGTCAACTATAATATGATATTATTCTTTACAACTAGTATAACCATTTTCTTTAAACACACTTCAAATATTTTTAAATATTCTTTATAATTACTATATTAAGCTTTTGTTAGCCATGGTGGAGACTACATAAATTAATGCTCACTAGATGTACTATTTGAACTGAACACTATAAAAGTCACAAGTCAACTATATTAACCTTAATGTTGAGAAGTTGAAACTATAATTAATCTTTCACGTGACAATATGTTGCTTTGTTATGAAAACTCCATCCCTATGAGATTCATATATTAACGTAGAAAGAGAAAGGGGAAAATTATAACAACATGTAAAATATAAAAGAATCATTAAAATGAATGGTGGTTTATAAGAAACTAAATTCAGACCAGCCCGCAAAAAGATTAGATCATTTGCTAGTTGCGGCATGTGATATGGGTGTTAAATGTCCCACATCGCTTGAGTTTGTGATTCTTAGCTAATATATAAGTGTATACCAATCCCCTATTTTGAGCTAGACTTTGGGAGAGAGTTAAGCCCATAATAGGAAAATAATTTGCTGTTTTGGGTTAATTGGAGAGTTTTAGATCGAATATCATACATTCCTCCATCCAGACGCAAACCTTTTTCCGAACAAAGTTTGGTTTACCCGATTAGTGCTCTTTGTTAGAAGCGATCAATTCCAAACAATATGATTAGTTCCAATAATCTGTCTAAATTTATTATCGGGTCTCTTTTTTTGTCAACAATTGTTTACATGATTAGTACTCTTTTTTTTTATTTTTCGTGAAACCTTGATGAGAAAAGATGCACGTGATAACACACACACACAAAAATCGTTGTTTCTAGGTTAATTGGGTGAATATTTTGTTTTATATACGTAATTAGGTGAGTAACATGCAAGGAATATAAATTAGGCCAGTAGCAAATTGTTGATCTAATTAGAGAAAAATGTCCTTAATTACAAAAGCAGAATAAATAGTTATAGTCAACTATATAAATTTACATAGTTCAATATATCAAACATATATGTAAAGGATATTTCACTATAATATAACAAATTTAAATAGTCCACTATATTAAATATATATGTAAATGATAGTTCACTACAATAAAGAATAGTTCACTATAATATATAAAATTTGACAATACTCAATGATAATCTACTAAATATACATGTTAATTTACTATAATCGTTCATTATACATATACAAGCAGTTTTCCTTGTAAAGGAGACAATTATACGAGTAGTTGTAATCAACTATGCAAACTTACACAGTTCTCTATATTAAACATACATGTAAATGTTAGTTCAATATAATATACAAATGGACAATATTATTTGATAGTCAACTATATAAATACATATGTTATTTATGGATATAATCAGAATTTTATATATGCAAATTATTAGATACTATACTAAATTAAGATTGAAATAGATGCTAAATATTTAATTATATGTATAAAACAATAATATACATACTAATTCTCCTTGTTTTTATGCTTGCCTAATGTGAAATATGAAAAGAGGTTTACTTCAGCGCTAATTAAGGATCCTTGGTATGTGCTGACGTGGCCCGCGTTATACGCGAATTAATATTTCTTTAAACTTAACAATTATTAATGTTCAATTTATTTTTTGTTCATTTTTGGTCTTTAGGATATTTTCGGTTTATTAAAGTTTTTTTATGAATAATAGTATCTAAAATAAAACATATAGCAAGATAGTACAATTTTTATTTCTATTTAAATTTTGGTCAAATATCTTTTTTCTCAAATAAATTTAAGTTTTAGATTAATATCTAAATTTTATTTCGGTTTTCAAATATCAAATATCAAATAAATTAGAAAACTTTGTTTCATGGTTAAAAAATTTTTTTATTGTGTTCAATATCCATTTGGTTAAAGCTGTGTGAATTATTCGATTTATGAATAACAATATCTAAAATGATTTTTTTTTAAGTGATAATTTTGTTTGGTTTGATTTTGGTCTGTGTTTGTATTTTAATAAAAATATCAAATAACAAATGCATTTGGTGTGAGAGATTATGTTAGATTTGAATGAATTTATGGAATTAGCTCACTAATTATATTAGTTTTTAAAAAATTCATTTGAGATTTGGCCCACTATAACTCTCACTTTTGTCATGTCACATTTTAGAGGATGTCAAATCACATTTAAATTGTGAGAGTGAATGTGAGGATGACATTTAGAATTCTTTAGAAGGAGCACATCTCTAATAATATATAGGGGATATTTAAGAACTTCTAATTATTTTTTATTGACAGCCATGTGTTAGTCCAATCTTTGGATTCGACATTTTAAATCTGAAATTATTGTACTTTATGATGATTCCACGATAAAAAAAAATCTTATCTACATAATCGCTAACTCTAATCAAATTTGGATTTGAACTTCTTTAGTTACTTATATCATTCTATATTTCTATGGCCTCTAACTCATTTGTATACCCTGCAAAATGGTATGTGTTTGAAATGTTAAATTCTTATTTGTAAATTACATTACATCTGCTGGAAAGAATAAATGAAAAAAGTAAAATTTGAAAGCAAACGAATTTCAAAATAATGGGAAAATGACTATTTGGAATTTGGATCCTCTTCCTTTAAAATGCCTTGCAAGTTTTTTTTTTACACTACAAATTTCAGTGGATTTTCCTGTTTTACATTCCCTAAAGAATATCGTCAAAAAAATCAACTCATAAAGTAAAAAAAAAAAAGTTTGTTATCAGCACCACAAAATATTTCAAAGATTTGAAATCATCTTACATGATCTAAGAGAGTAAGAGTCCGAACTGCTGAAAGTCGTAGCAGGTCCTTCCATGAACAAAGACAAATAAGAAGTCATCGAAAGAGGCCCTCATTGTGTCCGTTACGAACACTTCTCTCATGTCATGTGTAAGTCCACGCTCATTTTACGTCTGTGTGGACCATCTTATCTCAAACTATTGTGTTATTTTAATAATTCTTTCCTTAATAAACCGTATGCATTGTGTTATGAATTTGGATGAAAATCGAATGAACATAAAACGTAAAACAAAAGACAAATACTTTTTCTTTGTCTACTCTTTTTCCCATTCATTATGTGACTTTTATAACTTACAAATCCTAAGGCATCTCTATATAGATTACAAAATTCGATACAAATTGAAAATATAAAATTTGGAAATATTATATTCCTAAGATATGGAATATCCGGCATGTGATATGCATACTCATGGGAATAGGAAAGGAATACACCTCGATTTAATCACTTAGAAGTTGTAACATCCCAAAACCAAAATTCTGATTTTGGTAAGGGGGTGTCGATCGACACCATGTTCTGCGGAATGGTTCGGTTTTAATTAAATCATCCGGTTTGCGGGTCGGTTTAAAGGGAACCCTAGGGCTTAGTATAAAAGTCTTCCTTGTCGTGTTGCAGCCGTTTTTGGGAGAGAAAAGGAAAGGATTTTTGAGAATTAAAGAGAGAAAAGGGTGATTTTGTGTGTAGAGGTTGAGAGGAAAGAGGAGGCAGTTTCGGCTGTTCTGGTAGGAAGGAAGAACGGACGATCGATTCAAGTCTGATCACCGTGATTTTTCGTAGTTTCGGGATTCGATTAGTCAACTTGGGAAGTGTTTTCCCGGCGTTTGGGAAGGAACCAGGAGGCGATCTTGGTATAGTTGGAAAGCTCTCTCAATCTAGTTTCCATATTAGGTTTCTGATCTGATGTTGGAGGTAAGCTCCGTTCTCTGTGTCGTTTTTAGTTCAGCGCGTCGTTTCTGGTTTCGGGAAATCTAATTGGGGTTTGGGAAAAACCCTAGTTGTGTGTCCTAGGTGATAGTGGGAGCGTCTCTCGGAGTTTGCGTGTGAGTACAGTGACTGCGAGGCTGCTGATCTCGTGTTCCTGTCCTTTCCTTCTCCGTCTTTCTCTTGTTAAACCAAAGTAAGTGCGTGATCGCGGTTACAGGATTAGTTTGTTAGGGATTGAACGATTGAATTGTGGTAATTAGGATTGGATTGTGATGTTATGATTTATATTCATGTTTTTCGTGTGATATGTTGTGATTTGGTTATGATCAGTCTCGTACGATGAAACGAGACCGAGTCTCGAGAGGATTTTGACTCGGTCTAGGTTTCTGCGAGGAGTGTCGATCGACACCTAGAGGTAGTGTCGATCGACACCCCCTTTTATGATCGCGAGGATTGCTTTTGGATTAGGTGGGTCGATCGACACCCAGGAGGAGTGTCGATCGACACCCAGGAGGAGTGTTGATCGACACCGCTTGATAAGTTGTGAGAATTTGCATAATTGTTGATTGTTGCATATCTGTTGAATGTTGTTTGTTCGCGTAGTAATTGGCATTCTATTTCCCTATTTTGTAACCGGTAGGCGGGATGACCGCTTCACTGAGTATTTATGATAATACTCACGCAACTCTTATTTCCATGTGTTGCAGGTAAAAAGAAAAGTGTGATCGTGAAATCATGGCATAGGAAGAGGATGATTAGGGTTGAATGGTTTATCGTTTGGTCTAGCAAATATTGTTGTTTAGGTTGTTAGAATTATCATTCTTGAATATTGTTATTGGTTGGAGTTATTGGTTTATCTGGTTATTGTTTATTTCCGCAGTAGAATTGTTTAGTATTAAAAAAAAAAAATGCGGGTGTTACAGAAGTTACAAAACATTTAAAAACAGGTTGGAAAAAAAATCATTTAGTTTATTATTAGGAGCAAATGATATTATTAGGAGCAAAGAGGATCAGACAAGTGCGATCACCACTTCCTTTTGAGATAAAAGCGCTTTTCTGGACAATGTGCAGTATTGTGAAAAACAATGTGTCATGCCAGAGGTTCGAGATGGATTGCGTTAACCTGATAAAATTCTCCCAATCGACGGAGAATAAGCTAGCGCTCGCCATCCTTGCAAACAAATTTGAAGATTTACGTTGTCAATTCCTGAATTTCTCTCTATCATTGATCCCACGCACATCAAATGTTAAAGCGGACTCTCTCACTCGGTCAATGGAGAGTTTTATCTAATTAATGTTTGGTTGAAAAAAAAATCATTTAGTTTATTGTTTGTTAGCATCTTCTTTGATTCGAGTATGTATATTTTTCAGGCTATATATCGTTCGGTCTTAGGGTTTGGAAAAAAAAAATGACAAAAAACTATTTCATGCATTTGCATTTTTAGCAGTTGACTTGAGCTACTGACTCTTGGTATATATCACAATTTGTCCATTATGTTTTGCCAGTTATAGAAATTTCTCTTAAGTTTCAGCTTATTTTATTCCCAACCCAAAAAAAATCAACAATCCTCGGTAAAATTTAAATTTTTGCAATATTTCATTAACAAAAAAAAAAAAGGTGGAAATCTAGTAAATGCGTAGATATATTTTATTTCATGACAATCGATACAAATAACACACTGATACATTAGGATATACCATGCATCTTTTATTCGATAACTTTAGGTATTAACTCACACGTGCAAGACCACAATCATACCATGAACCGTGCCATACACATTAACCACACTTAACTTCTTTAACAACTAAGACTTGCTCCAGGAGTGATCCCAAAGACCCTACAGAACTCCAAGTAACGATCAACTCTGCTTTGCACCGCCGCTGGACGCCGACCGTTGCATTCGCCACCGTTGATCCTCCTCGTGGTGGCTCCAAAGCCTTGGTCCAAAACTGGACGAACATTTTGGTTCCAGAACCACATGGCACACTTAAAGGCCACTTCAGGACTACGAGCCACCATATCTGGATCAGTCAAGAGAGGGAGTCCAAGGAATCTCCCGGCTGCGCCGTAGTTGTAGTTCCATGTGATTTGAATTGGACCGCGACCGTAGTAGTCCTTCCCTGGTTGACATGGATAAGCCGTGCTCGCTTTGCAGTACCTTCCTCTCGCTATTTCTTCTTTGTAACAAAAACCTTCACATAACGCAATTGTTTTTAGATAAAAACATGAGTTAGATGTCCCAGCTAGTTCGTTAATGTCAATTATAAAAAATTAGGAAAACTGAGAAAACATTTTTTATGTAATTTTTTTATCACCACCCACGAAATTTTAGAAATATTGAGTTTATCCATTAGTATTAGGGTTTGAATTTAAAAGACACGAGTTGTTTGATGATAAATTTTATTTTTTGTTGAATTAACCAAAACAACATTATGTTGCTAATTAAAATAAATTTCTAAGAAAATGCTATTTTCTAAATTAAAGAATGCATGCACTTCATGTAGTGTAATATTAGAAGGGCTTATGGTGAACACTTACTTCCAGATTCATGAGAGAACTGAGCCAACATGGCGGCGATTTCACGCTTAGCAACGGCTCCTTGATAGGCCGGGAAGGACTGAGCTGCCGCGATGAAAGCCTCACGAGTGTAGAACCCTTTTGCTGGACAACCACTTCCGACTTTGCTCATGAGACCATCAAAAAATGCTGGTGTGACTACATTTGCAATGGTATCACGAGGATCAGCGTTTAGACCGCCCACACCGCCGCTAGGAGCTGCTGGTGTGGTGGGTCCAGAGCTGCAAGGTCCACTTCGGCATCCGGTGCCGCAGTAGGCTGGTGTGGTGCCACAATAGCCATATCTACTGCAACATAGGTTGCCCGCACAGCCCGTTGTACTGCAGTGTTGCGAAAACGCGGTTTTTGTCAAGATGGTTAAGGTGAAGAGGAAAAGGACGAGAGCATTTTTGAGAATTGCTCTTTGGTTAGCCATTTTTGTTTTGTTTTGTAGGAATGTGGAGGAGGGAGAGTTGTGTGATGAACTGAAGAAGGTGTGTGGATGTATTTATAGTGTTAAAATTTGTCTATATGAATGATATTTTTGATCAAGTTGATAATTTCTTACGATTGTTGATTGGCTTTTTCTTAGTCTAAGTCAATGAGGCTTTGTACCAGAAAAATGCAAGTCAATGGCCCGTCATTTTTCTTGTCGTTATGATAACTTCCATGTCGGTCATGAATTTTGAGATTCGAATTTTTCTCAATAGTCAAGATAACTTGATACATATAAACGAGTGTGGATCAGTTCAAAAGTCTTGATCGAATAATTCCACTTTTTGCTTGATTATGAGTATACGGTTAAAAATTATTTGGCAAATTTAACCACAAAAAAAAACACATGATATAGCAAATCTTTGTACTGCGAATGTCCTAACTTTTTGTTTTAATTGAATGTTAAATTTGTTCAAACCAAAAATACTTATTATACAAAAAAAACTGCATCATAGTTTGCGTTTTGAAATTAAATCCAAATTGTTAGACTAAACTAATTATTTTTTTTTGGCACTAAACCAAAATATAATATTCTCTTCAAACTTCTTATCGCCCAAAGCCACAATTTTTCACGATCTTGTCGATAATCTTCACTAGCCTTGCCGGTGTTGAGGACTCTTCTCCATGTCTTTTCATATTCCGTTCTCCATGTGCCATAAATAGAAGTTTGAAACGCATATATCATAGTAAAGAGAAAGAAATAATCATGTGCCCTTAACGAATATGTTTCCACATTTTCAACTAAAAAAAAAAGAAGGTTTTGTTAATATAAAATCAAAATCTTATATACTAAACCGAACCCATCGAATCGATTATGCAATTGCAAATTTGCAAGTATTATTAAACCAACTTATCAATTAAACCGGTTTAGTCTACCAACCCATAATCTAGAACCATCGACTAAAACGACACCGTAAAAAGCCTCTTTCAGGAATAGATAAACTTCCCGATCGCTTCTCCGTTCTCTCTCTCAGACTCTCGCTTCTCCGTCATTTCGTATTGGACGCAAAATCGAATATCGAATCCTTTCTTCTCCTAGGAGAAAACTAGGTTTTCGAATTCTCTGTCTCTTTAACGCTTCCACAAGGTACAATTTTGGTTTCTGACTCTCCTCTTTCTAGCAAACTTCTCACTGTTCTTACCTAATAATCGCCGAATCATTGCCTTTACATAAAAGTTCTTAATTTCTGGTAATTGATTTTGTTTATGTACGCGATAGAATAGCTTTGTTCGGTTCCTTTTTTGTTTAATCCCAAATTGGATTAGAATAGCGTAATGCTCTAGGTTCTGATCATACCTTCTTGGGTCATTCTTGATTTCTGATTGGTTGTGTTCGTCGTTTGTTGTTGATTCTTGCAGTTGATATTCGAAAGTTGATACATTTAAGAGAAACGTTGTGATAAAAAGATGAGCTTTACTCAGGCTAATTGTTTTCGGCCATCCAACTATCCTTCAAGGATAACAACACGGCCGAATTGTGTCTCCAATGTACCAATTAGGTCTTCATCGTGGTTTAAATATTGCCCGCGTGCCCCGTTTACTCTTCGAGCAACTGCTTCAGTGTCTACTCAGTTTTCGCCTCTGTTAAACCACCGGCGTCGTGCAACTACTTGGAAAGTGAAGCAAAGTTCTGCTGTTTCCTTATTTGGTGGTGGGAAGGATAATAAGTCCAATGGCGGTGACGAGGTTAGATTCTTTTTCCTCGTTTTAAGTTCTTCCGTTTGCGAATGATTTTACTTTGTTGTTCAAGTTCATGGCTTTTGTTATCAGATTTCTCCATGGAAAGCAATAGAGAAAGCTATGGGGAAGAAATCGGTTGAAGATTTGTTACGGGAGCAGATACAGAAGAAAGACTTTTATGATACTGACAGTGGCGGCAACGCTCCTCCACGCGGAGGAGGAGGCGGTGGCAGTGGCGGAAATGGTGAAGGGAGTTATGAAGGCTCTGGAGGAGAAGATGGTGGTATTGCTGGGATTGTAGATGAGACCATGCAAGTGGTTTTCGCGACATTAGGATTCATCTTTTTGGTAAATGACATAACTTTTCATAAAAAAGTTCGAAACTTTGGATATCGTATCTTGCTTTTGATCGAATGTTCTTGTTTTGCAGTACGTCTATATTATTACAGGGGAGGAATTGGTCAAGCTTGCAAGGGATTACTTTAGGTTTCTCATGGGAAAACCTAAGACTGTTCGATTGAGCCGAGCCATCGATGGTTGGAATGGATTCATGGAGAAGATGTCGACGCAAAGAGTGTACGATGAGTACTGGCTAGAAAAGGCGATCATCAACACGCCAACCTGGTATGACAGCCCCGATAAGTACAAACGTGTCCTGAGAGCTTATGTGGACTCACAGACTGAGTCGTCGAATGTGGACTCGCAAGCTGATGAATATTATCCTGATGAATAGCTCGGTTTATATCTATGGCTATTTCGCCTTTGTTATCCAACAATGTGAGATATCTTACTAGGTTAGGAACTTGAAGAGATTCATAATCACAATTGAGGCTTTTCTTAGGCTCTGCTTCTGCTTTGAATTCTCAGATTTGGCTGATCTTTATGAATTTGGTTTCTACATGATGATTCTCATGAGGGAACTTAAAATGCAAGCCAAGTTCTATAGTGACATAAACCAAAATCTTTGAGATCTTTCAAAATTCAATTGCAAATCAATGAGAACACACAAAGGGATAAATCAAAGTTTCTTTGGTTTAGTTGTTGAGCTGCCTTCTTTCTTCTCTACCTCTGTGGATTTCTTCCTATCTTTCCTCTCCCTCTTCTTCAAAGAAGTCATGTGGGCCTTAAGAATTGTAGCATATGATGCTTGAAATCTCTGGTGATCCTTAGCCCCAACCTTAAACAAGAAGAAAGCATTGCAACAAGTTTAGCGTAAGTGTAAACTTAAAAGATCACACAGTCCAGTATTCACATTCTTATCCCCAATATCAATTCATAAGAGCTTGAGGTATGTCCTCAACAGAGATTGGTTTTGTTTGTTTACCGCAATACCTTCACATAATGCTAGATGCCAGTTAAAATGATTTAAGGAAGATTGATCATAGGGCTAAGAATGAATGCTATCAGTTATTACCAACAATTCTCCAGAGAGGGTAACACTAAGACAATCTTTTGACTGATGGTTTAGTCATGCATCGTTAGACGTTTGGAAACATAAATGGTTCTAGAAAAGTAATCTTGAGGTCATGGATTAGAACATACCGAAGTAGAAATCGTTTTCTTGGCGTCAGTTGCTCGAATAAGGCATCTGTATTCAATGGTTTCTCCAGCTGAACTCAGTTTCCTCTTCTGCACCTTAGACTTCAGAGATGCTGACACAATCCAAATAAAACCACATAAGAAAATCTTCAAAAAGGTAGAATTCAACTATAATACCAAATAACAAAAGGTCCAGACAAAGTTACATCTTTTCAAAGTAACCCACACCGAACCCTTCTCTTTGCTTTTCTCGAACATGCTTGTAAGCTCATTGAGGAATGGATCCAACTGTAATAGAACCTACAGGCATCAAAAAGAGCATGATCAACCAAAAATCAAAGGAAAAGGAAAAAAGTTTGGGTTTTTCTCCATAAACCATTGATTGTTATAGTCTTAGCTTCAATGCAGAATCGAACCATTAGCTAAAATCGCAAAACACAATGTTGATAATTCTTCATCTTCTCTAAGATATCATGTAGCTTGGATAATCATGAGATGGATAGAGAATTACCATTGTTTAAAAGCTCAGATTGCAGAACCTTAATCACTGAGAAGACTTCTTATCTCTCGGATCGCTGAGAGATGAACATAAGCACAATGCAAGTGAAGGAAATAGTTAGATCTGATGGAATTTGACTTAACCGAAATCAATCGAATACGCAACTAGCAATATAAAGTACAATTGAAACAATTTTCTCAAAACCCATTCCGATTCGAAGCTAAGAAAACGATTACATGCAAACCGAAAAACACACAATCCTAAATAAATTCTCAGAAGCTTCTGAACAAATCTACACGGAAACAAAATAGAATTCAATCTGCTAATCATAAAATCCGATTAAACCCAGATCATAACCTAAAAGCTCGTAGAATCAAAATTCACTCACCAGAGACTTCGAAACTGATGATCTTCCTCCAAAACCCACCGGCCGGAGCAAATCCTTCGGTAAAAAGAAGCCGCCAGCAAATAAAAAGACGAAAATACCCTTTATGTCAAAGGACTCATTTAAAATTGGGCTTTTGTTCCAAACTAATGGGCCTAACTAAGCCCACCAAATTGTAAAACCCTAGCAAGGTTTAATGCGTTCTCTCTCACAAAATCGATTTTGTTCGTCTGATAATCCTAAATTGTTCTCGTTAACCTAAAATTGGTCCGAATTCGATCTTTGTGCCGTAAAAAACCCTAATTTCTGGGTATTTGTGTAGCTGCTTCGTTTGCACACACCTCAGAATCTGCTCTGCAACAACAACAATGGGGAAAAAAATGGGTTTTCAGAAGAGAGGTAGCAAAAGCACGAATACCCGCAGAGAAATCGTCGATGACGAATACGATGATGAGATTGACGCATGTAAATTTCTGCCCACCTGATAAAAATTTGTCCTTTATTACTTAATTTCGTGGAATCTTATGTCTCCATTGTTAGGTTGCTTATGAGCTTCGTTTTTATTTTGATGCATAGTGGAATTATGCTTATTTGATGATTGTGTTGATGTTTGGTGTTGTGTGTTTCAGTTCATAAACAGAGGGATATTGTTCCATTGGATGATACTGATGAATCTGATGAAGATGATGTGCAACCAGTTTTTGATTTAAAGGTTTTTTTTTTTTTTTTTTTTTTTTGCTTCCATGCAAAGATTCTTTTGCAATGCTTCTCAGCTTCAGTTACTTTGCCTTATAGGGTATGGATGATGATGATTCAGATGAGGAGGAGGAGGATGATTCAGAAGACGAAGACGAGTCCGAAAATGGGTGTATTGCGAAAAGTAAGAATACTGTCTCTTAGTCGTAAATTGCGAAATTCTGATTGCTCTATTTGTTTACTAATTGGTGCATTAATGATTGTGTAGTGATTAGGCAAGAGAAATATCTACGGGCCAAGTTTGGTGATGTTGATGAAGAAATGGCTGATGATGATAATGATAATGCTGAGGAAGACAAAAGGGCCACATGGGGTGGTAGAGTAAGGGACAGATCCTTGTACCATGGTGGTGATAATGCCGATTTTGAGGTAAGGAGTGTTGTGAATTCGCCTCGATTCATTTTTGTATGAAACAAGCTTAATAGAAGTTGTTAATTTGGTTTGTTATGATTTTTGAAGTTGCAATCAAGTGATGACGACGACATTATAGAGGAAGAAAAGGAGGCGATTAGACTACGGGCTGAACAAACAAAACACATTACAGCAGCTGATGCCGGGTTAGAGGATGATGATACTGATACTGAAGAAGAGAGTGACAGAGAATTAACCATGGAAGTGGGTTATTTGTGTTACCAGTTACAAGTTACCAATCATGTAGTTTGACTCTATCGTGTTTGTTAGATAATTGACGCATCGTTCTGGTTATATTTGGCAGGAAATTTCTGTAAAAGGCAAGCAGGCTACAAAATCCGTCACGGAAAAGAAAAAGAAGGATGATAAGGAAACAGACGTTGAAGTGATCGAGAAAGACTTAAACTCTTTGTCGAAAGAAGAGCAGATGGAAGTAGTATACAGGTAAATTTGATGTCCTCTGTTCTAAAATTTTCATAGTTTAATATATCTGTAAGAGATCTTTTTACGTATGCGTGGTTATGTCTTTTGTGTAGTTCTGCTCCGGAAATAGTTGGTCTTTTATCTGAGTTGAACGATGCAGTCGAAGAACTTGAAACTAAGATAAATCCTATTATGACTAAGGTAAAATCTCTTTATATTACTGTACTTTGAAAGAAGTCACTTTGATTTCAGTATTTATGCAATTATGTATCCTTGTAGTTAAAGGAAGCAGAAATTCCGTTGAATGGTGGAACGAGGTACTTGGAAGTGAAGCAGCTTCTCCTACTGACTTATTGCCAATCTATAACATTTTATCTTCTACTCAAGGCTGAAGGGCAGCCCATCCGTGATCATCCCGTCCTTTCCCGTCTTGTAGACATCAAAGCTTTATTGGATCAGGTACTGTGGCTACCATCTTGGTTATTAATCTCTTGATTTAACTAATGGTGCCATTTTTTCTTGCATGGACTAATACAATCTATGTTTGTTAATTTAATAATTAGATCAAAGAACTCGATGGACAACTTCCCCCTGGATTTGAGGAGGCTCTAGCGAAAAGTATTGCTAATGGAACAGTACAAAAAATGGATAATGAAGATGCGGTCTCTTCACCTGTTTCTTCTCCAGTAGCTAAAATCACACAAGACACTGCGAAGGTAGAAGTTGTATCTTACTTGCTGTCTCTTAAGTTAATCTCTTATGAGAGTTGTTTGACACTTTTTTTGTATCCATTTTCTGATCTAAATTTTATTCAGCCGGTGAAAATCAACAAATCTAGAGAAGAGAAGAAGAAAAAAGGAGAGAAACGCAAGCACCAGGTGAATATCTTTTTCCAGGGTTTCTAATCGAAATCATCCAAGCTCTAGTTTATTGGCACGTTTCGTTCTTTTGTTATCGCTCTTTTTTTTCGTTGAACTTGAACAAAACCGCTTTCTTTGTAATGATCAGGTTGATGTGCAAAGTGAGGAAATGTTAAAACTCCGAGCTGCTCTAGAGGGAAAGCTAAGAAGCAATGTAGTTCTTGGTTCTACTGTTTCCAAGTCTGATAAATCTCAAAAACGTCAGAAATTATCTAATAGGTAATTCATACTCCGTTACTATGATGAATTCTATTGTCTCTTTCTGAAAAGATTGTGATGTATTATTAATTTTCGATCCCGTATGTAACCAGGAAGCTAGAGACATTCGATGATTACGTGGATGATGTAGACAATAGCACACATGATGTAACCGCTGATAAGTTGACCAAGCTTGCCACCAGACGGAAATCCAAGGTAACGTATAGCCAGATATGTCTTTGTCACTTATCACGCCATTCTTTTGTTAAATATTTTTCCCCTCTTGCTTTGGAAGATTATTTCTGGAGATGGTGATTTACCGGCACGGGATGATATTGGAGAACGGCGTAGAAAGTTTGAGCTAAGAGTTTTGGCTGGAGCTGGTGTGAAGTCAGAGGTAGATGGCAAGAATGAAAGTGAGGCATTTGGATCAGATGGCGACAATGATGATGATGATGATGATGATGATCATGACATGGTTGATAATGATGGCGAATCAGAAGATGAATTTTACAAACAAGTGAAACAGAACAAACTTTCTAAACGAGCTGCGAAATCAGTGATCTATTCAAGGTAAATTGGTACACAACTTTGACCTTTCTTTTTTCGCAAACCGATAATAACTTGTGTTTGTCATCTCATTAGTACAGTTTATGTTTTTTTTTTCAGGGAACCATCGATCCCGGGATTACCAGAAACCGTGGATGGAAAACGAGTGATCTCAAATAAGGTTAGAAATGTTTCCAAAACATCTTCTCTTTCTCTAACCGCTTAACCGTCCTTAAATGTTCCATTTCTAATCTTCACTAAAAACGCAGATAATGGGCAACAGAGGATTGACCCGACAACGCAACAAGGACCTTAAGAACCCGAGAAAGAAGTATCGGGTAACTATTCTTGGATTGCTAGTTTCTGCGTCTGTCGTTTCTTTTGACTTGTTTCTTTGCCTTAACTTGGGATGTTTTGGGATCTTGATTTTGTTTGCAGATAAAGCATCAGGACAAAGTCAAGAGACGCAAAGGACAGGTCAGGGATATGAGGCCATACGAGCATCAGTATGGAGGAGAAAGTGCGGGTATTAATATAGGCTTAAGCCGCAGCAAACGATTCAAGAACTAGCCTCATCTTCATGTGCTATCATAATCTTGATTTGCTTGCTGCTTTCGTTTGTTGTTGTATTATCATCTTCTACTTTGCATTTCACTCTTCTTCAAGACTAAAGCAAATCATTTGCTTTGCAATTTTTGATGTTTTTACTACATTTGTATTTTGAAGTAATGGGTAACTTGAACTTCTTTTAGCTTGTTTCACCACAATTTCAAAATCTTCCGAGTTCGAGTTCGAGTTCACTATACGTAATTTTAAAATTCAGTTTTATGATTGCAAATTATAATTCGTATAAATATTTGAGTATTTATAATAATCGAATAATATTGTGAAGGTAATTTGAATATTTTATTTCAACTTTTTTAAAGATGAATTTCAACTTTTTTAAAGATGAATTTCAACAGAAGATATCCCTCAACTTATTTTACTAACAGTTTTAATTTAAAAGAAATTCGTAACATTTTTTTAACCAAAATGTTTTTTTCTATAAATATAAATATAAGTTTGAGATATATCACAAAATCAATGTAAATAGTAACAAATTTGAGGAACAAGGCATTCTTCTTCCTTATTTCCTCAAAAGTACAGTATAAGTATTAGCTTAAAATATTTATAGATATTAGCAAAAAATATGGAAGCCATAAATTTTTAATTAATGTCAAAAAAAAAAAATATTGATGTATAGGGTAAGATTTACCAAAAGATATAAGGGGATTTTTTACATTAAGTTATATATGTTTAGTTATTTACTGATATTTCTTGGTATATTAAAAATTCAACTTTATTAGAATTTTTTATTAAAGAAACTGAAAATATGACTTGGAAAAATGTGATATCACACATTTAGTTGATATTTCTGAAATTAGAACATGTGTTGGTTAAAAACAATGAAAATTACCTTTGTTAAGTTTGGAAAAATAAGTATTATCATTTCACTATAGGTATAGTTTTGATTTTAGAATTTCTATATTATTTTAATCTCACTTTATAAGTCTATATATACAAGATGATTAAAGAGTTTTGAGACGTCAAACAAAACCAAACATGGCTAAAGCACAAATATATCTTTGTTTAATCGTCTTCTTATATCTTTCATCAGGTAGTCTAATCACAACTAATCATAATATGGGTTTATATATAGATCATTTCAAAGTTCGTAACTGTTTCAGAATATTTTTATGTTTCTTTTCTTTACAGAAACAAATTTCTTGAGAGTCAACGGAGAAGTAGTTACATCTCAAAACCGCGGACATGTACATGTTTAAGATATACTCATAAGCGAAAATGAATTTAAAAATTTTAAACAAAAATGAATGTCATATATTTTGATGCTCACTGAATTAATTTGCTTTTTGTTGCAGAGCCAAGGAGATTGGTGTGTTGCAAACCCTTTTACGGATGACAGAAAACTTTTAAAAAACATCGATTACGCATGTTCTATAATCGATTGTCGAATTATATTGGAAGGAGGTGCATGTTTTGCCCCTAATACTCCCATTAATCATGCTTCTGTTGCAATGAATCTTTATTACCAAGCTCAAGGAAGACATCGTTCGAATTGCAATTTCGAAGGCTCTGGTCTCGTTACCGTAGTTGATCCTAGTGAGTTACAAATTTTTCATTGTCTCTCTAAACAATTACATAATTTTTCTTTATGTAACTCTCTAAACAATGTTTTGTTATTTTCTCTTATTTTCAGGCTATGGGAATTGCAAATTTCAATATCGTAGGTAAACTATATGAAGCTTCGTTTTCGTTACAAAAGAAAAAAAAAGAGAGTAGAGAAGTAGTCTAGTTCCGGAATTTGAGAGTTGTTATCTAAAGTTTCAATGGTTCGAGATGTGAACTATAAAATTTAAAGTTTGTATCATTCTATCATTGAAAGAACAATAAATTAAAAAAAAAAAAAAAAAAAATTTAATTAATTTCATATATTGAAACTCTCGTATGTTCAATATCATTAATTTTATCTAAACCAAACAAATATTATATTCTTCTTTCTTCTACCAAATAGAGGTTCAAATTTTTTTATTTTTTTGAACATATGGACAGTACGGAGTCTGGTTCAAACCAAGATGACACCAATGACTTGCCTCTTTTTTCCTTCGTATAATTTGTTTATAAACTCTGAATTCGGATGTTGGCAATTATTTATCTTCTTTTTCACAAAAGTTTTGCGTACAATCCAAAACATTGATTTGTTGCAAATGGGAATCGTTGACGAGCCTAGAATGTGATTCATAAACTAGAATAACTTATTTCATATCCTGCTAGCATGTTTCCAAATTACTCAACATCTTAAATATTTCTAGCCGTGCAGCCATCTCTGGAACATTCATTTTTTGAATCGCTACCAAAAGTAAAACACTGATAGAGAAAAGCAAAAAATTGACCCGATAACAATGAAAGCAAATTATGCAAACAATGAAAGCAAATTTACAAGACATCTTTAGCATGGTACAATTAAATTTCTTCGTTGTGATCCCATATGTAGAAGGTAAAGTTGTTTATCATGAATATGGTGCATATATAAATGTATTTTGTATTGTAGATCATTGTTGTATGTAGGATTATTTCGTTCGTGACATTGTTCGTTGTATAAAATAAGATCGCTCATCATAATTGATAGAATTGTTATTTGTAATAAGATCGTTTTTTCACTCCATTAAATCACTTAATCCTTTTCAACTCCAAAACCTTAGTTAATATAGGCCGCTTACACCGAACAAACCATGGAACATACACTGTTCATTGCTTTATTTTAGGCAAACAGAATCTTGATATTCTTCATAATTAGTCCACCGATAAGATCAAGATTCTTTTTTAAAAAAAAGTGTGAACACTATGAATTGAGATTAGATTACGCTAATGGGCTTTGTTGTAAATCAAGCCCGTATATTGTCATTTAGGGTTTTTTTCTTGTTGAAAAGTATATATATAATAGATAGCTAGAGACCTAGAGTGTAGCAAAGGAAATCTATAGAAGATTTTTGAGACGTCAAACAAAATCAAACAATTCAAGTAGTAATCTACCATATAGCTAAAGCACAAATATGTTTCATCATCTTCTTATATCTTTCATCGGGTAATCTAGTCACTATTAATCAATCAGACTTAATATAATTCACGTTACATCGATTGTAACGATGCCTCTGGACTGCTTATAGATTATTTAAAAGTAAAAAAAAAAAGTATTACTAGGGAAGTTTTAAACTGATTGTAGGTATTCCAAGTTATGTAATAATCTCAAATTTTTATGTTCTTTTTGCAGAAATGAATTTCATGGGAGTTAACGCATGGGTACATGTTTAAGAGATTACTCAAAAGTGAAAACAAAATTGAAAAAAAAATTAAAAAAAATAGAGAATAATCAATCTCATATGTTTTTGTTTTGCAGAGTCAGGGGGATTGGTGTGTGGCGAAACCATCTACGGACGACAGAAAACTTTTAAATAACATAAAATATGCATGTTCTAATATCGATTGTCGAATTATAATGAAAGGAGGTGCATGTTATCGTCCTAATAATCTCCTTAATCACGCTTCTGTTGCAATGAATCTTTATTACCAAGCTCAAGGAAGACATTATTGGAATTGCAATTTCGATGGTTCTGGTCTCATTGCCATAACTGATCCTAGTGAGTTTCATATTTTATTTTATTTTCCCTTAACAATTATTATGTTATTCTTCTTCTGTCAATCTCTAATATATATAACTAATGTTTCTTTTCTCATATTTTCAGGCTATGGAAATTGCAAATATCAATTTCGTCAGTAAAGTATACAAAACTTCGTCTTGGTTACAAATCCAATATCAATATATCAAATGTCATATAATTGAGTTTTATATCATTCCATCATTGTCTACAATAAATAAATAATACCAATAATCATCTGATCCAATGTCACTTCATAATTTCATATTGCTCATTTTCTTTGAGTTTACTTGAAAATAAGTTAATTTTTACATTTTACAATATTATCACAAACGTGAGTATATATCTTTAAAACAATTATAATTCAATATGAATGCGAAGTTAAATCCGAATGGTGTCACTAAGACAAACAAGCTTAAAATATCATCTATCAAATCCTATAATCGACAACATCGAAGACTTGAAACTTTTATCAATTTAGTGCTTTTTAATACTTCCCCTACAAATATCTATAGAATAAAAAATGAAGTACAGATTATTTTTGTAGATTCCAACATTTATGTATAAATGTAAAATTGGCAAATACAGTCATACAATATAAATCTAGCTTAAATGTTTTATAACTATTAGCTTAAAATAGTATAGTCGTAAATGTAACATTTATGTTTTATGAGACATGCCAAAAAGTATCACTAATTTTATCTGTATCTGTTAATTATTATTTGGACATCAAATGATTAAAAATTTACGAAAAGTGTTTGTAAAACAAGCGTTTCATAATTATATACGTTTTACGAGATATTAACACGTGTTGTTTATAGTTGGGAAATATAACTTTTGAAAATTTGACAAATAAATATTATATTAGATATTAGTAACCAATCATCTAGTAGCTTTAATTATTTAATTTATATATTACTCCATATCTCGCTATATATCAGAGATTGGTTAAACCTAGTTTATATCGAAGAGTTTTCATACGTCAAACAAAATCAAACATGGGTAAAACACCAAAATGTCTTTGTTTCATCATTTTCTTGTACATCTCATCAGGTAATCTAATCACAACTAATCATCATGTTTAATCTAATTTATCAATTCCATTGTGATGCATGTAAGTGTATTGATCGTTTCATATTTCTTCAATTGATTGTAAGATTTTATGAATTTTGTAGCAATCTCACTATCATTTCCATGTTTTTCTTACAGAAAAAAGTTTCATGAGAGTCAATACACAAGTAAGATTATTCATCACTCTAAGTGAAAAAGAATAATCAATCTCAATCTCATATATTTTTTTATAAACAGTGAGAGTTCCGAATCTCATATGTTTTTATGCTTTTTAATTTGTTCTTTGTTGTAGAGCCCCGGAGATTGGTGTGTGGCTAAACCATCTACGGAAAACGCAAAACTTTTAAAAAATATAAATTTCGCGTGTTCTAAAATCGATTGTCGAATTATAATGGAAGGAGGTGCATGTTATTCTCCTGAGAATCCCATTAGTCATGCATCTGTTGCAATGAATCTTTATTATCAAGCTCAAGGAAGGCACTATTGGAATTGCAATTTCGAAGGCTCTGGTCTCATTGCCATGACCGATCCTAGTGAGTTTCATTTTTCTCTTAACTTTTTGTAATTTTTCTCCTGCCAGAACTTGAATCAACTTATATTCTATCATTTTTATGTGCTGGCTATGGAAATTGCATTTATCAATTTCGTAGGTAAAAACACATCAATTTGCTTCGACTTTGTTGCAATGGATCTTTACTGAATTCTTCGATATTTCCAATGTTAAATGTATGACTATGTCATTGTTAATGCAATAACATGTTTTCTTTATCAGGACTTTACCTGGTTCAGTATTATCTATTTCATATTACCACTTCATTTAAAATGTGACTGATGGTGTGGGTTTTACATGTGATACATCATACATATAAATGTAGGAGGTGAATTATTTTACTTTTTTCATAAATAAATATAAATTATTATAGTTTGAGTTTATTGGCAAACAAAACCTACCTTACACAACATTTTTGTACCTTTTCATAAAAGTCTTAACTTAAACCATACGACATTATGATTTGAGTCTTGTGGTGGTTTCTATGATAGAGCCTTAGAAATATGGATATATGTAGATCACCTACTTGTGTTATATGTCTATTGGTGTTATTGATCAGTTTTCTAAATAGGTTCTTACATATATATATTGAATATATAGCATCCACATTCACACATTGGTAATGATTTAGGTAGGGTTAGGTTAGGTCTTAATGCGGAAAAATTAATTATTTAATCACACACACACGAGCAATTGTGGCAGCATATGACTAGTTATAGTGGGAAGGAATGTGGGAAGAAGACTTGTCTTATCACTTAGTTGAAATATTTTACTATTCTTGCTTCAATAGTATCCCAAAGTTGTATAATGCGTTTTTAACACTGATTACTAAAATCTTTTTTCAAGTCCTTAATAATGTATCATGGAGTTCCATATATTTGATTTTATCTCCCTCCTTCCTTAGACAAAGAACTAGGCACTACAAAACACTTATATTAGATGTTCTCTTTTTAATAACTACAAAAATTCAGAACTAAACTCATATTACTAATTGTTACCAATAAAACTCAAACTAATTTCCAAAACTAATGGAAGAATTGTGTATTCTTTATAATTTTAGATAGTTAAAGTCGCAAATATAAGTGATAGCGCAATAGATATATTTACTCAAATCATTGGAGCAATTCTAAGGCCTCGAGTTTGGCCTAATTTTAAATACCATGAGGTTAGGATGAGGAAGGCTTTGGGAGAGATTAATGAACAGTCTGCCAACCTACAAAATGAACATTTCCAACCACTAAAATAGATAATATCAGAAATTTTTAAAATATAAAATATCTTTGGAGCCTAAACCAAACTTAAAAAAGTATTTCTTCCGTTTTTTATGTAAGATGTTTTGGCTAAAAATGTTCTTTTTTAAAAAATTATATTTTTTGTTTTTGTTTTATTTTTCTTTAATATGCAAAAGAAAAAAATCAACAAATAAATGAACAATAATGAGTGCAAAAACCATATGTTCGTGATTATAGAATAAGTTTTTGATTTTTTTTTTTTTGTGATTAATGGGTAATAATAGCATTAAATAATGCTTGTTGTGAATCAAGAGAACGAATGGGGAAGATTATGTTTATTCATTAATCATAAGATCCTTTATATAGGATTATTACAAGAGAGAAAAGGAAAATTCCTTTTCCTAATGGTAAAAGAAAAGTACATAAAAGGAAAATCCTAATTCAACTAGGATTCATTAAACCGGCCTAAAGACTAAGTGTTAATGGGCCGTAAACGGACCAGAACTAGTTATGACAATCCACTATGATTTATAACACTCCCCCTTGGATGTCATAACTCTAATGGGCTTGTAATACGCTTTGGATGTTGCCTCAGTAAAACCTTACCAAGTAAAACCCATTTTGGGACAAAACCGTGGTGAAGGAAAAAGAGTACAACACGTATTACTCCCCCTGTTCTGAACCTCACTGCAAGTCTTTCAAACGACGCATTCCAATCTGATAAGTAAGTTTCTTGAACGTTGAGGTTGGAAGTGACTTGGTGAATAGGTCTGCTGAATTCTCACTTGATCGTACTTGCTGCACTTGAATTTCTCCATCTTTCTGTAGATCGGATGTGAAGAAGAATTTTGGCAGAATGTGCTTCGTCCTATCACCTTTGATGTATCCATCCTTAAGTTGAGCTATACACGCTGCATTGTCCTCGAACAAGACCGTCGATTCCTGCTTACCTTTGGCCATTCCACAATCCACTCTTATGTGCTGGGTCATCAGCCTTAACCAAACACACTCACGACTAGCCTCATGAATTGCCAATATCTCTGAATGATTAGAAGATGTAGCTGCAATGGCCTGCTTCATTGACCGCCAAGATATTGCAGTTCCTCCATGAGTAAACACATAACCTGTCTGGGACCGTGCATTATGAGGATCTGAAAGATAACCTGCATCAGCAAAACCAACTAAACCGTCCTTAGATTGGTTAGTATAAAATAGACCCAAGTCTTTCGTTCCTTGTAGGTAACGAAGAATATGTTTTATCCCGTCCCAGTGCCTTTGGGTCGGACATGAGCTAAATCTTGATAATAAATTCACGGCAAAACATATATCTGGCCTAGTGTGGCTTGCCAGATACATTAAAGCTCCTATGGCACTGAGATATGGCACTTCGGGACCAAGGACTTCTTCAGAGTCTCTCTTAGGACCAAACGGATCCTTTTCTAGATCAAGAGATCTCACCACCATTGGGCTGGACAATGGGTGACATTGATCCATATTGAAACGCTTGAGTACCTTTTCAGTATATGCCATTTGATGCACAAGGATTCCATCATTTATGTACTCAAGTTGCAATCCCAAACAGAACTTAGTTTTGCCTAGGTCTTTCATCTCAAATTCTTTCTTGAGGCATTCAACTGTTTGGACGATTTCACCAGGGGTTCCAAGGATGTTCAAATCATCCACGTAAACTGCTATGATAACAAACCCTTTGTTTGCAAACTTTTTTATAAAAATACATGGACTGATGGGATCATTCTTATAGCCTTCTTTGACTAAGTACTCACTCAATCTATTGTACCACATACGCCCACTTTGCTTCAGTCCATAAAGGGATTTGTTCAGCCTTATGCAGTGTTGTTCTCGAGAACCTTTCTTATCTTTGAGCTCAATACCCTCTGGTAATCTCATATAAATCTCATTATCCAGTGGACCATATAAGTATGCAGTTACAACGTCCATTAACCGCATATCCAACTTTTCTCTTATAGCCAGACTTATCAAAAATCTAAAAGTTGTAGCATCCACCACAGGGGAGTATGTCTCCTCATAATCTATTCCTGGTCTCTGTGAGAATCCTTGTGCAACAAGCCGTGCTTTATATCTCACGATTTCACCATGTTCATTTCTTTTCCTCACAAAGACCCATTTATGTCCAACTGGTTTAATCTCATAGGGTGTCCGAATTATTGGACCAAAGACATCCCTTTTCCTTAAAGAATTCAACTCCACGTTTATAGCTTTTTTCCATTTAGTCCAATTTTCACTCTGAGTGCACTCATATATCGACGTGGGTTCTAGATCCTCCATAAGTTCAAGTGCTACCTTAAAAGCAAATATATCATCGATTTCCACACACTTTCTATTCCATTGTATTCCAGACATAACATAATTCATTGAGATCTCATTATTTTCAGGAACGTCAGAACCATGAAACTCGGCGTCCCGAGTCTCATTGCTTGGAACTATCGGTTCAGTTATGTCTGGGGTTCCATCAGATTCCTCAACCACGATTTCAGCACCTTTCTTTCTTTTCCGAGGATTCTTATCTTTGGAACCTATTGGCCGGCCACGTTTTGAGTGTGGTTTAGATTCTGTAGCAACTTGATTGTGTCCCTCTTGAACATCAATTCTAATCGGTGCATTAACAGCTGGTATGTAAGACTTAGTTACTCTTTTCGGGTCAGCAAAGGAATCTGGCAATTGATTAGCTAGCTTTTGTAAATGTATAATCTTTTGGACTTCTAATTCACATTCTTGAGTCCGAGGATCTTGCCATTTTAAGGACGTTTGATTCCATATAATTTCCTTTACCAGTCTGTTATCTCCTCCTAATGTTGGATAGACAGATTCGTCAAAATGACAATCTGCGTACCTGGCCTTAAACAAATCACCCGTGGTTGGCTCAAGGTACTTAATGATAGTAGGAGAATCATATCCAACATATATCCCCATCCTCCTTTGAGGTCCCATCTTTGTTCTCTGTGGTGGTGCAATAGGCACATAAACGGAACATCCGAATGTTTTAAGATGGGATATGTCTGGCTCTTGACCCGTTATTAACTGTGATGGGGAATATTTATGTTCACTAGATGGCCTGATACGAATTAGCTCTGCTGCATGTAAAACTGCATGTCCCCAAGCTGAGACCGGGAGTTTTGATCTCATTAGCAACGGTCTAGCAATCAACTGTATGCGTTTAATAAACGATTCAACCAAACCGTTTTGTGTATGTACATGTGCCACAGAATATTCAACACTTACCCCCATGGACATACAATAATCGTTAAACGCTTGGGACGTAAATTCACCAGCATTGTCAAGACGTATAGTCTTTAAAGGAAAATCTGGAAAGTGTGCTCTTAAACGTATGAGCTGGGCAAGCAATCTTGCAAATGCCACATTTCTAGTTGATAATAGGCAGACATGTGACCATCTCGTGGATGCATCAATAAGGACCATAAAATATCTAAACGTCCCACAAGGTGGGTGTATTGGTCCGCATATGTCTCCTTGAATTCTTTCCAGAAAATTTATCGTTTCCTTAGTTATTTTGATTGGTGATGGCCTAGTAATGAGTTTCCCTAGTGAACATGCTTCACACGTGAGATTCTTTGGGATAACTCTCCTTTCTTTCAAGGTGTGCCCATTAGTACTTGCTAATATCTTTCGCATCATGTTAGCACCGGGATGGCCAAGCCGGTTATGCCAAAAAGTGAAATTCTCAGTAAACTCTTTGTTTACCATAGCATTTGCTTCTATCATTCCGATCTTAGCACAATAAAGGCCCACAGAAATGGCAGGTATAGTCTCTAGGACTTTCTTATAGCCATGGACGGTTTCAAAGATTTGAAGGAATTCTTTGTTATTCTCGTCCTTAGTTTCAACATGAAGACCATTCATTCGAATGTCTTTAAAGCTCAATAGACTTCTCTTTGAACTAGGTGAATATAACGCATTAGAAATTTCTAGATGCGTGCCCTTAGGTAATAAAATATGGGCTTGACCGTGGCCTTCAATTAAATTTGCTATACCCGCAATTGTGGTTACATTTGCCTTTTTAAGTGTAAGATCAATGAAGTATCTCTTATCTCTTAATATCGAGTGGCTTGATCCACTATCCACAATGAACACATCCATATCGTTCATACTTCAAAAGAGATAACAATAGATACTTTTTAAATAACACTCTTTCATTCCATAAAGTTTAATAGAAAGCAATAACACAAAACCAAAGTATAAAGTGTAAAACGTAAAACAAGCAAAACACAAAACACCAAAACAGAAAATCAAAATCAATCACTTAAGTATATCTGAGGTTTCAAAATTCATCAAGTCATCTTGCTCATGCTCGAAATCTCCTTCATTATCATGCTGGATCATATGAGTTTCTGGATTCTTCCCTTTAAGGCTCTCTTGATAGAGTTCAACCAGATGCTTGGGAGTCCTACATGTCTTAGCCCAATGATTACTCATTCCACATCGATGGCAAACTGATTTTGGGTTTGATTCTCGTGGTTGAGAAGTAATACCACGGTTATTACGATCATAGTCAGTTCGGTATCCGCGTCCTCGTCCTCGCCCGCGGTTAGAATGATCGTTATGGAATCCGTGGCCTCGGCCCTGACCTCAGCCGTATGGATTAAAATGGCCACGGCCACGTCCTTGCCATCTACCCCCACGTCCACGACCACGATGTCTATAATCACTTTGGACGTGGTTAATTTCTTTCTTTTCATCTGTGGCCACATTCGCTTTAGGAAGTGGGGCTGATCCAGGAGGTCTCATCTCACTGTTTCTCATTAGCAGTGTATTATTCTCCTCGGCTAGTAATAGACATGCTATAAGCTTTGAGTATGTCTCAAAACCTCTTTCACGGTATTGCTGTTGAAGCAACACGTTATTAGTGTGAAAGGTGGAGAAGGTCTTTTCCAACATGTCTTTCTCAGTTACCTTCTCACCACATAGTCTCAATTGAGAAACTATTCTGAACATAGCCGAGTTATATTCTTCCACGGACTTGAAGTCCTGGAACCTGAGATTCCTCCAATCATAATTGGCCTTTGGTAACAACACCGTTCTATGGTGGTCATATCTTATCTTTAATTCTTTCCAAAGGTCCAAAGGGTTCTCAATGGTTAGGTATTGATCCTTGAGACCCTCAACAAGATGATGACGAATGATCGATATCGTTCTGTATCGATTCCTTTCATTCTCATTATTATCCTCAATGATACATTCGCCAAGTCCTTTAGACTTTAGATTTATCTTAGTATCCAACGCCCACTGTAAGTAATTGTCTCCAGAGAGATTGAGGGCAGCATAATCCAAATTGTTGATTTTCGACATCTGAAAACATTCATCCTATTCTCTAAGAACTATAAGATTTTAAAGTTTATGCATATGATGCAAAATAGGTCATGGGTGCTTATATAAACGGGTACGGATGCATGATGCTTATGAAACCAGATTTTTATGTTTAACAACCTAACATAATGTTTTTATATGCTCATGATGCAAGCCTAGTATTCAAATTCTAAACCGTATGATGATATGACCGGATTTTAATCAAGCATGTTATGTCTATATGATGCAATCAGTTTCAGTTTCATGTTTATCAATCAACGAATCAATCCAAACAAGCAAACAAACAAACGAGTTCAAATAAATATGCAACCAAATTTGGACAGAGTGTTTACTGTCGATCGACGGGTGATTTGTGTCGATCGACACAGTTTAATTCAAACAACAAATTCAGGCAGAAGTTTACGTGTCGATCGACATAAAACTAGTGTCGATCGACACGGGTACAGATCATGCAATCGGTTTGGATTTTAATTGAATTAGGTTATGGTTTCAAGTTAGGGTTTCAAGTGATTACGAATCATGAATCAATAAACACAATCAAGCAAGCAATAACAATAACAAGCATGATTTAGATTAGGGTTTCTAAGATTATCATGAATCTAGGTTCTTTAGATTAGGGTTTCTTATTGTTTACCTTAAACTCCGTGAGTCTTCTAGTTCGCCGTAACCGTTGATAGGCTGTATGAACTTTCTTCTAGTTCGCCGTAACCTTAAAGGCTGTATGAACTATGATTTGAACAGTAACGCCGGATGAACAGTAATCGTCGATGAACAGTGCGCGATGAACAGTACGCGATGAACAGTACGATGAATAGTAACGATGAACAGTAATCGCGTTTTTTGTGTTTTTAGGGTTTAGGGAGCAACTCGTGCTGATAACGTGTTGTGAATCAAGAGAACGAATAGGGAAGATTATGTTTATTCATTAATCATAAGATCCTTTATATAGGATTATTACAAGAGAGAAAAGGAAAATTCCTTTTCCTAATGGTAAAAGGAAAGTACATAAAAGGAAAATCCTAATTCAACTAGGATTCATTAAACCGGCCTAAAGACTAAGTGTTAATGGGCCGTAAACGGACCAGAACTAGTTATGGCAATCCACTATGATTTATAACAATGCTTTGATTTTAAAATTCCTCTTCAGATAGTAGTATTGTCGATGAATGTCTATTAAAATTCTTTGACAACAAATATTTTAATTAAACAGCATTAAATTAAATGTGCATAGATATGTGAAAAAATCAAGTAAAATGAAACAAGAAAAAAACTCTTAAACATCTTACATATAGAAATATAGAAAAAGAGGGAGTATCTTATATAAATGGGGAAAGTTGCGGTATAATGACATCTTCAATGTAAAATCTATCTTCTTCTCTCTTTTTCACTATGTTTTAAAGTTCTATAGTTTGTTGGTAATTAATGGTTACAGATTGTAAAATAAATGGTTACAGATTGAATAATTATTAAATACTACACTAATGCTAGTAGTACTACACTTGCATGAAGGAAAGAAAGTGAAACCACGCGCGTTATGAAAGCGCGTATAAAAAACCATGAGACAAACAAAGAAAAGAGAATCAACCTCGTCTATGAAAACTTCATCAGATTCTGTTCTCATTTTCGATACCAAAAAACAAAACAAAAACTCATAATATTATGTTTGTTGGTAGTTGCAAAATGTCAAAAGCGACAGTAGCACTGTCGTAATTATGATATTTTCAAATCAGATAAACAAATTAGAATTTCTTCACTAAACCTAATATTTCGCTGTCCGAATTATTATTGTATAATTTAATGACATATATACTTCTTCTGCCGGGGACAACGAGCATATATATTCTTAACAAAGTATAAATTTGGCATAGTTCTTCTTTAAGATTTGCTTCTGCATTTTTTTGGTTTGAACAATTAAGGATGCAATAATGGCGTTCGTATTGTTATAAAATGTACAAGAAACTATTAAAAATATTCATCCAATTTAAATCTTTATCGTTAAATGTAACAATGGAATATTATTTTGAAGCCACATCCACCACACACACCCACAAAAAAATTACCACAAATCAAAAGATAAGTCTTCCTATCAAAATACTATTATTTTTGGACGGAAAAATAACAGTATCAAATTATTAAATAAAACTAGTCCACTACAATCAACCATACTGAATGTTACCGTTTGGTCATGTACGGATTGGTTTTTGAGTTTGTGGTTACAAATTGGTTTTACAATGAGGTGAAAAAATAAAAAGTAGGCCAAGGTTGAGTGATAAAGTGGCCAACTCTCTCTCTCTCTCTTCATGATGATATTCAAAGTTTGATTAAATCAAAAAGTTTAGTCAGATAAAAATTGGAAAGAATAATAAAGTTTCGAATTTCATACCATTAACCAACTAGACCCAGATCCAAAGTTGCAGACTTTTCAAACAATTTTCAAACTAATTTACCCACACACACACCCCCTATAAAGCATTAGAAGACTAATACTTTTCTTAATCAACAATTATCAAAATTGAATTTAAAATAGTATTTTCTTCTGAGAGGAAACAGAGGATTAGATAGAGGAAAAAGGGGAAAATTACCAGACAAGTGTCTTTCTTCTCTCTCTACTCTCTCTCTCTCTCTCTCTCTTTTGAGAGAATCAATAAGAAGGGAAAGCTACAGAAAAATCAAGGTGAGTAATTGGTTCTTGCTTGTGATTGTACCAATAAGAGAATTTTACTTCTCTTTCTTTGAATTAATCTTTGTTTTTCTGGGTTGTTTCAAAAGATCTGTCTTTTGTTGTTATTTTTGTTTCTTTGTGTGTTCTTGTCTGATTTCTCTCTACTTGTTTAGATGTGAAACACAACACACATGATTTTCGTGTAGAGAGAGAAAGAGCTTATTAGTGAGTAGTCTTGTGAGAAAAATTCTCAAAATTAAATTTCAGAGCTTTTTTATACTTGAAACTGTCTCTTTTGCAAAGAACAAGCAAATTTTTTGTGATGATTTTTTTATCAGTTTCACCTAATAATTTGAAGAGAAGATAAAAAAGTTTGAGCTAAGATTTGTCAAAAAAAGTTAAAATTTCCTTTTCATGGAAGCTCAACAACTCTTAAAAACCCTCTCTTTCTCTTTGGCAGTTTTTGTATCTCTTTAAGTTCTTTAGATCTTACTTTGCTTTGTCATTAATTTCTGTTTCCTTTGAATCATGCAGGTAAGAAGATTTTTGGTTGTTGAAGCTGTTGTTCAACCAATCATGCTCACTTGCGCCTTCTCCCAAAATCTTATCCACCTATCTGAGTAAGAAATACACAATTGTAGTGGTCTTGAAATTCTCCATGCATAGATCTTAGAAATTACCATAAAAGTTAATCCTTTGGGATGTGTTAAAAGAAAAGGCTTGTGTGTTCTGTTTTAGGTAAAGAAAGTAATGTTTGAAAAATGGGGAAGAAAGGAAGTTGGTTTTCTGCAATCAAAAGGGTTTTTACTCCACATTCAAAAGAGAAGCTAAGCAATGTAAGCTAATTACTCTTTAAGAAATGTTTATAGCAAAAAATGTTGTGATAAGAGTCTTTGATTATGATTATGGTTACTGGTTGGGTATATTAGCAGCAGGAAGCAGAGAGAAAGAGTGGTAAAGAAAAGAGGAAGAAAGGGTTTGGGAGAGAGACTAGCTTTCTTCCCATCTTTAGAGAGCCAAGTAGTATCGAAAAGATCTTAGGCGAGGCCGAGAGAGATCACAATCTTGTTTTTAGACCTCCTACTCCTGATCGATCAAATCCATATTCAGCTTCTCCTCCTCCAAGGCCTGCTTCTCCTCGAGTTCCTTCTCCAAGAGTTGCTTCACCACGACCAGCTTCTCCAAAACCGCCTTCTCCAAGAGCAGAACTTCCACGAGCTCTATCACCAAAGCCCCGTGATCGATCAATACCATCAACAGCCTCTACCAATGCTCCTCCTCCTCTAAGGCCGGCTTCTACTCGAGTTCCTTCTCAGAGAATTGCCCCTCACATTCTTCCTCCTCCAAGAGTTGCCTCCCCGCAAGCCGTTTCTCTAAAGCCGTCTTCTCCTAGACCAACTTCATCAAGAGTTGCTTCCCAACAAGCCGTCACTCCAAAGCCGCCTTCTCCAAGAGCAGACCGACCAACATTGGAAACTCCAAGACCTCCTTCACCAAAGCCTCCTTCTCCAAGAGCAGAGCCACAAAGGTTGGAAACTCCAAGACCTCCTTCACCAAAGGCTCCTTCTCCAAGAGCAGAGCCACAAAGGTTGGAAACTCCAAGGCCTCCATCTCCAAGAGCAGAACCACAAAGATTGGATGCTCCAAGACCCACTACGCCTAAGCCCCCTTCTCCAAGATCAGTTTCCCCTAGGCCCGTGCAACGACGGGAGATTGTTTATAGACCAGAACCGACTCTCTTGGTCCAACATGCGTCTGCAACAAAGATTCAAGCAACTTTCAGAGGATACACGGTACGTATATACACATTCTTTGTTTCTGTTTCAAGATTTGTCCGTTACACTAGCCTCCATTTTCCAATATAAGAAAGTTGTTGATTTGTGTGAAACAGGGAAGGAGGAGTTTCAGAGCTCTCAAAGGTCTAGTCAGGCTTCAAGGAGTGGTGAGAGGACACAGCGTGAAGCGGCAGACGATAAACGCAATGAAATATATGCAGCAATTGGTCCGTATTCAATCCCAAATCCAGTCACGTCGGATCAGAATGTTGGAACACCGAGCCCAAATTGAGAAAGATGAAGCAAAATGGTCTGCTTCTGAAGCTGGTAACGATGATTGGGACGACAGTGTGCTGACTAAAGAAGAAAGGGACGCAAGATCACAAAGAAAGATTGATGCAATCGCCAAGAGAGAACGTTCCATGGCCTATGCATATTCTCGCAAGGTAAAACACTCGGATCTTTCTTCATTTTCATCTCCATGTTATGTCCTGTTTCGCCAACATCTTTCGTTCTTTAAGCAGTTATGGAAAAACAGTCCAAAGTCTGCTCAGGACATTCTTCGTAGTTCAGGTGGGCTTCCTCTATGGTGGAACTGGATGGACCGGCAGGTTCCTCTTGCGAGTCCTGGACCGAGCTATAGTCAACCGTTAAAAGATTACAGGCAAACACCAACAAGACTAAGTCCAAGCCCTTTGTCTCAGTCAAGCTACCAACACCGTTTCAACAACTTTGACGCATCCACACCTAGATCATCGAGATCAACACTTCTCACTCCATCAAGACCAATCCGCACGGGAACATCAAGATACTCGAGAGGAAGACTAAGAGGTCAAGATTCTCCTTTTAAAGACGATGACAGTCTCACGAGCTGCCCTCCGTTTCCGAGCTACATGGCTCCAACGGTCTCTGCCAAGGCAAAAGTTAGACCAACCAGCAATCCAAAAGAGAGAGTGATGGGTACACCAGTTAGTTCCGAGCAGAGGAGAATGTCGTTTCCACCGACGCAACAAGGTGTCGATATGTTTAGATGGAACAAAGGGTCATTGCTTATCAACAAAGGTCCTGGTTCACCTGGAGGCGTGGTTCTTGAGAAACACAAGACACTAAGATCAGTAGGAAATATGAGCATTGATTCTACTGCCTCTGGGAAAAAAGCCTTTAACAGATTTGTGTGATTTCTTTTGATGAAACCCTTTTTATTTATTTTTAGTTTTGCTTCATTTTATGGGTGATGGTGTTGATTTTGAGTGCTGTTGTAATCTGGATTTTTATGAATTGTGAGGTTATAACATGATTAAAAGGAAACAAAAACAATACCAAGATTTGGATTGCATAAAAACTTTTTCAGACATGTGACCACAAGAGATGGTGTAATGATAAACACTAAGCAAAATTCAAAATCATTGAATGTCATTCCTTAAAAACTAGATTCAGATTCCAATGAGTACACCAGAAAAAACACAAAAAAAAATCAAATAGGTTATGCAATAGATGCGGTTAGAACAGAGATGTTCCTTTGCCCTTCTTGTCTCCACCGATCTCGAAATGCTTGCACCTCTGATATAAATGTATGAACAAGATATTCACAAGTAAGAAGTGAGAAAATAAGTAAAGGATCATCTGATCAAAATGGGAAACCAAGTCTTACCTTGATTGGGTGTTGAGAGAAATGCTTGCAGCTTTGGCATTGAAGCCTCAACACAATCTTCTTCGTTGTCTTCGCCTGTTTAGTTCAATTTCAAAATCGATCAATACGCGAAAAATGAGAGAATTGTCCAAACGCCAAACATATACTATTCCAATTAACAAAATCAATACATGCTATCTAAACAAGTAGCCACCAGTACTTGCAAAAGCTTATAAAGCTAAAGAATTTGAGAGGGGAATACAAATGCTATAACACTTGATAGACATGAAACTAACTACATACCATATAAGCAACATTCATGTTACATTTCAAGATTGATCAAAACGCAAAAATGAGATAGAATTGTTCAAACATATCTTATTCCAAGTAAAGTTATTACATGCCACCTAAACAACTAGCCACCAGAAGTTGCAAAAGCTGAAGAAACTTAAAATGTAAGAAGGAAATACAATGCTATAACACTTGATAAAATGGTGTAAGATCATAACAACATATTGAGATGATAAAGTTTGCACCTTTTTGTGGAAGACGGGTTTGGTCTGACCACCATAACCAGATTGCTTACGGTCATAACGACGTTTTCCCTGAGCAGCAAGACTGTCTTTACCTTTCTTGTACTGAGTCACTTTGTGCAAAGTGTGCTTCTTGCATTCTTTGTTACGGCAATATGTGTTCTTCGTCTTTGGAACATTCACCTGAAAAACAAAACCCATTAAGCAACATTGTCACAAAAAAAAAATCTCTGCTTTCTCAGATTCCTAACCAAATTTTATTCCTGAAAAATGTCTACTTTCTCGGAAAACGAAACAGAGAGATATAACAGAGTTAAAGAGTTTAAGTACCATTTTACTTAGTTTCTTTGTTCTTCTTCTCCGGGAAAGCTTCTTCGGAGCTGCTTCTGGTTAATCAACCACAGAAACTAGGGTTTAACTCTTGCTTTCAATTCCAATTCTATCTGCGTGAATTTACAAAACTACCCTATCAGCTAATATTAGGAGTCCTATAGGTATAACTATTGGGCCAGAGTAGGCCCATTTAAGTTTACCAAACAAAATTTGAAACGCCAAACGTTAAAACGAAGCGGTTTTTTTAATGCAATGTGATATTTGCTAGGAATCAAGGTTTTAATGCAACTGTTTCTTAATTTTTCTATTTTGTAGTATTATGCAAATAATTGAGTCAAAATCTGTTTCCTAGCATAAAGGAGCAGAGTCACTCATTTTGTTTTTCAACTTCATTTTATATATATATATATTTTTTTTTTTGATAAGCCCTATCGGCTGATCCGGTCAGCCCCGGTAGGAGCGCACCGAAGTGCTACAGAGTGGACTTCTCCCCGAAGGGCCACCACACTGCCTGGTCCGAGTTTGGAGTGCTTCATTTTATATATTCTGAAAGTAACCATTTTGTAGAGATACTATTAGTATTTGGATCCAAAAATAGCAAAAAGCTAATCCAAAATAGTTTCCTAAGTCAGACCCTGCAAGGCCAAATATTAAAGCAAGAGAAACATAACATCTCTGCAACTAACAACTTCATCGATATTAATATCTGGAGGATAGAATGTGTGATGCATGATTGAACATACCCTTGTAAATCTGAGATGAAAAGGTGTAGGCGTGACCCCGGTGCATTATCACACAGAAGACATTCCTCCGGAACCTATACCAAATGAAGCCAACGTAGCAACACCCACTTTACAGAAGTTGAAACGCCTCACTACCTCTCTTAGCTTTAGAGTTGATTTCCAAATCTAACTTCCTCGAGAAGCTTGGTGATATGCTCAAATTAACCCTAAGATACTCTCTCAAATTAAGAGATCAATTGCAGTATTTAGGGATCGAATCCACAGGGAATCAGTTGCACAATAGACTAATAAATTCGGATTAAGCTAAGCAGGATGATGAGAATGCAAAAACAAGTAAACAAAGCAAGTAAATCAGTTGAAAAGATCAATTAAAAAGAAGCTAGGCACAGAGAAATCGTAGGTGAATCAGATATGCATATCAATAAATAAAAGATAGGATTATAATGCACAGTTCTTAAACATGAACACGAATGTAAAACCAATCAGCTTTCGCTGCAGAGATTATCTATGCTTAAATCCTAGAAGACCAAATTTCTTTGCGAATCCTAACAATCTAAACATGCATTAAAGTTCAAGTTCAATTGTTCACAAAACCCTAAACAAAATTTCTTTGTGAAAATGAATTTTGCTCATCAAAGTCTAGATTAGGAAATCAATAAAACTGTCGTTTCTATTAAATATCCTAAGATCAGATTTCAGGTCATGAATCTAAAATCAGCAATAAACTCAAGACAAGATGAAGAACTTTATAAAGATATTAATCCTATACAATTCATATCAGATCTAGCAAAACATCAAACACCTTTGAATAACCTTAAACCTAACAGGGTTACTACTCAGGCATAATCGAAGCAAAAACCATTATATTAATTGAAGATATCTCTTAAACAAAGATAAAATAAAGCATAAGCCTAAACAATGGATACGAAAACATATTTATAAGGTTCCTAAACCGTCATTAACATAAAAGTAAACATCTGGGACTTTTGGGCTTCGAACGGACTTCTTCGCAATCGGGCTTTTTCTTTGGTCAAGCAGGGTGTCGATCGACACCCAGAGGTGGTGTCGATTGACACCATCATCTGAATCCGATTCTTCACTTTAATCTTTGCCACTTCGTTCAGCAATGCTCCAAAACTCTCAGTAAACATCTTTTATGCTCCAAACGTCTAGTACCTATAAAGACTCTAAAAACCAACTGGAAAACACCAAAAGGCTCTAGATATAGGACTTATATCATGGTCTAAACTGGGTAAAAACCATGATATATCAACTCCCCCAGACTTAGCATTTTGCTTGTCTCTAAGCAAAACATATGTTATCACTCCTTTAGGAACCACATATCTTGCAAAGCTAATCCGGTGATACTTCGATGTTTCCCTAGAAGCTTTAGCATTTCTCCAGATTGATTCCAAACCCCTTAGAGAAACTCAGACTCTTCAGCTGTAAACCCCTTTAGTCATTTAGGTGCGGTCTCATCGAGGGAATATCGATCGCATGACTTTATAGATTCTTTCCCTTACTTAAACACTTTTCTGCACTACTCCCTTTCTCGTTTCCCTTAGTTTATTCTATCCATTTGCATGGTTTCATAGGATTCAGCTTATCACTATGTTTGCTTAGAATAGCGTTCATTACTGTTGTTTCTTGTGAGAAGACAGGGTCACGAGGCCTCGCTATTATTGTTTCTTGTGAGAAGACAGGGTCACGAGTATCTTTACGCTTTTCTATCCAAGACTTTTGTTCGAAACACTTTTTTTTTTACTCTGTTAAGGGAAAACTCAGGGAGCTTATCCTCACCTTGCTAGTGCTGAAAGAGGAATCAAGTCCCGCGATTACCAACGCCCAAGACGAGAAATTAGAGTTCATTAGGGGCGGGGTCTGCAACATCGTTTCTGGCGTTCTCCAGAAGTTTGAACTCGCTCCGTTAAACCTATCCACTCCCAGTTACCCACCTTGTAAAACCAATAAACTTGCACTGTAATAGTCCTTGAGTGATGTTCAAAGCAAGTGGAAAAGGGAGTTTCGACCCGAAAAATTTAAAAAAAAAAAAAAATTGACTCAAAAACTCAAAATAGAAAACAATAATTAGCACCTACCTCCCCCAGACTTAAACGACACTGTCCCCAGTGTTATTAAGCTTGATTTTGGTGAATAAAATAGATAGAAAACGAAAGGAATCAAAATTTTGAAGAGAAAAACGTAACCTGGAGGGGGTGTCGATCGACACTGACAAGGGTGTCGATCGACACCAAGGAATTTTTGCAAGTATCGAGCAACGGATAGCACGTGTCGCTCGACAGAGGCATCTGAAGATCATCCTCACGTTTTTGTCTCCTAAAAATTAAAACCAAAAACAACACCAAACATAAAATTGTAAAAGAAAATAAAATAAAACATAATTATTAAACTCACAAATGGGTTGCCTCCCATTAAGCGCTTGTTTTTAGTCTGTTAGCTTGACTGTGTTGAGGAACTTAGACGTCTGGAGGATCTGCACTTTTCCATGGAATGATTCCAGGAAACAGTTTCTGCGTCTTTTGCAGCATTTCTCGAATGACTGCATCTTCCTTCTCTTTCAACGCTTGAGGAACGATAATGCGCATTTTGGCAAACGGCTTTGAGGTCCTTTGACGCTCCTTAGGAATCCCTGCACATTTATCAGAAGAAAAAGCAAGACTTGTACGAGAAACTCGATGCTTGTATGAGCGCGTAACTGCTTTTTCAACCTTGAAATCATTAATGAAATGGGGAGATTCAGAATTAAGTCCAGGAGACTCGTACCTTTGCTCTTTCGGAGGATTGTGGGCTGGGATAAGTGGAAGGATCTGTTCAGCAACAGATGAAGAGCTGGCATCTAACTCCTTAGAGTCGTCATCCTCTAAAATCTCCACAGAAAAAGTCTAACCATCAATGGTGGACTTTCTTCTTGTATTCTCCATGTCAAAGTCCATGATCACGTCTCCTAGATCAAGTTTGATCTTCCCTTTCCTCACGTCTATTTGCGCGCCAGCAGTAGCTAAGAATGATCTTCTTAGGATCAAAGGGTCTTCAGGTTCATCGTCGTATTCCAAGACTACAAAGTCTGCAGGAATAATGCAATCCCGAATCTTGATTGGGACATCCTCTAGGATTCCTTTTAGGAATCTCCTGGATCGATCAGCTAAGAGAAGAGACATCCTAGTGGCCCTGAAATCAGTCATACCAAGTTTAAAAGCAACAAATAATGGCATTAAGTTAATTCCCGATCCTAAATCACAAAGAGAATGAGGAAACTGCCCTGTTGAAATTGAGCAATTAAGCACAAAATTGCCTGGATCCGGAAGCTTCACTGGAATTCTGCTCTGGATCATTAAGCTCACTTCTTCAGATACCACTACGTCCTTTTTCTTCTTCTTAGGAACCGGAGTTGTGTTCAAGAGTATGGCTCTAATGTCTCTGGTCAGCAGTGCTCCTTCCTCAGGACTAATACCATTCGCTGGAAGCCGCTTGACATATCTTCTAAGCATAGGAGAAAGTTTAACTGCATCAATAGGAAGCATTTCCACCATGATCTTATCAATAATCCTCTTGCAAATCTCCTCCTCAACCTCCTGCTTAGACCTTCTAGTTCTGGGAAAAGGGAGTGGAGGTTTGTAAACGTTCTCCTCTGAAGAAATCGCGATCGACGCAAAATCTGGCTTTGTCTGGACGTGGTGTCGATGGACACTCTCCGTAGTGTCGATGGACACTCTCCGTAGTGTCGATCGACACTAGCTCTGTTTTCGCGATCCGAGTTGATGATTTGAGAAGTGTCGATCGATGCTCAGCTGTAGTGTCGATCGACACTTGCTCTGCAGTTCCAAAAATTTCGTCAAACTCTGCAAAATAATCCTCCGTTTCAGTTTGAACGGCATTACAAGCGCTCCTCGGGTTTGCATCAGTCTTTGCAGGAAGGAAACCCTCTTGTCGCTTGATTGAATCATCAGTTTGAGCGACTTGAATGTCCAGCTTCTTGACATGCGCGCTCAATGTTCCAATCTTACCATCCAAGTCCTGGTACATTGCATCCATCTTCCCATTGAAACTCACAGTCATCTTCTGTTGGCCCTCTAGGAGTTGTTCCAGCATAATCTTCACCTCATTGTCCTGCTCAGGAGGCTTCTGGTAGGATGAAGAACCATAACTTCTATTGAAGTTGTTGCTCTGATATGGCTTTGAACCATAGCCTTGTTGATTACCATACTTCTGAAATCCCGCTTGGTTGATGTAGTTGACGTCCTCCTCTGCAATCTCAACGTCTTACGCAAAGCTAACCGACTTCTTCCCAGCTATAAGACTATGTATTGAGTCAAGCTTCCTGGTGACTTCTGCAAACTGGTTACCACTGATGTCTTGCTTCTCCTGCCTCCTCTCGTAATCCATGCTCTTTGCACTGGTGTTGTTGGCAAGGTTCTCAATGAGCTGGGTAGCAGTCCCTAGAGAATTCGTGTTAAAGTTCTCTTGGCTTGCCGCATCCAATGTAGTAGCGTAAGTCAACGCGATTCCTCTATAGAAGATCCCTAGAAGCTGAACATCCGTGAAGTCGTGGTAAGGACAATCTCTCTGATATCCTTTAAACCTGTGCCACGCAGCCTTGAATGCCTTACAATCTCCCTGCTTGAAAGTTGAAATCTTTGTTCTCAGATCCTCGGACTTCGCATCATCAAAGAAATTGCATAGGAAAGCATCTTTGTATCCATCCAGTTTGTGAGTGAGCTGGGTGGAAGCGTCCTTAGCCAATACTTAGCTTCCCCATGAAGAGAGTATGGGAAAAGCTTGCAGAACAGGTAATCCTCTGAAACTCCATTAGCCTTGATAGCAGATGCCAAGTCTTCGAATCTCTCGATGTGGTCCATCGGATTCTCATGAGGAAGACCGCAAAATGGGTCTTTAGCAACTAGTGAGAAGAATACCGGTTTTAGCTCAAAGTCGTTTCGTTGGAATGGAGGTGGTCGAATAGCAGATCTATTGGCGTAGAACTACTCTGGTCTGTTGAAATCCGCTAGTGTCCTTCCTCGCGCAGCATTCTCTTCGTTCCTCAAAACGTTTGGCTGATTCTGGGCTTGGCGTCGATCGACACCCAGGGGGTGGTATCGATCGTCACCTTGTATCTCGTCATGTCGCTCGACAGGTTGTTGGTGTCGAGCGACACCCTTCGGCAGAACCGCCAAATTTTCCTCGACGATCACTGTTCCGTCGTCATTGATCCTTTGTCCTTGCGCGTTATACTTCAGTCCTGTCGGATCACGCAGAACTCCATCATCTCCCCGAGCTAATATGACGGGTGGTATATCAACCATCCTTTCTTCTCGGACTGCTCTCCTGTTCTCACGTTCCAAACGTGCTAACTCCTTGAGATTGTAGTTAACTAGCTCCTTGTCTTGATTGCTTCTAGTATCAGGCATGTATCTGAAACAGAAAACAAAAAGAAGCAAAAGAAACTAGCAAAGCAAAAATAAAAATAAAAGCCTAGACAAAATCCTAATAAAATAAATCTAATGTCGTTGATTCCCCGGCAACGGCGCCAAAATTTGATATGCTCAAATTAACCCTAAGCTACTCTCTCAAATTAAGAGATCAATTGCAATATTTAGGGATCGAATCCACAGGGAATCAGTTGCACAATAGACTAATAAATTCGGATTAAGCTAAGCAGGATGATGAGAATGCAAAAACAAGTAAACAAAGCAAGTAAATCGGTTGAAAAGATCAATTAAAAAGAAGCTAGGCACAGAGAAATCGCAGGTGAATCAGATATGCATATCAATAAATAAAAGATAGGATTATGATGCACTGTTCTTAAACATGAACACGAATGTAAAACCAATCAGCTTTCGCTGCAGAGATTATCTATGCTTAAATCCTAGAAGACCAAATTTCTTTGCGAATCCTAACAATCTAAACAAACATTAAAGTTCAAGTTCAATTGTTCACAAAACCCTAAACCAAATTTCTTTGCGAAAAGGAATTTTGCTCATCAAAGTCTAGATTAGGACATTTCTATTAAATATCCTAAGATCAGATTTCAGGTCATGAATCTAAAATCGGCAATAAACTCAAGACAAGATGAAGAACTTTATAAAGATATTAATCCTATGCAATTTAGATCAGATCTAGCAAAACATCAAACACCTTTGAATAACCCTAAACCTAACAGGGTTACTACTCAGACATAATCGAAGCAAAAACCATTATATTAATTGAAGATATCTCTTAAACAAAGATAAAATAAAGCACAAGCCTAAACAATGGCTGCGAAAACGTATTTATAAGGTTCCTAAACCGTCATTAACATAAAAGTAAACATCTGGGACTTTTGGGCTTCGAACGGACTTCTTCGCAATCGGGCTTTTTCTTTGGTCGAGCAGAGTGTCGATCGACACCAAGAGGTGGTGTCGATCGACACCATTATCTGAATCCGATTTTTCACTTCAATATTTGCCACTTCGTTCAGCAATGCTCCAAAACTCCCAGTAAACATCTTTTATGCTCCAAACGTCTAGTACCTGTAAAGACTCTAAAAACCAACTGGAAAACACCAAAAGACTCTAGATATAGGACTTATATCATGGTCTAAACTGGGTAAAAACCATGATATATCACTTGGAATATCCCAAAATCTCCGGCCGTTGACTAAATTATGTGTAACCCAAGAAACCCATAATTAATCTGCTATAGTAAATAGAATCCAAATGAGTTTTATGGTGAAGACATTGTTTCAAGCAACTAATCTTCTTAACCCAACCTACCACACTTCTAGGACTATAAACCGAGTCCAAAGACACTTTAGCACCCCTAGCTGACCATGCAACCTCTTTTCACGTTGTTTGCTTTCTTGTTTGTTGTGGATCCATGATCCCACTTTTTCCTCATGTATTGTTTCTAATTTATGGAAATGAAAAATACAACAAGAAGTAATGAAAACTACCTAAAGAAATATGTGTTGATTGTTCTTTGACTTGCTTGTTAATTTGATCAACAAATTGGTTAGTTCTCATATTGAGACTTATCATAGACACCAAATGGTTCAAGAGGTTCTAGAGGAGTGGGAGATTCAATATGGACCTCATAGGTTTACTTACAAAGAACTCTCTAAAGCCACAAAAGGTTTCAAACAAGTTTTAAGCAAAGGAGGGTTTGGCCAAGTCTTTAAAGGCACACTTGCAAAGGTAACAGGTTTCTGATAATTCAAATCAAGGAATGCGTGAATTCTTGGCCGAGATAGCAACTATTGTTCGTCTTAGACACCCGAATCTAGTTAGGCTTCTTGGTTATTGCAGGCACAAAGAAGAGCTCGACTTGGTTTATGACATTATGCCTAATGAAAGCCTAATCAAGTACATTTACGGCGAAATAAATCGAGAACAGCTCTCTTGGACTCTGCAACATGTAGTTAACTCTTTTTTTAGTCCTTGCAGGTTTTGACTAGTTCATGTGTTTTTTTTTTTTTGGCTTAGTTTACTTATTCTCTAATTGATTGGATGATACATTAGGATATTATTAACTAATGTTTATTTTTTCATGGATTTAGCCTTGTTGATAGAATATCCCCAATTTTATTCTAACAATTATTGTTGTTTTTAGGAAGAATATCATGTATAAACCAGTTGTCATGTTGTGTAATATTGAAATAGTATTCTGTAGTGTTCATATATCATAATTGTATTAAGTAGGCCAAAACCTTGATTAAGTACTTTTGTTTGACTAGCTCTTCGTTTCTTCCATAAGTGATTTCAGGTATTGACTGTGCAACATGTAGATAGTTTTTTAGTCTTTTGTACGTTTTGACTAGTTCATGCGTTTTTTGTGGCTTAGTTGACTTTCATCGTTCTCTCATAGATATAAATGGAATGACAATAAGGTCTTAGTTTCTAAACCCATAGATCAAAGATCATGTCTCATAAAATCGTCTTACGGGTTGTTTTCTTGATCCTTGCTCTGTTGTGTTGTACTGAAAACTCTTATGGCGGCAATCTGGTTATGCAGGGATCCGCCGGATTTTACAAAGGTTGCAGGACGTTGACGAGCACCAAGAAGCACACCTATGGTCAAGTCTTCTACGAAAAGATAATTAATATGAGGAACGGTACAATAACAACTTCTTTCTCTATCACCATCTTCTTTGCTATTGCCCCTGAGGATAGGCACAAAGGCGCTCACGGTATGGCCTTCGTGATCTCTCCCACGAGAGGGATAACTGGTGCTTCCGCGGATCAGTACCTTGGACTCTTTAACAAAGAGAACAACGGGAATAGCTCGAATCATATCATCGCAGTGGAGCTCGATACAAACAAAGATGAAGAATTTGGTGACATTAACGATAACCATGTTGGTATCAACATAAATGGAATGAGGTCTATTGTATCTGCTCCTGCTGGTTATTATGATCAAGAGGGTCATTTCAGACACCTTTCTCTGATCAGTGGAGATGTACTCCGAGTTACGATTTTGTATAGCCAGGAAGAGAAACGACTTAATGTCACCTTATCATCACCAGAGATAACCTATTACCCGAATCAGCCACTTCTTTCCCTGAACCAAGATCTGACACCCTATTTTTTGGAGAAAATGTACATGGGGATCTCCGCCTCGACGGGGTCGGTTAGAGCAATGCATTACTTGTGGATTTACCTTATCGATGTCTTCGTTACTGTTCCAAATCTGGACTTAGGGATACCGAAGTTTCCTCCATATCCCAACTTCAAAACTGAGATACTTAGGATTTTTGTAGCGACCTGCTTGGCACTGGCTCTCTTTGCCGCGTTGGTTGCATCAGCTATAAGTCTCTTCTTGTATAGGAGACACCAAATGGTTCAAGAAGTTCTAGAGGAATGGGAGATTCAAAATGGACCTCATAGGTTTACTTACAAAGAACTCTCTAAAGCCACAAAAGGTTTCAAACAAGTTTTAGGCAAAGGAGGGTTTGGTCAAGTCTTTAAAGGAACACTTCCAGGTTCTGAGGCAAACATCGCCGTTAAAAGCGTTTCTCATAATTCAACTCAAGGATTGCGTGAATTCTTGGCCGAGATAGCGACTATCGGTCGTCTTAGACACCCAAATCTAGTCAGGCTACTTGGTTATTGTAGGCACAAAGAAGAGCTTTACTTGGTTTATGACTTTATGCCTAATGGAAGCCTAGACAAGTACCTTTCCGGCGGACCAAACCAAGAACAGCTTTCTTGGACTCAACGTTTCAAGATCATCAAAGATGTTGCCTATGCTCTCTCCTATCTCCATCACGAGTGGTTACAAGTCGTGATTCATCGAGACATAAAGCCAGCAAATGTCCTAATCGACGACAAAATGAATGCAAGCCTCGGAGATTTCGGGTTAGCGAAGCTGTATGATCAAGGATATGATCCTCAAACCTCGAGAGTAGCGGGAACATTCGGTTATATGGCACCAGAGCTCATGAGAACCGGAAGACCAACCACGGGAACAGATGTTTATGCCTTTGGTGTGTTTATGCTTGAAGTTTCTTGCGGTAGGAAACTATTTGAGCCACGAGCAGAACCCGAAGAGATTGTTTTAGCAGATTGGGCGATTAATCGTTGGGAAAACGGTGATATTGTAGAAGCGGCTAATGAAAGAATCCGACATGATCATGATAAGGGACAACTTGAGCTTGTTTTGAAGCTAGGAGTGTTGTGTTCGCACCAAGCTGAAGAAGTTAGACCTGATATGGCTACGGTTGTTAAGATCTTGGACGGTGTTTCTGAGCTTCCGGACAATCTCCTCGATGTTGTTAGGACCGTGAAGTTGGGAAAATGGTACGAGACATACCGAAACGTGCTTGATAAGGAGGAGTCTACAGTTAACTTGACGATTACGGAATCGTTGACTTCCGTTGGACGGTAGGTTTGATGCGTATTATTATTATATAACATGTGCTTTATAAAAAAAAATTATGTTGTTGAAATGTACTATAGTTTTCATTTATGTTTTCACTTAATCGGCGGTGTATTTATTACACATATGACTGGAGAAGTGTGTGTTGGTTTTACTTTTACTAGATGAGAGCCCGCGCAAACGCGCAGGCATAATTTATACTCTTTGATTCATAAATTGGTAGAAAGGCTAAGCGTTTGTTACATGTATTAATTATTATTTGAAATCTAAGATTGAGTTAGTAAGCAATTTGCATTGGACTCTAGTAATTCAAGGGAACATAAATATCATAGATTCTGATTTTGGAAGTTTAAAGACAAGATTTCAGTTGGAACAAAAAAAAAGTTAAAAGTTAGAAACCCTCCGGCTTTGTTGATGGGCTATATACCACCTTCCCACAATTCTATGAATCCTGAAAGACGAAACAATAGAAGCATCAGTACTCTCTAACACCATTTATGGAAATTTCTTTTTGTAGTGATTTGAGGTATGATACATCGATACTAATGAGAAGCATGAACGGTACAATGTCATTAAGTGCATATAAGCGTTTTAAAAAACGTGGCGAAGACAATTTTATTTACCAAGCAAATTGACTTGAGGACGGCGGATTGGAGATAATGTATTAATATATGAATCAAATTTCGTTCTTGTTTTTGATGCATGATGATCAATACAAAAGAGCTTGATCTTTCTCTTCCAAAATGATCTCTAAGCTTTCATCTATATTTCTTTTGTTGGATTAGCTTTAAGCTCAAGCATTTTCTCTTTAGCCCTACATAATTGGTCTCTTCTCTATCTCATTGTGAGCAAGCATAGGTACTACCCAAACTATCATTTACAACTCCTCTCCCATATACTTCCCATTTAGTTTTTGATTCACAATTTTCCCAAGCTTTTTATCGTAAACCAAGGGTAGAACTCATTTGGTAATACCCCATTTTGTTGTTTGGTTTAGCTTTTCTTTATGTCTCTTACCGCTAACCAACTCTAGTAAAAAACCACCAAAACTACTCATGTCTGACTCTTTTCCTAATTCAATACATTATGGTAAGAGATATGTCAGATCCATTGGTGATATTGTTTGTTCCATTTTCTGCACTATCTGGCACAAATTTACCATATCCAAAGTCCGTTACCAGAGCTTCAAACTCATAATCTAGAAGCACATTGCTCGCTCTCACATCTCCATGGAGTATTCGAGACGTTGGATGATGGTGTAAGTAGTTGTACACGATGAAGAAGCCAAAAGCAGTCGATTGGTGGATATTTCTTATAGTTAGGAACTATCTTGACATTCTGAAGACTTAAGTGATTGGAGACGACAATAAACACAAACTCATTACATGATAATCAAAGAGACCGACTTTGGACATTGTCGTCTACTAACATAAACCAAGTTATATGAATTAAATCGATACAATGCAGCCCTGGTATGAACATGATTCTATATATCAAGCAAGTGTAAAGATCATTATTTGAGAACCATCCCCTAGTTGACCCCAATACACACTTCCAAATTGACTTTTTACCAAGTTTGTAATTAAATCTTTTTGTTTTGTTTTTTTTTGCTAAACTTTTTAAACTAAATCTTTTTGTTTCTGTATGAAGTTCCGATAGTGTAAAAATCCTCTATGATGGCTCACATTTCACATTAGTGTAAAAGTCCACCAAAAACTCACGATAAAACCATACTTGTCCATGTTACCTTTTCCACAACACAAGCAAGTAAGAAAATTGGGTCTTTGCACAAACCCACCAACAAAAATCAATTAAAAAACACTCACGTCCACACACAAAAAGAGAGGGAAAAGTTGACATTTCCTCTATGAATCGCGTTTGCATTCCTACCCAAATCGAGTATCTGCTCACATCCGTCTCGGCTAAGCGCTAAGAGAAAGACAACAAATTCATCTCTTCTATGTTGGTCTTCACATAAATTTAAGACCCAATTGTTTTTTATGCGTTGCCCTTTTTTCTGGCGGAGGAAATGGGAGCTTTGAATGTAATGAAAGTCTGTAATATATGACCAAAGCTCTCGTTTATGCTTCCGAAATATGTATTTGGTTGATACAAATATCGAAAAAGACTTGTATATCAGTTATGTTTCAGTTATATTTTTTTTGTCTCTAACTCCACTAAACTTGTATATCAATAGTTTTAACAACTCGGTTCCAACAAAAAACTATATTGCAACTTGAAAAAATGTTATGAGAGTTTGATTCGTTGTTAATGTTGTTTGAATGATTTTGGTTGAACTTTAAAGTTTACAATACATAGTTTAACTAATTCCTTGCTTATTGTTCGCTTCGGTAATGTTCTCGGACTATGATGAATACTAAAAACATTTGAGAAACGCCACCTAGAAGGACTTGGTAAATGGTGGAGATGAGATTGCAAAATCTCTCAAAGGCAAAAATGGTTAAAGCTTTGGTTAAGTTTGTTTGTTACCACCAATAATTCATGTATTTAACCATACAAAATCATAGGCATTTCCCAAGAAGCAGTGATGACCAAGCTGAACTATCTGGTTACACTAACCTGTTAAATCTTATCTCAATCTGGTTCATGCAAACATGATTATCTACTTACCTTGGATCAAGCACCTGGCTACCAGAACGTCCCCAAGCTGAGCTCTTTTATTATTAACACACCCAAAAATGGGACCACGATGAGTGACGACAATGATGTTTGTAGAGAGAAGTCATTAAAGTGAAGCTAAAGTGTGGAACCTAGAGTAAATTTAAATTTATACTTAGAGAGAAGGATAAACGGAAAGATGGTCCAGAGACAAACCTAAGGAGGTTAACCTCTTTTAAGACTACTTCATGAACCTTTTGATCCTATTAAAGATAACACCAAAAGAATAAGAACACAATATCAGCATACCAACTCTTAAACCTTTGATTTTGTAAGTAGGGTTAGAAACTATTAAAGCAAAATTTACAAACTCTTAAAAGCGGTGGAAAGCACCATATATTTGGAAAATGATACATCGTTATTATATTTACTTCCTAGGAAAGCCTAGAAAAGCTGAAAATGTGTGTTTACAATGACCAAATGTACAAAATTAAGTGATGGTTAATATTGTTTTTTATACAAGTAACCATATTCTATATACAAGTAAGTAACTTCGTTACACATAGAATGAGGAAGCTGAACTTTTTGTTAAACATCTAATATATAACAGTTAGCATCAACCTAGACCCTTGAATGTTAAGAAATTAAGATCCTTATAAAAGCTTAAGAAAATCATAATCCCACATCTTCCTGAACTAATTAATCTATGCTTGTTCATATATAATTTCAGCAGAATGTACGAATGTTTTTTTCTCCACAGTACCCAATTCAATCTAACAAACTGCGTAACAGATAGAGACTTACTCTCTTTATGCTTCTCGTCGTCCTTCATAGCAGCCTCCCTCTCCTCGACCGCTTTCTTTTCCTGTTTGTTCTCTTAGCTAAAGGGGTCCATTACATCATCATCCTCAACAACTGCAGGTGCCTACTAACAATTTTTAGAAAACAGTGAAATGCACATAAATATACAAGCAAAACTACTCGTGTTTGAAAACCATGAGTTCATAATACAAGATTGTGCTAGGTTGTTCATTACTATAATGAGCACACTTCATTAAAGTATATACTTATAATCTACAATAGGAGCACATGAAATTCAATGGTCGAAAATCCATAACCTCATAAACAACCTAATGGTGATAATGCCGTATCCCTGAGCAACAAATAGAAGGTAAATGAGAGATTACCGGCAAGTAAAAAATTTACTTTGTGGCATCATTTGAGAGGGTTGATGAACTTGAGGAAGGCAAATCTTTCTCCCTTCAGTGTTTTGCAATGCTCAAATGGGTGTAGACTTTCTCTTGGTAACGTGTTTATCCACAACAACAAAGATTTTGTCCTTGATCAGACGCAAAACCGGTTCATCGATAATCCTGGTCGGACTTGATCTTCATCCAAGGCTACCTATACAATGCAATCTTATTGAAAGTTCAACTCTTTCGCCCTTTCTTGAATTTGGAGACCTTTGTCCTAATCTCAAAAGTCTCTAGTGGTAAGGAATATCCAACCCGACAATCCCAATAAATTTGGCTCCATCTTTTCGAAAAAATGAATTGCAAATTTGAACACACAAAGAGGGTGCACCAAGGGTACCTCAACTCTGTCAAACATGTCATCAACTATCAAAGGCTTGTCATTTTAATCTGCATCCCTCGCCTATACATAAGCATCCAAGATCCATAAAGCAAACTTCAACGTTTGTGCAAATACTACAATTTGACATATATGAAGTCATAAGAAGAAAAAAATTAGAACAAAAATGTGGAATTATCAAATTCTATATCATAAAATTCACTTCACGGAAAGAAAAACACACACACACTCCACAACCATATATACGAGTATCAAGAAGCGTACTTGTTGATAAAGAGCTTCTAGGGTAACTTTGTGATCGGAATCAATCGGACCGACAAAGATACAAGAAGGCCCTTCCTCACGTGAAAACTACAGTGCAGTGAAACCACCTACATAGCCACGGGCTCTGGTTGAGATCCGAACAGAGAAAGGAACTCTAGGTTGATTAATCAACCTGGAGAGCTGAATAATTGGAAAAACCAATGAGGAGAGGTTACCGATGTTCAAGTGGCCGCCATTAAACCAAATAAGAGTGTCTTCTTCTTCTTCTTCTTCTTCTTCTTCCTCCTCCTCCTCCCTAAGGTGATCAAACCTGAGAAATGGCAGATTGGGGAAGCCTAGCAACGATTGAAGGTGATTTTGGTTTGGATTCGCCGATTTTGAATCAGATGGTGTTACAGACCGTAGTATTTGGAGATGAAACGATGAAATTTTTCTAATGCCAAACTAAGATTACGTTTCGAGAAGCGGAGGAGAAAAGGAACTCATTGATTATTTTTAGATTTTTTTTTTTGAAGAGGACTCTCTGCCAACCAATCAAATTGCCACGTGCTGGCCAACTAGTATAGATAGATGCTGTAGTACTTGTTGTGTCCTCAATTACGAATAAGTCTGAATATTACTATTGTATTCAAACTAATTGGAAAAATCGAATATATATTTTTCTTAACTAATCTTCAATTGTTTCGTGGATTTAGTTTTGCTAGATGTATATGTTTCAAATTTTTATAGAAGAAGCCTTAGTTCTAACAATTGTTGTTTCAGCAACAATATTTACTCTTATAATCTAACCAATTGTCATGTTATTGGCAACAACAAAAGCAAATGCTTGTCATGTTTCTTGTGCCATTTGTTTAGTGGGAATACGAAGTTCATGTATTGGTATATGCGATGTTGCTTTTAAAATAGCTATGAGAAAGAAGAAAAATTGTGTGCGCCTTTGGAATTTGTGGAAAGCTTTTGAAAACAATGGACTTGGACAAAACATAGCTTATTATTTATGGTACGAAAATGGCTTAGTTTTTGGACCTAACATGATTCCCCAATGTAAAAATTGAAAAACAAAAAAATACTTATTGTAAATTTGTATTTGAAGGAAGCTCTGCTCGCGATTGATTCATTTATAAAAACGATATTAATATATTAAATTTCTCAAAATTTAATGCAATGAAATTAAAATATTTTTGTTGTCACGGTCTCAACGAAAAACCTTGTGCTAAAATTGGCAAAGCATAAAAATGCAAAACTAGAGTACGACTACGATCAATAGAGTTTTCATGTGCCAAGTGGGACATCCACGTGGAGACTCTATGCCACTTGTCCCCTCTCTCTCATTGTTCAACTTATTTGGCTTTTTCGTGGTTTTTCACGCCCGAGACACCAAAATAAAACAAAAAAATTCAACCTATGTATTTGCTTTTACCATTTTACCCCTATTCACTAACTTTGCGTAGATCTACTCTTTAATCATTTTTAACACCTAACACCTTATTAAGGAAGATAATCCTTTAATACCAAAGTGCTCAGAAGGATTAATATTTTTTATTAAAACGAGTCAAATATTATCAATGTTATTAAAAATGACAAGATTTATTATATTTGTTTAACTACACTTTTTTTTAACTGTTAATATAGCTGGTCGATGTTTTAAATTTTTTGATGTACTATCATTATTCATTGTGTTTGACTAATAAAATCTCTTTTGATACAACTTGTACCGACATGGAAACAACCAAAAAATATCTTAAGACAACATATAATGTGATATTGAAGAATCTCGAGGGTATTTTCGAACAGATACCCAATTTTTTTTTAACTTTTCTTTGCGACTTCATTTTTTAATTTATTTATGATATAATTTTCGTCTACTCACGACTCACAGTAAGACGCTTCCCTCTTCCGCTGTTTTTCATAACCATTCTCTTTCTGTGGATGAAACTCCACCTTTAAGAAAACCCGACCCCAGAAACCAGAAGAGAGCCATAGATTTTGAGATTTTGAGAAAAAAGACGAAACTTTTAATCAATCAAAAGAGAGAAATGGCTTTGAAGCTTAACCCTTTGGCATCTCAGCCTTACAAATTCCCTTCCTCGACTCGTCCGCCAATTTCTTCTTTCAGATCTCCCAAGTTTCTTTGCCTCGCTTCTTCTTCTCCGGTCATTAGCTCCGGCGCTAAGTCAGTCTCTCTCCATCTATCTTCTTTTTGATTCTCTATGCTAAATAGAAAAGATTTGCTTCTGTTTTGTTTCACTTTCTTCTGGGTTTTGCTTGTTTTTCGATTTTGGATCTGTGTTTTCTTCACTTAAATTAGCTTAATCTCGAGTGTGATTTCAATGGATTTGCTTTAATCTGATTAAAGTTGGGGCCTTTCTCTGTTTCAGGGGATTAATTAATGCTTTTGTTCTTCAATCTGATGGTTTTATGTTACAGTCATAAGATTCTAGATTCATTCACGTTTCTCTGAGATTATAACACTACTTGCTTCTTTTTCTAGTTTATAGTGGAATGGTCTTTAGATTGATTAATAGACATTGAAGGAAACTAGAAAAAACCTCAATTTTCTTGGGAGATTTTGTTTATTGATGTTTAGCTTTTAGCTTTTTTTTTGGTTGCTTACTCATTTGATTAGGTTTTGTTTGTTTCTTGCATTGAGATGAGATTCTTGAAACGTGTATCACTTTTTCGTTTGTTTCCTTTTTCAAAGACATTACGTTTGTTATCACCTCTCTTACGCCATGACAATGCATCATCATCTTGTCTTGTGTCTATGCATGCATATTTCGTGTCCTCTCTCTTTACTTTCCGTCCAAAATGTTCACACTATAGACATTTTTCGTTTTGCATTGTCTTTATTTGATTAGTTATGACTATATTTGTTTCTCATGGATGCTTATATAACATCTTCTCTTTACATTTAAAGAGTTTTAAATGTTCATTGGTCACAAAAATTCATGAATTCTTATAAGAATTAAGAAATGAGACTTTTTTTTGTGGTAGTTTCAATGGAAAATGCTAAGGATACCTTTTGTTTTGGTTGTATATAGAGAAGTTGATAGTCTGAAGAAGCCATTTACACCACCAAGAGAAGTACACGTTCAAGTCTTGCACTCTATGCCACCACAAAAGCTCGAAATCTTCAAATCAATGGAAGATTGGGCCGAGCAGAACCTCCTCGTTCACCTCAAAGACGTCGAAAAGTCATGGCAGCCACAAGATTTCTTACCTGACCCTGCCTCCGACGGATTCGAAGATCAGGTAAGAGAGTTAAGAGCGAGAGCAAAAGAGCTTCCCGACGATTACTTTGTTGTTTTGGTCGGAGATATGATCACTGAAGAAGCGCTTCCGACGTATCAAACAATGTTGAACACTTTGGATGGTGTTAGAGATGAAACTGGTGCTAGTCCTACTTCATGGGCTATTTGGACTAGAGCTTGGACTGCAGAAGAGAATCGTCACGGCGATTTGCTTAATAAGTATCTTTACTTATCCGGCCGTGTTGACATGAGGCAGATCGAAAAAACAATTCAGTACTTGATTGGTTCCGGAATGGTAAGCAACTTATCGTAATTTCCTCGGTTGATGTAATATAGCTTCCTAATATCGGTTTTAAAAATTTTCGTAGGATCCGCGTACAGAGAACAATCCGTACCTCGGGTTTATCTACACTTCTTTTCAAGAAAGAGCGACTTTCATCTCTCACGGAAACACAGCTCGCCAAGCGAAACAGCATGGAGACATGAAGTTAGCGCAAATATGTGGGACGATAGCTGCAGACGAGAAGCGTCATGAAACAGCTTACACCAAGATAGTTGAGAAGCTATTCGAGATTGATCCTGATGGTACTGTAATGGCTTTTGCAGACATGATGAGAAAGAAAATCTCAATGCCGGCTCATTTGATGTACGATGGACGCAACGACAGTCTCTTTGACAACTTCTCCTCCGTTGCTCAGAGGCTCGGTGTGTATACTGCTAAGGATTACGCGGATATTCTCGAGTTTTTGGTTGGTAGGTGGAAAATCGAGGATTTAACCGGTCTTTCGGGTGAAGGAAACAAAGCGCAAGATTATTTATGCGGGTTAACTCCAAGAATCAGGAGATTGGATGAGAGAGCTCAAGCAAGAGCCAAGAAAGGACCTAAGATTCCTTTCAGTTGGATTCATGACAGAGAAGTTCAGCTCTAAACAGACTAAAGACGTTAAAACCTCGGTTTCGTTTCTCTCTCGGTTACTCATTTCATCATCATTGTGTCTGCTGTTGAAATTGGTGTAGATTACTACTATGGTTTTATTAATAATGTTCGTGGAGTCTCTCTAGTTTACAAAGTTGAGAAGGTTTTTTTTTCAAGTCACTCTTATATGTTTTGGTCTTTTGGTACGTTAGTAAACACTTGTAGTCGTTAAAAACAGTTAAAAGTCTCTGGTTTGTACTCAGTTTTTCTCTTTGTGGAGTTTTGTTTCAAGTTCAGGTTAGTTTTGTTTTGTCTCTCTCTCTCTCTGCCATTTCCTCTGTTTCTTTATATTACTCTGTTTCTAGATGAGAACTTTATTATGTGCTTTTACCAGTTTTGATGGATGATGAATACCTTCCATGTCAATTTGCAGTTAACTATTTGGTCAAGGTTTAATAACTATTTGCTTCAAGGTGAGAATTCAGATGTCTTGGGTCATTTAAGAGTTTCAAAACCTTTTTCATCAACCTCATCTCTGTTTCAATGATACTAGTAAGATTCGATTCATTTCAATTTAGGTATCAATAAGTCTGGTCTTTTGGGGATTTGAAGACTGGAAAACTTCACAATTTATGCCTTTTGTTACTTGTTTCAAAATTAGGAATTTAGTTTTTCAGACTAAAGCTCTAGATTTTAGGTTTTGATCTGAAAAAATCAAAATTTTGAAAGGAATAACAAAAGACGTAAGTAGTGAAGTTTATACAGAAAGTAGTGAAATGTAGCGACTTGTTCGAGGCCATTATCAATACGAAAAAACAAAGTTTGATAGGCACGGAGAATCGCTTTTCGTTATCGCCAACCTTCAAGGCAAATTCACGCCATTTATTATTATTCGACGCCCTTGCTCTGCTAATTGGCTTTTAAACAAATCAAATTCCCAAAAATCCAAATACCAAAAGAAGTAAATCAAAAACTAGACAAAGAACCCTAAAAACACTATCGAACGGTAACTAAAAGACGACACCTTTAGTCGTTTATATAGAAGAACTTGACGGCTTGGTGAGGAAAAACCCTAATTTCGTTAATGGGCCTTTTTGGCCCAATAAGGTAACTGTTCAGAGATTCCGCCATGGGAGAGAGGCGGTACAAGCTTGGGTTGGGAAGTGAGATTTACCTTTCTTTCCTATGAACTTGGAGAAGGGGTAAAGAAATGTCGCTTTTCCCCTTTCATGCAAGTATAAAGACACTAAATTTTCTTTTAAATCATTGTTTTTGGAACATAAGAAGAGAGAATTCAAAGTATTAAGTGAAATCAAAATCAATGTCGGGAAAAATGGATCAAACGGTGGAGGAAGAGGAGAAGAAGGTAAGAGAGAGAATCAGAAAGGAAATTAACAAAGTCAGTTCCTTGTCGGAATCTCTTCTTGCTCCTGTACAAGACCACATCAATTTCACCCTTCAGGTTCCTCTCTCTCTCTCTCTCTCTTGAAAATATAAAGTTTTGGACTTTTGATGTGTTCTTGCTGAAATTGAACCGAAAAGAAGTTAAATTTACATACTTTAGACTCAGTTTACTTCACCCAGTAGCTTGATTACTAAAAGTTTTGAGCTTTTGATGTGTTCTTGCTGCAATTGTAATTGTAAAGAAGTGAAATTTACATACTCTAGACTAAGTTTACTTCACCAAGTTGCTAGATTTCTAAAAGTTAGCTTTTTTTGTGTATTCTTTTGTTTGCTTAATCTGAGATTATGTAGGACTAATGTAAAGGGTATGTTTTTGGGGTTTGGTGCAGAAGGCATATTTCAAATGTGCATATGAATGCTTTGATAGGACAAGAACTCACCCTGAGATTGCCCAATGCGCGGAGAGTTGCAGTGTTCCGATCATGAATGCGCAGAACCATTTCAATAACGAGATGTCCGTCTTCCAAGTGAGTCTATTTTACTGTTCAATTAGAGTTGAAGTGCAAACTTGCCAAATTGTACATGGAATGTTTGGAAGATTTAGTGATTTTAGTTCGAAGCTTTCGGTTTTCAATGTTTTTTGTGAAGATAGTGTGTGCTTCTCGTCTCTTGGATAATGATTTAGTTTGATTACTAGACATCACTTGAGGATTAAAGTTTGTGTTTTGAATGAATGTAGGAGAGGTTGAATAGATCTCTAGTAGTTTCTCAAGACAAGTTTGACGCTGCTAAGCTACAAAAGACGAGAAATGAAGCGGTGAATGATTTAGAGCAATGCGTGAACAAAACTGTCAATAATGCTGTGAAGACGCTGCCTGATCTCGTCGCACAAATGAAAAAAGCTTTGTCCATTACAGACTGAGCTTTGCCACACAATATGAGAGAGGCTTTATTCTGATTTTATTACTTCAGCTCTTATTGATCTCTTCAAACATAATACATCATAACTAGCTAGCAGAGAAATTAAACTTAAAAGTTTAGACTTAATGTTACCCTTCCTGTTTGATGGCCATAACATTAGGGAGCACAAGCCTCACATAGAAACCAATCGAGATCAACTGAAAACTGTCAGAGGATCCAAAGAAACCTAAAAACTCACGCCGTTCGAGTATCCCTAAATGGAACTCCATCTTCTCAGAGACCTCTTTTCCTGAATCAAATGTCAAGTGAACTGCTTCATATTTCATTTGATTTGTATGAAACGTCAGAGAAGAAATGTAGCCACCGTGTGCTTCCCCGCTTATACCAGTCACAAACTCTGAATCATGCTTCAGCCTCAACTGCAAATTGTGTAATTAAATGAAATATCACACATTATATACAGTGAAAGTTGGATAAATTATCAAGACTTACAATTCGCTTGCTACAAACCGATGATGATGAGCCGTATGTTTCTGACATTACCAGAACTCCATTGTTGACATATCCGAACTGAATGGAAGTTACTCCATTTTTGTTATATGAGACGATTATGTGTGATATTACATTGTTGTTGTGAAAAATGTTAGCGTCACGGGCCAATGATCAAGCCGCCAACCGAGCCGCTTACAACCGCCACCATGGCCTACCCATTTATGCGGTGGGCAATGGACATCATTGGCCCCTTCCCGAAGTCCAGGCAGAAGCGATTCGTAATCGTCATCACTGATTATTTCACAAAATGGGTTGAGGCCGAGGCATATGCAATGATCCGGGCAAACGATGTTCAGAACTTTGTCTGGAAATTCCTCATATGCCGGCACGGGCACCCCTACGAGATCATCGCAGACAATGGATCCCAATTCATTTCCAAAACATTCGAAGATTTCTGCTCAAAATGGAACATCCGCCTCAACAAGTCCACACCGAGGTACCCGCAAGGAAACGGGCAGGCCGAAGCCACGAACAAAGCCATCATATCCGAGCTCAAAAAGCGCCTCGATGACAAGAAAGGACGCCTTTCTCACTCACATATGGACTCGAGGCGATGACCCCAGCTGAAGCATGCGTGCACAACTTATGTAGAGAAATCTTGCCGAGCGACCCCGACCAAAATGACCAAATGCTCCTAGACAATTTAGACTACACCGAAGAAGAACGGGATGCAGCACTCCTCAGAATCCAGAACTACCAACAACTGGCGGCCCAATACTATAACAAGCGGGTCCAGAGTCGAAGTTTCGATATTGGCGACCTCGTATTATGAAAAGTATACGAGAACACCAAAGAGCATAATGCCGAAAAGCTTGGGGCCAATTGGGAAGGCCCGTACCAGATCCACAAAATCATCCGACCAGGCGTATACAGACTGATAACGATCGACGAAATAGCCCTTGTCCGAGCCTGGAATTCAATGACGCTCAAACGCTACCACTACTGCCTCGACGTCCCAGCAGGTTCCAAACCTCCTCGACATATCACCTAAGTCGCTCAGGGGGAAATCGCTTTCTCGCCAGCAGTCCCCGCACTTTACTTCGAACTACGATCGACTTGATCCTCGCCCGAGCAGCAGGATACGTAGGCAGCCTCCCCGGAGGTCCAGTTTAAAAAAAAAAAAAAAAAAAAAAAAAAACTAAGCACCGCGTACTTCCACTCGTTTCCAAACAACCTATCCCCGCTCGTCTCCAGACGAATTATCTAGCTTTCGCTTTGTAACTTGAACTACGTTCGGTTTGATCCCTATTTAACGGGTATGTATGCAGCTTTTTCGGAAGTCCAGCTATGATTAATAAAATTTATATCTATTACTCTCGATCCGTTCTATTTTTAAACAGCTCCGAGCTCACTTACATCAGTGCTCTGGCCAAGTACTTGATCAATAGATCGTACTCGGGAGGCCCACCACAGCTAAACCCGAGTAGGATCATAACACGTGTCTCTCATAGATGCAGTAGTGAAATAATCTACAGACCAAACTCGGGAAGTCCACCACAACTCCCCCGAATAAAATCGAAGCCAGGCCCCGTCCTGCACGAGCTCCTAAGAACGTGTAAGAATTTTAAGCCGAACACTTCTCGCATGCTTAACCACGAGACAGACTCCAGTCGTAAGCCAGATTCCGATCTGCAGACGACCCGATTCGACCAATCCACCACGCGAGCTCGGTTGGATCAAAACCAGCATAACCTAGGAATCCGCTCCCTAGATGTACAAACGCCTAAGCTCGAAAAACTTAGCCGCATAAATAAAATCGAGAGAGCAAATTCCAAGACGCCCTCTTCGGGCCCGCTATGCTTAAGCTAAAAAACTTAACTGCATAAAGAAAATTCAAATTTCATTAAAAACCCGAGGATCCGTTCCTCGGGCAAAATAGGTCCGCAATTACATCATACGTCACCGCCACACCCGGCTAAAACACAACGGAAATAAAAATAAAGAAAAAAATTCAAGGGTCCTAAGAGCTGGAAAAACAAAGAGTCGCATCTGAAAGGCTGCTTGAGCCCTAGAGAGTGCAATACTCTTTGAGCCGTATCCGTAACGCGGTCAAGGGCTTTCACCGCCTGCCGGCTCGGGCACCTCAGACGGGCAGCCGTCGAAGGCATCAACCGCCCAGGAATCTTTAATCCCGTACTCTCCAGGACCGAGCAAGGAAGAAGGACAGTTGGCCACATAGTCATTCGGGAGAATGCAAGATCCTGGAGCAAACGTGTACTCGCGGTTGGAGAAAATCATCATCTCCTTTGCCTCGATCTCCCTCACGAGACCGTCATATTTGGCTTGAGTCTCGGCCCTGTCTTCCAGAAGAATCACCACTCCGGTCGCCGCCATCAGATCCATGTCATCAAGCTGAGTTTTAACCTGGCTGGCCCGGCTAACAAGACTGAGATAGTCCCTCTGCTCTAGGAAGTATTCTCGAGCCCTAGTAAGCGAAGCTTGCGCCAACCCAACAAGCTTGGTATGAGTCAGCTCGACGGCAGACCTAGCGCACGCACGTCCATAGTCTCTCCTGGATGTGCGCAGACGGATCATCTGGGACCAAACGTGGCCAACTAGCTCGGTATTAGCCTGCTTGACTGCCTTGAGGCGCGACTTAAGGTCGTCGCACTTTTGCTCAGTGAGAACCCTCAGATCGACCTCATGCCCGACCATCTAACTGAGCTCCCTCACCGCAGCATCCCACTCCGCGGAATATTCTTTCAGCCTCTCCAACTCCACAGATGAACTGTCGTGAGCCCGCAGCGACTCATTTTCCCTCGTCAGGGAGGCCTTGTCCTCCTTCAAGGACATATTTTCCCTCACGAGTTGCGCGATCCAGCTCGGACAACCGTCTCCCGCCGCTTCTAATTCGGGGCTCGTCGAAGTAACATTCCGAGTCAGCAATTTGACCTGAACCTGAGTGACTCGGGCGCTCTTGTCCCCCGACCGTTTCCTTGAAACGCCTCCACTGCGATCCGGAACGCCTCCAGAAATGGGTGGCCCACCAGAAATGCCTCCTCTGCGATCGGGAACAGACGTTTCTCCCGCTTCAGGAGCACAAGATCTACTCAGCCTGCCAGAGGATCTGCGTACAATCGTCGTGGCAATCCGGCTGGGACGACTGAGTTGAAGAGGCCGAGGTTGGTCAAGAGTTACCGCGACAATTCTCTTCCCGCGAGCCCGGGATTCAATCCCTTCGGAGGGGCACCTCGTCCCCTCGGAGCATTGTCGGGATAAGACAGCATCACCTGTCCCAGTAACGTAAGCATGAACGACCGGGGCATCCTCGTCTCCCGATCTCATCCTCAAAGTAGCCCGCGCCACTTCCTGCCCGGAACCCGTTTGCGCTGGTTCACTCGGAGGACTGTCTCTGAGACCGCTATCGATAGACTCCACCAAGTTGGACGGGATGTACCTGCTCAAGTACTCGAGGGGAATACCCTCATCGTCACTCTCTTCCACCCGCATAAGGCGGAAGGTTCGCGAAGGAGGATTGGGGTTTATTCCCTGTCGATCCATCCGGACCAACACGACATCATCAGAACTGGAGGACGAATCACTTGAAGACATAATTTTGAGAAGGTATAGAGAAAATCGAAAATGAGCCGGGAAAACAAAAAATTCAAGAAAAAGAGAGTTGTTTTGCTTTTTGAAAGGGAAAGTCGAGTGTTATGAAGAACAAAAAACACGACATAGGTGAAGTATATATAGAGAACCAACGTGGAATGGTGAAAAGGCATAATCATTAAGAGCGGCAATCAAAGAGGCGGCACACCAAAAGGTCAAGACGATATCGAAACCCTAAAAATCCCTCGGTAACCGCGTAAAGTATAATCATTAATGGGGCGGGAGTTAAGGAAGCACGTACCCGCGCAGAATTTAGTCCATGGCAAAATCCTGCTCTCAGCCCATCAAGCGAAAAGGCCCAACTCATTATCTTGCTAACTACGTAATAACCACCTTATCTTTAGTATAATTACTTTATGATCAATGTGGGTTACTTTATGGAAACATATGGTTAAAATGTAACCATATGTATCCAAAACCTAGTATTCTTGTACTATATAAAGGTTATACATCATTTTTGTACAACAAAGGTTGAATAGATCACACTTATTGAGCAAATCACTTTTTGTTCAATTAATCCCCCTAAAATCCGAAATATCTCACTCGGTTACTGTTCATCCGAGCAGGAACGTACTCTCACTTACAACATTCCTTTCAATTTGTCAAAAAATCTCCGAACCTACTACAAATTCTAGTGTCGATCTCATCCCGAGTTCAACAATAAGAATTTTAGTATTTTACAGAAGCAAGATATTAAGATTCCTGCTATGTTTTATAATTATCAGAAGAAAAAAAACAGAGAAGATTTTACCAAAACTTACTATTTGGAAGTTGTTACCTCTGGAATAACCGCACGTTTGAGATACGACATGAGCTCCGTTCTGAAAATAAAAAGTGAATAGAAGTTATGTGCTTGTTCCTACTTTAACTATCTATCTATTATCACGGGTTTGAAAATAGGAGTAGAAGCAAATAATTTGAGCTCTGAATATTCTCTCGTTTTGTGTGATGATCTTAAAAATAATTTGTGTTCTTGTGAGCATACATACTTAATCTAAGAAAACTTCCTAACTCAAAATATATAAATAAACTTGAAACGGAAAATTTACTAAACTTGAAACAGTAAACTAAAAATGTAAAACTAAATAGTTTCCTTAATCTCTTGTTCACTTTTTTTTGAATTCTTTTTTGGTTGCCTTTTTATTTGTGCTTTGTTTTTTACATATACTTTCCTATATACATATAATCGAATGATCTAAAAATCGAAGTTATTACCTAAAGGACCAAGTACAAAAAAAAATCCATGATGTAAAAGAACAAACTCCGACAAAGCCCTAAGTTGAACCCTAGAGAAATAATTTACGAGAAAATTGATCGATTGAAAGTGAAGACTTTTACTCATTTATATAGAAGTTATAATGTCAATAGGAGAAGAAAGTCCCTAATTTCAAATTTCAACCATGGAAAAAGAAGCTGTTAATATTCGTTAGGAGCCTATAGGTCTTTACATTTAAGGAGGAAAGCAAACTTGTCATGAGTCCATAATTCCTCCAATAAAGTTTAACAAAAGAAATCAAAACAAAAAACTCAAGACTTAGTATTCTTCAATAAATGTTGTTGGGCGAATGCGAATGCGAATGCGAATGCCAATGAAGTATTTAATCCGAAATTTTCTTTAAAAGGAATAAAAAAGCTTTTTTCAAATCTAACTTGGAGAGTATCCGATCTTTTAACTTGGGCTTAGAACGAATAGACTTGACAGGGAACCCATTGACGATTTTTGGGGTTTGATAATTGAGTGTCCGGTCATGGGTGATTGTAGCTATAGGATCAAATGGTTGGTCGAGCGTGAGCTGGTGATCGTACGTGGCTCCTAGGATTGCGTCATTGCTTGCAATGGGACGGACATAAATGCCAATGGATGCAAGAGAGCAAAAATCAGTGTTGAAAGACCCAAAGAAACCACCAAACTCATCACGATCACGTATCTTCACATCGATTTCTCTCCGCGTGCCTTTAAGATACTCATATCTCTTACAAATCGGTCCATGTTTCCTCTGGTTAGTTTGAAATGTCAAAGACGTGATCTCTCCATAATTGACTATTCCACTCAATCCAGTCACATACTCATCTTGATTCAGCCTTATCTGTGTATATTTTGCGAGACTCCTGAGTGAATCACAATGCAGAAAAATGTAACATTTGCGTTCGCTGTTAAGAAAGCTTTATTCCTTTTGATGCCAAAATTCTGATCCCTTTCTGGGTGAATACAATGAGCTATTTATAGCTTTTTAGACTAGGGCTAATAATACATTTGGGCTTGGCCCATTAAGCAATAAAATGAACTTTGGCCCATCTTGTTATTAAGCTCATTATAATTATGGATTTAATAACATTATGGGCCTAATTTAAAACAGGCTTCTACAGGCCCATTTATGATTTCTCAAGCCTTCCTGCAGAATTGTTCTTGTCGTTGCATCGATCTCTTAGGGGTGAAATCTGACCCCTACAAACTTCATCAGAAAGTACTCCCGATAGAATAAATTTAATAGAAAAATAAAGATTGTACCAAAACTTAATATTTGGAATTTATCGCCTTTGGAAAAACCGTACTTTTTAGAGACAACATGAGCTCCGTTATGAAAATAGCTAAACTCAATAGAAGTTATGCCGGAGTCGTCGCAAGTGACACATATATTAGAGATCATGCCGCGTCCCTTCTCGTCCCAACTCTTATGGGAAAAAAAAATTTCCCCAATTGGTCCTACTTTAAACATCTCCTTATTGCGGGTTTAAAATTTGATCTTTTTGTTCTTGTGAGTATGTATGCATATACTTATAGGTTGCTAGAAAGGTTTACATAATTTACATAAGTAATACTTCCTAAATTAAAATATATAAATAAACTTGAAAACAGTATATTTACTAATCTTGAGAGCAGTAAATATATAAATAAACATGGAAAAGGTAAACCATACATAAATGTAAAACTAAATACCTTCCTACACTTTACTATATACAGATATAGATTCCTCTAATGATACTAATTATATTGAAGTTGTTAAATTTCCTTGTTTTTACGAGGATTCTCCGCAAATTAGTCAAGATGCCAAATTATGAAAGATTTTGTGATCGTGATCAAACTCTAAATTTTTCGTTTAGCGATGTGTTTTAATGGTGCGTCCCTTGTCGTCCCATTCACTGTCACAATCAACTTCCCATTCGACATTAAAGTTAAACCCTTCTATTGCAACGTGGTCAGTTATGTTTACTGTTCCAACTGATCCTGCTCATATCATCTCCATAAATAAAGCACCCTCAAAGTAAAGAAGTAGATTAACGACGTTTATATAAGATACTCCCTCCGTTCTCTTTTGATCGATGTTTTAGGAAAAAAAATTATTTTTAAAAGATTGATTTTTTACATTTTCAATGCATTTTTAATGAAAAAATAATGATGAATTGTAAATTTCAAGACACATTAATTGATTTTATTGGATTACTATTGAGCAAAAGTTATAGAAAATTGTTTAGTACAAAAAACAAGACATTTATAACTAAGGATTAATGTATTTTCTTAATAAGTATGAAAATTCTAGAAAATCAAACAAAAAGGAACGGACGAAGTATTCTCTAATATTTTTTTAAACTATTTAATACCCGGGAACATAAATACGACGTGTATACACTAGCCCTTTCAACTAGACCATAAATGTGTCTTGTCCAAAACCCTAAGGGCATTTTTATTGCAGACCCTAGAGGGTCTAAAGTGTGTGTTTTTATAATATAAAATTATTAAAATGATTGTAAAAAGAAGAAAGAAAGTGTTTTTGTGGGGTATATTAAAATATAAAATTAATAAAAATTGAGTAAAGAGAGTAGAGATTGTTTAAAAGGGAGAGAGAGGGATCTAATATTGGATCTTTTGGAGAGTGTGTTTAAAAGTAAAAGAGAGTGTTTAAATATAAAATTAATAAAAGTTGAGTAAAAGGATGAAAGAGAAGATATAAAGTTGAGTAAAAGGAAGAGAAAGTATGTGTTTTAATAATTTTATATAGCTTTTAGACCCTCTAGGGTCTGCAATAAGGATGCTCTAAGGGCATCAATGTGCATTGGTGCATGAGTGTCTAAAAACTTTTTAAAATTAAATATTTTAAATTTTAGGAATTTTGAGTGTCTAAAACCAGAAAAATGTTTTATAGACACTCAAAATTCCTAAAATTTAAAATATTTAATTCTAAAAAGTTTTTAGACACTCGCATGAGTGTCACCAATGCGGATGCCCTAAGAGTCGTCATAACTTTTATTTATGGTTGGGTGCATGGCTAGACAAGTTTCTAAGTACATTGAAGAAAACCCTTGAAAATTGGGCTTAAGCAGACTCTTCGTTTGACCAAAACCGAAAGAGTCTTCATGATTCTCAATTATGGTGTTCATTGGGAGCAGGAGCAAGCTAGACAAGTTTCGAGTACATTGAAGAAAACCACTTTACATTTTTCTTGAGAAAAAGTCCAAGTAAATTTAAGAACCCTCGAGAACGGACTCATTGATTTTGAGGAAAATCCATTTTACATTTTTTTTTATTAAAATAATGTACAGTAATGTGGTCAAATCACTCAAGAATATTAATGTTTGCGGCACAAGAAAACTCTTGTTGAGGAAATTGTTTATAGAGAGAAGACGAAATTTAAATAGATGCTATATGTCTTCTGGATAATTTCATGTCAATCAGGAAAGACTTTCGTTACTCTGTTCTTATTAGGGAAGTCCCATTTTACAATTTCGTGAGCCACAAGTTTTGGCCATGTGATTTTGGCCATGAAAGATGCACCTCTTTGTGGCTACAAAAGCAACTCAAGCCTTTGATTTTGTTACTTCCATATTCCGTTTCAAATGATCAAGGATATGGAACCCTCAATAAATTGGCAAGAACAAAATCATGAATAGAAGAAATAGGACATTTTTATTACTTGCGAAATAGAAATTAGAGACAATGGGACAACCCTCCATTAATGCAACTTTATTTCAGAGAAAACTCAATAACAAACCGAACAAGGCTACTGATGAACGCACGTTTATAGGTCAAATCTTTTCGCGTTTAACCACCGTGTTGGACATTGCAATGGGATTCACGTAGATACCAATCGATGTAAGAAAGCCATCCGTCGATCACATATTGCTGCATCAATTTCTCTCTCTGTAGCAAATGAATTATAACGGCCCAAAAATCCAATCGGTCCATGCTTCGCATGGTTAGTGTGAAATGTCAAATTTATGATAGTTCGGTTGCTTCCAATAGACACTCCACTCAATCCAGTCACATATTCATCTTGATTAAGTCTCACCTGCGTTTAATGTAACAATAGTTCACTTCACAATAGACACTCCACTCAATCCAGTCACATAGTTCACTTCACAATAGCTTACTAAAAACACGGAACAAACAAAAAACAACACAAAACTTACGACTCGAAAGTTGCATCCGTTAGAGGAACCAAACTTTGCAGAGAGGACTAGAGCTCCATTCTCCAAGTAGCCAAACTGAATAGATCTTATCCTGATATCATCGAAAGAAACGTAGATGTGAGAGATCATGGTGCGTCCCTTCTCGTCCCAGTCTTTGTTGTCATAACTTTCTTCTCTGCTTCCCACTGGTCCTGCTCTTATCATCTCCACAGAAGAAGAATACAGTCGTTTAGAGAGGATATATATAGAGAGGGATCGACTAAAGACGTTTATATAAGATACACTGTCTTCAACACCAAGAGTTATCATAACTTTAGTATTTATGGAGTTCATTGGGAGCTAGCTAGACAAGTTTCTAAGTACATTGAAGAGAACTCTTCGTTGACCAAAACCGTTTTCACATTTTCTACGTAGTCCACCAGGGAACTAGTTTTGAAAAGCAAGTCAAGCCAGTGAAAGATCAAAGATTGAACTAGTTTTGTAAAGCAAGTCAAGTCGATTTCCAAAAGCACTAATACATCCCACTTTGAATTTCCATTTGCTCATAAAGCCAATGAGATCAAAGATTGAACTATATTTTTGTTACTTCAAGCCAAGGGAGTGAAGATTGGAAATCGTTTCAAGTAAATAAAACGTTTTCTTCTACATTACTATGGTGGCCCTAAGATATTCAAAACAGTCAAGTGTCACTATTGAAAACGGAGGATTTTAGCTTTTCTGCTTTGGGACATGATATAGGATTTATAATGGGATTCAAGTGCGATTTATAGGATTTTTACTTCACTATAATGGGATTTATAGTGAGAGATACTACCCATTTGATTACTTTAACGTTGACCTTTAACAAAGTCTATTGAAATTCAATAGTATTTTTTTTGGCAGAAATTGAGTAAATGGACTTTTTATTTCTCAAACCTTATTAATAAACACCAATTTTGTTGTTTGCACATTGCACAATTTACAGAGCTTTCTGCAGAGAACGTTCTATTAACGAGAAACAAAGTAGAAATTGAAGCAAAGAAGATGTTTCCTTGTAGGTCAAGAAATTACAGAAGAAATTTAAAGCTCAGGTTTCATGTTCTCGCACTCCTCTCGGATCGATTGGAAAAGCTGTGTCGAGAGGTAACGTTCCCCAAAGCTCGGAAACACAACCTGAAAAAACAAGATTCATCAACCCACACATCAAAATCCTATCAAACATATAAAAGGGCTCCATTAATTCCCTACTTTGGACTATAATGTTTGAATGATCCGCTCATAGATTAATGACTAATGTCTGGTGAGGTAACGAGAGACGTGAAACCAAAGTACCTACTTAAAAAATTGCTAAGGATCATGATTTGCATATTGTGCATGTGTGTATCACTCTTCAAGTCTTTCTTTAGTATGCGGTAAGGAGATGGGATCAACAAATCAGAGAATCCTTCTACTAATAAGTCAATTCCTATCAACTACTTCCATCAAGAAAAAGGAATGAAGAACATTGAGAACTTACCGCTATGAGTTTCCCGGCATTTTCAGGTCTCTTTGCGACCTGGATTGCAGCAGCAGCAGCAGCTCCAGAAGATATTCCGACCTGAAAAAAAGTTACAATCTTTCATTAATCATAATAGATTTCTCATACATTCGCTTCATTTCTCCTTCGAAGACCGTTCAAATTCAAAACTAAAGTCAAAACAGAGTTTAAAAGGGACTAACCAACAAGCCTTCTTGGAGAGCTAGTTGCTTGGCGGTTTCAATAGCTTCCTCACTAGAAATCTGATCAGAACATTTTTCATTTCAAACCATTTGTATTTGTATGTTAACCGATAAATTAAAGAAGATAATAGTATTTTGCATTAAGGGAAATCAAATCAAGATATCGTACCGCTATATATTCATCTACAATAGACTGATCCAAATTCTTAGGTACAAATCCAGCTCCAATTCCTTGAATCTTGTGAGGTCCTGCATTTAAAAAACAAAGACATGTCAAAACGCAGGGCAACATAATAACATGTCACAGATGCAATGAAACAAAATCAATGCCTTACCGGGTTTTCCACCAGAAAGTATGGCACTTTCCGTAGGTTCTACACCAATAACCTGGTACACGTAAACATCAAGTAATTAAAATAAAACCTCTACTACTTAATTGAGCAACCTATCTCTAATTACAAAGGTTTTGAACATCTACAGATGTTAATTACCTTCAATTCAGGTTTTTGTTCTTTAATAAATCGACCAACGCCGGTAATAGTTCCACCAGTCCCGATTCCCGCAACCAATATATCTATCTTCCCTCTAGTATCTTCCCATATCTCAGGACCAGTCGTCTCATAATGAATCTGCAATTTATCATAATATCAAAACACTAACAGATTCTTGCAACTTATGAAAGAAAAGAAGCAAAAATCAGACCTTGGGATTCGCGGGGTTATCAAACTGTTGAAGCATGTATGAATCAGGAGTGTTCTTCAAGATTTCTTCAGCTTTTTGAATTGCACCAGTCATACCTTTTGCAGGTTCGGTCAACACAAGCTCAGCTCCAAAAGCCCTCAAAAGAACCCGTCTTTCCAAACTCATAGACGCAGGCATCGTCAAGATAAGTTTATACCCTTTCGAAGCAGCGATAAACGCAAGACCAATCCCCGTGTTCCCACTCGTAGATTCCACAAGAACACTCTAGAAAAAAAATGCAGCTTTCTCAGATCAATTCTAAAGTCTTAACAAAGAAGAAGACTCAAAATCCAAAAGTAAATACCTTTCCAGGTGTTATAAGTCCTTTTTGTTCAGCATCAGTAATCATACTATACCCAATCCTGAAAATCACACCACAGCAACATAAACTCAGAATCAATACATGAAAATAACAAACCCAAACAAAAAAATTCAAATTTTGGTTACACAAACGAACCTATCTTTGACACTGCAACATGGTTCCATGATCTCAAGCTTAGCAGCAACACTTGCAACACAACCCTTGACTATATTGTTCAAATACACCATCGGAGTTTTCCCAATTAGCTGAATCAATTCACAAATCAAACAACGAAATTAAAACTCAAATTCCCTAATTTCCCCTAAAATGAGGAAAGTTGATGAAATCGAAGCACTAATCTAACCTGAGCAGCGTTATCGGCGATATTGAGCCCTTCAATTCCAGCTTCGGGTATAACAGAGACAGCTTTACACACAACAGCATCGTTACTTCTCTGGTTCTGTCTCTTGAGCTTAAAAGCAACCGGAGAGAAATCGAAAGCCGCCGACTTTCTAGAAGGTAAGGAGAGAGAGGAGAGCTGCGGCGAGTATTTGAATGGTGGGTGGCGAGAAGTCAACGGATTAAGGAGAAAAGCAGAAGAAGATGTTGCAGCCATGGCTTGAGATTTTTGCTCTGTATCTCCTTCACTTTCCCAAAAACTGTATCCACTGAGAAGTAGAGAGAGAGAGAGACTAGAGATGCTTCTATGCGATTAGATCGCACTGTAGCTCCTAAAGCGACGTGGTTTAATAAATTTGGAATCTTTTTACAAAGATTTTATCTTCTTTTTTTTTTTTCATTGAATGGTAAAAAACAGAGTATGTGAAGAAAGGAAGAGACTTTGAAGAAAGAAAAAACAAACATTTTGTGATTTGTCTTATATCTCAAAATCTCACCAACCTACTAGTGAATATGGAGCACATGTTCTTCTTGATCATCTAAGCCTTACCAAAACTCCCAAAGGTCAAATATAATCTTTCTGGATCTTTGCTTTGTTTGATTTCTGTGTAGCTGTTAAAGTTATTGCAAAGTATCAATTTTTAGTGCATAAAGTATACTGAAAGAGCCGATTCTGTGATTCTGTGACATGGATCCTCAAGCTAAAAACAAAACCTTAACCTAGATTGGAATTTGGGATTTTGGTTAATCTCTGAACTTTGGTCAGTGTAAGTTTTTTGATCTGATTCAATAAAAATTGAGTAATTTGGCGATTTTTCTGATGTGATACATGTTTCTGGAATTCGTTAATTGGTCACTGTTCTTGCTTTGTTGTTTTGACTCTTCCATTTCTTGATTACTTAGATCAATGAATTGTCTAATTTGATAATTGTTTGATTAGTCTTCCATGATAGTTTGTTTATATGCTCTAATTGCAGATTAGAATTTGCAGTTTAGGTCGGTGTAATCTTCAAGAGGTTCGTTCCTGTTGTATTGGACTGTGTTCGGAGAGGAAGAAGATGTCGTCGGATGAGAATAACCTTATAGAAATCTTGGAGGAAGGTCGCAAAGTCGATGTAGTTAAGTACATAGACTACGTGAGTGCTCCTCAAGCCGGTGCGATAGCGACATTCTCGGGGACTACAAGAGACATGTTTGAGGGTAAAACGGTGTTGGAGCTAAGGTATGAAGCGTATGTGCCAATGGCCATACGATGCCTCGCCTCGATCTGTACAACCGCTAGATCAACTTGGGATATCCACAAGATTGCGGTTGCTCACCGTCTAGGACCAGTTCCTGTTGGAGAAACCAGTGTGTTCATCGCAGTCTCGTCTGTTCACCGTGCAGATGGTTTAGATGCTTGTAAGTTCTTGATCGACGAGCTGAAAGCAACGGTTCCGATATGGAAGAAAGAGGTGTACACTAATGGTGAGATTTGGAAGGAGAATACCGAGTTTATGGAGAAGAGACTGGAGCTTGCGGGGAAACGAGACAGCTCGGTGAAGAAACCTGCGGTTAAAGAACATAGAAGAAATTGCTGTGGAAGTAAAGTTAGAGTACAAGAAGATAAAGATGACAACAATTCTTCTTCTTAGATTACTTATAGCAAAGAGCAATGTTTTGGTTTTTTTCTCTCTCTCAATAAACAAAATGTCTTAAGCACATTCCAAATGAGTTGCAAAACGTTTCACAGTTTTAAATTTCAGATCTCTCCGAGGTAGATATCTTTATCGCTACTGCAAGATCCAATGATAGGTTCGGTAGGGTGAAAAACGCACTCGTTGACCGAGCCTTTATGTCCCGGGAGCTTATACAGAATGTCCCGACTTGTTGTGTCCCATATATGAACCATACGGTCTGCGCTACCAGCAGTGACTTTAGTACCATCAGGTGACCATGAACATTTCAGTAGATTCTTCTCAAAGTTGTGTTGATGCCCTGCAAAGACCTTTACACACCGGTTTGTTGGAGCGTAAGGACGCATATCCCACACGCAGAGCTTACTGTCCATTCCATTAGTGAGAAGGTAAGAACCGTCTGGACTCAAGCTCATACCTGTGATCGTATCTTGATGACCCTCGAGCGTCATGGTGGCTTCGCCTTTTCGCAAGTCCCAAACTTTGACATCGTTGTCTACGCCACCGGTGAAGATCTTATCAGCTGCATCAGAGAAACTAACTGCTGTGATTTGGTATTTATCGGGGAAAGTTTGTATCGCTCCTCTTTGACGCATATCCCAAAGCTTAGCAGTTCCATCATCGGATCCACTGATGATAAGCGGTGGTCCTCTACGCGTAGGACAGCAAGAATTCACAAACGACGAATGTTCAGCCATCTTCTTGATTTGCTTTCCAGTTTCAACATCCCATGCCCTTACGGTTTTATCCGGGCTAGCTGATACAATCTGAGAGCCATCGCTAGTCCAATGAAGATCAAGGATAGCGTTCTTGTGACCTTTCAAAACCATGAAGTTCTTGCAGTCACCATGAACTCTCCATAGGAAGATCTCTCTATCGTGAGATCCAGACGCAATTACAGTACCAGCTGGGTTGAACTTCATGGTGTAGACAGCACTCGCATGTCCAGTTAGCAACATGATTGGCGCTTCCAAGCTCGATGTCCGTTGATTGCCATTGGGACCAGGTCCTTGAGGAGCACCGTGCGGGACAGTTGACCATTCCATCGGCCTAGGACCTGACAAAGCAGTCTCATTCTCTCTTGACATGATTTCCATCTTCTTAGCTTCTGGTTAGAACCTGGATTCCACGAGGAAACGAATTAGCACATTGATCAAACTATATCAATTTCAAAATTTCAAGCCAATACTCAATATAACACCTGTAAAGCAAATACTAAACATCAATGAGTATCAAGAAACCTGCATATCCCAAGTAAAGCTAACCAAATCAACAGGTTGCAATATTTGCTCTTTGATTGTGAGTAGTAACCTCGTTTCTAGAGTTAAACATGAAAAATAATAATCACTAGAGTCTTTTTTTCGTTTTCCCTATAAGCTTGAGATCAAAACCGCAAGGGGATAAATCCAGATATTGAAGAAGCATCAGAAATCGAGATCTAGTAGCTAACATTCTCAAGCTTCAAAATCGAAACACATATACCTCATAAATCTCCAATTTCACAAAAAACAGTGAAGAGTTGAAGAAAAAAAGCTTAGTAGATACTAGATACCACGATTGTAGCAGAAAGACTTGATAGAACGAAATTGCTTAACAGAGAAACCCTAAATCGTTCGCTACGGAGGAAGAAATTACGTACCTGAGTCAAATTACGGCGAGAGATCAGAAAAAAGTTCGGTGTCGCTGACAAATTACCGGAACCCTAAACCCAGAGAGTAAAGCTCGCGAGGAAGGAGGAAGTGATTCAGAAAATAAAGAGTTCTATATCTCGGTATATAATTTGTTAAAATATTGACAAGCCCCTTATATTTTAAAGTTATTTTAGAATTAGCCCCATACTAAGTTTTAATCAGAATAACCCATTACGTAACATGCTTTTTACTCCTGATAGATTTTGAGTAATTCTCCACTTTTCCTGATTGATTTTCGATAGCCAAACCTTATAACAAGCATTATTATAATAATTTTGAGAACTTAACACAAAGTTAAGAACATCAAAACCATGTCCTGACCAGAGATGGACATTTTCTTGTTTAACCACTTGTTTTGGGGATTGCACTGAGACTAAAAACAGATGCTAATCGATGAGCTACATTCTGTGAAACAAGAACTTGGAAGATAAAAATAAACAACAGGTTTCGTTGGACGTAGCAAGCCGGTGAGGATCAGACTTTGGATGGAACGTTGGGGTCGGTCTCGACACCCTTTTGGTCTTCAAACTTGTCTATAGCCGTTTGAAGCTCGTCGGTGCCACCAACAGCCCTCATTGTGTAGAAATATACCCCGAAAACGAAAGCTGTCAAACCGCCAGCTACAACCATGTTCTTGCTTTTTGGGCCGAGAAAACTCAAATGTGGAAAGCCAGCCATTGTGTCCAAGTCTTAAAACCTGCAAGATTCAAGACAGTGTAAAAAGTGTCACATGCTATAGAAGGATACCCATTTATCAGAAGTATTAGCTTGCTAATGTGAATAGGATGAGTAACACGAGTGAACAATGAAGCATGTACATAACAACTTTCAACATTGCAGAAGTGAGAATCCAGAAACCTTGAGGCATCATAGAACATCGATATATATATATTGTTCATATAGTGAAAACAGAAGTTTCTAAACAAAGAACGATATTACTCAATATAGCACTCGAAAAGCAAACACTAAACACCAACACGTATCAAGAAACCTGCACATCCTAAGTAGAAACAGGTTGCAATATATGCTCTTTGATTTAAAGTAGTAACCTCCTTTCTAGAGTTAAACTTGAAAAAAACAATCAATCAAGCTAATACTGGAGTTTCTTTTCGTTTTCCCTATAAAAAGGACACTTGGAGTTGAGCTTGAGATCAAAGCCGCAAGGAGATAAATCCAGATATCGAAGAAGCATCAGAAATCGAGATCTCTCTCTCTTTATAGGTCGTGGACCTCGTGGTTTTGAACTATTAACAGCAATCTAGTAGCTAACATTCTTAAGCTTCAAAATCGAAACACGCATTGATATCGATATATTGTTCATTCTAGCAGTGAGACTCCAGAAGCCCTGAGGCATCGCATTACATTGATATATTGTTCATGTAGTGAAAACAGAAAATTCTAAACTGATTAAATACAAAGAACTTTTCCAATTATCATAGCTCAAACAAAACTACTATACCAAAATCAAATTCAAAGCAGAAACAAACACAAGCTAACATCTTTAACCAAAGTTTCCATTACTCAAGCGGAAATGCTCAAAACGAGATCAACATGCCCAAAATGAAAACACATAACATCGATCAAAAAAACAAACCCAGGGATTGAAAAAGCATCAAAAATCGAAATCTCTCTCCCAATCGAACACACGCATACCTAATCCATCTCCAATTTCACAGAAAACCATACATAGATCGCTAAGGGGATAGATAATTACGTACCGGAATGAAATGAGGACGAGAGATCAACAAAAAAGCTCAGTGTCGTTGCGAAACTATCGGAACCCTAAACCCAGAGAGAAAGCTCGCGAGGAAGAAGAGATTCAGGATACAAGCCGTCTAGAGTTCGACTCCAAGTGCTAACACCGACATACAATGTTTTATTTTGTAGAATACTGATAAGATCCTTGTACTTTTGGAATAATATCAAAACGAACCCTATATTGTTTTTAATACAAATTATCCCCATAATTGTGATTGCTTCATATTTTAACCTCATTTCACACCAATGATACAAAATTCCTAGATTTTTTTTGTTTGTCATTTATAAATTATATCTGATCACCAAATAATACAAACTCCTCCAATTATTAGTATGTTTTACTTCACTGAAGTTGTAATTAATAGCTCTTTCGCATATCTGTTATAACGTTTGTCGTTTACTGCTCTGTATCCTAACTGTATTTTGATTTACGTTTTTAATATAATCAACAAGACGACAAAAAAATAAGCTCTTTTCAAATGTTGTATTATGTTTTTACATGTGTTTATACGTAAAAAAAATCAAAGATCTTTCATGTTACGAAGATGATTGCAAAAGTACAACCAAACAAAAATAAAAACATCAAAAAACATCAATGATTTAGCAGCCTATAATTGTTATTGTTTCGTATTTTAACCCCATTCATACAATGATTACAAAATTTCTCGGATTATTAATGCGTTAATTTATTAAATTTGTAACTAATATTTTTTCACATATTTATTATAACGCTTGTCGTTTGCCGGTAATCTCAACGGTATTTTAATTTGTGTTTTTGATGTAATCAACCAGACGACAAGAAAATAACTTTTTTCGCATATCGTATTTTGCTTTTAGACGTGTTTAAACATAAAAATCAAAAATCTTTGAACATAACATGACTGTAAAAGTACAACCAACCTATTTAAAAAAAACAGCTAAGAACATCAATGATTTATTTAGTAATTACAGTTATTTTCTGATTTGTTTTCACCCAACATTCACACTAGGTACCGTTGTTAATTCAAAACCTTATCATTATTCAAGACCAACGAATCTGTTTGTCCAATTAAGAAATCACAGCAAATTAATTCTCGATTTGTTAAAAAATTAACACAATTAAACTCAAAAAAATTTCAAAATTTATGTTTAATGATAAGCAAAACAAATTCATTTTTACAATATAGTATTTAACAGTGTTTACATCAACAGTGATACATTCGCACATGAGTTTCTCTTCTTCTTCTCTCTCAGATCTATTTTGACCTTAAAAACCAAAGAAAATCAATTTCCTTTCATTCATTCACTCTCATTAAAACCGCTTTTTTTTTCCAATTTTCTCAATCCACACAAAACCCAACAACTATTTCGTCTTCTTCTTCTCCGGCGTGTTCATGGACGGTGGTACAAATCAACCGGCGGCTGATACAGAGATGACGGAAGCTACCGGCGGTGTTTCCGCGGCGGCTCCGGCTAATCCTTCTTCTCAGATGCCTGGGATTGAGAATATTCCGGCGACTCTTAGCCATGGTGGTAGGTTTATTCAGTATAATATATTCGGTAACATCTTCGAGGTCACCGCTAAGTATAAGCCTCCGATCATGCCTATTGGAAAGGGTGCTTATGGAATCGTTTGGTAACAGAAAATTTCTCGATTCTTTTTATCTCAATTTTGATTTTTGCGAAATGAAATCATAATTTTTTTTGTTTGGGTTTGGTAAAGTTGCCAACTTTCATCGGAAATTTCCATAAATTTTGATTAATCGGATATAATGTTCCTAATTATCATTTCGAGCTCTAATTTGATTATTTTAGGTTTGATTTATCCTTTTGTGGTCTTTGATTTTTGCAGTTCTGCTATGAATTCTGAAACTAATGAGAGCGTTGCAGTTAAGAAAATTGCAAACGCTTTTGATAATAAGATTGATGCAAAGAGGACTCTCCGTGAGATTAAGCTGCTTCGTCACATGGATCATGAAAATGTTAGTTTTTTTTCTTATCATTTCAGAACTAAGAATCATGTTTAGATTGTTGTATATGTTAATTGGGTTAGTGAATGAATGTGTTGCAAGCTAGTTGATCGTTTCCATTTTGGAAGATTTGAGAAATATACATGAATTTTTAGAGTATTGTGCATGCATTTGTTAAGAAAATGTTATGGCTGGTTTAGCGCGTATTTAGAAGAATGATCATTTCCATATACGTCAATCGCGAAATGTACATGAATGTTGAGAGTATTGTGCGTGCATTTGTTTCGGATTTGATATGGAACGTATTTGGAAGTTTGATCATTTCCATCTACGTCTAATGATCTTTGAACCGCCAAATAAAACTTTGTCGTTTCATTTCCAACTAATGGAACAATTAACATTTGTTGTTATCAGATTGTTGCAATCAGAGACATAATACCGCCACCGCTAAGAAACGCTTTCAATGATGTTTACATCGCGTATGAGCTAATGGACACTGATCTTCATCAAATCATTCGGTCCAATCAAGCTTTATCCGAAGAACATTGCCAGGTCTTCGATTATGAGCTTGTTTTTTCATCTATAAACCGATTTTAGACTCAGAGTAACTCGTCTTTTTTCTGTTGTGCAGTATTTTCTTTACCAGATCCTCCGTGGATTGAAGTACATTCATTCCGCGAACGTGCTTCATCGTGATTTGAAACCGAGCAATCTCCTCCTTAACGCAAACTGCGACTTAAAAATCTGTGATTTCGGACTAGCTCGAGTTACTTCTGAGAGCGATTTCATGACTGAATATGTTGTCACAAGGTGGTACCGTGCACCGGAGCTGCTTTTAAACTCCTCTGATTACACTGCAGCTATCGATGTTTGGTCTGTTGGCTGTATTTTCATGGAGTTAATGGACCGTAAGCCACTCTTCCCTGGTCGAGATCATGTTCATCAGCTTCGCTTGCTCATGGAGGTAAGTAGTAACATTTCTAATTAGCCCTGTTTGACGAATCAAAGACTCGGTTTATATTGGTATAATCTATAATTTTTCTTGCAGCTCATAGGAACTCCATCAGAAGAAGAGCTTGAGTTCTTGAACGAAAATGCAAAACGTTACATAAGACAACTTCCAATGTATCCTCGCCAATCCATCACCGATAAGTTTCCAACTGTGCATCCTTTAGCGATAGATCTTATCGAGAAGATGCTAACATTTGATCCTAGACGCAGAATCACAGGTCAGTCTCCAAGTCCAATGTATAGTTAAGGAATAGGGAGTTCTTGATTCTTTACTACTTAGTCCTCACATCTTCTTGATTTTCTTGATTCAGTTTTAGACGCGCTTGCACATCCGTACCTGAATTCGCTGCACGACATAAGCGACGAGCCAGAGTGCACGATACCTTTCAACTTCGATTTTGAGCAACACGCTCTCTCGGAGGAGCAGATGAAAGAGCTCATCTACCGTGAAGCGCTTGCTTTCAATCCAGAATATCAGCAATAGTTCGAAGAACAGCATTTGGGATCTGGTTGGGCTTAATTTGGACAAAGATTCTTCAAAAGAGAAAAAACCATTTGTTTGTGTTATGTGTATACTTGTGAGAGATGATTGGGATGGAGCTCAAACTTAATTTTAAGTCTTGTGGATTTTTTTCTCTGTTTTTTCCCTCCAAGTATGTGTAATTTGCCATCATTTCTTGTTGCAATTATTAAGACTTTAATCATATCAGAAATGGTTTCATGTGTCAAGATTATGTGATTACTGAATGCAGTATAACAAATTGTTGCAAAAAAAATATTAAGAACTATAAGTATTGCAGAGAAGATGAGTTTGAAGCAATTTATGTTTTCAGGTTAAAAAAAAAACAGAGTATTTGATGAAGACAAATTTCAGGTCTTGAAATGTGTCAACTCTTAAGGTTGCCAAAGAATTTCGAAAGCGGTACAGGACCATCAGCGTCTTCCTTACTTTTGCTCGAGTGCTTGCTTCTCGAGCTGTGTTTCTTATCCCTTTTTGATTTTTTAGAACTTGACCTTGATCTTCTAGATTCCTCCTCATCACTACTAGATGATTCCGAGTGTTTCTTGTCCCTTTTTGATCTTTTAGAATTTGACCTTGATCTACTAGAAGACTCCTCATCACTACTTGATGATTCTGAGCTTGAGTCAGATGATCCCCTTCTTGAATGCTGCAAAATCAGAAACACACAATGTACAAGTTAATGGAATCTAAGCTACAACATTACAGAAGATGTTCAAATTTGTAAGCACCTTTCTCTTTTTGCTTTTGTTTTTCTTCGAATCTCTGTCCTTTCTGTCGGTATGATCTTTCTCCTTCCGATCTGTAATATCAAAGGGCACGTTAGCGAAAATTGCGGATTGTATGACATTGAAGTTGATCATATATGCGTACCTTTTTTGGATTTATCGGTAGAAAAGTTCCTTCCCTTGGAGAGCTTCATTGCCCTTTCAGCATCAAGCTGAGCTCTATACTCACGCATCAGTTTATCGGTATCTGCTTCAAGCTCCCCTTGTTTCGATTCTTCTTCCTAAGAGACCGGTCATGTAAAGTGTTATAAAGTGAGAAACATTCTCTTATCTACCTTAAAACACAATGCAAAGAACCTGTTCAAGATAAGAAACCCTAAATCATTTAAATCAGCTTTACCAAATAATCAACTTTCAATAACAAGGCATTCATGTTCCTAACCTCTCTAGCATCAAAGATTGCTTAATTATACATGACAATAAATTATACAAAAAAACAAACATCGATTTATCGATCAGAAGCTTTACCTTTTGCTTGTTCTTATATTCTTCCCAAGTAATTGTGTGCGTAGTCTTGAGACTAGCCAAACGAGCAGCATGCCACTCTGGTGTATGAAATGAACCATCCACCTGCGACTCGCCTCATCAGAAATGTTTTGGTAACCATAAACAAATGAGCCCTATGAAAAGCTACACTTTGATTTTTGAGCATCCACATAATTTTGATGGAAAAAAGTAAAATCTTGCTATGCTTTGAGATTGTACTTAATTCTTCAATTTCAACACAATCCAGAAACTCTTGATTTAAATGTATACAAGATCTGATTCTATACTAACAATTCATCATCTCCAAAACTAACTAGTAAAGATCTCAGACAGCTACAGATTCTAGCTAAAAACTAACACTCTGTTTCTATCTGTAAGCAAATTCTAGGTCAAAATGTAAAGTATTACAAAGCTTGAGAAACCCAATTTACACAAAAAATATCATCACTTTCAAAACGAAATCTAATTGGAACACAAAAATCATCAATGGGTTGGTATGAAAAGGTACAAACCATGCCGTCTTCGATCTCATTAGGTGCGTCGGAGCTGGAGCCAACTCTGGCTCGTTGCATAGCCTTGTAACCTTGGTTCTTCCCCATCGTCGGAAAGATTGAGAATTTCTTCCGGTAGAAGAAGGAGGAGAATCGAAAGAGGGAAAAATGAAATACCTGGAGATTGGTAAGTTTTGAGGATTTTTCTTGTGTAATCAATCTTTTAGGGTTTGGTATTAACGGTCTAAAGAGAGAGAATTTAGGGATCGATTTGAGAATGAGAGAGAGACCTTTGAGGCCAAACCTAAACGAAGATTGCCAGTGGATGGTTTGATTTTTATTTTTAAATAACCTATCCCCAGTATTAAATCAGAAAAAGAAAAAAAAAAACACAAAGAAATCTAGATGGGTTTATTTGCTCAATAATAAAAAAAATTATAATTTAAAATCTAACCAAAATACTTTAATCAAACGACCATAATTTCCAATTTTTGTTAGTTTTTAAATTATAATTTTTTTCTTTGTTATTAAGCAAATTAACCCAATCTAAATCTTGAATTCAAAAAAAAAAAAATGTAATTCTCAAAAATACCACATTTATTATATATTCAAAAAGAAAATACTATATTCAAAAAAAAATTATGGGACGGATTATTCGAATACCTATGGAATATTTGACAAATTAAATTTCTTACAAATAGTAAATTTTTAAGAAACTTATAAATTTCACATAAAAGTATATAAATTTTCAAAAAAAATTGCCAAATATTCAGAAATTCCGAAATTATTTACATAGATTTATAACAGTTTAAGAAATGATTTTATCTATCCAAATTTCTCAAAGTTGTCATGTTACCGTATTTATTATCTCCTTTGTTAACATAAACAAACACTTAAAAACAAAAAACATTACCTATTTCTGACTATTTAGTAAAATCACACCTCATTTATTAAAATTTAAGTATGACTAGAAAAATATGACAACTTGGTGTCATACTACTATATAGTGAAACAGCCCATATGGTTTATTAATGGGCCTAAGTTCTAGTCCTGTCACGATAGTGTTTTTCCAAATGATACCAAATTTGCACGAGCTTATTTTGACAAATTTTGGGAACATATAGCCTTTTTAATTTTCCCACAGTTTTTTTTTTTTTCGTCGTCAACATGTCCTTTTATTAATGAAATATGGAGAAGATAAATTACATCTCAGATGATTTAAAAAAGAAAAATCGCATAAAAACCTTCAAAATGGTAATTTCTTATTTTTTAAACCTCGACGGTCAAGCACTATCAGTTTTAACCTTTAAAATGGTAATGTTAACACATTAAATCACAAACATGGCAAATTTGAATGGGACACCAAAAATTTTAACAGAATAGTGAACTCCGTTAACGGAACAGTAACTCCGTTCAAATTTTTTATAATTAAAATATATATTTATTAAATTTACAATTAAAAAAAAAATAAAAAAAATAACAGAGTTTGAAGAAGAAGAAGAAGAAGAAGAAGAGCCCTGATTAGAACATGAACGTGAATTCAAAGTCTCAAAACACATAATTCGATTGGCCTTTAATAGATTTCTTTCTTAATCAATTTATATAAAACTTTTGGGTGATCTAAATTCGAAAATTGGATTTGTCTCCATGAGTCAAACCCAAATTATTTTGAACTTGCCTCCTCCTAACAACTTTCTACCCAGTAAAACTAGCACAGGAGTCGAATTCATTCAGGATTTGCAGATCAAACTAAAAATTTCCCAGAAAAAGAACAATTCGCTGACTCGAACCAAAGATCAAATTAAGAATTTCACAGGTTAAGAACAAATCGCTCGCTTCGAGAGAAAGCTCAAACCAAATCCCAGAACAGATCCACGAAAAAGACGAAATTGAAATCAAGAGTTAGGGTTTCCAGAATAATTTAAACAATATGATAACAGTTTAATGAAGAAGAAGAAGAAGAAGAAGAAGAAGAAGAAGATTAATAAATTAGGTTTATTCCTTTATAAACTTGAGAAGGATGGTAATCGATTTCTTCCCTTCCGTTCAGCTTGATTCCGTTCTCAATTTGATCGATTTCGTTACCGTAAAAATTAGGTTTTCGATGATTTTCTAATGATTTCTCGTTCGTTTATGGGAAAGGATAAAGAAATTGTTGATTTATGTTGATTATTTTCCAGTTCTTTGACATCTCTCGCATAGAAAGTAATCAGAGCTTATGAAGAAGCTCAGAAGTCTGGATAATTATAGAACGATTTAGAGAAACATTTTAGAGAGATAAACTAGAGAGGTTTTTATAGAAATTATGAAGTGAATTTTACAATGGGGGTATACACATATTTATAGGAGGGTGAATGGAGCGCTGACATAAGCGCTTACATCACATTCCATATTATTGAGCGCTGACATAAGCGCTTACATCACACTTATATCATTTTAATTAAACACATTTAAACATAATTAAACACGCTTATTATAATGAAGTAATAAGAGTTACTTCAATTTTTACTTTATTTAGTGTTCTATCTCGAACTTCATGATGTGCTTCTCGCAGCAACCGGGTTGATCTCCTCGGCATTTGTATTTCACTTCTGGCTCCTCGTAGTTTGCGAAGTCTTCGAAACCGTCCTAAGTACTGACATCAATGTTGAATTTCTTCCTGATTTCATCGATATTCATGTCATCATCAGGAGGTTGAGAATCTTCGAAGTAATTTCCCGTAGCGTACGCAGATACTGGGACATTCTTGATTGCTTGAACGGTTTGAGCCATGCTTTGTTGTTTTTCCATGAAATACTGCAGGTCTTCATCGAGGCTCATCTGATAGTTTACAGAGTAGTACGTCCAGTTTGGGTTGAACGGGATTGGAAACGTTTGTCTTGTATTGTTGAGGCGAAACCCATGTGTCTGAAAGTCTTCATATGGCTTGTTATCATGGATGTTGAAATCTGGACGAATCCCTCTTTGATAATCGTTGTGGTGAATGAGCGTGGGCAGTGCATGAAGTTTGCCGGATTTGTTGTTGACTTAGACAGGTCGATGGAAGAAGTATAATGTATGAGGGTTGAAGAACGGATTAAGATTCCTTTGGCTTCCTTGTCCCTTCAGCTTTTTGAATGGCAAGTTTGTCGCTTTAGTTGATCTTCTCAGTATATCGGTCCAGCTGGATAGTGGTGCGAACCATGTTAAGAAGGTTAAGAAACATTCTCTTTGGCCTTGTTGAGAATTGATGTGTTGATATAACCATGCTGTGTCGAACACAATGCTGATGGTGTAGGCCGAGCAAAGGTACCAGAGGAAACACATAACTTCTTCTGGCATGTTTTAATTCTCAATCCTGTAAAGGTGCGATGTAAGGACAATTGATGCCGTTCTTTGAAAGGATGATGGACTGATAACGGAAGGCCTTCTGAAGAAGGTGCTCGTGTAGAATCTTCCTTTCGATTAGTTTATGGGCGTCTTTTGGCATGTTAGCTTCGAAATCGAAGTAGCCATCTTCTAATTTGGATGAGCTTGCCATCATGTGAATTTCTTTGAGTGGATTTCTGCTGAGCATATCTGCGAGAGTGTTTTTCTAACCCTTTAAATAGAAGGACTCGAAGTTGTACTTCGAGAACCATTCGCTCCATCGAAGTAGCTGTTGGTATGGGACTGTCTTATGCTTGAATTGTAACATCTTCAAGAAAGAAGACACATTCATTTCGATGCAAAATTTTGGTCTTATCAGATGGAACATAAACCTCTCAATTTCCTTTTTGACTGCCAGTATTTCTTTGAACGTGGAGTGATAATGCATTTCCAAATCTTTAAAGCGTCCATTTTGTATCCGCAGATTCGACATTTGCCATTTATTTCTTCGAATAAAATTGCTCTCCAATATTTGTCACTCACGTCAGTCTGGAGAATACGTGTCCCCGAGGAGAGAATCTGTAAAGGTGGATTCTTTGTCAGCATTTTCTGGAGTGGTCTAGTCCACTGCGAAATTTGTGGAATAAAGTCGCTTACATAATTGATTACCCCGAAGAATTGCTGAACTTGTCGTTTTGTGAGATTTTCATCTGGAAAATCGAGAGCGTTGTAGCTAGATGGGACTGTGGCGTTATCTATCTGTTTGCTATATGCATTCCGAGGAAATCGATGTTGGGCTGGGCTATGATCATCTTTCGTGCCGAAAGCATTATTCCATACTCATTGAGTATACATTGAAATTTCTTGAGAGACTGAATGTGTTCCTTTTCATTTGAAGAGAATAAAAGGATATCATCGATATATATCAATGCCGTGTGGATGATGGGCTTGAATATTTGCAGCATTTCTTGTTCGAATAGTGATGGCGCAGTTTTGAGGCCAAAAGTTAGTACGCTCCATTGCAGGTGGCGATTTGGTAGACAAAAGGTTGTCTTGTATCTTTCTTCAGGTTGTACTCTAAGTTGCCAGAAACCTGATTTGAGATCAAACTTTGAAAATATGGTGGACCCTTGGAGATGTTGTAGGAGAGCCTTCTTGTTTGGCAGAGGGAACTTGATATCTTGGAGATATTAGTTTAAAGGTTTGTAGTCAATGACTAGTCTGAGCTTTCCTTTTGCTTGTTCTGCTCGGTTATTGAGATAAAATGCTTTGCATGCCCATGGTGAATTTGTTGATGCGACGATTCCTTGTTGCACTAGTTGATCATATTCTTCGTTTGCTCGTTGCAAAAGCGTAGGAGGCATTCATGCATGACTTGCTTTCGTTAGAGTTGTGTGAACATTTTTTTTGAAAGGAAGTGACACAAAGAACTCCGGATTTAGCCATAGTGGATTATCGCATTTCTTGAGAAAATCCGTATGTGAATTTGGACATGAGATTAATGTAATCTCTTTTTTGATTTTGCTGAACTCTTGAGATACCGCTTCTTCTATAGCGTATATGTGTAGTATCGTCGTAAAGGCCTTGAAGCGGGTTTTCCATTTTATTCCTCGTGGTTCAATTGAAATGTCGAATGTTTTTTTCAATGTTTGGTATATATCCCATCCCAATATCATGTCTTTTCTAGGTGAAGAGGATCCCAACACTTCAGTTGTAACTTGACATCTTGGGAAGAGCTCTATTGTTATTGGTTTTGACTTGATCTTGACTGATAAAGAGCCAGAGTTTGTAACCCTAAATTCTTGTTGGTGTGGTAACCACATGGATGCCAGAAGAATTTTGGGTTTCAATATCGATGAATAGGCACCAGTGTCAATAAATGCGATGACATGAACCGGGTCTTCCTTTTGTGACGGATCAAAGAAGGTAACCGGCAGGTGTGGTGTTTGAAACTCTTCTTGCCTTGGCATCTGCGTAATTTTGAAACAACAATCTTCTTTATCTTAATCATATGATGATTCAGACGAATAATTATAGTCTGAGTAGCCGCAAATGGCATCTTTGCTGTCGCTGTCATAAGATACGACATACTCAAAGTCATGATTGTCAAGATTGACGTTTGGCGCTATACTGGCAATTGACTTGATGAGATATTGTTTCTTCTTCTTTGATATTTTTGGACATTCTTTGCGTAATGTCCTTCCTTGCGACATAAGAAGCATTTGGTTGTTTTTTCGAAGGTGCGCTTCATTCTGAAGAATCGTTTACGTCGGAATTTGTTGAAGCTCTTATGGAATGGTCTTTTAGACCTTCGATGTTTTTGAGAATCGCACGAGCAAGTCTTCTTCGACTTCGAACATTTTATCTATAGATCTGGCATGACGCAAACCTTTGATAGACGCTTCGATTTGTCCATGAATTCCGTCCAAAACTCCTTTTGTTTGTTGAGTTTGTCGAGTGTTCTGAAGACGTATTGTTGAATTTGGCCAATAAAAATCTCTTCAATGTTTTGTCCTTGATCTCTGATGTATAATATGGTTTGTTGGCTATGGTAGTCGTCAATGGACGAAAGATATACCTGCTTTAAGGTTGGGTTGTTGAGACCGTTTAGAGCATAGTATCTTCGTGTCTGCCTTTCAAAGTGTTTTGCCAGATCCTTTTTCTTAAGTGAGCAACATTTTGTCATGAAGTATTCTCCTTGTAATTTTGCCCTTAGATGGGTGGGTGTACCGATGAATTATTTGTGGATTTCTCCAAGTATTATCCGAATTTCAGACTAATAGGCCTGCAGATGTCGATATTGACCGAGGGAATTCCATAATTCTTTAAGTGCTCCAGATAACCTTACTGTAAATTATCGTATGACCATTTCTTTTGGTGAGGTTAAGACCTTTGAATTCATCCATGCATGAAATTCGTCAATCCGATCATTCTATTTCTCAAAAGGAATATCGTGAAACGTAAATGTATTAATCTTGGAAGAGAATTGTCTTGGCGGTATATCGTGATGTTGAGGGGGTGCTTGATTCATCTCTTCATCACTTGAGACAGGTTCATCTTCAAATTCTGGTTCTCTTTAGGGAGTAGACGATCCTTCACCGATGACGAATTATTTTGGTAGAAATTCTACCTCTGACCCAATTTCGTTCTCATCATAGCTTTTGGAGCTTGTATCAGAGAAGTGTTTAATTGTTGCGATCTGCTGTGGCAAAGTGACTTGAGCTTAGTTAGACGTAGTTGCTTCATGAGAAGTTTTGCCTAGAGTATCGAGCAGGCAGGTCTTCGAAAATTCGATTATTTGTATATCTTCTGATTTTTCTTTTCATCATCAATAGACTCGTGGCTCGAAGACGAGGTAAGAGTCGGTCTCTTGGATGGATTGCCTGAAATTCAAAATTCTTTTGTTTTCTAGGTTTTGATTGAGTCGGTTTTGTTGTGCAGATAGTCGATGGAGTGTTATAGCGGGATGTAAATGCCTCGTCAGGAGATAAAGTCCCGGAATTGGGGCCATCTTCCTTGGTTCTTGATATCCTGAGAGAAATCTTGGGGAATATGATTCTTGATATGTTGGCATTGATGACACTCTGCTTAGTCTGAAGCTATGAAAAGCTGCATCAAGCAATGATGACGATAGCTCGGAAACATCAGAGATCAAGGACAAAACATTGAAGAGATTTCTATTGGCAAAATTCAACAATACGTCTTCAGAACACTCGACAAACTCTGCAAACAAAAGGAGTTTTATACGGAATTCATGGAAAAATCGGAGCGTCTATCAAATGTTTGCGCCAGGCCAAATCTATCGATTAAATGTTCGAAGTCCAAGAAGACTTGCTCGTGCGATTCTCGAAAACATCGAAGGTCTAAAAGACCATTCCATAAGAGCTTCAACAAATTCCGACGCAAACGATTCTTCAGAAAGAAGCGCACCTTCGAAAAAACAACCAAATGCTTCTTATGTCGCAAGGAAGGACATTACGCAAAGAATTGTCCAAAAAAATCAAAGAAGAAGAAATAATATCTCATCAAGTCAATTGCCAGTATAGCGCCAAACATCGATCTTGACAATCATGACCTCTAGTCTGTCCTATCTTATGACAGTGACAGCAAAGATGCCATCTGCGGTTACTCAGACTATGATTATTCGTCTGAATCATCATATGAAGAAGATGAAGAAGATTGTTGTGTCAAAATTACGCAGATGCCAAGGCAAGAGGAGTTTCAAACACCACACCTGCCGGTTACCATCTTTGATCCATCACGAAAGGAAGACCCGGTTCATGTCATCATTTCTTGATGCAGATTACCAAGCCTTCTATGTATTTCCATAATTGAGCTTTGTAAAAAACTCAATCTTTTGTCGTGGTTATTTATGAGCTGATCAACTTTATGACTTATGGATGTCAAAAGTTGATTTTGGGCTATCGCATTTTCCGTTTGCTAATTAAGGACCTTTTCTCCTTGGCTTAGCTGGTCAGGTCCGACAGAGTTTATAACTCTGGAGAGTATTTTTGGGCTATGAGCGGTTCCATCTTTGGTAAAGTCTTCTAGTAGAGGAAAATATGTGGATTGCATCATCATTAATGATGGTTATTCCTTTCTTGAGGAATATTCAACTATGAAGTCGTATTTTCCTCTGTCATCTCCTAGTGGCCCTACAGTGGGATCGTCTTCAAGATATCTCTTGTAAAGAGAATCTTTATTTTTTCTCCTTCTTCGGCGGATCTCGTCGTCAGACTTATAGTCTTCTTCATCTGCTACACATGCTGAGCAAGAGCATAAATCAAAGTATTTATGCCCATTTCGTCCATGAAAGGGTACACAACCTTTCCGTCGCTAGTAAACGAAATAGGCGGTATTAAATTTTCCCTTTGTGGATCAAGGAAATCTTGTTCCATTTGGTTCAAGAATTGAGTGAATAATTGCCTCCGAAATGATGATGACCTTGGTTTTTCAAACTTGATTTCTGTTGTTCCATCATTTCTATAATGGAAGCTCACTTCTGATGTCTGTATCGGGGCCTCGGTTTCTTGATGCAGCTTTTCATAGCTTGTTACCCATGTTTCTGGTAATCGACGTAGTAATTCTTTGCGAGATATTTGTCGAGGAATTTGAACCGAACTTGGTGCCTATGATGTCAATGTAACTTTGAGATATAACGCCTTATCAGAGGATGGTAGTGCAAGATCGAGAGCATGCTCTTGGATCCGGTAAACCATCTGATGGTGTAGAGTGGCTACAACGCTTTTTTCTTGCATTGGTGCTCCGATCAACTGTAACTGGACCTTAAGTGTTTGTAGCAGGTTTGGATCCTTCAGTGAGACGTTAAAGTTAGGAAACAATGTTACGAACACTGTTCCTGCATTTAAAGTTGTTTACACTGTGCCAATACAAGCATGTTGGTATGAATTAAGTCTTGAGTCGAGTAGAGTTACGCGTGAAACCACTGGAAGTCCTTTTCATGCGTGTAAGGTTAGGCCAATCCGTACTACTCTGAAATGCAGATAAGTGTTGCCATGTTGCTGCCACAGTCTTGGTAGATGCTCCAGAATGTTGAGCGAGATGAATTGCTCTTCCTCGGTGGCTGGAACTTGACATGATGAGAATTTACTGGATTGGAAATAGTCCATGACTTGCCTGCATGATTAAGGTCTTATAAGTTCACGAACTCTTATAACCGAAAAGGCACTAGGCTTTTTCGTAAAGAATTCATATGGATTAACCAAGGGAAGAGTAGTTTTCGGTAATTGGTCTTCGGAAATATACTCGATTTCGTAAAAAGAATTTATGCTAGACGAAGAAGAATAACGACTTCTGGATTTTGGTAAAGTAGAAATTTGAAAAGGGGAATCGATTGCTAAAGGATTTGAAGTATACATGATGAGAAAGTGTTACCGAGAACATTCAGAACATTCTATCATAAACAATGATTCTCTCGAGTCCTCATGAACTCCTAGGCTTTGATACCATTAAACTAAGCGGAGTGTCCGAGCTATCGTGTTGGCTAAAGTCGTGTTGAAAGTCGAGCGGTAGTTTCCAAGTATTGGGAGCTTCTAAATGGGATTATGCCTCTGATTTGCTCAACCACCGTTAGGAAATCTCCCCCACGACAATCGTGTTGACTAAAACTGTATTGATAACCCAGATGCTCAACTTAAGATTTGGAGCAGAGAGACATCTCTTGGATGGAAAGTAATCGAGCTTATGAAGAAGCTCGGAAGTCTGGATAACTAAAGAATAATTTAGAGAAACATTTTCGAGAGATAAACTAGAGAGAGGTTTTTATAGAAATTATGAGGTGAATTTTACAATGGGGGTACACACATATTTATAGGAGGGGGAATGGAGCGCTGACATAAGCGCTTACATCACATTCCACATTATTGGAAAAACAACAAAGCATGGCTCAAACCCTTCAAGCAATCAAGAATGTCCCAGTATCTGCGTACGCTACGGGAAATTACTTCGAAGATTCACAACCTGCAGATGATGACATGAACCGGGTCTTCCTTTTGTGACAGATCAAAGATGGTAACCGGCAGGTGTGGTGTTTGAAACTTCTCTTGCCTTGGCATCTGCGTAATTTTGAAACAACAATCTTCTTCATCTTCTTCATATGATGATTCAGACGAATAATCATAGTGTGAGTAGCTCAGATTTCTTCTTCTTCTTTTTTTTTTTTTTGTAAAATTATTAAATAAATATTTTAATTATAAATTTTTTAACGGAGTCCACTATTCCATTAAAAATTTTGGTGTCGCATTCAAATTTGCCATGTTTGTGGTTTAATGTGTTAACATTACCATTTTGAAGGTTAAAACTGATAGTGCTTGACCGTCGAAGTTTAAAGTGTAAGAAATTGTCATCTTGAAAGTTTTTTATGCGATTTTCCCGATTTAAAAACATACAAAGCAACTTTTATCTTAATTGATAAGATAACAACATGATCGACACGTGCTAACATGTGGTATCTTCTAAGATGAGCAGAACTTTTGAAGAAAACTTCCGACATCGGAGAATCTCCTTCACTGTTCTTCTTAATTCTTCTCTAAACTTCAGTAATAAGCTCCTTAAGCAACCCAAATCCAGTTGATCCTACAACCGTGATGCGGTCTGTACTCCTTCTCTACAAATTTATCTTTCGACCATCACTCACTCGTGACACACCCCACAAACCATCGCGGTTAATAAATGAGGCTCATAGAGGAGATTTAATCCTCGCCAGAGAAGAGATGATAACAAAATGATGAAGGAAACAAACCAGATCCGGTAGAATATGAGTTCACCGCCGCCAGAACGGATTTGGAAAAGAGTGGACATTAGCCTCCGACCTAGTCGGAACATATAATCGGTTAAACCGAAGACGAGATCCGGGCAAACGCCGGAAAGAGAATCTGATAAACGGAATTAAGAATTCGGTCAAGCCGGAACCCGATCCAAACGATGGAAGAAAACAAACTAAAAACTAAGAAATTTATACGTTTCGACGCCGGCTAATCTGACGTCGGACGGAGAAAACAACAATTTCTTCTTCTTTTCTTTTACCTAGAGAGAAGCGAGAGAAATTTCTAGAGAGAGAAGGTTTTTTAATTTCAAATATTTTCCCACATTTTCTATTTTCCACTTTTGTTGGAAAAAAAGAACTAATCATTTTTGGTGAATTATTGGAATGAAACTAAACTAGATGACGCAAATATTAGCGCACTTGGTTTTTGGCTTTTTCTTTTCTGCTACTTTTCTCCTTTTTAATTTAATTCTTCTTTTACTTTTTTCCCACAAAAATCTAATTTATGCAAAAGATTTTCCTTTCACGTCGTTTTAAGCACGATTCACCCAAAAGGTACATTTTCTCGCATATACCCTCCAAAAGTTGCTTGTAGTATGCTTTTTCAGTATAACTTATTCAATTACTTACTTGAATAATTTGAAAATCCCTCGCTTTCACTCACTGACAATAAGTTCCTTTTACTTTCTTCTGTAGTTTCGAAATGTGAATACTTTATTTTAATTTTCAATACATAAATCATAGCTTTAGAATAAACTTCGATAGAAAACTTACGCAAAAAAATAATCACGTTTCTGAAAATCAACAATAAATAGTTGATAGAGATTTTTCAAATTTCATTTATACAGTTTGGTTTGTATCTTAGTCGAATGGTAACATCGTAATTAAACCAGCTATTTACGTAAGTGGGGTTTTTGTCCAAACTGGAACAGGCGATAACCGGTGACGAAGAAAGCTAAACAAAGAGAGAAGAAAACTGACACGTGTCCGTAAAGAAAAACCTTATGGATTTGCGTGATTCACGGGTTTACATCAAAATGCTACTCGTCGTCTAGCTCTGTACGCTCTTTTCTTACTCAGTTTTTGTTGCTCAGACTATTTCTCACCGACGATTTTGTTATACGTCATCGTTTGTATATATTTTGTACTTAGTTTTACCCTGAGGATACAAAACAATATTACAATAATTAGCTCGATGGTGGTTAGTGGTTGCAGTGAATAACTTTGGACAAATGGAATGTTTTGCTTCACTATAAATATTTTAGTGTGTAATCAGAGGTTTTATTTGAGTATAGTCAAACTTTATTGACCCAGTAACTGGTTTGGACTAACCTCGGATTAACATACTATGTTAAAAATGTGGTTGATTGTGGAATTGGAGAGGTAAGAGATGTGGAAATTTGAAAACAACTTTAATAAAAAGAGGTAAAAAGTGAAACTTCCTAAAAGATGAAAGAATAGAATCTTTGGAGAAGTGGAAAATGATGCAGACAGGGCCGGCCCACTATATGTGGTCTAAATCAAATTTGATAATTGTGGTCTAAATTCATGTAAAACAATAATTATGTGGCCTTAAAACAATAATTATGTGGCTTTAAAATAATTTTTTTCAGGATGGGCCTGATGCATTTGCTTCTCTTGCTTTATGGAAGGGCCGGCGGTGGATGCAGATCCCAACAATTTTTGTTACTTGTAATTATATACTACCACAGTCTCTAATGCCTTGCAAAGCGTTATCAACACGTTACCAAATCTTTTTTTCTGTATATTTCGATGAGTTTGTAGAAAGTATCCATTACGGGATGTCATCTATCAACCGATTTAATATATGGAGATAGTTGATAAAAAAAAAGTATAAAAATATGAAAATCTTCTTTTTTGTTGGTTAATGATAAATGAAATCTCCTCTCATACTAATTTTTCAATCTCCTCGTCATTTCCCACTCTCCTCCCATAGTCCCATTTTATGTTCTAGTTACGAATTTTTTAAATAAAATTTAGGTTCTCATAGATAACTTAGTAGTAGTAGTAGTAGTATAATAGCGATTAATCTTTAACAAAAAAAAAATAATAGCGATTAATCCTCGATTTAGACGACATTATGACACGACTTGGTTTAAAATTCAGGACGTTAGAACATTAAACATCAAAACAATAGGCCAAATGTTTCCTATCAATGTACTAGTATTTACTTAGCAACTAAATTAAGTTCTTTTAGTTTTCCATAACATTATTTTAGTTTATTCATAATTATTTATACCGCACGAATTTTATTATCCATTATGATATTGATCAAAGCTTTGATTTAATTTAGCATAGACAAAAAAATGCATTTAGTTTCATAAAGAGGTACGGTTGTTGTTCATTTATAAAATGAAAAGTTTTGATATGTTATCCACAAAAAATGTAGATTAGTACCTCCGACCGAAAATCAATTGCCCATTTTGCATTATCACAAATTTGTTGAATATATTGATTGAAGTCATCAATTGGTAGAAGTGAAATGCAATGTCTTATGCCGTTGCAGACTTCATCGAATACATGAGCCAAATGATTTAAAAACCTCTTTCTGCAAAATAATTGCATGTTATGCATTTTTTTTTAAAAAACTCGAAATTCAGGCCGAAAACTTAATCTTCGTGGTTCCGGAGAAAGAGGACTCGAACTATAGTCCTCTTTCTCACTTTTAATGAGAAAGAAACCATTAGATCAAGAGCCATCTGGTTATGCATAATTAGAGTTGATTAAATGTTTTCAAAGATTCGTTCGTCGTAGTGCATCCGTGCATGGTAATGCACTTCACAATGATGAGCTTAGTGCATGGAAAGCCGTTTATTGTGAGTCATTGTGATGCATGTAAATTTGTTCGACGTGAAGTCATTTATGGAACTTTGCATTACTTTGCATTGTATTCAAGTGCCGGTGATAAGATTCGCTTGTCTTGGATGTAACATTTTATTCACATACAGTATATTGGATCCATATTTTTAATTAGTTGAAGATATGATTTTCTTAGTTTGCTTTTAAATGTTGGTTACTGAAATGAAATGTTTTGTTTGGAATTATTTTTTTAGTTCCAAAGTTAAAATTTGAGGTGCCGGATATTAGCTTTGAATTTTGTTTCAAGGTCTATTAATATAAAAATGAACACTACTTTAAAACACACAAAATTTACAGCATGGTGCAAATTTTAATATACAAATACATGATTTATGCTGTGTTTAGGTTTATAATTTGAATAAAAGCATTTACCATGCATTTTTTTCTAACTTTATAAACCTATTTTTATGTGAATTTATATCGTTTCAATAAATTCGGTTTCTTTATTATGGAAACGTGGCTGTTTGGAAGAAAATGTTGACTTCGCTATTCAGTATTTAGTTCAGTACATAGATTTTTATGAGCCATAAAATTTTCACTATTCCAACAAATTAAGTAGTCACATATCATCACATTCTGAATATCTTTACATTACTCAACTATAAAAGTAAGTCTAAAATACTAGTCTGTGTACAAACAAGAAGAAGAAAAATGAAGAAAAAGAAACCATAGATGTTCAACTAATTGTGGTAGTAAAGGAGTCACAATCAACATCTTTAAATCTTACTAGAAGATGATAATTATCAAAGAAATGATTCTTATTATTACGTCTTAATCTTTACAAACCTGATTAAAATCCATTGTTACTAGTTGAAGAAAACCTTGTTGGGAAAAGCTGTCCATTATTAACACCAATGATTATTATCGAAAATCGAACTATCTAACAAATTGGTCCAACCCAACAACATTTATTTATTTTTGAGAAAATTTATTACTCGATATTTACAGAGAAGATATTTAAAGCTTTCTGGATAAATAAATAAAACGTGGAAATAAATAAAGCACAAACTACCATTTGTCAAATCAACTCAAAATAATCAAATTTATAACACCTACTTAATTTATTCCCTCCAATTTCTCTCTTAAAAAACTCCTCGTAAAGACCAAACCTTTTTGTCTCTCTCTCTCTCTCTTCATCGACCAAACCAATAGCCTCACTCTCTCTTTTCTCTTCAATGTCAGATTTTGAATGCCACAACAACACCAAGCCCTAAAACCAGGTGTGTGAAAATGACTAAAATACCCTTCGTCTTCTTCCTCTTGACTACTCTGTTTTTCTCCTCTTCCTCCTCCGACGCCGATCAACGTCTCCATTCTCGTCACTTACTCCATCAACCATTTTTCCCGGTCATAACCGACGCTCCACCACCGTCTTCTTCCTCCGAACCACCGTCGCCTTCCCCACACAAACACCACCACCACAAGAAACACCCGGAGACAACACAACCACCACCACCACCACCGCACGAGAAACATCTTTTCTCCTCCGTCGCTACTCCACCACCGTCTCCGCCGCATCCAAACTCATTTTTCCCATCTTCCGACCCAACCTCCACCGTTTCCCACCGACCACCACCACCTCGTCCGTCCTCACTCCCAACTTTTCCCGCCAACATCTCATCCCTCCTCTTCCCAACACACAACACAAACCCAAAACCTCACAAAGCCCGCCACATCGCTAAACTCATAACCATAACAGCCTCCGTCATCTCCGCCGCGAGTCTCCTCTCTTTATTCGCCGTCTTCATAATCTTCCTCCGTCGTATTCGCCGCCACCACCGTCGCCGTTCCTCCCCTGCTTTCGACACTAAATCCACCAGATCAGACTCTCTTCAGCTCTTTAACGGAGCTCCTTCCGATAAACAACCACCGAAGTACGCTTCTTCACACACTTCCTCTGAGTTTCTCTACTTAGGTACTTTGGTTAACTCACGAAGTACCGGTTTAGATAACCAGAAATCTCCGGTTAATGTAACCGGAGTATTGGAATTACCAGCTCCTCCTCCTGCTTCTTCCTCTTCTTCTTCTTCTTACTCACAGTACCATAAACTTGGCTCGCCGGAGCTTCGTCCTCTTCCTCCTTTACCAAAGCTTCCAACTTTCTCTCCGATTTACCAAAGTCGTGAACAGTTAAACCCTAAAAGACATGACTTTGACGGAGACGACAACGAAAACGAAAACGACGAGTTTTACTCTCCGAGAGGTTCTTCTGGTCGGAAACAGAGCTTCATGAAGGATTCTGATCTTGATCAGAGTAATTCTGTATCGTCGTTGAATGGTTCTCCGGTAATAAGTTTGAGACCTAGTTCGGTTAGTCCTAGTCTAAACGACTGCGTTTCAAGCCGGCCTGTTCCAACGAGGCCACCTCCGCCTCCTCCGCCTCAGCCGCGATTATCGGATATTCCGGCGACTATGACGATGACGCCGGAGAAAGAAGAGGAGAGTTTGAAACCAAAGTTGAAGGCTTTACATTGGGATAAAGTTAGAGCTAGCTCGAGCCGTGTTATGGTGTGGGACCAAATCAAAGGAAATTCATTTCAGTATGATAATTTGAAATCTTGATCATTTATATTTGGTTCAATTGTGTGTGTATTTGATTAAGATATGTGATTCTTCTGGGTTTTGTGTAGATTGAATGAAGAAATGATGGAGACATTGTTTAGGGTGAATGATCCAAGTTCAAGAACAAGAGATGTAGGTGTTGTTCAATCTGCAAATTCGGAGAATCGGTTTCTTGATCCAAGAAAGGCGCATAACATTGCGATTTTGCTTAGAGCTCTTAATGTAACTGTCGATGAAGTATGCGAAGCTCTCGTGGAAGGTGAATACATAATTCCTACTCTATTGTTTGATTATGCTTATGTTTCTATGTCGAAACTTGCTATTGTTACTTTAACATTTTATTGTTTATGAATTAGGCAATTCGGATACGTTGGGACCTGAGCTGCTCGAATGCTTGCTTAAGATGGCTCCTACTAAAGAAGAAGAGGATAATCTTAAGGAGCATAAAGATGAATCTCCTTCTAAATTAGGACCCGCGGAGAAATTCCTGAAAGCATTGTTGAACATTCCGTTCGCTTTCAAGAGGATCGATGCAATGCTATACATAATCAACTTCGAATCAGAAACCGAGTACCTTAAAAGATCATTCGACACCCTCGAGGTAAAACTATAAACTTTACTTTGTCCTTGTAAGTGTAACAGAACATTAATACTGCGTTTGATCGTATTTTCAGGCTGCTTGTGGCGAGTTAAAGAACACTCGAATGTTCTTGAAGCTTTTAGAAGCGGTGCTTAAGACCGGGAACCGAATGAATATAGGGACTAATAGAGGAGGCGCACAAGCTTTCATGCTCTACACGCTTTTAAAACTCGTGGATATTAAAGGCGCGGATGGCAAAACCACCTTGTTGCATTTCGTGGTTCAAGAGATCATAAAATCCGAAGGAGCTCGTGTTTCTTCTACTCCAACTCAAAGCCCAACAGGTGATAACATAGCCGAGTTCCACGACGATCTAGAGCTCAAGAAACTTGGGTTACAAGTTATTTCAGGACTCAGCTCTCAGTTAATAAACGTCAAGAAAGCAGCCGCAATGGATTCGAATTCCCTCGTCAACGAAACAACGGAAATCGCTAACGGAATAACGAAAGTTAAAGAAGTAACCGCGGAGCTAAATCAAGAAACCGGTGCAGAGAGATTCTTGAACTCGATGAACTTGTTCTTGAACAAAGCTGAGAAAGAGATTACACAGATACAATCTCATGGAAGCAATGTGATGAAGATGGTTAAAGAAGTAACCGAGTATTTCCACGGGAACTCGGAAACACATACGTTTCGTATTTTCGCGGTGGTTAGAGACTTTCTGACGATTCTTGATCAAGTTTGTAAAGAAGTTGGTCGTGTAAACGAAAGAATAGTGTACGGTTCTGTACCGCGACCTTCGCCGTCGAACCAGACCGTCACACCGCTGTTTCCGGTGGTTAACAGTAACAACTCATGGTCGAGCCACTCAGGTTCTCTAGACGACGACGATGGCTCGGTTTAAGTTAAAAATGTTGTCTAGTGTTTTGGTTTCTTTCATTTGCTAATGAAGAAACATGTTATATGTATTTATTATTTAAATATTGATAGGTGAGAATTTATAATGGATGATTTATGGTTTATTAGATTTTTTGGAAGTATTTTTGGAAGATAGCGTGCAAGTTGCTATCAAGCTCTGTACGTGTGCCACTACGTTATTGAATTATTTGTGTCACGTGGATATGTATTTATTTGAATAAATCTAAAACAAGAGTACTGAATTATTGTTTTTGTTTTGTTCACAAAATTTAGTTTGACCAATGGGTATTGGGCCTTTGTAATTATTGGGCTTAATGGGCCTCACCTTATTGCACCTGCGTCCGCTATTTCTTCCTCGGTTCGTCTTCCTCGTCGAAACGGGAACTCTCTAGCTTTCGCGTTTGCCGGACTCGAAGGTTCGTCGTTGCCCATCTCGATTCAATCCATGTCGAAATTTCTTTTGCCTATCCAATTCATTCGCGCCTCTATCTCTGTAATTAGCCGGAGGTTTAGGGTTTTAGGGCACTGAGTTTGTGTCACTATTCAAAATTATTCATTTTGTTTCAATGGGTTTGTGTAATTTGATTAATTTATGTGATTTCGTAATTTCTCACGTTTGAAATTGTTGTGTTTGTGGGAATTTGTTAAGTAATCTGGGTTTGATTTGGATCTAAATTTGTTGTAGATTCGTTTTTGGCAGATTTGGAAGTAAGGAGATTGTGTGGGTTATTAGGTTAAGAAAGAAAGATGAGTGGAGGAATAGAGAAAGCTTCAGGAACAACTAAGACACCTGCTGATTTCTTAAAGTCGATTCGTGGTAAACCCGTTGTTGTCAAGCTTAACTCTGGTGTTGATTATCGAGGTTTGTTTCTGTTATGTTCATTGTGTTATATAGCTTCTGATTTTGGTGGTTAAGGTATTGAAATCTGTGTATACATTTGTTCCCTTTGTGTTTAGATGACTCAAAACCATTTCTTTGATTTGCCATGTTAATGGAACCTATGGATGTTTGTTTAGAGAAATTGCTCGGTTTTTCGTGTGATTTGAAACGGTGTATCTCTGAACGTATGTAGCATTTGTTCCCGTTTGGGGTTTAGATGAGAACACCATTCTTTTATTTGCCGTATTAATGGAACCTATGAATGTTAGTGTATCATTTGCTTTTCTATTTTGTATCCAAGAAACTGTGTGTTGAGAAGGAAAAACTCTGTCTTGTTTGCAGGGCTTCTTACTTGTCTTGACGGGTACATGAACATTGCAATGGAGCAAACCGAAGAGTACGTAAATGGACAGCTAAAGAACAAATATGGCGACGCTTTTATCCGTGGAAACAACGGTAAAACAGCTAAATCTCATCCATCATCTTTCTTTAAATTGCTTTTGCGAAGATTTATGTATTTGAAAATATTGCTCTCTGCTGGGTTATACAGTTCTTTACATCAGCACAACGACGACAAGGACCTTGGCAGATGGAGCCTAGCTCACTTGGATCACCGTCATCTTCTTCTGGTTCTTCTTCTACTCTTACCATTTGACATGTATGGTTTTCTAGCAACCAGAGGTTTATCTTTTTTCTTACAACTCTTGTCACTCGTTTGTACCTAAACCATCTCCAAGATTCTGAAAACGAGGAAAATGTTCAAGTATCGTTGTTCCCTTTAGACTTGTGACCCTAATTTGCATCATCCATGTTCATTCAATGTCATCACTTGCGTCATAATCTGATGTCATCTTTGTATTTAATATTAATTTAGATATTAAATAGTATAGTTTACTGTTTTTGTTCTTTGGATAACTCGTATAGACAATGGTTGCTATGGTCTCAGTATTCTTGAGATGTGAAATATGTACGGACTAGTGTTTGAGATCTGGAACTGAACGATAGAAAAAAAATTAGAAACTAGATTCATTGAAAGATGCAAAAAAAAGCACACGTTATAGACAAGTTAAAATTGTCAGGTATTAGTGTCTCTTGCGTTTTGTCCTCTCTTAATGATCTTACTTCTCTATGTATAACCATAAAACGATGAAGACCTAATAAGACTTTTACTTGTCTTAACATGTGATTATTATTGGAAAACATGTTTAGAATGAATAAATTTCATTTTTTATAATAACTGATGCTTGTTAAAAATATTTTTTCGTAGATGGTGGAACTGATTTTTGGATCCACATGACTAACTCGAATAAAACACTAGAAGACACTCATGTTTCATGTAATATTTCAACAAACCACATGACTACCCACTCAAATAAATTACTAGAAAACACTCACTTGGATCATTCTTCATTTTCACTCTCTTGTTCTTATCTAAGCAAGAATCTTATAAACCTATCTCTCAAGGCATATTCATTTTGGTTAAAGCAAAAGATTTTAAGAGAGAAATAGAGAGATATGGAGAAAGAAAGAGGACATGTATTGGCAGTGCCATATCCAACTCAAGGACATATCACACCAATCCATCAATTTTGCAAACGACTTCACTCCAAAGGTCTCAAAACCACTCTCACTCTCACCACTTTTGTCTTCAACTCCATCAAACCTGACCCATCTGGTCCAATCTCCATAGCAACCATCTCTGATGGCTACGACCACCACGGCTTCGACTCATCCTGCTCCATCCACGACTACCTTGAAAACTTCAAAACCTCCGGAACAAAAACCATTTCAGATATCATCCTCAAACACCAAACAAGTGATAACCCTATTACTTGTATTGTCTATGATGCTTTTATACCTTGGGCATTCGATATTGCTAGAGAGTTTGGTTTATCCGCGGCTCCTTTCTTTACGCAATCTTGTGCTGTTAACTATGTCTTTTATCTTTCTTACATAAACAGTGGTAGCTTGAAGCTTCCCATTGAGGATTTGCCATTTCTTGAGCTCCAAGATTTGCCTTCTTTTTTCTCTATTTCTGGATCTTACCCTGCTTACTTTGAGATGGTGCTTCACCAGTTTATAAACTTCGACAAAGCTGATTTTGTACTCGTTAATACCTTCCTAGAGCTGGACCTTCATGTTAGATCTCTCTCTCTTTTAATTTCCTTAACCTTGTCTTGTTCTTGTTCATGACCTAATTCCTCTGTTTTTTTGTCGTAATTCCTCTGTTTCTCGTTATAGGAGAAGGAGTTGTTGTCCAAAGTTTGTCCTGTGTTGACAATTGGTCCGACGGTTCCATCAATGTACTTAGACCAACAGATCAAATCAGATACCGACTACGATCCGAGTCTCTTTGATTCGAAAGATAATGCCTTCTGCACTGACTGGCTTGACACTAGGCCACAAGGGTCGGTTGTGTATGTAGCGTTTGGGAAATTGGGAGCATGGCCAATCTGAGTAGTGTACAGTTTGAAGAGCTTGCTTCACCACTAAGAAACTTCAGTTTCCTATGGGTGGTCAGATCTACCGAGGAGGCAAAACTCCCATTAGGGTTTTTTGAAACAGTGGGTAAAGACAAGAGCTTGGTCTTGAAATGAAGTCCTCAGCTTCAAGTTCTATCAAACAAAGCCATTGGTTGTTTCTTGACTCATTGTGGTTGGAACTCAACTATGGAAGCATTGACCTTTGGAGTTCCAATGGTGGCTATGCCTCAATGGACCGATCAACCGATGAATGCAAAGTATATACAAGATGTTTGGAAGGCTGGAGTTTGTTTGAAGAAAGACGAGGAAAGTGGGATTGTTAAGAGAGAAGAGATTGAGTTTAGTATAAAGGAGGTGATGGAAGGTGAAAAGAGCAAAGAGATGAAGAAGAATGCGGCGAAATGGAGAGACTTGGCGGTCAAGTCACTTAGTGAAGGAGGCTCTACAGATATTAACATTGATGCATTTGTATCTAAGGCTCGTAGCAAATAAGTTATGCACATGATGAAGTAGCAAAGAACTCTTCAATAGTTACCTTGTTGGGTCAGTTTTTCATTAAGTGTAACTTTTAAGTTAATTCTTCTTCTGGTTACTTCCCAAATCTTACAATGTTTTCAACCATCATTCTCCCCTCTCTTGCAAACAAATTCTAACAAGATAGATTTTTTTTGGGGTTAATTTCAAGGCCATATATAACTCCATATAACATATAAACAAGTTTCCGCCACTTTTCCAAATTGTTTTTTTTGGAAACCGCTTCCAATTCCAATATTCCATCTTGGACAAAACTTCCGGGCAACCTAGGTCTTATGGTAGATCGCATGGAATTTATTTTATCCAAAAAATAACATTGCAGCATATAAGTTTCTATCAATGCCATAAATGTTTTTTATGACGCCATCACTTACGTCATAATTTGATGTCAGCTTATCTTAACAATTATTAACGGAAAAGATAAGAAGTTGGATTTGAATTTCTTGGTGTAAACAATCAAATCAAAGTAACAGATAAATAAATAAAGTTAATGTTAAATTACTAGATCAGATAATTTCTATTGTTTTGGGGGTTAAGATAGTATATGAATTAACCAAATCAAAATAGTTTCACATGTATGCATATGTATTGAAGATTAATTTATTCACAAAAATATCGTTAATCGGTTCTATCAGATTAAATTCGTTTTTGTTTGTTTGTTTTTTTTGAAGATATAGAAAATTTGGTTTTGGTTCATCCCTACTATATACAATGTCGTTACAATGGTTGCTTTGGTCTCAATATTTTGATTCACTATACATTTCAATCATATTAGCACGGGATATCAAAAGTACTTGTTGTCGGATATTATTGAAGAAGACATTAAATCGTGAAGTCCTTTTTAAATCGCCAAGTCCATTCATTTTCCCAAGATCTTCTTGCATTTATAGAACCGTAGAGAATCTGTTCACTTCTTCTGATGGGTTTGTACCTTTTAATTTTCCACCTTAAAAATCTTGCTTCTTCTCCAAAATATGAAGTAACAACTAGAATTTGATTAGAAGAGGAAACAAAGTAAACTTGATGTAAATATGAAGTAAGAAAGAAAGAAGGAACACAATAGTTTAAAAGAAAGTTAAAGCTATTATGAGACTTCTCTTTCGAAAAATATGCATCTTACATTACCTTTAAATCCCAAAATACAATTTCTTACATTTTGTCATTAACAAAAAAAAATTGCAACTTACATTTTCAGAGAATAAATATTTGTATTTTAATAATATAGTTTGTAATAGGTGAGAAGAAATCAAAATTTAATAGACCAAAAAATAAGAATAAAAGGCAAAATTACATTCACTTTCATTTTGTATTTATGATTAAAATAAAATTGATGTCGGAAAAGGAGTAAAATTTATAGTAAAATTTCTGGTTTTGTTTTGAACATTAAAGCAAATACAAACCAAAATTACTTCAAAGAATATTTTCAACTTAGGCAAATTTTCTCAACACATTTCCCTTTCTTGTTAAGAAAAGCAAATTGGAGTTCTCTTCTTATGAAAACAAAACACTCAAATAAAAACAGCTCTCTTATTCATATCACGAAGCTCATAATCTTATCTAAGCAAGAACCTGACAAACCTATCTATTTATATTCGCATTTTCTCTCAAGGCATATTCATTTTGGTTATAACAAAAAAAATTTAAGAGAGAAAGAGAGAGAGAGAGAGAGATGGAGAAGAAGAGAGGACATGTATTGGCAGTGCCATATCCAGCTCAAGGACACATCTCACCAATCCGCCAATTTTGCAAACGACTTCACTCCAAAGGTCTCAAAACCACTCTCACTCTCACCACTTTCATCTTCAACTCCATCAAACCTGACCTATCTAGTCCGGTCTCCATAGCCACCATCTCTGATGGCTACGACCAAGGCGGTTTCCAATCAGCTGGCTCCATCCACGAATACCTCCAAAACTTCGAAACATTTGGCTCCAAAACTATCGTAGACATCATTCACAAACACCAGAGTAGTGATAATCCCATTACTTGTATTGTCTATGATGCTTTCATGCCTTGGGCACTCGATGTTGCTAGAGAGTTTGGTTTAGCCGCGACTCCTTTCTTTACGCAGTCTTGTGCTGTTAACTATGTTTATTATCTTTCCTACATTAACAATGGAAACTTGAAGCTTCCGATTGAGGATTTGCCTTTTCTTGAGCTCCAAGATTTGCCTTCTTTCTTCTCTGTTTCTGGATCTTACCCTGCTTATTTTGAGATGGTGCTTCGCCAGTTTATAAACTTTGAGAAAGCTGATTATGTACTCGTTAATACCTACCAAGAGCTGGAAATTCATGTTAGATCTCCCTCTATCTCTTTCTTGTAACTTCCTCAACCATGCCTTGTTCTTGTTCATGCCCTAATTACTCTGTTTTTTTTTGTTACAGGAGACGGAGTTGTTGTCCAAAGTTTGTCCTGTGTTGACTATTGGTCCGACTGTTCCATCAATGTTCTTAGACCAACGGATCAAATCAGACACTGACTATGATCTGAACCTCTATGATTCGAAAGATGCTGCCTTCTGTACTGACTGGCTTGACACCAGGCCACAAGGATCAGTGGTGTATGTAGCGTTTGGGAGCTTGGCTCAGCTCAATAAGGTGCAGATGGAGGAGCTTGCTTCAGCAATAAGCAACTTTAGCTTCCTTTGGGTGGTCAGATCTTCGGAGGAGGCAAAACTCCCATCAGGGTTTCTTGAGACAGTGGATAAAGACAAGAGTTTGGTCTTGAAATGGAGTCCTCAGCTTCAAGTTCTGTCAAACAAAGCCATTGGTTGTTTCTTAACTCATTGTGGTTGGAACTCAACTATGGAGGCATTGACCTTTGGGGTTCCAATGGTGGCTATGCCTCAATGGACCGATCAACCGATGAACGCAAAGTACATACAAGATGTGTGGAAGGCTGGAGTTTGTGTGAAGACAGAGAAAGAGACTGGGATTGCCAAGAGAGAAGAGATTGAGTTTAGCATTAAGGAAGTGATGGAAGGAGAAAAGAGCAAAGAGATTAAGAAGAACGCGGAAAATTGGAGAGACTTGGCTATCAAGTCACTTAGTGAAGGAGGCTCTACAGATATCAACATTGATGCATTTGTATCAAAAGTTCAAATCAATTAAGTCATGCACATGAAGAAGTAGCAAAGATCTTGTAACTGGATCAGTCTTTCATCTGTAAGTTGATTCTTATTCTGTTGTATGTTCATTATTTGGCTTACTTCCCAATCTTAGACCATAACTCTTCCCTCTGTTTTAAAAAGATTCAAAGAAGATTACTAGATCTTCAAGAAATATTATTACCAACGTCTGTCTCTTTCCCCATTAGCTGACCACAAACTCTAAGCAATGTGGTTAAGAAATGCATATGTTGTGTGTGTGTGTTGAAGTAATATAGTAGCTTGGGACCAGTGAAAACATAAATTTAAGTGCCATGTTTTTTTCTTTTTGATAATTGGTTTTTTCAACTTAAAAGCCAAAATAAATGAATGAAATAGTTGTTTTGACAAATATAAGATTTATGCAGATGAGGAAGTAGCAAAGGACTTTGCTTTTGATTTCCTGATTGGTCTGTCTCTTTTCACTCAAAGTTGATTCTTCTTCTGTCGTATTTTTTGTGTTTATATTACAGTAATGCTCAATTGCTCATACACTACACAAACTTATGGATTTAACAATTCAACACACAAAAATCACATAGCTAGTGAGTTTCATTGATTGATATTCATCTTTCTATAAAAAGTCTCCGTGGTGGATCGGTTTTCTTTCACATATCTTACTCTGTTCTTGTTTATTCTTCTTCTTTGGTGGCTATAGAGTTGGTTCTCTGTTTCTTGCCCTTTTATTTCCTGCGAGTAAAACCCATTAAAAAAGTCGCAATCATTCATCTTTGTTTTAACTTGAGGTTTGTATTTTTCAAAAAAAAAATCTTGAGGTTTAATTGTTGTTCAATCCATTAATTGTTGTTACCACTACCTAAGGTGAGAATCAATTAGTTTTTGTTTTTGTTTATACACATGCATTAAATACAAGAACGTACTAAAGTACTACAAGCTAGGCCACCAGCCTTAACATTTAGCCTCCGACAAAGGATTGAAATCAAACTTTAAGTCTTGCGACGAGTCCAGTAAAATATTGTACAATGTTTGTACTTTTTCTTTCTCTGTTGAGTTTATTCAGTAATAGGATTTTACTTAACGAATCCTTAGTAATGCTTTTACCTTGGTTTATTCTCTGATTCGAAACTAGAGCAGATATAGACTGTTGGGATTTTGATTTAATCGATCTATCGTAGTAGATGAACGGATCTGTTCAATTGTATTCTCGATCTGAAGTTTTCAATCATCGTATCTCATGGCGATTTTTTTTTTGAACGTGATTTGGTTCTGATTTTTGGAAAAATCTTTGCATATGAGTTGATCGCTCCTCCTTCTCCCATCACTCCTCCTTTTCCCGTCGATCTCAAGGAACTGTGTCGCAAGAAGATGAAGAATGACGCCAAAAAGGCGAAACCGCAGAAGAAGAAGTTCTCCAAGTTTTGGGTCAAAGTCTCGTGAGGCCTAAATCTCTACCACTGTTGAGAGTTAATCCAAACTCTGTTCTTGCTTAGATTAGATTATGAGCTTCGCGATCAGATGAAGAGAGCTTTGTTTTTATTTGTGTTTCGTTTTCTTAAGAAGAGAACTCCAATTTGCTTTCCTTAACAAGAAAGGAAAATATGTTGAGAAAATTAATTTGCATAAGTTGAAAATATTGTTTGAAGTAATTTTTGTTTAAATTTTTGGTTTATATTTGCTTTAATGTTCAAAACAAAACTAGAAATTTACTCATTTTTTCCGGCATCAATTTTATTTTAATCATAAATAAAAAAATGAAAGTGAATGTTATTTTGCCTTTTATTTTTATTTTTGTGGTCTATTATATTTTGATTTCTTCTCACCTATTACAAACTACTAGAGAATGACCCACGCGATGCGTGGGTTTATTTACTATTTGTATTTTTGTAAGTTATGTAATGTGGTTCATGTTTCGTAATTAATCAATTTAGAATATGTTCTTGTATAATTAAATAAATTACATATGTAATAGTTTTATCAAATATAATTAGTGTTAAATATTACGACACTTTAAAACATTACTTATATGTAGATAATATATTAACATTAGGTTTTAATAATATTTTGATTGTACAAATCCATTTCTTGATATTAGTGGGTACATTTAGTTGTTATACATTTTGGATTACTCTAAACACCATAATATGTATTTATAATTTGTAATAGATCAATAGAAAAAAGCTATGTTGGTTTAATACTTTAGTTGCACCAAAAACTATTTATGTCATATACCTTTGATTTTACGAAGAGCATCCAACACCTAACAGTCCCAATACTTCATATCAGTCATGTATTCAGTTTTTTGAGTTTATTGTTAAAAAGTTTTAGCTAACACTTTTATTTTGTTTGTAATTATTATGGAGCCTTTTTAATGTTAGTTCATTTTAGCTGATTTAATTTTAAGCTTATTTTACGATTGTGCTTACTTTAGTGTTTCAATTCTAGAGTTTTCAATTCTTTTCATGTGGTTTCTATTAGGGGTGGAATTATTATCCGGGATCCGAGATCCGATCCGGATCCCCTCCGAAAATCCGGATATCAGGGGGGCCGGATCCGGATCCGGATAATAAAATCATGGATCCGTCAAAAACGGATCCGGATCCGGATCAAGTTCGGATATCCGGATCCGGATCCGGGCTATTAAAATATATTAAAAATAATTATTATTTTATTATTTTTAAAATTTTTTTAAAAATTAAACATAAAAAATTAAAATTAAATTTATTTTCGTAATATTTTATTTATTTTTTAATAAATTTATAATAATTTTACAAAAAAATAGTTTTTTTAATTAATTTAATATTTTTTAATTTATTTTTAATATTTTGACGGATCCGGATCCGGATATCCGCGGATATGTTAATTTTTGAAAGGATATCCGAAAGCCGGATATCCGGGTGCCACGGATCCGGATAGTAAAATCACGGATCCGACGGATCCGGATATCCTGAAAAAGGCCGGATATCCGGATCCGGCCCACCCCTAGTTTCTATGATTTCATCAAGTGATTTTGAAGCTAAGTTTTGTAGTGAATTGCGTCTTAGAGATAAAATTTGTTCTTTGTTCTATCATCTTAAAATCTGATTACCATGATCCATAATCTATGTCATATATTTTATGAAATTTCAATAAATGAAATCTAAAAGATTTTATGTTAGTCTTGTGAATTAATGTTTTCTAAGGTTTAGTCAAATTCTCTTTGTACACTTTTTCACTAATACTGCTTTCATCATGTTTCAACCTAATTTCGTTTTTCTCCGTACATCTACTTTTGTTTTGTCTTCCTATAAAATTTCATATTTTGTATATACTGTTATTATTTTTGTTTTAGTTTAATTTCAATCTCTAATAATTATAAATAGTAATAAATATAGATAAACATGAATTCATGAATTTTTACAATAAATTTTATTCTACTGTTTTTTTTTTTGATGATGAGACTACTCCATATAGAGTTAGAATGCATATATTGGGACACTGAATTTTGTTTTTCATGTTCTTATAAATTTATCACATTTTATTATTCTTCTATCTATTATTAGCCATTTGAGGTTTTTTTTGAAAAAATTAAAAATGACTTGACTTTGTATCTAATTAATTCATTAACAAAATTTCTATTTTATAAATTATGATATTTTTTTTCATCAAATATGTATATATTGTCTTCTAGATCTACCATATATTTGTTAATCATAGAAAAATACTTAAGATTTTAGAATATTATTTTGTAAAAGTTGTTCTTCTTAATAGGGTCATAAATCCAGGAGTTAAGTTAATTTATAAGTATAATGTGTACTTGAAAAAAATATAAGATGGATTTAATGTGAGACTTTGTTTTTAATTGAGGTGAAAACTTTTTAATAAGAAATAAACTTTTCATATTTTATGTGTTTTTTTAAATATTAAAATTAATTAAAATTTTTTTGTTTTGTTTTATTTTCTTTTAATATGGTCATCTTATTTTATTTTTTACTTTATCACTTAATTCATAAGCATTTTGTTTTAGTATGTGTAATATATATTTTATCGTAAGAAATGAATTCATATTATTATTACTTATAAAATCTTGAATATTCTTATATATATAAAATTTCATTTTGATTTTCATTCATTTTACTTAGTAATTCACGTTTTTAATTGAATTTAATTATTTATTAGTTAGAAAAAATAATTAATATGATTTAGCATGTATTTAATGAACATAATATAAAAATTAATTAGTTTTAAAAATAGTTTTGGCTATGTGGACACTCTAGATGGAGAGAGAACTCCCTAATTATATATAAGATATTATTAAAAATAAAAATATTTATAACCTGAAAATGTAAGTTGCAATTTTTATTTTGATATAGGGTTTAGGGTTTTTGATGTTGTGAAAAGTGGAAATTACGAAGGAAAGAAATACCCCTTTATGGCTTTATTCCTTTGTCTTCATCGTAAGCCCACATATTTTCTCTTTTTGCAGTTGAGGCCCAATACAAATATATTCATATATTTGTTGCCATAAAGAAAAAAATATATACAAAATGAAATTATAGTTCGGAACCTAATCATTTGTATCAAGTGAATTGGATTGCGCCATATATACTAATTTTACTTAGTGATTAACTATTATATTTTGTTTGGTTATTCTTGCAGTTCATCCTTAAATAAAATATTTGATCGATATTTACGTGAAAATTATGTAATTATCATATGTTTCATCATTTAAAATATTTTTTAATTTATTTTTTCTTTTAGAGGAATATATTTATAAATAAATATTTTACAATCTAAAAGATGTTTGGTTTTTTTTTTAAAACGTCTGAAAATTTCATTAAAAGATGTTTGGTTAAATTGTAGTAGTAATCTTTTGCTTTGTATCTTTAGACTTCCATAAATTATTATAGAGTCTTCGTCTACTACTGTCCGATTAATCCACAGCTAATCGAACGGTCGTTAATAAACATCATTCATGACGTGTCAACAAAAAATTAATACATTTATTAGCACCATTATTAAATATATTTTATTTATAGATTTGATTAGAGATGTCAAAATGGATATTTCAATCCAACCCAACCCATAACCCTAATGGGTTGAGTGTTAATGATTTATGGATTAACCCAACCCATTTAGTATTTGGATTAGATCAACTCATGAATCCATTAAATTTAAATGAGTTGGATTGGCATTGATCCAACCCACTTAATTTCAAAAACAAAACAATTCAACAAATTTATTTATAAATAAATTGTGAAATCATGTTTTGACAAAAAACAAATTAAAAATTAAAAATTAAAAATATACTACAAATTCACGTTTTTATAAAATTACTGGTAGTGCAAAGTAATAAAGCTAAGATCTTCCAACTCGTTCAAGAGCTTCCACGGTAACAATGCTGTTTCCTCTTATCACCTACATCAAGGAAATTGAACATTAAAACAATATCATACAAAGCAAAACCAGATTAAAATAACCCAAAAGCAGTACATGGATTTAGCATAAACAGTGAGAACGAGAATAGTTGAACCAGTAAAACCATATTAAAATAACCCAAAAAGCAAAGCAAAATATGTACATCAGTATCGAAGCTGCACAATACGGTTTAAAATGTGTGCACAACATCGCAAAACGACTTGTCAATGTAATATAATATATTCTTATATGCTTGTTTGTAGCTCTTATAAGATAAAAGGATGGCACCTCTTTATATTACTCACAGAGAAACCACATAAACTTAAAGAGTATGTACAATCACAAACATAGAGTGTTGAATATCTCAATCACCTAAAGAGTTAGGAATATGAAGCTGATCAATCAACTTAACATGTTGGATTCATGAAGAAAGGTCCACAAATCACAGGCACGAACACTGAGGATATATCAACAATTAACTAAATATTTATTCAAACTATATCATGAGAAGAATAATGAGTAAGCAAGGTGGGTGACCATCAAAAACCAATTAACAAAGATATATCAACAAGCTAATTCTAAATAGCTGCAAGAAACCAATTAACATATTGTAATAACCAGTGGAACAACTAGTTCTAAGAATATAACGATAGGATTAACAGGATAAAAATCAGCCCACAAAATCGCATGTTATTTACGCATGATTCAAAAGCATAGATCAAACGAATAATATTTACAAAATCAGCCCACAAAATCAAATCAACGTTTTTACCCGATTGAATAAGAACGATGCTCTACGGTGAGACGAGGAGCCTGGTTCTGATGTTGGTGAGATGATTCGGAAGGAAACTTTGCTAAAGATCTGCTCGCCGACGTGATTAACCCAGCAGGCGACGACTCAAGTCCGGAAAGAGCCTCCATTCGTCTCTTCGCCGGAAAAATTCACCGGGAAATCGATTTGTTTCGATTGCAAAGACGACGAAATCGATTTGTTTCGATCAAAGAGTGTATCGAAGATCTGAGAGAGAGAGAATTTGAGTTATTATCAATAATTTGAGTGTATCGAAGATCTGAGAGAAGAGACGAGAGGTTGATTTTGTTTACTCAGAAGTCAGAACTTTTTTATTAATAATCCATTTAGTTATTATAAAATAAATGGATGGAAATGGGTTATCCATTAATCCACTTTAGTTCAACCCATTTGAATCCAAACCATTTGACCTCATAAACCATTTGACCCATTAATCCATTAGGATCAAAATTCTCAATCCATTAGGATTCATGGGTTGGATTGGATGGGTCAAGTCCATAAATTTTGACATCCCTAGATTTGATATATTAAAACAAAAAATTGGACAGGGAAAAAAACCTGAAAATACCTCAATTATTAACATTTGTTAGAAAAATACATAAACTATTTGGATTCCTTAAAAAATACATGAGGCCTGATTGGAAAGGACTTTGTCTGTAAACTTTGACTTTAGAATTTGGGTTGCAGAGAATATGACTTTAAGAACTCTGGCTGTTGAATTTAAATATTTACAAAGTCCGATTGGTAATAAAAATTATAGTAGCTGTTACTAATTATAATTTTATATTAAAAATGTAAATTATGCCAAATTTGTATTTGGTAAAACTATATGTTACTTTAAATTTATTTTTTTGTCAAAAATATGAATTTGTCATATTTGAATTTATTTACTCGAAAACATTAATAGTCTAATACTACCTATTTTGGTCAATAATTCTTTTCCTTCATAATTTCATTTTTTGGAACTTATATTTTTAATTAAATATGAGAAATATGGATGTTAAAACAACAAGAAAAAAAAATAGTCAAAATTTGATTGAGATAAATTTATTATTGTTCCATAAAAAGATTTTAAATTATTTGGGAAAGAAGAAAGAAGAAAAATAATGATAATAATAAATAATAAAAAGTAAAAAATCTTACAGCCGCTTATAAGTCTAATTTATCTAACTTAAAAAAAATAGAACTTTAAAGAATAAAAGAAACAAAGTCGGATGTGACCAAAAAAAAAAAAAAAAAACCAAAGTCGGCAGTTAGACTTTAGAGAAAAAAGGAAGAAAAAGTCTGATTGGTTAAAAACTCACTGTAAGAGCTCTGAAAATAATAAAAGTCTCCACAGTCTATATGCCAATCGGGCCGATGAACTATTAATAACTTCCTATTTAATACTAAAACTATCAACCAATATCTTTTTAACACGCAAACTATTCAATATCGTAAACCTTACACGTTTTATATTTAAAAAAAAACCAATTTTACCCTTTAAAAATTATTAAATCGATTTATTCATATTAAAAATCATGTATCTCCACTGTCGCACTCAAATTCTTCTTCTTCTTTTAGAAATAATTTTTTTCATCAAACATTATCTTCCATATCCGATAACGAAATCGATATTATTGATCATATCAAACACAAGTTTGATGTCACAAGACTCAAAATCCATTAATTCGATGTGAAATTGGTAAATTGGTCAAACGATGAGGTTTCGAAAAATGATATGTAGAAGTCGATTCAAAAAATAATATTCACAGGCGTGGTTCAAGGTGCTAAAACGTTGTAATCCATAATAAATGAATTTGTAATAAGAATAAATCGAATTTAAAAAATAAAAAATAAGGCTAAAAGAAGTTTTTCAAAAAAAAAGATATGTTTAAAATCTATGAAATTTGATAGTTTAAGTATTAAAAAGAAGATAGTTAATAGTTCGTGTATTAAAAAAGAAGTCATTAATGGTTCATATATTTTTAAGGAAATCCAAATAGTTTATGTATTTTTCTACCAAATGTTATATAGTTGAAGTATTTTTCGAGGTTTTTCCCTATTTTATTCCATCGCACACAAAAAAAAGTTAACTTTTAACTGTTTTATTTGTTTCAATATTATATTGCTAACCTTTATTACACTCTTTTATGGTGGATTAATAATCAAATGAAGGTTTACTCGCGTTTTACACGTCCATAATCTCAATTGTGAAGTTAATTTCGTTTATCGATAATAATCTCAATTAATTAATTTTAGGGGGAAAAAAACAAAAATATCGTTCATGTTTCTGTTAAAGAAATCAATTATTGATGATCTACAACTTAGACATTGATGATCTACAACTTAGACATTGATGATTTATAGGAAATGATGGATCCCATATCACTATTTAATTTAGTAGCTTCATCTTTTAAACCTCTATATAAATAAACAAGTTTGTTCAATTGTAAGAGACAACCAAGATACAACTTTCTTAATTTCATACTTTGATAAAATCTCTCATGCTCTCTTCTCATCAATCTCTCAATATCCTAATTTCAAAGAGTATATCCCATTCTTTTTATAACACCTTATCAGCACGATCACTCTACGTTTATGACAAAAAAAAATCATTATACTGGTCGGAATATTACCTCTATAATATATTATTTTTCTGTGGTTGTTTCATGCACCATAATTATTTATATGTATGTTAATGGACGGCTTGGCCGCCTGCTCATTTATTTACTGCTTTTATTATTTACGAATGGTCGGTTTACCGCCTAGTAATTTATTTATTGCTTTTTTATATATTCGTTAATGGTCGGCTATGCCTTGAAATTAAATTACTGTTTTGTTATGGATGACTCTGTCACCATAATTTATTTATCGTTATAATATGGATGACTCTGTCACCATAATTTATTTATATTTATAATATGGATGATTTCATCACCATAATTTATTTATGTTTATAATATGGATGATTTCATCACCATAATTTATTTATCGTTATGCTATTATTGTTAAAAAATTTATATACATTCTGATTAATATATAAGGAGGTTTAGTCATAAGTAATTAAGTATTTTTATTTACAGAAATTCACTAATATTTTCAAATTAATTTCTGTTTTTAATTTTTACCTCCAACGGTCACAAAGAAAAATTTTCAAATTTTTTTTCTACTTTTAAAACGGCTAGTTAACGGTTATGAAAAATATTTTCAATCTATAAATACACTCATATTTTTCACTTCTTCAAATCACTCAACATTTTATCTTCTCCCTCTTTCGAAAAAAATGTTTTTAAGTAGATTGTTTTTAAGTTTTTATTTTGTAAGAAGAATGTTTCGGTAGTTTTTGATTTTTATTATCGGTGTAATTTTTACTTCTATTTATGGCCTCTTCGTTGGAGAATATACCCCCGAAGAATATCACATAAACTTTATTTTACTTTTTATTGCAATAATGCTTTGTGTAATCGCTGTTAGGATTAATGTATACGGTTTCTAAAATAATATAATATTTCTAATAATATTATCCGATCTTCTTTTTGGAATTCAAATGGCCAACGTTGAAAAACTCAAGTTTCCAGTTCTCAAAATTACTGGAGCTAACTATATAGCGTGGATAACTGATGTTGAACTCTATATGGAAGCGGATAATTTATCCGACACCATTAAAGAGGGAAATAAATCATCCGCCCAAGCTAAGGCTAAGGCAATAATGTTTCTGAGGAAACATCTGGATGAAAACATAACGCATGATTATGCGCACATTAAAAACCTAGCTGAGCTGTGGAAAGCTCTGAAAGAAAGGTTTGATAATCAGAGGGAAATAAATTTCCCTCATGCGATGGAGAAGTGGAAAAACCTGAGGTTTCAGGATTTTAAGAAAGTGGAGGAATATAACTCCACAATGTTGAGGATTGTATCACAATTAAAATTTTGTGGTAAATCTGTCACCAAAGCAGAAATACTCGAGAAGATATACCTCACATTCCACAAAGAACATAGTGTCCTTCAAGCAATATATAGAAATTGTGGATACAAAAGGTTCTTTAAATTAATTGTCCCCCTCATAATTGCAGAAAAAATTAATGAGCTAAGTTGCAAGCTATACAAAGAGTCTAACAAAGGCAAAGGGAAAGAAGTGAACCTTGCGGAACACTTTGAGGAAATAGATGAAACAAAACGCTAGGAAATGGTTCGTGAAATTTGTATACCAGATAGTGGAACAACACACACTATTCTGAAAGACAAGAGATATTTCTCTAATTTAAAACCGACAAATATTATTGTCGATACAATATCAGGTCCTACAAACCTTGTTAAAGGAAGTGGTACATCAACCTTTATGTTGCCAAATGGAACCAAGTTTTCCATAAATAATGCCTTATATTCTCCGAATTTCTAAAAGGAATTTGTTGAGTTTCAATGACATATATCTTCAAGGATATGATACTCATTCTGCAACTAAGAATGGAAAGACGTATATGTACATAATTTCTAATAAATCCGGAAAAAGGCTTGTACTAGAAAAATTTCCAAAACTTCCTTCAGGATTGCACCATAATTATATAAGTGCAATTGAATCGCATCTAGTAATTAAAAGAAATCTAGATGACTTCATACTATGGCATGATCGCCTCGGTCACCCAGGCACAACAATGATGTGAAATATAATTGAGAACTCATATGGTCATTCACTGAAAATCCAAGAGATATATCATGGAAATAAAATGACATGTGTTGCTTGCTCTCTTGGAAAATTGATCATAAGGCCATCGCCAACCAAAATTGATAAAAAATCACCAAAGTTCCTTGAACGAATTTAAGGCGATATTTGTGGACCAATACATCCATCATGTGGACCATTCCACTATTTTATGGTGTTAATTGATGCATCTAGCAGATGGTCACATGTTTGTCTATTATCATCTCGAAATATTGCATTTACGAGATTTCTAACTCAGATAATCAAACTAAGGGCTCAGTTTTCTGATTACCCCATTAGGAAAGTTAGACTAGACAATGCTGGTGAATTCACATCCCAAGCCTTCAATGATTATTGTATGGTAACGGGTATAGATGTTGAACATCCAGTAGCTCATGTTCATACACAAAATGGTTTGGCTGAATCATTAATTAAACATTTGCAACTAATTGCAATACCATTGATCATGAGATCAAAACTTCCAACGTCTGTATAGGGACATGCTATTTTATATGCAGAAGCACTCATTCGGATAAGACCAAGTGCATATCATAAATATTACCCATTACAGTTAGCATTCGGTCGAGAACCGAATGTATCTCATTTAAGAATTTTTGGTTGTGCGGTATATGTGCCTATAGCACCACCACAAGGTACAAAGATGGGGCCACAAAGAAGGTTGGGAATATATATTGGTTGTGATTCTCCATCAATCATACGATACCTAGAACCACAGACTGGTGATGTCTTTACAACACGATTTGCCGATTGTCATTTTGATGAGAAAGTATTCCCGATTCTAGGAGGAGAAAATAAACAAATGGGAAAGGGTATAGAATGGCGTGTACCATCTCTATTACACCTTGATCCCCCAACCAAACAGTCATAACTAGAAGTTCGACGAATTATGCATTTGCAAAGTATAGCAAATCAGCTACCTCATGCATTTGCAGATACCCAAACGGTAACGAAATCAAATATCCCAACTGCAAATGCTCCTGCTCGTAGTGAAATCATAAATGAGCATCATAGAGCAGCTAATACACGTGAGTCTAGAACACGCTTGAGGCGTGGTAGACCCATTGGTTCTAAGGATAAAAATCCTAGAAAACGAAAAGAAGCTGAAAAGCATAATGATCCCAAAATCACTTAAAAGTATTTTGAAGAAACGATCATGAGTCTAACGACAATACAGAGCATCATGAAGGAAATCATGAGATTTCTATAAATTACATTCATATTGGAAACATATGGGATAGAATTAAAATTGATGTAGTTGATGACATTTTCTCATACCTTGTGTCACTGGAAATCAGTGGAGAAAACGAAGATCCAGAATCAAAGTCTGTATATGAATGTCAAAACAGACAAGACTGGATAAAATGGAAAGATGCCATACAAGTCGAACTCGATTCGCTTAATAAACGAAATGTATTCTGACCTATTACACTCACACCCAAAGATGTGAAACCGGTAGGAAACAAATGGGTCTTCATTCGAAAACAAACCGAAAATAATGGGATTATGAGATATAAAGCTCGCTTTGTGGCTCAAGGTTTTTATCAAAGACCCGGGATTGATTATGAGGAAACATATTCCCCCGTTATGGATGCAATCATGTTTAGATTCTTAATGAGTCTAGCATCTAACAAAAATCTAGAGATGCGTCTCATGGATGTCGTTACAACATATCTATATGGATCTTTAGGTACTGATATCTACATGAGAATTCCAGATGGGTTTACAATTCCTAAGGAATTAAGTTCCAAACCGAAAGACTTATGTGCAATAAAATTGCAAAGATCATTATATGAGTTAAAGCAATCTGGGCGTATGTGGTATAATCGTCTCAGTGAGCATTTAACGAAAGAAGGATACGTAAACGATCCTTTATGCCCATGTGTTATCATCAAGAAAACAACATCCGGATTTATGATTATCGTGGTGTATTTTGATGATCTAAACATAATAGGAACTCAAGGGAAAATACAAAATGCCTCAAATTATCTAAAAGGTGAATTTGAGATGAAAGATCTCGGACAGATAAAGTACTGTCTTGGCCTTCAAATTGAGCATTCTCAAAAGGATATATTTGTGCACCAATCCACATATACCAAAAGGGTACTTAAACGATTCAACATGGATAAAGCAAATCCTCTAAGTACTCCTATGATCGATAGATCACTCATAGTCGAAAATGATCCATTTCGACCACATGAGGAAAATGAAGAGATACTTGGTCCTGAAGTACCATATATGAGTGCCATTGGAGCTTTAATGTACCTTGCAAATTGTACAAGGCCCGATATATTATTTGCCGTTAATCTTTTGGCAAGATTCAATTCGTCCTCTACACGGAGACATTGGAATGGAATTAAACACATCTTCCGTTACCTCCAAGAGACTACTAATTTAGGTTTATTATATCCTAAGAATTCAAACGGTTAAATGGTTGGTTTTGCAAATGCAGGATATTTATCAGATCCACATAATGCTCGATCACAAACTGGATACGTTTTCACGATCGGAGGTACTTGTGCGTGCTGGATTTTCACACAACAGAATTTGTGAAGATTCTTCGAAATACAACTTCTTTAGGTTTACAAACACTCAGATTGAAAGAGAATTAGGGTTCTTAAGACTGTTCTTTATTAATTAGCTAAAAAAGCTGTTTTTGTCTTATTACAACTCAGAATTTTGGATCCCCTCAAATGAGGGGGGTATATGCTTATTTATAGAGAATACAAGTCGGTTTGGGCAAACAGTGTTGATTCTGGGCTTGACCTGTTGGGCCGTTTAACGTATTCTTAGTCGATTTAGGCTTATCGATTCTTCTAGGGGAGATTTGACCCCTACAGTTAGCCCCCCAGTTCAATAGTTTTATAAATAAAAGCGTTGGAGTAAGGGTGTCCAAGTGAAGAATCGATTTTCGTTAGACTGCTAACGTGTTGACCGATTTTGCCGAGCCCAAGTGACCTGGTTATACCCAATACGGCGAGCTGATCGACGCGATGCCATCTGATGGTCGGTTTCGAACTTGCGAACTGACGAGCTCATAACCCGCGAATCGCTCGAAGATGCGAGGCGACGAGATGAAAATGTTCCGAATCTGCAAACTGCTCGAAGATACGAGGCGGCGAGACGAAGACGTATAGGTGTGTGAACAAGCCTCGGTAAAAACCTTGTCTAGAAAACCCGGTGGGAAAAAACCAGACCAAGGGGAAAAGAGCACGAGTCACACACTTGTTCAAGTTGCCATTGTCGCCGAGTCCTCAATTTTAGTTTCGTCTGCGTATTCTCCGAGTTGTTTGGTGGAATGAAGCTGCGAGGTCGCGAGCTGCGGGGTCGCGAGCCGATTTGATGAAGTCGCGAGTTGATTTGATGAAGATGAAGTCGCGAGTTGATTTTGAGGACGTCGCGAGCTGATCTGATGAAGATGAAGTCGCGAGTCGATTTTGATGAAGATGAAGTCGCGAGTTGATCGAGTGTGACGTTATGAGTGAGTCGATTTCGATCCTGTGAAGTGATGAGATGAAGTCGCGAGCTGACTTTGAGGAAGTCGCGAGCTGCTTGAAGATCATGTCACGAATCAGCGAGTCGCTCGATACGCGCGAGGCGATGAGACGAATCCGAGAGATGCCGAAACAAAGTCGCGAACCGATTTTGGCGAGGTGGCGACATGAAAATGAGATGGAGTCGCGAGTTGAATTTGATGAAGAGATCGATTTGAACAAGTTACGAGGGTGCGACTTGATCAACTCCACAAATACTGCGAGGTCATGGTAATCGCTGAGAATCGAAGTCTTGAGAGCGAAATCCTGAAGTCGCGAATTAAATCAGAGTTGAACTCGTGAGGTCGCTTTTCGAGCTAATACGAAGTCGCGGGATTGCATATCAATCCTTCAAGCTCAGAATCTCGGGCCCATTATGAAATGAGGCCCACCTCGAAATTCGATCCGCAAAAGATGCCTTTATAAGGAGCGATGTTTCTCAGATACTTCTCATAATTCTCACTTCTCCAAAAACAGGTTTGCTCTCTCTCCCTTTTCTCTCGTTTTTCTTTCAAGTTTTTGTTAAGTTTTTTGCCGTCCCATCACTTCGTTGCCGCCGTGTTCTTCATCGCCGCCGTCGAGTTCTTGAGGAAATTCGAAAATTCTTCCCTTTTGATCCAAAAATCATGTCGTCAACAAATTCGATTACGTCTGCGAAATCTGCCGAGCTCCCCGAGAAGGAAAGATTGATTTGGGAGTATTCCGCTAACAGCGAGTCGGTCGTCGATGCGAGTTCAAGCTGTGGTCGGTTCCGCGGATACGAGGACGCGAGTACGTCTGGTCGCGAGGAGACGAGTGCGTCTTGTCGAGAGGGTCGAGCTAGAGGTAGCTCTCCCCTTACCGATTTGTTCACCTATCGCACTCCCGTCTCAAGGCGAAGTCGCGAGATTCGGGAGAGTGTCTCACCAATGCAAGCTCCAAGAGCGGGTTTTCAAGAGGAAGTTGGGACCTCGCGTCCTTCTCAGAGTGGCGAACCTCCTGCTGCCAATAAACAAAGGCTAGTCATTGAAGTTCCACATCTTCGTGACGAATCGCTCAGTCCTGTCGAGCTGCCTCCCCAAGTGAAGATCGAGGAATGCAACTGGTCGTACAACTCTTTCGTAGAAAAAGAGAGACTGGAAGCCTGGATTGGATCTGGAGCGGCCGAAGTCGTCAAGAAAAAGAAGAAGTCGAGGCGAAAGCAACGCCCACCTCCAGGCTCTTCATGGTGCGACGAGGAGTCGCTGGATATCCTTCGCGCAGAATGCGGAATCTCCGACGCGGTCGAGATGATTGTGCCAATCTCCGACCCTCCTTCTAGCGCCAAATTGTGCGTGCTGGATTTTCACACAATATAATTTGTGAAGATTCTTCGAAATAGAGCTTCTTTAGGTTTACAAACACTCAGATTGAAAGAGAATTAGGGTTCTTAAGACTGTTCTTTATTAATTAGCTGAAAAAGCTGTTTTTGTCTTATTACAACTCAGAATTTCGGATCCCCTCAAATGAGGGGGGTATATGCTTATTTATAGAGAATACAAGTCGGTTTGGGCAAACAGTGTTGGGCTTTTGATGGGCCTCTGTCTTCTGGGCTTGACCTGTTGGGCCGTTTAACGTATACTTAGTCGATTTAGGCTTATCGATTCTTCTAGGGGAGATTTAACCCCTACAGTACTGCTATATCTAGGCGTTCTCAGAAGCAGACACTCGTGACAACTTCTTCAAATCATGCTGAGATTATTGTGCTCCATACAAAAAAATTATGTTTCTTTTTAGCAAGTTGTTGCCCTAGTTGGTGCATCTCTTAAAATATCTTTGGAAAAAATATTTAGACAATAATATGGTTGTAGTTATCAGAATAGTTTTAATTTTAGGTTCTTCAAACATTTATTTTATTTAAATTGTTTTTGAGTCTTCCATCTACTATAGAGTGTTTTTAAGAAGTGTTTTAAGTTTCAAGTATTCATGAAATTTTATTTGTTACTATACGGTCTATACCAATATGTGTTGTATTATAATCTCGGGATCTACATTATCCAACACTTATGAAGTCGCTTATAATTTACTAGACACCAAAGCTGAAGACATCTAATTTAGTTGGGAATTTCCCTTCAGTTACAGTATCAGTGATTGATTAACAGTGAAAAGATTAGTCAATCAGAACAAAGTGTGAGGTTCAAACTTTTTACGTATACACACTATTATATTCGCTTGCATCACTTATGTTTTCAGCAGTTATGCTCTACTCGATAAAACTAGTAATCAAGTTCCTCCAAAGTTGTTAACAAACGTTGGCCAAATTTTTTAACTCGTGCATGGTGACCAATATATGTTGTATTGTGTTTCTAGACGTTGCATGCATGTTTTGGTTAACTATAGCTGTTTAACAAATGCAAATCTGTAGAATCACGGTAACATGTTGGAGACATATGAACAGCTTAATTTTTCCTTTTTTTTTGTCAGCATTTTAGAGATCAAAGTCGAGTTTTCAAATTTATGATACAGGTTTGAGAAGAACGGTCTAATTAATGGTCTAAAAGTAAGACTCAGCGTCCATGCATATACGAAATTAATCCATGATCCACATCCCATGATACAATCAGTGCCGGCCCTGGGCACAAAGCTTGTGCTTGGGGCCTTCATATATGTTAAGTATTTTAGAGGTCAGTTTTTCTTGAAAAGTTGCTTTAACTAGTGGTTAGGGATGATTTAGAAGATGGGTTCGAAACTTGACGAATACAATACGTTTTTTTTTTTTTTTTAAAACATAATAGTTATATAGTTTAACAAACGCATACTTATGACAATAATTGTCGATAGCTTAGAGGTAGGTGTTGTTTTTATTGATAGAGAATGAGAGTGGTTCGAATCCTTCTGCCAAAGTACCAACTGATTTTTTTTTTTTAATTTGTAGTTTAGGGGCCAAAAAAAATTATAGCTTGGAGCCATTGAAATGTTAGGGCGGCACTGGATACAATATAGTAAAATCTCATTCCTCATAACATAGCATTTTTCCATAGTTGGGGAGTAAAATTAGCTAAGATTCATGGTTGCTAACATTTTAAGGTACAATGTATACAAGATTTAATTTGGTTAGCAAAAAAAAAAAAAAAAATTTGGTTAACAACTTCTTCCTTCGCCGTGACTCGGAGAGCTGAGTCGACTTGAGATTGACTCGGAGGAGAAGAGACCCATTTGATGATTAGAGGGAAACAGAGAGAGGTGAGATTCCGGTGGATGTGATCGGCGGCAGAAAGGATTTGGTAGGTACGAACTCCGGCGAAAGCATGTTGTGCGAGAGAGAGAGATTCGTCGTAAGCTGAGTCACAAGCTGAGTTCAACTCGGACGAGTTTGATAGAATCGTCTTAACTCGCTTTGAAATTTCTTCTTCTCGTGAGTTTAAAGATAATAAATGTATTAATTTTTTGTTAACAAGTCATGAATGAAGTTTATTAACGACCGTTCGATTACCTGTAGATTAATCGGACGGTAATCGGACGGTATTAGACGAAGAATCTATAATAATTTATTGAAGTCTAAAGATCCAAAGCAAAAGATTACTACTACAATTTAACCAAACATCTTTTAATGAAATTTTCAGACGTTTTAAAAAAAAAAAATCAAACAACTTTTAGATTGTAAAATATTTATTTATAAATATATTCCTCTAAAAGAAAAAAGAAATTAAAAAATGTTTTGAATGATGAAACATATGATAATTACATAATTTTCACGTAAATATCGATCAAATATTTTATTTAAGGATGATCTGCAAGAATAACCAAACAAAATATAATAGTTAATCACTAAGTAAAATTAGTATATATGCCTTAATCCAATTCACTTGATACAAATGATTAGGTTTCGAACTATAATTTCATTTTGTATATATTTTTTTCTTTATGGCAACAAATGTATGAATATATTTGTATTAGGCCTCAACTGCAAAAAGAGAAAATATGTGGGCTTACGATGAAGACAAAGGAATAAAGCCATAAAGGGATATTTCTTTCCTTCGTAGTTTACGTAGTTTACGAGAATACAAATAAAAACAATTGTTCAGATTAACTCTAGAGATTTAAGCCTGACCAGACCTGACCGCAAACTTGGAGAATTTCTTTTTTTTTTGCATCGTTATCCATTTTTTACGCCTCAATTCCTTGAAATCGGGGAAAGGAGGATCGACGGGAGGGGGAGGAGTGACAGGAGAAGGAGGAGTGATGGGAGAAGAGGAGCGTTAGCGATAGTGCCGGTCCAATCATTTTGGATGCCCTATGCATATATGTAAAAAAATGTTATTTTCGTACATTTTCTTATACCATAAAAATAGTGATCTAAATAAAAAAAAACATTAAAACTCCATTAAACCATTTATAATTTCAAATAGTTAGTAAGAAATAAAAGAAAGACTAACAAAATAGAATTTATTTTTGAAATATTGCTCTCCTTGAATTTTGCTTGCAAAATCATTAATTAAACTCACGTTGTCGAGTTTTTCAACCATCTATGTTTCAATGAATGACAAAGCTAACCCATTCAATCTCTCTTATCACATGGTAGATCGCAAATAATTTTGTTATCAGCTTCAACTTCAAATTTTAACCAATAATCTCAAATTAATTTTTTTAAAATGAGTAGTTAACATGTTTGCTAAGAGAATACCATAAACATTAAAAAGCATTTGAAAAACAAAATCTTACGAATATTATTATTGTAGAAAAAGTTTATATATTTTTTTAATTATAACTATAACAAAAATTTAACTAAAAAAAGGCCCTCTAAATTTAGGGCCCTAAGCGGTGACTTCACTGGCTTGTTCTCTGGGCCGGGCCTGGGGTGAGTTAAACTGTTTTGCTTTGGGACAAGTAAAAAGCTAAGTCTAGAAGAGTTGATATATCATGGTTTTTACCGGTTTTCAACCATGATATAAGTCCTTTATCAAGAGTCTTTTTGGTGTTTTTCGTTTCTTTAGTGTTTTTATTAGGTACAAGGATCATTTTGGAGCATAATGGCACGAGCAGTCAAAGTCGCAAGTTCGGAGTCAACATTTAGAAGCTATGTCGAGTGACAGGGACATATGTGTCGCTCGACACGAAGATTTTATGAGTGTTGATTGACAAGCCTTTGGTGTCACTCGACACGACCATTAGAGTGACCAGAATATCAGATTTGGAAGATTTCCGTTTTTGCCCCAGAAGGACCAGATGTTTGCAATTAGGCCCAAGACGTTTTTGTACTCAATATATAGATATTTTAAGCCATTGTTTAGGCTAAGCTTTATTTTCTAAGATATACTAAGAGATTATTATTCATTACTATGTCTGAGTAATCTTCTAGTTAGGTTTTAGAGTTTTTGAAAGGATGATAAAGAGTTGTTAGAATTATTTCCTATTGGGATTTCCATTCATACTTGTTTAAATCAATCTGATTTCGCAATGACAATTGGTTTTTAGGATTTAGACATAGATAATATTTGCAACGACATTTGATTTATTTTACATTAGTTTCGAGTTCTAGAATTGCACTTCATAGTTATCCCGATAGTAACTTTATTACACAATTTGGAATCATTCCTGCGAATTTCCTAAGGCTTAGCGTTTGTCTTATATTGAATTTAAAGCATTGCAATCATCTATGTTTACTGTTTCTGTAAGTGTTTTACTTTACATCTTTATTTAGCATAATTCGAACATTCAAATCTATTGTGATAACTTGATTCTCTGTGGAATTCGACCCCTAAGTATTACAGGATCTCTTAATTTGAGAAAGTAGTTCAAAGAGAGAATTTGAGCTTATCACTTAAAAGGAAAGAGACCGGTATTTAAAACTAAACCATGAAATTACCCTCCGGATTTGAAAATAGTATGCTCTAGAACTATTTTTGATCAATAACTATAAGAAATGCTATTTCTTAAATCCGTTGTATCACTTAATCTGCAGGTTGATTGAGGAGTATTAGGCCGACATTCTATGAGATTATTATTCGGCTTGAAAAAATAGTAACTAATTACCACTGTTGAGACTTTGGGGTAGATTATAATAATTGCTTGATGGATTTTTTTTGCTTAATGTTGTTTTATTTTGAGACTTCGTACTATATCTTAATATCTTGATATCATGATAGATGGATTTTATCCACTTTAGAATTTTTGGTTTCTCATTTCTGTTGAATCTCAATTCTCACACAAAACAAAATCTTTTGACTGAACCAGTTTCATCCATGGCTTGCATACTTGCAATTAGAATTTTGGATTTCTCATTTACTTTTGTTGGGTTATGGAAAATTTGGTGATATAACGTGAATTTGGAGTTTCCTAACCATGTTCTTAACGCGTTTTCGGAGCCTTTGGAGTTGTTTTGAGTTGATATTCAGGCCATACTTCAAGAATTTGAACCACATGAGAGCGGAAAAGAACTTTGAGCAATTTGAGGCGAAAATGGAGAATTCTGAAGTATGGACCGGTCGGTCCACTTACGGACCGACCAGTCAATCTGACGGCAATTCGAAGACCGAGCAAATGGCACATGGACCGACCGGTCTGCTCGGTCGGTCTAGCCACTGGAAGACTCAGACCGACCGGTCCCCCCCTGGACCGACCGGTCTACTTACCCAGATTTTCAGGAATTTTCCTTTTTCCGTTTTATCTTATAAATACCACTAGGGTTTCATTGTTTTAGAGACACCTTTTTATTCCTGCACGTTTTTGGAGACTTTTAGAGAGATTTTAGAGCTTTGTATTGGGAGAAGATCTCAATCCCTTTGGAGAAGATTTCTAAACCCTACTCTTATTTCTTATTCCATGATTATGCAATTATATTCATCCATGATTTCTGCTTTGTTCTTTATCATGTCTGAGTAGATCCATAGTTAGGTTTTAGGGTTTTTCAAGGGATTTCACATATTAAACTAGACACAAATAGATTGATTATCTTTTATCATCTTCATCACTGTTAGGCTTAATGCTAGGATTGAATTAGCTACTTAATCTCTAGATCTTAGGATGATGCACATTCCAAAAGCTTGTGCATCACTGGAACTACAGTTGATGAGCAATTAGGCTTTAGTCTCGAAAGTGAATTAAAAAATAATTGTGAACTGATCAAACCTGAACGAATAATGCTTGTCTAGGATAGCCGTGACCATTCCAAAAGTTTAGGTACTCGGATCTCTAGGGAAAGTAATTGTTATCACGAAAGTGGAACAATTTAGATTAGTGTTTGAGTTTGAGATGCATGCATATTAGAATCTGAATAGTTGTCTGGTTTATGAATGTGATTTCCTGAGAATTCCCTAATGCCTAACGCTTTTAATCATCTGAGTTTAAATCGTTTACATTTGCAATCTTGTTCTTTAATTTTGATTTCATCACCAATCTTTATTTCCTGCTTAGCTTAGTTTAAGAATCTATAATCTGTTGCGTAAGCCATTGGTCTCTGTGGATTCGATCCCATAATATACTACTGCGTGCCTGTGCACTTGCAGTGATTTATTTGGGTTAAAACCTGACCGTATCAAGTTTTTGGCGCCGTTGCCGGGGACCAATTGTGTTTACCATCAGATTTGATTTGCGAATTTAGTCTAAGCAATTTGCTAATTTATTTTTATTTTTGTTTCGTTCTTTGGTTTTGTTTCTAGGTACCAGTCATGGAATTAGCGGATCAAGCTGGTAATGAGGATCTTCAGGCTACTCTGTTTGACCAGATAGAGCAGATCTGTGCTGCAACTGCAGCAAGCCAGCAGCAAGCGCAGAACCAGATGCAGCAAATGCAGCAGCAGTTTGCTAGGATGATGGCACAGCAGATGCCACCAACAGGTCAGAATCCTCCGCTGCAGAGAGGGATTGGAGAAGAAGACAATGTCCATTCTTACTACCAGAACAGATCAGCTATTCGTGTTCCTGAGATTCAGAGGAACGATTTCGAGATCAAGGCTCAGCTGATCAATCTGGTGGAGAGACACGTGTTCCATGGGTTGGCTTCTGAGAACCCTATGGATCACATTGAGACCTTTGAAGAGGTCTGCGAGACGACAAAGGCTAATGGGGTACCTTCTGATTACCTCAAGTGCAAGCTATTCAAGCACTCTCTCGCTGACAAGGCTCTGAGATGGCTCAAGTCACTTCCTCCACACTCTCTCAACGGCTGGAATGAAGCTAGAGCAGCCTTTCTGGATCACTTCTACACGAAGACTAAGACAGCTCAGCTCAGAAGCAGGATCACCAGTTTTTCGCAGAAAGGTGGAGAATCGTTTGATGAGGCTTGGGATAGGTTCAAGGAGTACCTTAGAGAATGCCCTCACCATGGACTTACAGAGAATTAGATACTCAAGACGTTCTATGATGGAGTTACCTGGGACTACAAGACCAGCCTGAATTCAGCTAGTAATGGTAACTTCATGACCCAGAGCATAGGAGGAGCTTACAGACTGATTGACAACATGGCGCAGAGCTCCAGTGATCAATGTGCCGAGTATGATCGGTCAAAGAGGGTATGCAGTATTGAGACACCATCTGCAGCAGAGATAGCAGAGCTGACAGCTGCTAAGATCAGGGGCTTATTGCAAGGAAGCCATCAGGGCACTAGTATGGTTGGAAATGCTTCGGATGCGATCTGCTATTCAGAGCCAGCTGCATTGGTCTCAGAGGGCATTCATGAGGTTAACTATGTAGGTGGTCAAGGATTTCCAGGCTACAATGCAGGCTATCAGAGGCAGTATGGACAGAGTTCAGGTTCCGGTTACCAGAATCAGAACCAGTATCAGCCAAGACAACAGGCTCCTCCACCTCCAGCTCCTAACCCCAATGACGAGCTGAAAGCTATGATGCAAATGATGCTAGCTAATCAGCAGAGGACTTCCACTGACATTACAAACATCAATGGGCGTTTAGAAGCTGTCAATACTCACCTGAAGATGCTGGACAATCAAGTGGCACAACAAGCAGAAGTTGTCAAGCGTCAGCAAGGAACTCTTCCGGCTAAAGGAGAGCAGAATCCGAGAAAGGAATGTCATGCCGTTTCTGTCATGGAAGATGAATCTCCGGTGAACAGTACTCTGCTAGATGATCATGTTCCCAGACATTTCAGGGACTCCATATCTCAAAAGCAGCTGCTTGGATTTCAGAAGATGGTACGAAGGATTCCCCATTCACTATCCTTTGAACAAGCTCTAGAGTACCGTCCTCTGCTGAGTCACTTCCGAGATTGCAGAGAGAGTATAGAAGAGATCGAGGTTCTGTTTCTCGAAGCAAGACATACGCCACCGCTGAGGAAATCAAAGAAGACGGCAGTGAAGGAAAAGGTCGATTCTGCTAGTATGACTGTGGAGGAGGAATATGTGGATGTAACTATAGGTGTTCTCCCTGCTAAGACTGATGTTAACTCCATGAGTGCTTGCAAAGCTGTTCTGGCCATCGAAGAGGATTACTTTGCGGAGTTCGAAGAGATTTTTGGGCCTGCAGAGCCAGTATCGATCAATACTGAGGAGTGCTATGCTGTGGAAAAGAGCAGGACAGTGCCAAAGCTTGGAGATCCTGGTCGTTTTGAACTCTCAGTGCAGATCGACTCTACAGTCTTTCCTCGCTCCCTCTGCGACACAGGCTCCAGTGTCAACCTCATGCCATACTCCACAGCAAAACAACTGGGCTTTAAGGATTTCTCTCTTCCTAACTTTTCTTTAAAGTTTGCTGATTGTTATGTTAAACGTCCTTTAGGCGTTCTTAAGGACATACAACTTCTAATTGGTGGTGTTTACGTTCCTGCAGATTTCGTGGTGCTTGACCAACCTGAAGATCCAGGAGATCCTCTCATCCTGGGAAGACCATTCCTTTGCACAGCTGGTGCAAAGATTGATCTCAAGCACAGACGCATTGATCTCCAGCTGGGAGATAATGAGATGACATTCAAAATGGGCAAGCTGCTGGAAAAGCCTGAGATCGATGACCCAGGCATTTTGATCCCTCGTGATGTTCCACCTGAGCCACCTTGAAGAGCACACACGTCGAGCTAACGACGTTAAACAAAGCGCTTAGTGGGAGGCAACCCACTTGTAAGTGTATATATATGTTCTTTCTTTTTCATTTTTTTTTCGGTTTTACCTTGGTTTTTGTTTTTCTTTTTGGTTTTTCCTTAGGATTCTCGTCACAGAAGTTTGGAATCGGAGCCAGCACACTGGACCGGTCGGTCTCCTAATAGACCGGTCGGTCTTGATGTTTTCTCACTGCTCGATCCCAGTAGACCGACCGGTCTGTTCGGTCGGTCCACTCACTGGACAACCTAGACCGATCGGACTCACTGCAGACCGGTCGGTCCCTCCCGCGTCCCACGGATCGGCTGATACCGATGCTCCCACGTCCCGCGGATCGGTCTTGCACGATGCACCCCAGACCGACCGGTCCCTGTATCAGACCGGTCGGTCCACTTGGTCTCAAGCCAACCACGCGCTTTTTCCCACCCCTGACCCATGCCCAGACCCGTGCCATGTCCCGTGCCCAAAGTTCTGCGGACGAAGTTAGACTTTTTTTTCTTTTTCATTTTTCATTTTATTTTGTTTCTTTTAATAGTCTTTCCTTTGGATCTATTTTCACACCGGGTCGGTGTGAAGTAAGTCTGGGGGGGAGTACTATTCGTACTAATTATATTTTCAGTTTTCTTATTTTCAGTTTATTTTAAACTTTTGTGAATTGAATGCGATTCTAGGACCACATGATGTTTGCTAACTCTGTTTTAGATGAACAGTGACTAACCAATGCAATGGGAAGATTAAAAACCCCATAGGCGGATCAGTGTTACCAGAAGGCTCCCGTCTCCTTGAAAGTTAACGCTGATACTAATATGCTATTCTGTTTTTCTTAACTCAGGGAATTCGAAATCGCATAAGAAGTAGCAACAACGTTAGGAGTCCTATCCTTTTTCAAACACTATCCTCTCTTCAGGACTCCTAATGGCCAGGCTCACTTTTTAGTCTGGTACCACACCCTTACCTTAACCTTTCTTTCAAACCTCATGCATTCTATTGAAGACATTGACATGCACTCAAGCGCAAAAACTCCGGAGAGATAGTCCGGCCAGCTGATCATTCTAAAGACCTCCCGGTACAATTTATCAAACTTTCTGCTTAGGATTTTGTTAATAATTTCACTTCTATATTTATTTTTCGTTTTTCTTTTCATCATTGTGCTTAGAAAAAGCTAGAACTAATCCCCAACATCATTTCAAAAAAAAAAAAAAAAACAAAAAGACAAAAAAAAAAAAAAAAATTTAATTATTATGATAAAATGCTGAAAGGGATCAGAATAAAGCTTAGATTTTAACAGAATATCTATTAAGCACATTTCCATTTCTTGTTCTCCGCATTATTTCTTTAGATAAGCAGAAAGTTAGTTTATTTTAAAAGAATAGGAGGTTTTAAGTTTGAAAAGCTGTGCATCATCCTTGGACTTAGTTCTCTTGGGTTTTTGTGCCATGACTTGCATTCGGCCGCGACTGAGGTTAGCCTAAACACTTATTACTACCATTAAACAGCCTAAATCCCTAACCCTTGTGCGACGGACATTTTCCCTTTGGTAAGATTTCTGGACCCTGGTATAGAAGTCGCTGAGACATAGGAACTTGAGTATGGTAACATTGCTATGTATTTGGCAAAGTACATGAAGTACCATCTTGGTTTTTGATCTGTTTATGAGTTTTCAGGCGGTTAGCATTACATCTGTAGGGTTCTACAGGATTGCATTCAGCTCACAAAGGTTAGTTGGTTTTTATAGCTTTCTTGAACTTATTTCTAGTTTGGCTTCACTTGAGGACAAGCAAAGATCTAAGTCTGGGGGAGTTGATATAACGTGAATTTGGAGTTTCCTAACCATGTTCTTAACGCGTTTTCGGAGCCTTTGGAGTTGTTTTGAGTTGATATTCAGGCCATACTTCAAGAATTTGAACCACATGAGAGCGGAAAAGAACTTTGAGCAATTTGAGGCGAAAATGGAGAATTCTGAAGTATGGACCGGTCGGTCCACTTACGGACCGACCAGTCAATCTGACGGCAATTCGAAGACCGAGCAAATGGCACATGGACCGACCGGTCTGCTCGGTCGGTCTAGCCACTGGAAGACTCAGACCGACCGGTCCCCCCCTGGACCGACCGGTCTACTTACCCAGATTTTCAGGAATTTTCCTTTTTCCGTTTTATCTTATAAATACCACTAGGGTTTCATTGTTTTAGAGACACCTTTTTATTCCTGCACGTTTTTGGAGACTTTTAGAGAGATTTTAGAGCTTTGTATTGGGAGAAGATCTCAATCCCTTTGGAGAAGATTTCTAAACCCTACTCTTATTTCTTATTCCATGATTATGCAATTCTATTCATCCATGATTTCTGCTTTGTTCTTTATCATGTCTGAGTAGATCCATAGTTAGGTTTTAGGGGTTTTCAAGGGATTTCACATATTAAACTAGACACAAATAGATTGATTATCTTTTATCATCTTCATCACTGTTAGGCTTAATGCTAGGATTGAATTAGCTACTTAATCTCTAGATCTTAGGATGATGCACATTCCAAAAGCTTGTGCATCACTGGAACTACAGTTGATGAGCAATTAGACTTTAGTCTCGAAAGTGAATTAAAAAATAATTGTGAACTGATCAAACCTGAACGAATAATGCTTGTCTAGGATAGCCGTGACCATTCCAAAAGTTTAGGTACTCGGATCTCTAGGGAAAGTAATTGTTATCACGAAAGTGGAACAATTTAGATTAGTGTTTGAGTTTGAGATGCATGCATATTAGAATCTGAATAGTTGTCTGGTTTATGAATGTGATTTCCTGAGAATTCCCTAATGCCTAACGCTTTTAATCATCTGAGTTTAAATCGTTTACATTTGCAATCTTGTTCTTTAATTTTGATTTCATCACCAATCTTTATTTCCTGCTTAGCTTAGTTTAAGAATCTATAATCTGTTGCGTAAGCCATTGGTCTCTGTGGATTCGATCCCATAATATACTACTGCGTGCCTGTGCACTTGCAGTGATTTATTTGGGTTAAAACCTGACCGTATCATTTGGCATTTTGGTTATGTATTTAGGTTCAACATCTAGAAATGTTCAAACTTTCAAGAATCCAAATAAACCAAGATGTAATATACAAGAGTAATAGCTTCAGAAACAAAAGACAAAGGCTTTAAAATCAGTAATCTTTCTAGCCGAAGAGATGCAATGTTGTTGCTACTCGGAGTGTCATTACTACTATCAATCAACTCGCTTGCGGCTTACGCAGCCGGTTTACCTCCAGAAGATGAACCGAGACTTTGCGAAGCCGAATGCAAAAAAGAGTTTGAAAATGTATAGTGAGATCACACACAAACACCTTAATTGGCTTTTTATGGAACCATGTTTTAATTCTTGACATTGTGGATTGGTTGTACCAACGTTAGTATTTTTTGTTGTTTTTGAATATAGGTTCCAATGGTAACTGATATATCATGGTTTTTACCCATCTTCGACCATGATATAAGTCATTTTATTAGAGTCTTTGCAGTGTTTTGTGTTTGTTTTAGAGTCTTTGCAGGTACTTAGACGTTTGGAGCATAATTGATGTTTACTAGAAGTTTTGGAGCATTGCGGAAGAAGACGTCGAAATGTTCAAGTCAGAATCGGAATTTAAAGTTGGTGTCGAAAGCAAAAAGCCTCATGACCCTGTCTTCTCACAAGAAATAACAGTAATGAGCGCTGATCTAGATAAATCATAGAGATGCCAAGGAAATAAAAAAACTCTACATAAAAGTGTAGTTCAAACAGAAAAGTGCAAATCCAAAAAAAAAAAAAATCCTGAAGAAAAATCTCAAAATGGCATGCATCTCTATGATATCCTTAATTAGATAAACAGGTACGGAGGGAAGAGTGAGGGTGAAACACAGGAAAATGTTAAAGAAGGAGAAAGAATCTAGAAGGTCCAGTGATCGATATTCCCTCGATGAGACTACACCTAAATAAATGAAAGGGGTTTGCAATTGAAAGTCTGAGTTTCTCTAAGGGCTTTGGAATCAATCTGGAGGACTGCTAAGCTTCTAGGGACACATCGAAGTATTACCGGATTGACTTTGCAGTTATGTGGTTTCTAAAGGAGTGAGTACATCTGTTAGGCTTACGCTTTATTTTATCAACTTTTAAGATATATTCATAATTAATAAGATGTTTACTTCTTTGAAGATGTCTGAGTAGTTTCCTTGTTAGGTTTAAGGTTATTCAAGGGTGTTTGATGCATTGCTAGATTTAATTGTCAGGATAAAATCATTAGAAGTTCTTCATCTTGACTTGTGTTTATTGCTGATTTTAGATTGGCAACCTAGAATATGATCTTTGGTTAATTGATAGACACGACAGTGTTATAAGTTGATTGAATTAGTCTTTGATGAGCAAAATTCATTTTCGCAAAAACATTTGGTTTAGGGTTTTGTGAACAATTGAATCTGATATTAATGCTTGTTTAAATTAATCTGAATTTGCAACGACAGTTGGCTTTCTAGGATTTAGGCATAGATAATCTCTGCAGCGACAACTGATTGATTTTACATTAGTGTTCATGTTTAAGAACTGTGCTTCATAATTCCTATCTTTATTTATATCTGCAATTCGGATTCATCTAAGATTTCCATGTGCTTAGCTTTTATTTTAATTGATTCACAAGCGTTCACTACCTGTTTTATTTACTTGTCTTTTTTTTTATATTATTCTGCTTAGCATAATTCAAACGTTTAAATCTATTGTGTTTCTCTGATTCTCTGTGGATTTGATAACCCTAGGTACTACACCTGATCTCTTAATTTGAGAGAGTAGTTCAAAGACAAATTTGAGCATATCAGTAACTACAGAATCATGGCTTCAGTATAAATTTGATTAGAAGAGGAAACAATGTAAACTTGATGTAAATATAATGGTTTAAAAGAATGTTAAAGCTATTATGAGACTTCTCTTTCGAAACATGCATCTTACATTTACCTTTTAATCCCAAAATACAATTTCTTACATTTTGTCGTTAACAAAAAAAAAATTGCAACTTACATTTTCAGGGAATAAATATTTTATTTTTAATAATATAGTTTGTAATAGGTGAGAAGAAATCAAAATATAATCGACCACACAAATAAAAATAAAAGGAAAAATAACATTCACTTTCATTTTTTTATTTATGATTAAAATAAAATTGATGTCGGAAAAAGGAGTAAACTATATAGTAAAATTTCTAGTTTTGGTTTGAACATTAAAGCAAATACAAACAAAAATTTAAACAAAAATTACTTCAAACAATATTTTCAACTTATGCAAATTTTCTCAACATATTTTCCTTTCTTGTTAAGGAAAGCAAATTGGAGTTCTCTTCTTAAGAAAACGAAACACAAATAAAAACAAAGCTCTCTTGTTTTGATCACGAAGCTCATTATCTTATCTAAGCAAGAACCTGACAAACCTATCTATATATATATTCACATTTTCTCCTAGGCATATTCATTTTGGTTATAACAAATATATTTTAAGAGAGAGAGAGAGAGAGAGAAATGGAGAAGAAGAGAGGACATGTATCCAGCTCAAGGCACATCTCACCAATCCGCCAATTTTGTAAACGACTTTCATCTTCAACTCCATGAAACCTGACCTATCTGGTCCGGTCTCCATAGCCACCATCTCTGATGGCTACGACCAAGGCGGTTTCCAATCAGCTGGCTCCATCCACGAATACCTCCAAAACTTCAAAACATTTGGCTCCAAAACTATCGTAGACATCATTCACAAACACCAGAGTAGTGATAATCCCATTACTTGTATTGTCTATGATGCTTTCATGCCTTGGGCACTCGATGTTGCTAGAGAGTTTGGTTTAGCCGCGGCTCCTTTCTTTACGCAGTCTTGTGCTGTTAACTATGTTTATTATCTTTCCTACATTAACAATGGAAACTTGAAGCTTCCGATTGAGGATTTGCCTTTTCTTGAGCTCCAAGATTTGCCTTCTTTCTTCTCTGTTTCTGGATCTTACCCTGCTTATTTTGAGATGGTGCTTCGCCAGTTTATAAACTTTGAGAAAGCTGATTATGTACTCGTTAATACCTACCAAGAGCTGGAAATTCATGTTAGATCTCCCTCTATCTCTTTCTTGTAACTTCCTCAACCATGCCTTGTTCTTGTTCATGCCCTAATTACTCTGTTTTTTTTTGTTACAGGAGACGGAGTTGTTGTCCAAAGTTTGTCCTGTGTTGACTATTGGTCCGACTGTTCCATCAATGTTCTTAGACCAACGGATCAAATCAGACACTGACTATGATCTAAACCTCTATGATTCAAAAGATGATGCCTTCTGTACTGACTAGCTTGACACCAGGCCACAAGGTTCAGTGGTGTATGTAGCGTTTGGGAGCTTGGCTCAACTCAATAAGGTGAAGATGGAGGAGCTTGCTTCAGCAATAAGCAACTTCAGGTTCCTTTGGCTGGTCAGATCTTCGGATGAGGCAAAACTCCCATCAGGGTTTCTTGAGACAATGGATAAAGATAAGAGTTTGGTCTTGAAATGGAGTCCTCAGCTTCAAGTTTTGTCAAACAAAGCCATTGGTTGTTTCTTAACTCATTGTGGTTGGAACTCAACTATGGAGGCATTGACCTTTGGGGTTCCAATGGTGGCTATGCCTCAATGGACCGATCAACCGATGAACGCAAAGTACATACAAGATGTGTGGAAGGCTGAAGCTTGTGTGAAGACAGAGAAAGAGACTGGCAAGAGAGAAGAGATTGAGTTTAGCATTAAGGAAGTGATGGAAGGAGAAAAGAGCAAAGAGATTAAGAAGAACGCCAAAAATGGAGAGACTTGGCTATCAAGTCACTTAGTGAAGGAGGCTCTACAGATATCAACACTGATGCATTTGTATCAAAAGTTCAAATCAATTAAGTCATGCACATGAAGAAGTAGCAAAGATCTTGTAACTGGATCAGTCTTTTATCTGTAAGTTGATTCTTATTCTGTTGTATGTTCATCATTTGGCTTACTTCCCAATCTTAGACCATAACTCTTCCCTCTGTTTTAAAAAGATTCAAAGAAGATTACTAGATCTTCAAGAAATATTGCTACCAACATCTGTCTCTTTCCCCATTAGCAATGCGGTTAAGAAATGCATATCATGTGCTAGATTCAGTCTCTTGGTACCACAAACTCTAAGTAATGTGTGTGTTGCAGTAATTTAAGCGCCATGTTTTTTTCTTTTGATAATTGGTTTTTCTACTTAAAGCCAAAATAAATGAATGAAATAGTTGTTTTTACAAATATAAGATTTATGCGGATGAGGAAGTAGCAAAGGACTCTGCTTTTGATTTCCTGATTGGTCTGTCTCTTTTTCACTCAAAGTTGATTCTTCTTCTGTTGTATTTTTTGTGTTTATGTTACAGTAATTCTCAATTGCTCATACACTATACAAACTTATGGATTTAGCAATTCTACACACAAAAATCACATAGCTAGTGAGTTTCATTGATTGATATTCATCTTTCTATAAAAAGTCCATGTGGATCGGTTTTCTTTCACAAATCTCACTGTGTTCTTGTTTATCCTTCTTCTTTGGTGGCTATAGAGTTGGTTCTCTGTTTCTTGCCCTTTTATTTCCTGCGAGTACAACCCATTAAAAAAGTCGCAATCATTCATATTTGTTTTAACTTTAGATTCTATCTGAAGATGAGATTTTACCAAGGGAACTTGAATGTTTCTTTCCACCATCCTTGCTTAGAGCAATTAGTTACTATTTTGTCAAGCCGAATAATAATCTCATAGAATGTCGGCCTAATACGGACTTCCGGATGCCAACACTCCTCAATCAACCTGCAGATTAAGCGATACAACGGATTTAAGAAATAGCACTTCTTATAGTTATTGGTCCAAAATAGTTCTAGAGCTTACTCTTTCAAATCCGGTGGGTAACTTCTTGACTTAGTTTTAAATACCGGTCTCTTTCCTTCTAAGCACATCATTTTCGCAACTTCTTCAGGCGGTCTTGGGTGAAAAACCGGTACTCCCTCTGTTATCTGACCACACTCACACATACAAAGACTAAAGAAACAGAAGACACATACAAGACTAAAGAAACCAGTACTCCCTTGGTTATATTTACCTCATATAAAATGACACCAAATGAGTGTGCATCGACCCTTCGATCAAATATCTCGTCTTTATAAACCTCTGGTGCTATGTAGTAATCTGCAATCAAGAAACCATGTTTCTCAATGATCATATATCTTGCAAAAGGTTTTATTTTTTTTAGTATATGAATGAAGCATTCTCCTTACTTGAGAGATCTATATGTGCTTTGTGATTTACTACTTTCGCGTTGTCTGGTGAAATTTTTGACAACCTTATCAAACCGAATCCTGCAATTTTCAATTGCCCTCCTCTATCCAGCAAAATATTTCTGGCACCTTACAAGAAATTTCAACATATTAAACGAACAGAAACACATCTCAATGAGTATCTTAACATATCTTATCGACATTTGCTTTTGGTTATCTTACTTTGGCTTTAGATCGCAGTGAATGATCGGATCTGGTTTACATTCATGGAGGTAATTCATGCCTCTGGCAATATCAAGAGCAAATCTGAGCGCCTTGGAAGGAGAAAGACGTCCTTTCTTTTGAAGATACACAGATAAATCTCCCTGCAACATAACCAAAACAGTCAGAGACGAAAAAGGCGTAGAGATGAATGATGGAATAAAGTAAATTCAAAAGTAAAGATGCTTACTTTTGGATTATACTCAACCACGATCATCATCGGTATATTTTGAGTAACAGCTCCAACAAATTGGACAACATTTGGATGCCGGACTTTTTCTAGCAACGTCAATTCGTGTTTAAACGCGTTTCTGTTCAGATTAAAAACCAGAAAGACAAATGCAGCATTACTTTCTTCATGTTAAACCAAAACCAACACGCAGGAAACAAAATTCAAATGTAAAAATGGAAAAGGAACACAAGAAGTAAATGCATACATGAGTTCGGGGTCTGAGTAGCTATCTTTGTCGAGTATTTTAACCGAAACCCGCGTACCATTCCATTTCGCTACTTGATAAGCTCCCTGCAAACAATCAAACACACTAACCGATTTCAATAAACCGAAAAATCCTCCAAGAACAATGATCTTCCCAAAGTTACATGACCGAAAAAACATACCTTCGAGATACCATCAGATTTCCGAACTTGAACCTCAAGTGGATTAAGCTCATACTCAGGAACTTCTCGAGAATTCGCCACAGTCATCGGTGTCTTCCTAGTTTTCTAAAAAGTATGAAGGTAATGAATAACCCTTCCATATAACAACAACAACACCAAATTGAAATTGTATCCCATTAGAAAATTCTCAAATTAGTAACATACCGGAGCTTTAGCTCCTCTAGCTTTCAAGAGATTATACACATCTAAATTCCCATAATACTTTGCATCAGCAGCCGCCTATAAATTCACCAGAAACAACAAAAACACATCAAGACCAATAAAAATGGAAACTTTAACCCGTAATCCATACAAATCAACCCAATCGCCTAAAATCAAAGATAAAAATGGAAACTTTAACCCCTAAATCAAATATCAGGGTTAATGGAAGAAGAAGACAGACCGTACTTCCCCATCGATCACGAGCATCAATGTTAGCTCTCCGGCTAAGAAGAGCTTTAACGACGTCGCTATGTCCTTCACAAGCGGCGATGTGAAGAGCCGTACGACCATCGAGATCGATACTATTAACATCGATTCCTTCGTTAAGAAGCTCTTCGACGCCATTAACGTCACCTTTGCTTGCCAAAAATAGAAGCTGCATCGTTGAATCGAGATTCTCCGGCACCGACATATGCGGTTCGTCGGAATCTGGGCTTCTACGGATCGGATCGAGAGAAGATTGACGACCGAAGCTGAATCTCATGTTGTTCCGACGAGGGTCGAGAGAAGATTGACGTGTGAACTGTCGGCTTAATGTTCTACGTATCGAACCAGTTGAGAATTGCCTTGAGATCCCGCGTTTTAGCTGCGCGGTTATGTTCTCCATTGATGATGACGAAAGGTTCTTCCTTTTAGAGAAATTCTCAAAACCTTTTTCCAAGATTTGAATTATTTGATGGATTGATTAAACCCACATTGCGTCTTTGGAAGGTCGTCGTCGTCAATGGAGATTGAGACGAAGAAGAAGATGCAGAAGACGACAAGTCAGGGAAACAAACGAAAATGAGGAAAACAAAGGAACGATTTTTTTTTTTTTTTTTCCTAAAATTAATTAATTGAGATTATTATCCATAAACGAAATTAACTTCACAATTGAGATTATGGAGGTGTAAAACGAGGGTAAACGTTTATTTGATTATTAATCCCATAAGATTGTACTATATAGTTAAAAGAGTTTAACGGTTAGCAATAAAATATTGAAATAAATAAAACAGTTAAAAGTTAACTTTTTTTTTTGTGATGGAATACAATATGGGGATGGTGGATTTTGACCTATTTTAGTTAAGTGGAGAAGACAGGGTCCAATCTTTTGTTTTAATATATCAAATCTATATATAAAATATTTTAAAAAATGGTGCTACCCCACTAATTTAAATGGAATAGTATCAAATGTGATATGCTTTATGTATCCTACCAAAAGACAAGCCAGTGAAGCCACCGTTATAGGACTCTAAAGTTAAAGGGTTTTTTTAGTTAAATTTTTGTTATAGTTATAATTAAAAAATTTATAAACTTTTTCTACAATAATAATATTCGTAAGATTTTATTTTTCAAATGTTTTTTTAATGTTTATAGTCTTCTTTAAGCAAACATGTTAATTACTCATTAAAAAAAAAAAATTTAAATTATTATTTAAAATTCGAAGTTGAAGCTGATAACAAAATTATTTGCGATCTACCATGTGACAAGAGAGATTGAATGAGTTAGATTTGTCATCTATTGAAACATAAATAGTTGAAAAACTCGACAACGTGAGTTTAATTAATGATTTTGCAGGCAAAAAAACAAATAGAGCAATATTTCAAAAATAAATTATATTTTGGTTGTTTTTTCTTTTATTTCTTACTAACTATTTGGAATTATAAACGGTTTAATGGATTTTTAATATATTTTTTATTTTAGATTAATATTCTATAATATTGGAAAATATACGAAAATAACATTTTTTTACATATATGCATAGGGTATTCAAAATGAATGGACAGCCGCACTGCTAGTAGTCTCCAGAGTTAATGGGTCGGCTATTTATTAGTGTTTATTACCATTTATGTATGTTATCATTTTTTAATTAATTTATATTTTTACTTTAGTTTGCATCCACTTATTTTTGATCATATATTTTCGTTTTCAATGATAGCTAACAAACATGGCAACATCCAATTATGTTTCTTTTTAACAAGTTGTTGCCCTAGTTGGTGCATCTCTTAAAATATCTATGGAAAAAATATTTAGACAATAAAATGGTTGTAGTTATCAGAATAGTTTTCAATTTTAGGTTCTTCAGACATTTATTTTATTTAATTTTATTTTTGAATTTCCCATCTACTATAGAGTGTGTTTTTAAGAAGTGTATTCATTAAATTAAATTTGTTACTATACTGGTCTATACCAATATACCATAGAACCTATATGAATTAATATTCTATAAATTAATAATAACTATAAATTACTAAATTTTCATGGTCCCGAGACGGGCCATAGTAAAAAATAACGAAATTTGATAATAAGATAATAATTTTTTTAAAAATTTCAATGTAAAATATTGTTCCAAGAAAAGTATAAATTAATGAATAATTATTTAAAAACTGTCCCAAAAAAGAGAGAGGAAATATAATTTACTTCACCAAATTGGTTTTGAGTTAGAGAAGACTAATTAATTTGGTAAAAAAAAAAACTATTTACAACATAAATTATGAACATTCATTTGTCAAGTTATCTTAATAAATTACTATTTACAAATTCTTAAGACTAATATCTACATAAACAAAAACAAAATAACATAGCTAAAAAGTCATGTACTAGTATTTACACACATAAGTAATTAACATTTTGCTCACCTATGTAATGTAAACAAAACGTCTAACCTCATGATTCTCATCTAGAAAACGAATAATAACAATTCTTTGATATCAAGATTGGGATAGTGGCGAGTTTTAGGCCCCTGCAAAGAAAAGAACTATAGCCCTTCTAAGTGAGAGGGATAGTGGTATTCCGATGGGGTCGTAGTATTGGAGAGGCAAGTGGACTTCGGTAATTGGTCTACAACTCCTTACATCGATTAATATACAAATAACCAAGAATTAACTGTTTGGTTTGAGATTTTGCACTGCTACTAAGTAAAACATAAGTTTATTCTTAGTTTACTAAAACATACTGATGTAGTGATGTACTGATGTGTGTCAAAATTTTAATCATTACAGTTCCAACCATATATGTGAATACAAAGAATCTCAAAATGTAAAACAACAAGTAGCAAACAAAAAAACAACAAGTAGTACAAGACGTCATTCGCAGATCCATCTGCATTACTCATCTTTAGAGATGGTGAGAGATCGGGACGACTTCTTTTCGTGTATCCATGCAGAATATTAATTCATGAGTAAGTCTTTCCTTAGACAAGGAGTGAACGGGACAACGTCGTTCGCTAATCCATTTGCATTATCGCAAGAAGCTTGAGCCGGTCGGTTAACCAAACCGAGATTCACATCGTTCATTACAATTCCGGTACATGGTTGTTCCTTACTACAATCCAACATAACCGCCACTTCCGTAGTCGATGTCCCTCGTATATCTTCGTATCTCACATTAGATTGTAAGACTATTTCTGTTAGTGTGGCCGAAGTATTAACGGTCCGACTATTATAGTTTAAGTTTAATGTAAGGCTTAAGGTTTCCGGTATATAACGGGATACGGTGATGGACCGAATCAAAGAAAAGATACTGGAATGGGTTTGATGTCAACCCTCTTACTCCACCCAATAAAGAATCTAATCTAAGGGTTCATATACATTTATATATAATGGATTAACTTATATGAATGTATATGTATTAAAGTATAGTTTATATATTATGTCTTAATGAATGGGTGTCTCATTAAGAGACACATTTTCCTCCTCCTTTCTTCTAATCACGTGGGCCTTCATATATAAGGGAAGGAGGAAGTTATTGCAAAGAACAAGTTCTCATTTTCTGTTTTGAGACAAAGAGACATAACATAGAGACACAAAAGAGAGATTAGAGATTGTGATCGGAATCGGAACACCCCGGCTCTGTCGAAGGGGAGATCGCAGTAAGGAAGGGAAGGAGAAGATCAAACAATCATCAAGGAATCATCATCATGCCTAATGCAATGGATCAAGGTTAGACATTCTTCCTTCTCATAACCGAAAACTCCATCAATATGAAATTGTTGATTCATTTGTTCTAGTGGCGATTATGGGATGGATTACAAGTATGTAATCATAAGGATAAACTTACATAGATACTTTAACTCCAGATTCCTATAAAAAGTTAAGGAATTTAATGACTCAATATATCGAATTATTTTTTTTTTGCTAAACAATATATCGATTATGGGTATAAGATATGGTTGATTATAAATGATTTGTTACCTGTTTAGGGCAAGGTTTGTCAAGACAATAGTGTTGGTCTATAATGATTGGGTTCTTGACCATCTTCGTATTAATATGTTGGAAAACAATGTTTCTAGCGAAGCTCTTGCTATATTTCCCCCATGTTTTTATCCTAACTCCGTTTGTGGTCCCCTTGAAAACGACGTTACTCACGGTCACGTTTTCTACTCCTTGTTCTTCCTCTACTCTCCCAAGACTACCAATACTGTTTTGGAAAATTCACACATAAAAAGAAGAAAATGAGATCATTTGAACAAGTTTCGATATTAGGTCACTTATGGAGAAAGAAATGTAGTTTTCGTTACCTAATGCCGTGGCCTGGACCACATTGAACGTTTTGTATGGAAACAGAAGAGGATCCTGGTGGAGATGCAATCGTCACCGGTTCCGATTATCGAGTTAATAATATGAACTGAGTGAGATTCTTGGACGTGAATCCCATCGGTGTTAGGGCTATTTTCATCAGCAGAAACCTTAACACCGTCAATGTTCACGTTGTTGCTATTATCGATAACTATATGGAATTTTTGGCTATTGATCGACGTTAGACCGTTGATAATGATGTTACTCGATCCGGTAAACAACAATGTCTGCAAAATTCAATTGAAAAAACAAAACAAAATCAACTAAAACCACATGTAAGTGAAGAAAACTTGTTGTTTCTTGTGAGTCAAGCAAACCTTAGCTAGGGCAATGTCCATCTTCGTTCTTGCATTTCCATAAACCAGCGCCTTGTGCGTCAAGTACACCACCGTAGATTGAAACATCAGTAACGTGTTCGAACGAGATCCAGTGTTCTGACCTTGCAAGAACCCTAAAATCTCCCGGACCAATGATTGAGCCGACAATACGAAAAGATATTGGAGCATGCTTACACTCGTTGCCTTGGAAGGCAAGTTTTCCGACCAAGAACCGTCCGTTTGGTACGATGATAGTTGTACTATTAGCCGAGGCACAAGCGACGTTCCATACGTCTAAGAAGGCTTTGGTTGAGTCTGTTGAACCGTCTGGTTTAGCTCCATAGGTTAGGACGTTGAGTGTGGTTGCAACCGGTTTGGCTAATGATGAGATTAAGATACAATCAAGAAAGATAAGAGCCAAAGGAAGAATTACAAATGAAGTTTTGTAAACCATTTTTTGTTGTGTGTGTGTGTGTGTGTGTGTTTTTTTTTCTCAGAGAAGGTTAGTGTATTGAGGATGAAGGATATTGGAGATGAAGTATTGTAAGAGGGGAATTTATAGGATTTTAATGATAGTAACGTAATGATTAAATTTTGATGTATCATTGTATCAACTTGTACCAAGATCACTGAGGTAATTAGTTTCTACGTTAATATAAACATGACTTATTTGAGAAAATATTATACCTTCACGAGGTATATATTTCCATATACTACACCACTAGTGTACGAAATTAGATTAGTCAATCTTGACAAGATTTAAGGATGATTTTGGGTTTATTGAATATTATAATTAGTGAATATTTGGTTGAAAATCTTATATAAGATTTTTTCGTAATTAAGTGTAATTAATAGAAAATAATGGTATAGATTACATGATCAGTAATATGGTATATATAGATTACATAATCAGTGAATTCATGATCAGTCTACTTTCTTTTTTATAGATTTTCGAACTAATGGTTGATTTTTAAACAAAAATGGATTCGCCAATAGAGAAAGAAAATCTATAAATGTTACAATGCACATTAAAAATAATAGTTAAGCTAGTAAATAAAAAACGTAATAATTGTGAAATACAGAAAACATGCATTAAACAAAGGATGTCGGTTCCGTATCATTTTCTTGTGGCGCCACGAGATTCGTATATAACATGCTTTAAACTCACTCTTTATTACGTAAGATTTAGTTTGGAACAATTCTAGGGGTGAACCATCTCATTCATTCCCTTTTGATTAACCAATCAAATCTTAGTTGTGGGCCCACCAATCTTAATAAATTATTTTTATAAAAATTAAAATTGAAATAAATGTGGAATCTTTAATAAAAACGAATTTAACATAAATACATAATAATTATCTAATTAAACATAGATTTTAAATCCCAAATCCAAACCCTAAACCCCAAAACTATACCCTAATTTGAGAATAGTTTACCCAAATTCAAACCTTAAACCCCAAAACTATATTCTAATTTGGGAATAGTTAACCCAAAATAAATCTTAAACCCAAACCCAAACCCTAAAACTATACCCTAATTTGGGAATAGTTAACCCAAACTCAAATCCTAAACCCCAAAACTATACTCTAATTTGAAATAGTTAACCCAAAATAAATCATAACTCAAACTCAAACCCTAAACCCCAAAGCTAAACCCTAATTTAGGAATAATTGCCCTAAAGTAAATCCTAAATCCCAAACTCAAACCCCAAACCCTAAAACTATCCCCTAATTTGGGAATAGTTAACCCAAACCCAAAAAATGTAACTACAAAAAGTAATTTTCAATGGATTTGTATTTTAAATTTTTAGATTTGGGTTAACTATTCCCAAATTATGGTATAGTTTTGGGGTTTAGGGTTTGAGTTCGGGGTTTAGAATTTATTTTGGCAAATTAGGGTATAGTTTGGGGTTTAGGGTTTGAGTTTGGAGTTTTAGAATTTATTTCAATTTTTTCAAACGAATTAATGTTATTTTTTAAGTTAAATTATATTAGTTATTTTTAGTTAAATTATGTGGGCCCCACATCTTTGTTTTGATTGGTTAGTAAAGTAGTGTTTTAAACAAATGATGTCGGTTCCGTATCATTTTCTTGTGGCGCCACGAGATTCGTATATAACATGCTTTAAACTCCCTCTTTGGGGGTGATTGGTTTGGTTGTAGCTGTAAAAATTTTGCTGTAGAATTTTTGATGTAATTGTTTTTGCTGTAGCTGTACATTTTTTTTGCTGCAGAATTTTTTGTTGTAGATTTTTTTTGCTGTAGATTTAAAAGATGTAGCTGTAAGTTTTTAGCTGTAACTATTTTAAAATAAAACATGATTGGTAAGTATGCAATATGTGATGTAGTTTTAGTTTAATTAGTTTGTGTAGATAAAAATTATTATAATTTAGAAATTTATTGCTACTTTAAACATATAAAATAAAATTAGTTAAAAAAGAATAATTTTATATGTTACCTAAATTTATTTTATATGTTAAAAGTAGCAATAAATTTCTAAATTATAACAATTTTTATATGTATAAACTAATTAAAACATCACATATTGTATATTACTAATTATGTTTTATTTTAGAATACTTTTATATCTAAAAATTTGAAGTTACAGCTTCTAAATGTACATCAAAAAAATTTGCAGCAAAAAAAATGTATAGCTACAGCCAAATAATTTTTACAGCTTTTATTTTTTGGTTTGTAACTTTGAAAAGAAAGCTACATCATGATTGTTAAAAATTAGAAATAAGACTTTAGTTTTAGGAAGAAAGCTACAACATGATTGGTAAAGATTTTATAACTTTTTTTAAAACAAGGTTGTAGAAAGACTGTAGACTAAATTAAAGCCCAACCAATCATCCTCTTTATTACGTAAGATTTAGTTTCTTCATTTCTTTATACAAGTAACATACATAATTACATATATTGGTTTTTGGTTATTATTCAGCAAAATCAATTTTGGGTAGCACGTACGTTAAACGGAAAAATGAAGATATTTCAAAGTATTTCAATTTGAAATTGAAAAACTTGAATTTATAATGTGGCTTTAATTAAAACTGTTGAACAAACACTTTCTCTACATTGAAGAGGATAATGATGAGCCACCAAAATAATGCAAGTGTCCAACTGAAACAAACTAGCCACCTTTGTAATACAAACAGAAAAAAATGGCGCGTAATCGAGGAGGCTTGTCTTATAATATCTTTTTTTTCTTTCTAAAATAAATAAATCTCAACTGTAAAAACACATAAAATGATAATGAAAACTTCAGCCAATGATTCAAAATATAAAAATGATATAAAACTTAACCAATAACACAAGTGATACTTGCATACAACACATCAAAACACCAATGGTTGCTCTTTGGCTATATTCTTCAAAGCAAGGCCAGGCTCTAGGCTCAATGGGCCATCAATCGCCACAGGCTCATGCATCACAAACTTACATATTACTATTTTTCATTTAAAGTATTTTAAATAAAAAAGACATTTTGAAAAAATCTTGTCATGTATTTGCTTGTTAATTATAGACGGTTTGGCTGAAGAAATCCAGCTTCTATCCCTCCGGCGTGAGTACAAGCCGACGCAGCTGGTTTATTCCGGTACATTAATTTTACATCCTCGAGTCGAATACTGGTACATGGTTTCTTTGAACTACAGTCAAGTTTCACTCCAACTTCCGTCGCCGATGTTCCATGTATATCTACGAACAAAACATCACTAATTTTGATCCCTGAAACCTAAAAAATCGCGGAAAAAATTGATTCATCTCCAATATAACTTTTTTATGTATACACATTACTTAACGAGATTAAGTCACAAACCTGTCGAGGGCAATTGTCGTTACGTGGACAATAGTTTTGGTCAATGACGATAGGATTCTCCACATTGTTCATTACACAATGTTGGAAACGAATGTTCTTAGCGAAACCACTACTAGGCCTGGCCCATGATTTGATCCTCACTCCGTTATCGGTTCCCGTAAATGTCACCGTTTTCACAGTCACGTTTTCTACACCTGACTCCACACTATCTTTCCCCAAACTCCCAATGCTACAAAAATGTAATATCGTATCCAAAAGTATTAACAAAACCAAAAAAAAAAAAAAAACTGCCTAGTTAACTACTATATAAATGCATATAGTATCTAAATAAACATATCATAATCACAATAAACGTTTATACGTACCGAAATATGTTCGATGTATAAATGGATGTATAAGTTATAAATGTATATACCTAATGCCATGACCGGGACCACATGCGACATTTTCGATCCAAAGACCATTAGTGCCAGGACCAATAGAGACACAATCGTCGCCAGTTGAGATTTTCGAGTTGAAGATAGAGATCATGGAAGACGACTGAACGTGGATGCCGTCGGTGTTGGGGCTGTCTCCGGCGGCTAACACTTTGACTCCTTGAAGCTTCACGTTGTTGCAACCGTTTATTACGACGTGGAACATTTGGCTGTTGAGTGACGTAAGCCCGGAGACCACGACGTCGCTTGAGCTCTGAAACCCTATGGTCTATTGATGATTCACATGATATAAAAACGTCTCATTTATTAATTAAATCATTTACAATGAATCCATGGGTAGTCCATGTGAATTGGGAATTGTGGGATCTTGTTTAAGAAACCGATTAAAACTTCATAACTCAGAAAAGGGTATCATTAACCTTATAACTGTTATTTTGGAAACTAATTAAGAAAAAATAGAGAGATGAAGCCTCTCCTATTAAATACTCCCTCCGTTCTCAAAAAATTAATGTTGTAGAATTTTCACAACTATTAAGAAAACACATTAAATCTTAGTTATAAATGTCTTGTTTTTTGTACTAAACAATTTCCAATGATTCTAAACCAATAGTAATTCAATAAAATCAATTAATGTGTCTTGGAATTTACAATTCATCATTATTTTTTCATTAATAATGTATTGAGAATGTAAAAAATCAATCTTTTAGAAATATTTGTTTTTTCTATAACATCAATCTTTTGAGAACGGATGGAGTAATTCGTATTCACATTCATATTTGGAATTTAATTTTTTTTCCCTTATAAGTAGTGAAGTGATATCTAGTAGCATTGCTTTAAATGTGCCGAATATTACATTAGTAATTCCAAATTGTAGAATTTTATTGTATAATGGCTGATGAATGATGAAATTAAGGGCAAGATGGTAATTTCCACGTACCGTTGCACCGCTAGGGCAATTCTTGCCGGACTTTTTACAATCCCACAGAGAAGTTCCTTGAGCGTCAAGAACTCCACCGTAAACGGTGACGCCGTCAAGATGCTGAAATAAAATCCAGTAATCTTCATTTCCAATAAGTCGAAAATCAGCCGGAGCCACCAATGTACCGTAGATACGGAACGTGACCGGTTTAGGCTTGCATTTAGAACCGTCGAAATTAACACTCCTTAACAAGAACCGACCATTGGGAACCACAATGGTAACGGGACGAGACGAATAACAAGCGATTGACCAAACCGCCATGAACGCTTTGGTTGCGTCTGTCTTACACTACAAGAAAACATCACGATTTCTGATGGAATTCTCAGCCGTCGGACTTTCCGTCAGACAGTTCCGTCGGATTACTGACGGAATTGTGACGAAAAATCATTCCGTCGTGATTCCGTCAGTTTTTTGTGACGGATTACTGACGACAAAGGTTGCTGTCACTATGCCGTCATAAATCCGTCAACATTTTCCGACAACATACCGACGAGAATAAACGGTCGGAATATTCTGACGGTAATACTCACGGATATCTGACGGAAATCAGATTTTTTTTTTGTGCCGACGGGATGCCGACGGAATTCTGACGGTTTCTGATGTCGGCAAACTTTGACTGGTTAACAAATCGTCTGGGTCGGCCAATGGGATTGATGTGTTATTGTGTCGGAGGTTTTGACGGTTGTCTGACGGATTTCTAACGGATTTTCATTCTACATAAGTTTTAAAATTTCTTCAGATGTTCATAACAACATTTGAAAACCAAAATAAATTTTTTAAGAGATGAGTTCTTCATATTTTCGGTCATGGATGGACGGGCCAATGAGGGAAGAGGGGTCTAACTTATTAACGACCGAATACGCTGATGGTATTTGCCAGTTCATGCAGTTACCCATAAATCAAGAGGCGGCCAACAAATGTCAGGATATCAAATGTCCTTGTTCTAATTGCTGTAATAGAATTAGTGCTGCAGTTTCTACTGTTTGGAACCACTTATATAGATATGGATTTAGGCCGGGATATAAGGTTTGGTTTTTACATGGAGAAAGGAATTATGAATATGGTAGTACCAGTAGCAATGAACCTTATTTTCCGCCTAGCGTTGGGGAACCTACAGCGGATGTAGATGTTGGGGTTAGTACGGTTGCGATGGTTAGAGAAAATTTCCAGTCCGGTGGTTATGAGGGTGATAGGGTTGAAGAACCTAATTTAGAATCTCGAAGGTTGACTTTGTCACCTGTTGAGGAGATAGATAACATTGACTTTGTCGTTGATGTCACACATGTCAGGGATGATCTAGTGCATTCAGACGAAGAGGAAACACTAGGGGAATTTGACGACGATTCAGACTCCATCCCTAGTGAAGGTCCCTCTGAAGATTCAGAATAATAATTTGGGAATAAATGTTTGGTTTTTTATGTTCTTCTCTCACATTTGTGTGTTCCGTATAATATTTTTCATTTCATTAAATAAAGGAATAAATCTTAATTATTTCTGCTGTGGACTAATATTGTGTATCATATTATTTAATAGTATATATATATATTCATGTTCACTGACTAATTAACGATAATTATTGGTATTGCAACTCCGATAAACCATTACATATAATGAAACATAAAATTTAGAACACATTCTTAAACAGGTACACGAAATCCTTGCAAATATTAAACACACAACGGTTATGGTACAACTACATAATAAACTCCACATTTTAAAATCATATGTCGGTTTCCACTTTAGTGATGTTCTTTCTCTTTTTCTTCTTTTGTTAGAACCATTTAGTGATGTTCTTTCCCTTTTTCTTCTTTTCTGGAGAATCTACAAATCCGTCGCACAATTCGCTTTTGATTGCATCAACATCTAGATTTATGTTTGGCTTCTCTGGACTTAGGGCGAACTCGAAATCATAGTAATGATCCTTTGGTGGAGAATCTATAAATCCGCCGCACAATTCACAATTCACGTTTGATTGCATCAACATCTAAATTTAAGTTTGGCTTTTCTGGGCTTTGGGCGAATTCATAATCATAGTACTGATCCTTACATACGTTTGAAGTACTTCCACTATAAGTATCTGACTTTTCCATCAATGGACATGGTTGCTCGGCTTCGATTGGAATGGCGTGGTGGATGTTTTGCGACCACTGCCTGTCAGGCACTATTGTTAATGTGGAATCTTCTTTATGGATTGGTGAGCAGGTATCAAATTCCCACGAGTAAGTGGGAATCTCTTGAGTGAATTCGTCGCAATGAGATTCGGTTTCCCATGAGTATTTTGGAACATAAAAAAAATTAGCCTCGGATGTTGTTTTTGCGTCTTCATTTGGAGAGCTAGAAGACATATTTTTTTGTTTGTGACTGAGAGGTGTAGAAGATATACACTCCATCAGGTGTATTTATAGTAGAAGTTATATGTATAAATCGTCGGTATTCCGTCTGTATTATCGTATTACCGACGGAATTCAGACTACACGATGTCGGCAACGTTTGATTGGTCAGTTGTACCGACGGATTTCCGACGCAGCTATGTCGTCAGAATTGTGTTACGGATGTCCGACGGACTGCTGACGATTTCTGATGTCGGCAAAGATTGATTGGTCAGGTGGACCGGCGGATTTCCGACGGAGATAAGTCGTCAGAATTATGTAACGGAATTCCGACAGAATTATGACGGTTTACGATGTCGACAAACTTTGAGTGGTTAATAAATCGTCTGCAGTTGCCGAAGTGATTTGTGGGGTGTTATGTCAGAGTGTTTTGACGGATTTCCGACGGAAATCCGACGGATATCAGTTCTACATAAGTTTGCACATTTTGTCATTCCTTTATAAAAAAATTTCAACACGCACTCCCCCTTAGAAAAATTCAATTGCGTAATGGTAAACAGAGATTTGTGGAATTACTATATGCAAAACCGAGCCCCCGGTCATAACCCTCAAAACACAACTCTTGTTCCTTCAAGCCCTCCTTACGATAACTTAAATGTTACTGAAGCTGGACCGACAATGTCACTCCGTCCAACTCAACAATCCCTGAACCAAACGCCCGTAATACCGGGACCTGGTCAAGTTGTACGCCGAGGCCTGTTTCGAAAGAGGTCTCATGATGCGCAGGTGATGCGAGGTGAAAGTTCTCAGGCACGCCCAACACAAGATTTTATTCGTGAGGTCATTAATGAGGCACCACAGACCGACCATGATTTTAGTAGTTCTCGGTGGACTTCTACTATCGATTACATACTCCGTGAAGGTATATATGTAGGTTTACTTTTACAATAATGATTGTAGCTGACAAATACTAAATCAATCATTCATACATGTAGGTTATTATAACAATAGGAGCACACCATTCTGGTCTCAGCTTGCAGAAATTCAATGTCCGCATTCACAATTTGTGAAAGTGAAAAAGGTTTACGTTTTGGACCTATTTTATTAACATGTAGACATAAAATTTATCTCACAAGTATATTCTATTTCATTATCAGATTGTGGCTATGGTCTCTAGTTTAACCCCCAATGACCAGGGAGATCTGCTAGTAACCTTTAAAGATCCTTCAGGAAAAATCGAGGGAACCATGCACCATTACATCTTCAAGAAGGAGGAGTACAGACTCACCACTGGTGTAGGTGCGGTGGTCATCCTAAAGAATGTCGGCTTTGACGACCGTCGGAATTCCGTCAGTTAATTGAGCCGTCAGACAACCGTCGGAATTCTGGGCTCCGACGACATTCCGGCGGTTTCCTGACGGATTCCGGTGATCCGTTGGCCGTCAGAATTCCGTCGGGGTAGCCTGACGGAATTCTGACGGATTTGGAATTCTGACGAGATAGAACCGACGGAACAAATCCATCAGAAATCCGTCGAAAAACCCCTGATTCCGACGGATTTCTGACGGATTAGTCCGTCATAAACCGAGATGTTTTCTTGTAGTGTTACCGTCTGGTTTAGCTCCAAAAGACAAGACATTGTAAGATTGAGCAGAACAAGAGGAGATGAAGAAGAAGAAGACGAAAAGAAGTGAAGCCATTGTTTGTTGCTAACGTACGCTTTGTTGTTTAGAGATAAATAAAAGAGAGAAATAGAGAGTGGAGTAGTGGTGGTGGTGTGGGAAGTTTTAACGGTTATGGTATATATTCATAGTGTTTGTGTTATATGTGAAGGGATTATTTTGTTTGTTTTGTTTGATTTTTGTTATTTTTAAAAATTTTAGGGATTTATAATAATGATTATTGGATTCGGCATGAACGTAAAGTAACCTTTTGAATGAATAAAAGTTTAGGTGCGATGAATTTGTTTTTATTCATTCCAAACGCATCATACAATTCTATTGTTATTATCAACATGTAATTTTACAAAAATATCCTTGCACGATTTGTTTTTAAAATATCACATCAAAAAGATTTATCTTTACTCTTTTTTCTTTTCAAATACGTATACATTTGCACCCACACGCAAAATTTAATAAATGAAAATCGGGTGTGAAAGCGAAATATGCAGGAGAAGTAGAATAAAAGTTAGAAACGTGAAATTGCAATGGTCAATAGGAGTATACGAAACAACGTACGTTCGTGGAAATGCGAAGAGTTCGTTAATTTATGAGAAGAACACGCAAAGTCTTAACACTTTTGTCAGCACCTCTCAACGTGATCTAGCCGCAGAAATAATTTTACAGAAAACAAACGTAACGTAGTGTTGATAAATTCAATATTATAAAAAAATCCGTAAAGTTGTTTATGATTAGTGTTTGTCTATCTATGGCTCTATGCTGCTATATTTTCCTTACTAATCGGCTGCACAATGTGATTATTTTTATTAATAAATCATTCATTTGTTTATACGGAATGAAATATTTAATTTGAAATAGAGAATTATCTTGAAAGTGGGTTTGTATCTGACCCATATTCCTTGAAGGAAAGGTAGAGTTGAATTCCATATACTGGAGTTGAATTCCATATACTGATGGGGACATATAATGGCAATGAGAAGGACAAGACAAGAAGTTCATGGACTGGTTTTCACTCTATATATTGAAGACAACTGTTAACTTTCAAAAAAAAAAAAAAAAAAGGTCATGGACTGGTCCAAGCCATTTTGTTTATGTTTTGTAAATGAATGGATGACTTGGCGAGTGGCGACTCCTTTAAAAAAGGGAAACCATTCTCCACGTATTTGATTTTCCTTTGTTGTAGTTGTAGGGGATTGAAATCATATTTTCGGTTTTTTTTTTCTATTTTAGCAAAAAACCAAATCAACGAGTAAACGCATAACTTTTTTTTGTTTTTTTTTTCATTCCTTTCCCAATGGGATACCAATTGATTGTTATTGGTGTTATTGATTGTGTATTTTAATAGATTTGTAAATTTTATATGGATTTATAAATTTTATAATATTTAGAAATCTTATAGAATTTAGAAAATTTACCATTTGTATTTTTAACTAGGAAATAATTTCAAATCCACTAAAACCCACTTTAAAATTAAATATATAAATAAATCCGTAAGATTAATTAACATATGATTTGAATTAGAATTTATAGACCATACAACCATGATACAAGACTTGAACATGGATTTTAAAATCATATAACCAATATATAACATTAGATTTTTTTTTTGATCTCCAGATCCATTAAATTATACGAACCAATAAGAGGAAAATTTCAACTTAACATTCGCAGATAGTTAACCAGTTGAATGCATTATATCTAACCGTTATAAAAAACATATACAGTAACAACAAACAAGCTATGGACTCAGATGAATGTGAAATATATTCATTATTAATCTGTCACAAAGTGGAATATATCATGTTTGATTGAAATATTGGGTTTGCGCATTTATAAGTTGCTCTAATGCTATTTTTTAAAAATGTAATTTAATGGGAATCTTTATCATCATACTATATATACTCTATAGTAGCAGCCAAATGGCTAAAGCCACTTGGTTTCGTATACTTACACTGTTGCCTACTTGCCCAATTTTGTTTTAAAAAAAAATAAAATCAGATTACATATATTTTGAGATAGAATTCTTAAATTTTACAAATAGGATAGATTGTTGCTTCAAGATGAACATATCCAGTACTCTTATATATATAATAAATAACGGATATTACTCATGAAATTTCATAAAAAAATATATGGTTTGTGATAAATTGCTGCATACTGTTTTATTATAACTTCGAAATTCGGGGCAAAACGTTAATCTCCGTATATTAATATGTTATGATAGCAAAAAGGTTTATGCTAAGGTAGTGATAATGTCTGGAATCTGGATGATCTATCCACATGTGTTAGATTTTCTTAACATAGTTTCATTATCAAATTTCGAGTAATACTATCAAAATATAAATCAATTTATTCTGAAATGAGTATAAATGGGAAAGCAATATTTGGATGAATAGATTGTAGAGCAACGACATGGTTACGGAACGTGACAAGTGGAAGAAAATACGGAGAACAAATTGGCCCAATGATCACACCGAAAGGTTCTTTAAATTTCCACTAATATATTTCTTCCTTATACTACTTGAATGTAATCATAAGTCAAACATTTGATTACTCACATTTTCCAAGTTCATGCACTCTAATTGACGTGCTAAACTATTCGAATATACTTTTTCCCCGGTAATTACAATCAAGGTCAATGAAAAGATCATGATGTGCCGTATTAGATATATCGAAAGTTGATTTTTAACTCAATCCTTGCTTAAAAAACCTAAAAGAATGATGCTTCGAAAAAATGCTTAAATTGTTGTATGTAATTTAGGATAAGCTTGTGGCCGAAGTTATTTACATTGTTAATTGTATTTCATTATCCCTAGATCTGATGCCCACCCCATGTGCCTTTTTAAGTTAAAGGTAATGCATATAATTCTATAATTGATTTGGCATAATTATTTTACCAAAACCATAAAATTCTAAGTGTCCACAATGAACCCAACTGAACCAAAACGAGTTTGCTTAATAATCAACTGGTGATTTAAAATTTAAGAAACTACAGTATAACTGAAAAGTTCAAAATTTTAGCCTATATCTTTGATCCAATATTCCAATGTATAGGATTCGATCATAAACCAACCATCAAAGTATATATATTCAAATATTAATTTTAATATCTTCATTACTAGTATGTTGTTCAGGAATGATCACATACATTGCAAGATCTGAGAAATATGATGGTTAAGTTCACGTAACACATTTATTACGCATGCATATATGCTTTGCCGCATTTATTGGTAAGAGCAATTGCAGCAATGTTATTATGGTGGGTATCAAAGCCCAGATATTAATAAAAAATACATTTGAAACTCAATTTGGGTCTGATCAGTTTCAGTGAGCTGAGACTCATTTTCTGGTATCACGGGACACGTGAACGATTCTCATTGGACGGTGTTATTATTTTCTGGGGGAAAAGAGAAAAAAAAATTATTTGTTGAGAAAAATAAAACTAATATATTTTAGAGGCTGTGGCTTCACAAAATCTCTGGATTTAACACGCTTTTTTTGGAGCTCCGGGAACGTCTAATGATCTCAATGTTCTTGACCAATCACCGGTCTTTGATGATATATTGCACGGTAATGCACCACAAGTCAGTTACTTTGTCAATAACCGTGAATACCATATGGCTTATTATCTCACAGATGATATAATCCGAAATGGGCAACATTCATCCAATCAATTTCCCGACCACAAGGTGCGAAAGCTTCATTATTTGCTAGTTGTCAAGAAGCTGCTAAAAAAGATGTCGAGCGTGCTTTTGGAGTTTTGCAAGCTCGGTTTGCTATTGTTCGAAACCCAGCTCTATTTTGGGATAAAGAAAGAATAGGCAAGGTAATGAGAGCATGTATCATATTACACAATATGATTGTAGAAGACGAACGAGACCAAAAGACTCAGTACGATTTATCTGAATTCGTACAAGGAGAAGGAAGCGGGACTTCACATGTTGACTACACATTTTCTAGACAATCATCGGTAAATGAGAACAATATGATGCTCAATCGAGCTCGAATTCGTGAAGAAAGAACGCATCGACAATTAAAAGAAGATTTGGTTGAGCATATTTGGCAACGATATGGCTCAAGTTAAGACTAGAACCGACTTATTTGTCTTTTCATCATGATTTTTTAATTTGTTTTTCAATTTTACGTTTTTTTTAGTGAATTTTACGTTTTTACGGATTATAATATAATTTTTTTTACAATCTTCTATTTATATATTGCTTTTATTATTAGCCATTTTGCAAAAAAAAAAAAAAAAAAATTTTATGATACCGGTTTCGGTTTTACCACTGCAGACGAATTTATAAATAATTTCACTTTGAGTCTCAAAAATTAAACTAATATTAAATTTAATCATAAAATATAAGTTTTGATACCCACACAATATTATTGGTGTGGATGCTCTAAAGGACATCATCATGTTGAGTTCATGTTTCTCTTTGATTGTCACGTATAGGGATGTCAAAATGGGTCAAAATTTATGGACTTGACCCATCCAATCCAACCCATGAATCCTAATGGATTGAGAATTTTGATCCTAATGGATTAATGGGTCAAATGGTTTATGAGGCCAAATGGTTTGGATTCAAATGGGTTGAACTAAAGTGGATTAATGGATAACCCATTTCCATCCATTTATTTTATAGTAACTAAATGGATTATTAATAAAAAAGTTCTGACTTCTGAGTAAACAAAATCAGCCTCTCGTCTCTTCTCTCAGATCTTCGATACACTCAAATTATTGATAATAACTAAAAATTCTCTCTCTCTCAGATCTTCGATACACTCTTTAATCGAAACAAATCGATTTCGTCGTCTTTGCAATTGAAACAAATCGATTTCCCGGTGAATTTTTCCGGCGAAGAGACGAATGGAGGCTCTTTCCGGACTTGAGTCGTCGCCTGCTGGGTTAATCACGTCGGCGAGCAGATCTTTAGCAAAGTTTCCTTCCGAATCATCTCACCAACATCAGAACCAGGCTCCTCGTCTCACCGTAGAGCATCGTTCTTATTCAATCGGGTAAAAACGTTGATTTGATTTTGTGGGCTGATTTTGTAAATATTATTCGTTTGATCTATGCTTTTGAATCATGCGTAAATAACATGCGATTTTGTGGGCTGATTTTTATCCTGTTAATCCTATCGTTATATTCTTAGAACTAGTTGTTCCACTGGTTATTACAATATGTTAATTGGTTTCTTGCAGCTATTTAGAATTAGCTTGTTGATATATCTTTGTTAATTGGTTTTTGATGGTCACCCACCTTGCTTACTCATTATTCTTCTCATGATATAGTTTGAATAAATATTTAGTTAATTGTTGATATATCCTCAGTGTTCGTGCCTGTGATTTGTGGACCTTTCTTCATGAATCCAACATGTTAAGTTGATTGATCAGCTTCATATTCCTAACTCTTTAGGTGATTGAGATATTCAACACTCTATGTTTGTGATTGTACATACTCTTTAATTTTCTGTGGTTTCTCTGTGAGTAATATAAAGAGGTGCCATCCTTTTATCTTATAAGAGCTACAAACAAGCATATAAGAATATATGATATTACATTGACAAGTCGTTTTGCGATGTTGTGCACACATTTTAAACCGTATTGTGCAGCTTCGATACTGATGTACATATTTTGCTTTGCTTTTTGGGTTATTTTAATATGGTTTTACTGGTTCAACTATTCTCGTTCTCACTGTTTATGCTAAATCCATGTACTGCTTTTGGGTTATTTTAATCTGGTTTTGCTTTGTATGATATTGTTTTAATGTTCAATTTCCTTGATGTAGGTGATAAGAGGAAACAACATTGTTACCGTGGAAGCTCTTGAACGAGTTGGAAGATCTTAGCTTTATTACTTTGCACTACCAGTAATTTTATAAAAACGTGAATTTGTAGTATATTTTTAATTTTTAATTTTTAATTTGTTTTTTGTCAAAACATGATTTCACAATTTATTTATAAATAAATTTGTTGAATTGTTTTGTTTTTGAAATTAAGTGGGTTGGATCAATGCCAATCCAACTCATTTAAATTTAATGGATTCATGAGTTGATCCAATCCAAATACTAAATGGGTTGGGTTAATCCATGAACCATTAACACTCAACCCATTAGGGTTATGGGTTGGGTTGGATTGAAATATCTATTTTGACATCCCTAGTCACGTATATATGTGTACACACTGACACTGTTGCCGATAAATCTTAAATTATTTAGTATCGACTCGGAAATTCGTGATTGATCATATCTCAAGTTGTTTCGTTATGTTAGTTGAGTTAGTTACGTCGGAGACTTGAGGAACAATTTACGCCTTAGCCAAGATCATTAACCGTTGGTTAATCTAGCTCTCGCCATTGGTCTAGAATTGGGTTTACCGGTTTACCAGGCATTTTTTATATTACTTCACCTAAGATTACAAGTGAAGATATTTTTTTTTTTTTTTTAAATGAATGTAAAATTTATTCAAACAAAAAAACCGTTTTACAACAAATGCATCATTTTTTGAATAAGATTTAACAATTTCATAATCTTATAACTTTTAAAAAATTGCATCATCGCGAAGCAAACCACGTTTCCATTCCTCCTTCGTATCGTTGATCTCTCATTTCTCGAATAGTTGATAACCTATTACGAACATGTTTGTCGATGAAAATGGCTAATTGCTTTGCATCGATCGGATTTTGGATGTGTCTCCTACTATTTCGTTCTCTCCAGAGAGTATGGGTAGCGGTTTGAAATACATACCGCAGCAAGAAAAGGCAAATCTTGTCTTGTGAGGTATCCACCAAACGCTCTAGAATTTGATTCCAAGTCGTTGTGTACTCGTTGTGTACTGTTGAGCAAGTAGCTTTCGGATTAGTATACTCCACACTTCCTCCGAGAACCTACACTCAAAGTAAAGATGACTCGAGATTCAATGTTACTATGGCAAAAGACACAAGAGCCGTTGACACCAGCATTCCACCGAAGCATACGATCTCCCGTAGTAAGTCGATCTTGAATAGCGAGCCAAGCATGAAAAACATATTTTGGTGTATTATAGGAGAACCACAAGCCTGTCGACCACCCCTTGATAGGCTTCTCTTCACGAATCATATTCCATGTCGTTTTAGAATTGAATCGTGGCCGAAAATTGATGCTGAAAGCTATCACATTTTTATTTCCATCGTCACATGCTAAAACCTCTTTTCGTCATTGCTCGTCAATAACATCCTCAATATCGTTATATGGAGAATGGCGGTGATTACGTTTTCGGTGAGTTTGTAAAACAGTCTCTACCGAAGAGTCAATCCGTATTCCCAAATCGATACAACCTCGTACTCCCACCATTTCAATCAATCTACCTTTTGATGACCATGTATCATACCAAAACGACATTGAGGCACCATTATGGAGATCCACTTTGACAAGATCTTTCGCTACATCTCGATATTTCAAAAGTTTTCTCCACATCCAAGAACCAAGAGAGGTGGTTTCTTTGATAGTCCAGAATGATCCCTTGCGGATTAAATAGTGATGAACCCAATTCACCCATAATGAGGAAGGAGAAGATAAGATTCTCCATATGAGTTTTAAGCAACTCACTTTTTTATTTGAATAATTTTTACATTTAATTGAAGAAAAAAAATATGGGTCAATGAACCTCAAAAGAGATATTTACGAATTTATTTTCTTTTTAACCATGGTCGAGTTCAGAATAAAAAAGAAAATAAATTCGTAAATATCTTTTTTGAAGTTCATTGACCCATAAAATTTTTTCAATTCAATGTAAAATTTATTCAAATAAAAAAATTGTTTTTATAACAGATATTTATTTTAGAAAAGTTTAGTTTGTGATTACTAATTAATAAATATAATCTTAGAACTTTTTACCGGGAGGTGAACCACAACTCTATGCTATCGTCGTGTCGTATCGAACATCTCTCTTCTCTAATCTTATTGCAAGAAGTAGGAAACGAAGTGGTCATACTACGCACCCAAAAGCCATCCGCGTTCGTGGGTGATCTTTTTTTTTTTTTTAATTTAGTCGTTGACTTCTACACACAAAATTATAATTTATAGGCATTAGCCAACATACATATAGGCTTTAGCCATGTGATCTTGTATATAAATTCAAATCATTTTTTTAAGAAAGAAACCAGTATAATTTAACTATATTCATCTAAATAAACCATGTCTTGTTAATTTTCCTTAGATTGCAATTGTAAGTTTCCATTGATTTGATTCATGCTAAATTAAACTACATCTGTCCCATTATATAAGATTTTTTTTGTTAAAAGCGTGGAATTTAAAACTATCTAGTTTTTTATTTTGGTTTTATTTTTTGCATGAAAAATATCTTTTAATATTTAGTTAAATACCAATCAACCAATAAGAATAAATACTGCATAACATAAAATTAGAAATGGTCACAATATATTTAACTTTGTACAGAAACTTGAAAAATCAAATAAAATGGAACAAAAACATAACTCTTAAACATCTTTATATTATGGGAGGAAGAGAGTATATTTTGAGCTCTTATAGGTCGATTTTTTTCTCCAATACATACATACATAGTAGCTACATAAAGGCAGGAGGAGATGGACATATATTAGTATATTAGAGAAGATAAATATAACCCACAAAATATCTAATTATTTATTATATTAGAGTTATGAATTGTGATATGCAAAACAGGTGTATGTTTTAGCTGGCCTAAGAAATAGTATGTTTCTAGACTTCGAAACAAGTTGGGCTTCCAAAAAGTAATCAAGACCTTCAATCCTGCATAGATAAATAAGCCCACAATAAATCAAGAACCATTGTTGTTTCGTCTTGTTCTTGTTTTGCTTTTGATTTTTTTCCCTTATTCAGTAGCACAAGTTACGCAAATGTTGTTATGTGATACAAAGCATAAAGAAAAAAGAGATGCTCTGTCTAGAACGTGACACCACAAAACTATAGGCGTTTTGTTGTCTCAAGGGTCATGAATATCTCATTCAAAATTACTTGACAATGAACAACATATTTAAATTCGTAAATTTATTGCCGATGTAAGACTTCTAACATGCTCACATACTGAGTGAATCTGTTTTTTTTTTCTTTTTTTTTTTCAGATTTCTACTTTTTACAAAATTTGATTTTTTTCTATATGTCGTAAGATAAAGGGGCGGAGCTATGTGTAGGGTAGGGGGTCACATGACCCCGACTAATTTTGTTTTTTTGGTAATTTGTTTAGTGTTTGATTAAATTATGTGATATTATTTGGTGTAAACCCAATGTTTGACCCCTCTAATTTATTTTATTTATTGTTTGACCCCGTTCATGAGAATTTAAAATTGTAGAATTGAACTTTCACGTATAAATATTATTTTTATTTGTTATCATTATTCTCTTATGTGTTGGTTTTTTTTTCCAGCAACAAGTTAATATTATTCATGTGTTGGTTTATAACCAGTTTTTTTTGTTTCTCATATTTTCAAGTTTTGTTAGCATTTTTGTATAATTTTAAAATATTTTTAGTTAATATTTTGATTAAAAATTATAGTAATATATTATATAATGACCCCAGTCAAAAAAATTTCTAGATCCGCCACTGGTAAGATATATATATATATATATATATATATATATATTTTGTTCAACATTTGTATCGGTAAATGTTTATACAATCTGTTCCATTTTCTTCATTTTTTTATACTTCACTTTCTTAAATAAGTTATTCAACTATTCAGGGTTTAATTTTATTTCCTTAGAACATACAATTAATTAAAAATAAACTATGAAGAGGTTTATAGGAGCCATGGATCGCATATATTCCCGCCCAATTATCCTACAGAATGTCCTCCATGTGACACTACAACAAATTTCCAATTGTGACAGATAACTTTTGTTTCTAAGTTTCTTCTCTACTTGATCAATATTCCTGTTTTGTCACCGAAAAAATATTTTAAAAAATTGATTTTTTATCCGTCATATGTATTATCAACAAACTATTTGAAATCTAAAAAAATAGATTAGATTACAAGTATCAAACTTTCAATGAATTAATTTACAAAGGATACTCACAAACATTTGCATATAGATTTTGATAACGTGGAAACTGAGACTACTATATTGTTTTGCAATTCATGAGTCTCATAGACTAATATTCGTACAATAACAAGTTGTACACACAATAGCATGGAATCAAGTAACATTTAGATCACTTATATTTTAATGCACCGTGTATAACGCGATTAGCCATTAATACACGGATCGTCCGATCTAATACAAAAAGTAGTTTCTCCCTATATATAACATTTCTTCTAAATCACTATAATCATACAATTGCATCAAAATTAGAAAAAAAGGGAAAGTGTAAGATGGCCAATTGCATCATTTTTCCCTTTGCCATCACATTATTCTTCATTCTCTTCTTTCTTATCAATTCATCAAACGCAATGCCATCATTTAACGTACAAAGATACGGAGCTAGAGGTGATGGGAGAACAGACGCGACCAAGCCATTTTTGACGGCTTGGTCATTAGCATGTGGCTCACGAGCTCGAGCCATGGTCTACATTCCTCGTGGAACATACTTGGTTAGCAACCTAGTCTTTTGGGGTCCTTGCAAGAACGTAATAGCTTTCAAAATTGATGGAACACTTGTAGCTCCGGCGAATTACTGGAGTATAGGTGATTCCGGTTATTGGATTCTCTTCGCTAAAGTAAACCGAATATCGGTTTCCGGTGGAATCATTGATGCCAGAGGAGCTGGTTATTGGTCTTGTAGAAAGAAAGGTGGTCATTGTCCTCAAGGTGCAAGGGTATGTTCACATCAAAACATGATTTTGATTTAATAATTTCGGTAGCTTTCTTGGTATATATATAATCAGAATTATGGTTTCTTTGGCAGTCTATATCGTTCAGCTGGTGTAATAATGTTCTACTAAGTGGCCTAACTTCGATAGATAGTCAGAATATGCACGTGACGTTTCATCATTCATCTAATGTTCGGATTCAAAACATAAGGATTAGGGCTCCAAGTGGGAGCCCTAATACCGATGGAATCCATGTCCAATCTTCTTCTGGAGTCACTATTAGCGGTGGCAACATTGCGACCGGTGATGACTGCATTGCTCTTAGTCAAGGATCAAGGAACATTTGGATCGAACGGGTGAATTGTGGACCCGGACATGGAATTAGGTTACTAAAATTTGACGACAATCGAGTTAAATATGATAGTTTAGTACAATTAAGGCACTAATATGGGTTTTTCTTTTAAATGTGATGCAGCATTGGGAGTCTTGGGGATTACGCTAACGAGGAAGGTGTACAGAATGTAACGGTTACGAGCTCTGTTTTCACCAAGACGCAAAATGGAGTAAGGATAAAGACTTGGGCTAGACCGAGCAGAGGATTTGTGAGAAATGTGGTATTTCGAAATTTGATAATGAGGAATGTCCAAAATCCGATGATCATCGATCAGAACTATTGCCCTAATGGAAAAGGATGTCCTCGTCAGGTGAATAACCTAATCAGTTTTGGCGTGGTCCAAATCTCTTATATATATATATATATATATATATATATTTTTTTTTTTTTTTTTTTTTGTAAAATTCATTCTAATGGAAACTCGTTATGATTTTTTCTATCATAATAGAGCTCTGGTGTGAAGATAAGTGGAGTGACTTATGCAAACATAATGGGAACATCAACAACACCAATAGCTATGAAATTGGATTGTAGTGGAAGCAATCATTGCACAGGGATTAGGTTACAAGACATTAAACTCACTTACATGAGAAGATCATCATCTTCTTATTGTAGGAACGTTCATGGACGAGCTTTTGGAGTTATGGTTCCAAGAAATTGTATGTGAAATTAATCAGAATCCAATATTTATCAATTTGGAATTTATACATATAAACCCTAAGATTAATTGTTGGGTGTAGATATGTTATAAGGTCATGCCTTTGATTTGTTTGATATTTCATAACCTTAGATTCATCCAAAATTTGAATGTGGTGAATTCTTTGGTGTGAATGGAAATAAAAGAGAACATTCAATTTTATTGTTGGCTCATCAATGCCCTTGTACTAATTCTATAATTATAATTGGTAAGTTCATTTGATGATGTGTCCATATATCAATGGTTGATGATTTTGAGGTTTTTACGTTGACTGTGAATTACCGTAAGATTCGGAGGACTTTCCGTTCGACGGCTAAGATCCGATCCCCCTCCCTACCATTACCACATGTCACATGACAATTCCATAACATAAGGATTTTATATGTTTCTCTTAATATTCTTCTGATTTGATAATTCTGTTAACAATATACAAATGTTCTAGCATATACATAAATATTTTTTATCTACTGAAAAATAAATAAAATATCTAGAAAATTTATCTTGATCTTGATTTAACCAATAGTATAACAAATGAAATCAATTGACAAAGCCGAAAAACAAAACAAATGAACCTAATAAACTCATTTAATACTCACCCTAACTTGATGGAGTAGTTTTTTATATATATTTCAACTAGCTAAGAAAATAAATTTATCGATTAGAACTAAAAAAATTTAGTAGGCAACATATTATAAAGGGGAACGGGGATATAACATGCTTATATTAGTCGTCAATCGTCATTGCTAATCATCACATTTTCAAACCGTACATATCATTTTTCAGATCCAATCTCTAATATCCTCTACTTCACGTGATCCCCGAGATTATATACATTTGGCCACAACATATCATTAACGAGTAAAGGCTTAGGCCTGAACTAGACCAATAATAAAATTAAACGTAGTTTGAAATGTTTTCTTATAATAAAAACGTAATTACTGTTTATTGTTTAGCACCAACTTGTTAAGAAGCATATAACCAAATCCAACTAAACCAATAATAAAATTAAACGTAGTTTAAAACCCATGACACAATCAACTATCTCCTTCACCTCAAGATTGTAGAGAAAGATAATGAAGATTTGGTTACTTGATTTAGGGATATAGATTAATATTCGTGCAATAACGCTCATTAACCTTCAAAACCCATAAGTACATTTCATTCAATAACATGGAATCAAGTAACATTTAAGTCACTTATATTATAGTGTACCGCATATAACGCTCATTAATACACGGATCTTCCAATCTAATACCAGAAAAATATTTCTCCCTATATATAACCTTTTTTAATATTTCTTCTAAATCATTATATTCATACAAAGTCATCAAAATTAGGGGGAAACTTCTAAAATGGCCAATAACATATTTTTTCCTTGCACCATCATATTATTCTCCATTATCTTCATCAACTCATCAAACGCAATGCTATCGTTTAATGTACAAAGATACGGAGCTAGAGGTAACAGACTTGACCAAGCCATTTTTGACGGATTGGTCATTAGCTTGTGGCTCACGGGCTCAAGCCATGGTCTACATTCCCCATGGAAGATACTTGGTTTAAAACCTAGTCTTTTGGGGTCCTTGCAAGAATATTAGGGCATCTCCATTGTGGATCTCTAACAAGAGTATGTTATGTATAAAATAAATAATAAAACTGTATATAATAGTATTTATTAACAAGAGTATCTAGAAAAAGATAAGAGAGTCTCTAGATTGAGAGACTTTGACAACGTCGATAAAATATTAATAATTGTTATTTTAATATTATTTGTATGTGGAAGATACTTTTGTAAAAGACCACCGATGTGGATGGTCTTATAACTTTCAAAATCGATGGTACACCCATGGCTCCAGCGGATTACTGGAATATAGGTAATTCCGGTTACTGGATTCTCTTCGCTAAAGTAAACCGTATCTCGGTTTACGGTGGATCCATTGACGCTAGAGGAGCTGGTTATTGGTCATGTAAAAAGAAAGGTGGTCATTGTCCTCAAGGTACAAGGGTACTTAATTTTATAACAAAACCTGATTTTGATTTATTCGTTAGCTAGCTATATTGTTAAATATAACCGAAATTTTGATATGTTTATTTTTCGCAGTGTATATTGTTTAGCTGGTGCAATAACGTTCTAGTAAGCAGCTTAACGTCGTTAAATACTCAGACTTTTCACGTTACAATTCATCATTCTTCTGATGTTCGTAAGCGGAAGCCATAACACATTTTATATGCTATACTATACTCTTATCTTTTTTATTTTAATGGAATCTTTGGATCATAATATAGAGTTCTGGTGGAGTGACTTATGCAAACATAAAAGGAACATCAATAACACCAATAGCTATGAAACTGGATTGCATTGGAAGCAAATCTTGCACATGGATTAGGTTACAAAACATTAACCTCACTTACATGAGAAGATCATCAGCTTCTTATTATAGGAACGCTCAAGGACGAGCTTCTGGAGTTATGGTTCCGAGGAATTGTATGTGAAATCAGAATCCGAGATATAAACCCTAATTAAAGATTGTTGGATGTAGATGTGTTACATACTTATACATATAAGGTGATATCACACCGATGTTTGATGTTTCATAACATAAGATCCGCATAGATTAATTATAACTTTCTATTCTAAATCTAGAAAGATTTCCTCAAAAATTATTTTTCAACATCGTCAACGATATCTTTTTAAAACTAACAAGGTTCACGCAAGTCAAGGTTGTACAAGTGAACAAAGAACAACCACAAACTCATAACACTTGGGAATTTTTAAAACAAAAAGAGATGTTTCACACAAAATCTCATACACCATCTGAGTGCCTAATTGTATGGTTAGATCGGGTGGCCTCTGATTCCAGAAAGATATGTTTCACACAACATCTCATAAATTTACGCTTTCCGGCCTCACCAGAGCTTTATTTTTGCCTAGTCTTGAGGGTTGTACATAACTGAATGATACTCTGTTTGCAAAAGAAGCTATTTGCATTTTCAATTAAGATGGTTAAAAGAATCTCAATTTTCTGCAGCTCATTCATTGAATCACAACAAATCTCAACAAGGTTCTAAATATAAGTAAAGGTTTTACAAATGAAAAAGACACGAGTGTTCACTTCCAAACATGTCTTGAGTTGTTATTCACTAAACAGTGGAAGCAATAACAAGCACAAACCCAAATTCTCTAGCATTCAGCTAAAAACAAAAGACACAATCATCCAAGAAAACAAAAATTTGACAACATTCAAGTCTATCTCTCGTATGGTCGGTCGTTCATCAAACGGTAGCAGAAATAGCATGCTCTATTCTACATGGGTAAGCACTACATCATACCACTCAACGTTCCCCCACATCTCATCATCATCGTTGTTGCGTCTCTCAAGCGCAATCACCGCGCACCAAATCGTCATCTTCTTAAAACAACTCGAACGCACGTGCCACAACACAGCCATCTTTCCACCGTAATCCGTCAATGTAGCAGCACACCCGGGATACTTAGGCAATCATTTCACACCCATCAAATTTCTCAACATGATAAACTAAGTGTCATGCCATTTGAACACTCCATCATCGTAAAAGTAAACCACATTCCCAATCACGGTCAAGAATCCCATATCCAATCATATGTGGCATATATTATCGCCACATATCTTCGTAACAGAGCACTTAACAGGGCACGTAACAAGCTCCCAAGTTTGCGTTTTCGGATCGAATGCTACAATTAATTTATAGTCACTCGCTTAAAATGATGAATGATTTAATTATGGATGGGCTCTTTAATTTAAATCTTAATGGCCCGAAATACCCAAATTTGAATTATTATTTCTGAGCGAGAAAGTGATTAAACCAAGTGCTCTATTTTGCCCATTTGTTCTCTGTAAAGCTGTTTAACGATATCTTCGGCCTCAAGTCAACATGTTCGAATATTCAAATAAGAACATGATTAACTATTAATTTAGTAGGTTAGTTGCAGAAGAAAACCATTTAAGAGTTGAGACTAACCGTCGTTGGTAACGGTACGGTCCATCATGCATCCATTCATCTTCACGTAAGCCCATGTGATAAATATAATGTTGTCAATTTCCCAAATGACATGTTACCTGTTTTTTTGACGTGATAAGCTATCATTGGTTGACTTTTACTAATCCTGATTTTTTTTTTCTTTTGAAATGCTTATGTTGACTAGTGCTTCTTACGGCCGTAGGATTCGGAGAATTTCCTGCATCTACGGCTATGATTGAATATAACATGCCATAAATTATGCTAACCATGGAAACCTGATCTAGTGGTTCTCTTTTTTCTCTTTTAATATAGAGAAATACTTTTAGAATTTAAATAACATTAGAAAAGTCCACGGGATAATGGCTCAATTATAGCATTATTACATTCTCGATTTGAAAGTCTACAAATTTTACAAGTGAACATGGATCACATGCTTACTTGTTTATTTGTCAACATTATTTGCTTTAGGATTTCACAACTGCTTATCATCATCACATGCGATTATACGCACCGTAGATATCATTCATTGAAATTAATTTATGATCATTAATCCATCATTACCATTATAATTTATATAGTTTTATATACCACTATTTATATACAATTACATATATAAATACCCCTTTTAACCGTTTATTTTTCCTTCACCCTCACACTTAAACATAAACACAAAACATAAATACTTTTCAAATCTTAAAAATCTATAAAGATTTATCACTCTTATTTCTCTTTGTAAGAAACATTTAAATATGGATAATAAGCTTGTCGCAACTATTTTGTTGATGTTCTTCTCAAGCTTATTGTTTATGAAATCATCAATGGCTGCTTCCAACTACAATGTGGTTAGCTTTGGCGCTAAACCGGACGGTCGAACCGACTCCACCAAAGCCTTCCTCGGCGCGTGGCAAGCAGCTTGTCGTTTAGCTACAACTGTCACTATTACAATTCCGAAAGGAAGCTTCTTGCTAAAACCGGTGGAGTTTCGCGGTCCATGCCGCAGTAGAATCATGTTTCAGATCTATGGAACGATTGTAGCTCCTTCCGATTACCGCGGTTTGGGAAATTCCGGTTACTGGATCTTGTTTGTTCTAGTTGACCGGATTTCGATCAATGGAGGAACGTTAGATGCTAGAGGTGCTTCTTTTTGGGCTTGTCGAAATTCCGGAAAGAGTTGTCCTGTTGGCGCCAGAGTAAGATAACCGTTTAAACTATCTTTTAGATGTTCTCAATATCGCGGTTTACGATCTTGCTTTCGGTTTTCTGAATCAAGAAACATTAAAATAGTACAACTTCTATTAATTGTTCTTTACTTTATTAATTTACTAGAATAATACCTTCGCGATGCGAGGATTATTTGAGTTACTGTAAATAGTTATGTTTTAAAACTACATACATACGTTTGATATATGTAAATATGGTTTCAATCATTAAATTATTTGATATAATAACTAACTCATGCTTACATATTTTAATGATCTTTTTTCATGTTATGTTGTAAATTTTAAACATGTTAAAACATATCATTAACCAATTTTTCTTTATCTTTGCTTTCTCGTTGATCTAATATTAACCAATGTTGTTAATTTTCCTTTTTGAGTAATTAACAATTTTAATATTGAAATACTTACATATTTAAATAATTGACATGTGTTAAAATATAATCGGCTACTTATACACGTGTCGCGATCTCGTGCATTACAATTTTGCGAACTCTCCTTTATATAATAAGTATATAGAGATATTAATTGACCAATTTAGAGACTGACAAAATTTATTGATTTATTGAGCTATTAATTTATTGAGTATTAATCTATCTAACTTCTACTAGTTAAATTAAATTGGAATCAATAGCGGAATGAATTTATTCGGATTAAACACTGCTAATAGAATTGATGATGATCTTGTTGTTTGCAGTCAATGACGTTTAATTGGGCAAACGACGTCATAGTGACCGGCCTAACTTCGTTAAACAGTCAAGCAACACATTTGGTTATAAACAGCTGCAAAAATGTAGTCGTTCGAAAAGTAAAGCTAGTGGCTCCAGACCAAAGTCCCAACACAGATGGCCTTCACGTTCAAGCTTCTTCTGGTGTAACCGTAACCGATAGTATATTTCAAACCGGAGATGATTGTATATCTATCGGTCCCGGAACTCGTAACCTCTACATGTCTAAACTAAATTGTGGTCCAGGCCATGGAATCAGGTAATGTTACACAATTGACGATGACTTGCAAAGCAAGATTCAAATATTTTAAATATATTCTGATTCTTATGATTATAAATTGTTTGTATAGTATTGGGAGTCTAGGGAGAGATGCAAATGAAGCTGGAGTAGAGAACGTAACGTTGATAAACTCAGTGTTTTCGGGTTCGGATAATGGTGTTCGGATCAAGACATGGGCTAGACAAAGTAATGGTTTTGTAAGAAACGTTTTGTTTCAGAATCTTATCATGAAGAATGTTCAGAATCCGATCATTGTTGATCAGAATTATTGTCCCACTCATCAAGGTTGTCCAAGTCAGGTATAAATTAATTAATCGAAATCAAAATCTAGATCTAGCTATATATACAATATGAAAAATTAATCTTGATTTGGTCAAATTTTATCATATGTTTGTAGGGTTCTGGAGTGAAGATTAGTCAGGTTGTGTATAGGAACATACAAGGAACGTCGCAAACGCAACAGGCTCTAACGTTTTATTGTAGTCGCAGTAATCCGTGTCAAGTGATTAGATTGCACGATATTAAGCTAACGTTCAACGGTCGGTCCGCTACTTCTGCTTGTAAGAATATTAGAGGAGTTAAAGCTGGTGTTGTGATGCCACAAGGTTGTCTATGATTTCAAGAATTTCAAAAAGTAAAAAATGTTTCAATGACATTACACTGTCGTAGACGCAAGAGTATTATTTGTGTTCTGTGATCGAGTTGTTTTGTTTTGCGTCTTAATATGTATGTATTGTATTTGTATATCATGATACTTTAATTTGTACTCTTTTTTGGTACAAAGCTTTAATGTATTGAAGGCTAAGATAGTTACTCATTAGAGTTGTATCCAACATTCGATTATGATTTATATATTAAAGGTTTCATCATTTTACAAAGATTGAACCAAAACGAAACTGAATTTTTTGGCAAACCAGCCCAAAGAGAATACAAGTTGGTTTCATCTAGTAATATTTGTTACAAACCCAAAACAAAAATAAAGAATTCGAAACAAAAACTCAAAATGTTTTTTTCCTAGGCATAGTTACAGAAGGTCATTAGATATGAATGTAAAAAAATGAATGAAACGAAAGTTGGTATTTGTATGTAAGATACAAACAAGTAAGAGTTTGGTTGATATATTCTACAGTTTTGAGGAAGGTCCATACTTAGTAAATTTACTGATCTCTTGAAACAACAGTCAACGTTTGTTGTGGCCACTTCGGCTCTCCTCTCCCGTCGTTGAGTTACTATTCTTCTTCCCACTATCTGACTTGTATGAGCTCGAATCTCCATCGTTCTTCTTCCAATGCGGCGACTTGTATGAGCACGAATCTCCATCGTTCTTCTTCCCACGCGGCGACTTGTATGAGCACGAATCTTCATCGTTCTTCTTCTGAGATTTGGAGCTAGAATCTTCATCGTTTCTCTTCTGCGACTTGGAGCTAGAATCTCCATCGCCCTTCTTATTCTTATGAGACTTGGAGCTAGAATCTACATCGCTTTTCTTCTTGGAGCTAGAGTCTTTATCACTCTTCTTCTGAGACTTGGAGTTGGAATCTCCGTCGCTTTTCTTATGAGACTTGGATCCAGAATCTCCATCATGCTTCTTACTACTCTGGGATTTAGAGTCTCCTTCGTTCTTCTTCAAACTCGTGGATTTGGAGTTTGATGGATTGGAGTCGAGCCTAAGAGTCTTAGCGGAGAAGCAGTGGCGCACATGGACACGATGGCATACAGTCTCAGTCGAACAACTTCCTTGCACATTCACCACAAGTATCGCTTCGTTATCTCGAGTATCCTCACACCACCAATTCTGCAGAATCCCATCTACAAACTCTTCCAATGTATGGAACTCCTCGTGGTGTACCGATATTTCCACTGAACTGTCCGGTTTTATAGTTCCTGCAGCCGGCATTACCTGAAAAAAGGAAGACCGAATCATTAAAACGAGTCTTGAGAGAGTTGTGATTCAGATTTTGATGGTTTAAGTTTGAATACCTCGAGCCACCGTGGGAAACCAAAAGAGCCTAAAGGATGTAATTCCAATGTATCTTCGTCTTCTTTCATCATACTCTGCCCTTCGCATAAGATTCTGAATACGGCGGTCTCATTGATAGATTTGTTGATGATGCTAAACACGAATGTGTCTTGGTTCTGGAGAACAAGGTTGTTGCTGCTAACAACTGTCTCTGGTACATAGCGTAGGTCGTTAAGTAATGCTTTGACTTGTTCGTTGGTTTTGATGATTCTCCCAAATTCTTGTCTCCTTACCGATCTATCAACATGCTCTATCTTCACATGGAATTTGCAACGGACGGGTTTGTGATCACTCTCTGTCACATCCATACAAGCATCATACCTGTCCATAACCCAACGAAATCGTTAAAAGACTCTTAAGAAGATAGGAGTTTGAATCTCTGTATCAACGAAAGAAAAGCTTACAGCATAATGGAAGCAACGACAGGACAATCTAGACTGCATTCAGATTCTGGACTAGTTCGCGTATCTCTGTATATTACTCTATCACACCACGCAGGAATCCGCTTTTTCTCCCCTGAATCGTAGCCTGAGGAAGAAAGGATTGACGATAAACTTCACATTTAATATGCTACAGACAATTGCATACAAGTGCGGTTTTATGTACCTCCTAAGCCAGGCCGGTGTCTTTCAAACTTATAAGTTGGAGGGAAAGTAATGACGGCTTCACGCATTCCTTGGAAAACTTTTCCAGCTTTCATCTCTGCCCTGAGCTGATCCTTTTCTCTAAGCCAGTCGAAGCTTCTTTGTGAGACAAAGTCCCTAGCTTCATCGTATGATATACCAAAGAGCCTGTAGTTGAAATCACCGAAAAATACAACCATGTCCGCCTCTGCTAGGTCCTGTTTCGTCTCTTCTGTGTTGACGTTTGCATTCTGCAAAAAGTGTAAAGGGTCTAAGGTAAGCAAAAAACTCAAACCAAAGGTAGGAAAAAATGATTGATTCGTAAATTAGAGAGGATGAAGAATAAAAAGGGGCTTACATTAGCGCTCTTTGTGGTATGAGAACCCGTAGTCACACCAGCTGCAAAGTTAAAAGCCATAAGGTGGTATACACAAGCAGTTGCCTTCAGCAAAGATAAAAGAGGGGAAAAGTGGGAGAAGAGATATACCGGCTGGTGCATTATGAGCATTTGATGACCGGGAGAAAGACATTGTTTTGTAGATGTGATCAAAATCAGCATTTCTGCGGTTTACAGCTTCTAGATGTGCGGCCAAGTGACAGTTGATAAAGCACATAATCCGATCAAAGACCCTAATTCTCAAACCTACACCTCCCTGGTTTTGACATACAAAAGTAAATCATGTAAGATGCCGCTGTATAAAAAATCAGAATGATCCATATTGTTGAAGAGGATGAAACAAAACGCTAGAAGCAAAGGTAATTATCTTAACTAGAAATGGAGGGGGCATAAACTAAGGTAAAGGCAAAGAAATATATACCTTGTTTCCAATTGCGCGTCCAAATCCACATGGAACCGCTGCAACATCAATATCGCCTACATGTGTTCTCAGATTCTTCCTCACCCTGAATGGAATCAAAACATTCAGGACACCATCAAATCAATGCAGATACAGATGGATAAAGCATTACTTGTTCTACTTGATAAGGTCTCCCATGGATTCTTTCAACTCACCAAAGTGATATGAGCAAACCAGCTAACTGCCTCGATCCCATGCGTTCAAAAACTGCTTTTTCGTCCAAGGTCTTCCCTATTGTGTCTATCCAGTACTGGCCAATCGAACTACCTTCATTTCCTCCTACCTAATATAGAAAGGAAAACGAGGTTAAAGTTAACATAATTAACACACCAAGAAAAGAAATAAGAATCAGCTGTTGTCTCACTGATTCTTTAGCTGCTGACATTGCCAAAAAACCAGCACCCATCTCTACTTCTTGCAAGCCTACAACAAGAATACCAACATCTGATGCTACAGAGCCTAACCAAGAAATAAGCGCATCATGGGAAGCTTTTCCCTGGCCAACATTCCATGAACCGATTAGAATCCTAACACTGTCTGTCTGTGCATATGTCCGTTCTTTTTCAGACAGTTCCGACCGTATTATCCCGTCAAGAGGCCCAGGGGATATCACATGCCATCCACGTATACCACCGTGAGTGGCTAAGCTGAAAATGTAGCCATCAGCTGCTGCCATCTTTATCACTGCGTTATTATGCCCAACCCAACCCGCGATTAGATTCCCTTCAAGATCAATTATCTGAATGTGACCACTAACATAACCAATGTATATTCTTTCCCCAAAAGTGCAGAAACACAATACAGCACATTGATGGTGATGGAAATCTTGCAACCGGTTTCCATTTCCGTCCCATTGTATAAGCAATCCATTTGTACACCCAGTCCAAATCATGCCATCCCCCGCTAATACCATCGCTTCTGTTCTTTTGGCATCTTCAGATGACCCTCCTCCTCTTGTTGCAACCCTTCTAACAGCATCCGCGGCTCCCATTATAGCATTCCTTGACCGTTGCAAGAATCCATGCGACTTCTCCTTTTTTGAAGTGGAAGCAATTTTCGCCTTTGTCTCATCTTCTGCTGGCTGATCCTGTCCCTCCCCCTTCCCCTGCCCCTGCCCTGATGGCATTTCCCCCCGGTTTTCAGTCTGACCTTCTGTGTTGAACACTTTTAGTAACTCTTTTGTTCGACCATCCCTGCAAAGATAGTTGACACCTTGAGAAAATCACACCAAAGAAGACAGAAGCATCATCAATTTTTGGATCTTATGAATACTCACCATAAGGAGAAGGTTTGAAGTTGAGCAGCCCATACTTTAGATCTTACATTATCAGCTAACAAAAATTTGACTTCAGAAGAAGATATACTACAGGAGCCGTTAACAGTAACTTGAGTCCTGAGATCAATCCCTGACCTCTCCACCAACAAAGCAGCCATATGTTTCTCCTCCAACCTCAGCGAAAGCGATTTCTCCATCGATTCCCATGTCCATATCCTAATCACACCACCTTCTGAACATGACCACAAATCACCTGCATTTTTCCGAATTTACAAGCTACACATTTCAGATTGAATTCATCACAAGAACAACATAACATTACAAATTGTAAATTACCATAAGAACTCATGATTATTGAATTGACAGGACCCTTGTGAGCTTGCCAAGCAAGACCTTCTTTAAAAGGTGTATCATCCTCATCACTACCAGCTACAAAATCCATCTTCCAAGACCTAATCTTACCATCTTTATGACCACTCCAAACAAGTCTATTCCCATTATCAACCATCAAACAAGTAGTAGGCGAAGTACTAGCCGACTCATGAAACGGTGCAGCGTCTTCGTCTCCTCTCCGTACACGGTCACTTAAACCACACCCTGGCTCAAACGCATCATCAAAATTCCAAAATCTAACACCACTCTCTTGACCAGCCCATAATTGCGTCCCTGTACAAGCTATATTCCTTAGAAATCTCCCAACCTGAGTCTCTCTCAATGGATGTGGTCTTAGCTCTAAACAAGGAGGACGAGCCGAATGTAACGGAGAACGAGTCGGGACTTTGAACATACCAACACCGCCTCCAGATCCGACGAATTCCGGAAGCGGTTGAAAATCGTCGCCGATTTCAGGCTGGTGCGTGATTAGGTAATCGTCGGAATCGCCGGGATCTCCGGCGTAAGGAAACGAGGAGGAATTGGTTGTGGTGGCGTATGGGTAGAATTCGTCATCGGAAGAATCGCCGGAGATACCGCAACCGGAGATGATTTCGGTGATTTTAGGGATATCGTCGAGGCTGTGTTGACGTTGGCGGTGGTGGTGAGGTTTTTGACCGGAGTTACGGAGCTGGTGGCTGTAGGAATGGATTTTACGAGGAGGAGGAACGGAGCTCAAGGAGGAAAGAGCATCTTCGTCGTCGTCGTTGTTTTCGTGATGATGGTTGTTGTTGTGGTTGATTTCCATGGCGGAAGATTAGGGAGGAAAGAGAGGAATGAAAATTGGGGAAAGAGGAAAATGTAAGAAGAGAAGAAGAGGAGAGAGAGATGGAGCGGAGTGTTCGGAAGAGACATGGAGAGAGTTTGTTTCATCTTCTTCATCGGAGAAGAATTCCGATTTCTCTGCAATTTACGCGCCTTCTTCTCTCCTTCTCTTGCACACTCTCCAAATTTCTCTAATTGATATTGAAATTAAGTTTAAGATTAATAGCCTAATTTAATTAATGTTATTATTTTGTTTTGTTTATATTAAGTGTAATTGTGGCTTGTCACTGTGGATAAAACTGATAAAGGTAGGCATTCGGTATATGGTTCGGTTGCGGTTCGATTGTTAGATAAATGGGCTATAAAGACCGAAACCAAATGAGTTATGGATCCATTCGGTTCGGTTTCACTTCGGTCTAGTTCGGTTCGATTTTGTATTTAAAAATCCATAATAGATTCGAATTGCTTAATGATCCGGTTCGATTCGGTATCGGTTATAAACTTACTAACCGAAGCGAAACTTATACGTAACAAGTGAACAATTAGAATTGAAACACAAAAACATCATAATTCAAATAGTTTTTGAGTCTAAGACTCTAGTGCATATTGAAACACCAAAGAGGAAAAGTTGGATTGGGTAGGGTTAGGAGTTGTGTCGGGTTGGCCTTTTGGTATAGGGTTGTTGTAGTTGTTCGGTTGTTGTTCGATTTTTTCGGTTTAAATCCGAATTAAAACCTATACACTACAAATTTTTTGAACTAATAGGTATTTTTAGAATACCCGAAACCGAACCGATATTTTTTTTCAGTTCATTTCGGTTCGGTTTTTCGGTTATGGAGATTTTTTCCCACCTTTAGACATTGTTATAAATCGTGAACATTATTAATGTTACGAATAATCATAACATTGAGAGATACAACAAAGTAAAGATAATCAAGTTATTCTTGATAGATTAGTAAAATATTACACATAATACTCTTTTTCTTGGATCAGTTGAGCTTCTTCCACCTCCCAAGCTTTTCTTTGCCCTGTTCATAATAAATTAGTTAAAATAATAGATTAGTTTAATGGTATTTCGTAAAAACACTAGTACATTGTAATAGTAACAGTTATGTTTGTATAATCATAAAATGCTTATATAATTATTATTACTATTAACAATTTTTTTAGCTAGTTTGAAATACAACTATTCTAAATTAAAAATATTAAACGTCGATAATGTTTAAAATTGTAAGTAAACTAATGACATTGTCCTATTTTTGATTATGTTAAAAGGTGTATACTGATGTTAATGTACCAATTTCCTACATATGATTACGATGGAATACATGGCATTGTGTTTATGTATACAGCATACACTACTAATACACACCCAAATCATTTTAAAAAACAAATCAACATAGATGTGAGTGTATAGTATTAGCATTTATATACCTTACGAGTGGCAATGGCATGTGGATTCTCCTCGATTGACACAGCCTTAAATCCTACCGGAACCAACACATCTTCGTACCTTAAAACCTCAACAAATACACTTCACATTTTAGCTAAGTAAACTCTTTAAGTAATACAACAACATATTATAATTTTTGAATTACCACAACATATTTTAATTTTATAATAAGATAAGAATCATTGAGAGATGAATTACGTACGTAGAAACATCTACTTTGTAGGGAGGTCCACCTTCATGGTCAGTAATCTAATTAGTTAAAACACAAACCATTAATTCATATGCTCTATGATTAGATATCATCACAGTTAGTATCTTCACACACACAAAACAACAACAACGATTACCGGATACATGAGAGTTATGAGTTCGCCATCGGGTTTTAAGAGTTCATACATGGATTTAGCCCATGCAGGTCTCATCTCCGGTTCAATTGCACAGAAGAACCTGTTAAAATTTACATTAGATTTAAAATTACTTAATTTGTAACATTATAATATGTTATTCAACTCACACGTAATCGAAGATGGAGTCGAATAATTCTTTAGGACGCCAAGTGAAAACATCTTCCTTCACGAACGAGAGGTATTGTGCTTTCGGTGACGAGCCATAAGTCTATATATAAAAGTAATTAATAAATCTTCTGTGTTATTTCAAAACAAAATTTGAATTACTCAGATGATTATTTATAACCTCATTAGCTTTCTTGAGAGCATTTTCGGAAATATCCAATCCAACAACAAAACGTTCGGGGCTTGCCATCGCAGCGACGTCGTGTCCCTACTCACATTCATAAACGAAAATGAGATCTATTTGACCTTTTAGAACTTCCAAAAGTTGCGGATTTTAGAACCATAATTATCCATCCAGAAGTACAACATCTATATCAACTAAATTGATCAGCTTTAATTCAGCTAAAACTTTTAAAACTAGACTCTCATTTTTTTTTTTTTTTTTGTCGTGCAACTCATGATTTCAGTAACTAAAACTCAGGCTGAATTAAAATTCGACTTGATTTTAATTTTTTTTACTAAAACTCTGAAAATAAGCCAAAACCGAACCGAAAAAAGAAGAATAAAGTAAGAAGACTGACTCCGCCGCAGCCGGGGACAAGAGCACGACCAAGAGGGAAAGAGGAAGATTCAACAAGATGAAGAATGAGAGGTGTGGCTCTTCCAAGGTCCCATGGTGTTATCTCTTCTTCCCAACATTTCTCCCATCCACCTGTTTTTTTACTCATTTGATTATATTCATTATTAATAATACTAGTATTGTTTTTCTCTACCTCTCAAAATCTAAAAGTATTTACATCCATTTGTATGGGTATGGAAGACGTATATGTTAAGAATATTCAATCACGAGAAGCATATTGATTTTTTGGTTATGTATTCATTTATCAAAAATCAGCTATGGATTTTCGATATGATGAAATGTTATCTATGGACTATGAAGGTTTAGAACTTCGGGGTTAAAAAAAAAAAAAAATTAGGAAAAAATATAATGTTACCTTCTGCCACGGTTTTGGGGAGGAACGAAGCAACTTCTTCAGGAGTAGGAATACGGTTTCCACCATTGTTGTTACCTGATTTTTGTTGTTCTTCAGCCATTTTTAGGTTTTTTTGCTCAAGCTCTAGTATTTCCTCTTTCTTTTCTTTCTCTCAATTTCTGATTTCTTGTGGGTCTTGAAGGTATTGATACTTTAAGCACATGCTATTGTATTTATACTTTGTAAGGGTTAGCAAATTGAATTAATAAATTTAATAAAAAGAAAGGCAAAGTACAATAATTGAATAGAAGTGATTTTATATGAAGCTTATTGTGCTATACTTTCTGCCAGTTTTATGTGTTTGCTCATTGGAACACGTAGATGTAGGTATGTTAGATTTTTGCTCCCCAATCACTTATTAAACTAAGTTGAAAAAAAGAAAAAAAAAAGTATTACGTTATGGGATTAATTTGAAGATGATTAACAGAAAACAAAAACGGTTTATGTATGGTGAAATAAAAACGTTACACTATAGTAGATACGAGGGTGACAATGATACAAATAATTTGTTATATACTAATGGTTTTCTTAATGCTATATTGATATAAATAATTTGGAGTAAATATTACTCGTATTCATTTTTTTTTTTTGTCGGCATATTACTCGTATTCATTTCATAACTAGAAAATGTAGTATCATCATATTCATATACGAATTCTTATCCATATTATGACCAAGAAAACAAAAAGCAAGAGGAATAAGTGGTCCTCACTCTATTAATCCACAATTCTCAATAAATAAAAGTAGATATTATTGTTTCATCAATTGGGCACATACATACTTATATAATATTTTCGAGTAAAACATTCATAGCTCCAAAATTGTCACGAGACTTTTTATGAGGTTGAGTGAGTGATCACAAAGAAAAGGACACAAGGGACCTCATTATTTAAATAAGACAGTGTACCACCTAACTTCCACTCATAGTGGATTATTTATCGATTTCTGCAAGTGAGTGCGAATGTGTTAGAGCACAGGCACCAATGAAACTCACAAAGTTTCATAAACATTTTTTTAATATTATTTTTAATATTTTTTTATTGTTCGAGATTTATTATGATACTTGTACTAAATCTGTTTCCAGTGGTGATCATAATTTTTTTTTTTTAATTATTTGCAAAAAAAGAGAATAATCAAATATATAAAAACATAAGATTATAAAAGGTAATATTACAATCCAAATATATAAATAGGAAAAAATCAAGATAAAAGGATAATTTTAAAATTTATTTGACATCAATTTTTTTTTTTTTACTTTCTTGAGTGATTTAAATTTGCTTTTTATTTTTTTATTTTTGACTTTCTACGGGTTATAAAATACTCTGTATAATAAAGTTTTGAAACATAAACCCGCATATATGCCGGTCCTTTCACCTAGTATATATATATAAAAACATAAGATTCAAAAGAGATAATATTACAATCTGTAAAATCGTAAAATCACTCGACAAATTTCTAATCGTTAAAAAAAAAAAACTTTACTATCATTACACAAGTGGTTAAAAAAAAAAAAAACAAACCAAACCGAATCGCGTGGTGCCACGTCAGCAATGATACCGTATCAAAACGGATCAGTTGACTGATACTGAACCCACGGTACCAAACAACTTTATTCCATTTTTTATTTGCTTTTATTCGTTGATACGGTGAGAATATCACGCCTCTTTCCCTTTTAGGTATGCCAAATTATGTATGAGAAATTAGACATTTATTCTCACTAATACGTATAAACAAGTTCATTTTTTTACCAAAGAAAGGCACTAAGAGAGTTTTAAAGTTATACAAAGATTAAGGACTATATGAAATTTGTTTTCTCTGAGACTGATACTTGGTAAGGAGGTACACCAACGCGATCATATAACCGCATAACATAATAATAAGTAATCAAAACATGTCAGAATCGCGATATATTTGTGTTGACTATAGAGAGACGTTTTTATGATTTCCTCTAACAGGAAAGATCGGTGTTATAAGCTCTCCACCATGACGCATGTATAAAGCCAACAAGACTTTTTCAACCTTCTGGATACTTAAGAACCCATAAAAAGAGTACTCAAACCTAATAAGTGTAATGACACTACAAGAAAACACAGGATTTGCGACGCTCAATTGTGACGCTTTTTGGCGTCGCTAATTTTTGCGACGCTTTAGTTACACATTTGCGATGCCTTTGCGACGACATAAAAACAAGACACAAAATTGTCGCAAATTACTTACGAAACCATATCGTCGTTAAAGTGTCATACTTTTGCGACATTTTTGCGACTCAGTTTAATACGTCCCACAAGTGCGACACTTACTATACCTAAACAAAATTGTCACTAAGTAGTGACAAAAGGGGTTTAGGGTATAGAAGTGACACTCTAGAAATCGTCACAAATAAGTCAGTATTTACGACTGATTTGCAACCGATTTGTGACAGTAAATATATTTGTGACACATTTGAGACTACTTAGCGACGCATTTGTGTTATTTTTAAACTACAAGAAACGGGAAGTGATTACATATTTATTTCAACTTTGTACATAAACTTGTACTTGTAAACACAATATAGAACATTGTAATTCGATTTTTTTGTAATTACATATATGTTCATATCCCATACCTAAGATGTTTATGCATAAGTACATAAGTTTCAATTACATAGTTTGTAAAAAGAAAACGTAATTTTAATATGTTCTTAATTTGTGCTAGTTTACTTAATGAGATAAAAAAATTAACTTAAGAACCATAAAAATATTGATTGGATAAGCTTGTACATCCAATTCTTAGTGCTAATAGTTTAGGGTTTAGGGTATAAAAGTGTGATAGTATACAAAGCATCACAAAACCGTGACAAAATTGCAACGAATTTGTCACACTATGAATTTTTTTTGCGTTAATTTTGGTCCCAAAATTTTTAGGACCCACGACTTTGCTTCACCTTTGCGACGCTTTCATTAAACGCAAAACCTTATAAAATTCTCAATTCTCTTATTTGACTAACCCTAATTTTTGGAAAGGAAATTCTCTCTCAAAAATCTTCATTCTCTTCTGATTATCTTCGAATTCTCTTCATTATATTCTTGTTCTGTTGATTTTCTCTCTCAAAATCCTCAATCTCTTCATATTATCTCTCTCGATTTTCTCTCGGTTCACTTGCATGTCCTCAAATCCTTCAAAGATGGTTGGAGGAAACAAATCTTCTAGAGGCCGTGGTGGTCGTGGTGGTAGATTGACTCCTGGTCGTGGTGGTTCGAACTCTAACCCTAGGGTTAAGGATCTAGTCGGGTTAAGGATCCAGTCTTCACAATTGATTCCTTATCTGTTTGATTTCAATTCTTCTTACATATCTAGATTCGTGGCTTTCAATTTGATTCCGACATAGAAAAAATGATCAATTCATTTTGCCCGATCTCCAATTTTCGACCTTCGCTATTAAATATTTAAGTTTTTTTTTGCAAATTATATTCCTTTTTGTAAATTCGTTCTTAGATATCTGAATTGTTTTCAATTTTTAGCTCTGGGTAGTAGTGTTATTCATGTGAAGTTGTATTCTTCTTCTTCTTCTTCTTCTTCTTCTTCTTCTTCTTCTTCTTCTTCTTCTTCTAAGTGTATAAATGATTTTTGATATTTCAGGTTCACATTAGTTGCTGATTTGGTTCTCTCTTCAAAGCAAAGAAAAAATGGTGTCGGCGAACAGAGATATGGCAGTTTACTGATTTTGGTATGTGTATATCATGAAACATGAATAACAATAGAGAAACAATGCAAACACAAAGGTACCGACTAATAGAGTTTTAATTAGTTTTGGGCTTGAAACCACGAATGAATATATTTTGTCTATTTCTTGATGTTTCCCATAGCTTATCTACCTTTCTCTCATGTCATTGGTTGTAAATTGTTTGATGTAATATTGCAGTGCCCTCAGGGATCGCAAATTCCCACCAATCCAGGCCAAAGAAGTACCATTTCTGCAATGTACGGTGTCTGTCCTGACTTGCTATGAAACCGCAGAAGATTATCTTGATTGGGAGGTACTCTCTTTACTCTTCTGTTACAATATGTCATTCACCGTAATTTATTCGCCAACAAAGAACTGCTCAGTCCGATTAAATTTAGTTTGTCGATTTCTTCTTATTTATGGTTTATCTTCCACATCTTTTCTGATTTGACTCTGAAGGTCGGGAAGCACGGTATAATCATTGAGTTTACCGAACCTGTGACTAATACAAAGCGAAGCGCCACATATTTGCCTCTCATGAAGGTACCATTTTGATACACAATACTCCATGAATCAAACTTATCTTTTAAATGCCCTGAGTTTTAACTAGCGAATATGAAAAGGGGCAAGTCAATCATAAAGGATCTCTTGGTTCACTAGCTTACCATTGCTTCTTTTTTTTCCGCCAGGATGGTCAAAGATAGAGGCAAAGATAGAAGCACGCCGCTTGATCAGTGGCTTCAAGGACTAGATATGAAGAAGTTCTCATCGTTGAGATGAAGAATTCTCGACAGGATGCGGAGCAACGGGCAAGTGAAGCTCGCATCGCTGAGATGAAGATGTTTATCGCCTCCATCAAGGCTAGTGGTCATCCCGCTGCAGCTCACACCACTGAACCAGTGATCGAACCAACTGCGACAACCTCACCAATGACTCAACTTAAACTCTAAATTCTATCTCTCTTCTCTAAAAACTTATGATGTTTTTCAACAATCCTTCTCTCTTCTCAAACTTATTTCTTATGTGTGAATGCTTTTAACTTTTGGATTGTATATTATGCTTCAAGACGTAATTTGAAATGCTTTTGCTTTTATTTGTGATTTCATTGCTTTAGTTAGTTTAAAGAATTTGTATGCTTTTGGTTTTGATTTTAATTGTGATTTCAATGCTTGGGATAGTGGTAATCAACTACACCTACTAGAGTAACTAAAGTGTTGCTAATTTGACACGACATATATGTGTCTCAAAATCGTTGGCAATTAACGACACTTCCTAGAGTCACTAAAGTGTTGCTAATTTGCGACGTATTATATGTGTCTCAAAATCGTTGTAAATGTGCGACTCAATTGCGACGTTTTAAATTTGCGACGAGCGTTTTGTGACAATTTTTTTGGGTTACTAAAGCGTCGCAAATGTCATCATTTGCGACTACTTTGTGACGCTTTTGGGTGTCGCAAATCCTGTGTTTTCTTGTAGTGTGAGCACAAAGCGAACTATACTTTCACGTTTTATTGAAAAAAGATTCAAAAGGGGAAATGTTGAATACTTCACACATTTTTACATATACATGCCTATCCATATATTTTCAGTTATTTCAGGTTCCATGTCTCTTTCAAATGTCATCCATGTTTAATTCATCAGTGAAAAATCACATAACATCCAGAGATCGAACCATATGATCTTATGTATTCACAAGGTGGAGTGAAACATTAAAGATTTTTTCCATCTTCCAATCTTCTCTATTCCCTGAAATTGATTCCAAGGTAAGATTATCTTTGCATCAAATTCTCAAGGCTTACTCGAACGTGCGTGTTGGTATTTTACCTTGCGTGGTCCAACAGCAAGTTCGTTATCCACAATGGAGATTGCTTCAAACCCCAATGGAATCAAAACCTTCTCATAACTGCACGTTGAGAGATTACAGAGTGAAGATTAGACATGACATTTCAGTGATGTTGCTCTTAGTAAAAGAGAAAATTACTCAGACACGGAAACTGAATACGGGGGACCTCCATCACGCTCGTCGAGCTATATAAGACAGCCTATTTTCAGTTTTAAAAACTACGGAAATGTGAGGACATGGATCAGAGTTCATAAATGTTATGATTCTTACAGGAAACATCAATGTTATAAGCTCGCCACCGGGTTTAAGAAGCTTTTCCATACGTTGTGCCCATAGAGGTCTCACGCTAGGTTCAAAGGCACAGAAGAACCTGCAAGAATGGTCATAATGCAGATATATATATAAGGTAAAATCATATCGTATGAACAACAAGCACAGATCTAGATTATATACATACGTATAATCAATAATGAGATCAAATTTCTCAGCTGGCTCCCAAGTGAAGAAGTCTTCACACAAGAAAGAGAAATACTTTGCATTAGGCATTGAAGAAAACAACTACATTGAGATTAAACCAAATGTGTTAAAACCTAAATGCAACAACAAGACTCCGATTCAAAAACCAAAAACCGACGTAGTGCAATCAATCAAGTAAGCTACATATATGAAAATCAACAAACTACTCACACCTTTGTTTATCTCTCAACCGCAGTTTTCGATACATCCAGTCCAACGACATAACGATCAGGGCAGGCCATTGCCACTACATCATAACCCTAGGCAAGAATCGATCACACGAGGCATGTATACAATAGAACATACTCAACAATACTACTTCAATGGCCATAGTACACTAGTAGAAGGCAAAATTCAAAGAACTTAATATCAAGCAAAGAAATTGAAGTATAGCAAATCGAAGAACATACAGTTCCACAACCAGGAATTAGAGCCCTGCCATTAGGTAATGAAGCAGTCTGGGTGAGATGAACAATGATCGGAGTTGGTTTTCCTAAGTCCCATGGAGTTGCTCCTTCTTCCCAGCTCTTCTCCCAACCACCTACGAAACCAGATGCCATGACATAATACTTTAGTTCTTATCTCTCATTTGGGTATAATAAGCCATGAGTTTATCTTCTTTATCTTTTTGGTGCTAGGAATGTAGAAAAAGAGTTCATAAGGTGTTTGCAACATAACCGAGACAATTTTTCCATCTTAAGTCTCAAGGTTCCATGTGCTTTATAACCTTACAAAAATTCTTCATACTACCTTCTCTCTTAGCTTAATGAATTTCTGATGTGGAAGATCCATCAAGTGGCAACCACATAGCATACTTTTCATATAGCTTATGATAGAAGAAAACTCAGGGACATACTCAGGGACATACTATCCCTCAGAGAGACAAGAGTTTCAAGTTTAGACCGCCATGGCTCTGATACCACCAAATTTACAAACTCATAATAGGTACAACCACGAAGGAGATATTTTACGATCAAAAGGATTATAGAACTAAATATTAGGAAGAAGATTATAAACAAAGGGAAATTTTTTATTACGATCAAATGTTTACAAACACTCTCAAGGTTTACAAACACTCTCAAGGTTTTTCTCTCACACGTAGCTTGGTTTGAAACAATTACCAAGCCATGGTATTTATAGTACAAAGCCTAAGGAATATTATAAGATATGTTCCTTAGAATTTCTCACACTTATTCAACCAACATCATAATGTTTCGGTTGACCTTATTGTCTCCATACATTTATTCAACTCTCTCACTCCACACATTTATTCAACATACATAATAATAACACACACACATTATTTATTTTACAAACTTAATATTTATTTTAGTTCTTGGATCAGTTGACCTTCTTCCACCTCCCAAGCTTCTCTTTGCCCTGTTCATTTTTTTTTAATTATCAATCATGAGTTTTAAATTGCAATTAAAGTAACAATTAAAAAGCACTGTTACGAAAAAATTGCAATTAAAATCAAGCAATATTTTGTTAAAATACCAAAACATTTTAAAGTACAAATAATTTGAGATGGATATGTTGATAATAAATTAAATTAAATAATAGAGTAGTTTAATGGTAGTTGGTAAAAACACTTGTACTGTATATTGTAATAGTAACATTTATGTTTGTATAATCATAAAATGCTTAAATAATTAATATAGTATTAACAAGATATAAATTTGTTTAGCTAGTTTTAAAGACAACTATACTAAAATAAAAATATTAAACGACGATAAATGTTTAAAATTGTAAGTAAACTAATGACATTGTCTTATTTTTGATAATGTTAAAAGGTGTATACTGATGTTAATGCTCTAATTTCCTACATATGATTACGATGGAATACATGGCATTGTGTTTATGTATACTGTATACAGCATACACTACTAATACACGCCCAAATCATTACAGAAAAGAAAAAAAACAAATCAACTTAGATGTGAGTGTATTGTATTAGTATATACCTTACGAGTGGGGATGGCATATGGATTCTCCTCGATTGACACAGCCTTAAATCCTACCGGAACCAACACATCTTCGTACCTAAAAACCTCAATAAATACACTTCACATTTGAGCTAAGTAAACTCTTAAGTAATGCAACAACATATTATAATTTTTGAATTACCACAACATATTATAAATTTATAATAAAATAGGTTTAGCAAAAAAAAGAAAAATAATAATAATAAGATAAGAATCATTGAGAGATGAATTACGTACGTAGAGACATCTACTTTGTAGGGAGGTCCACCTTCATGGTGAGTAATCTAATTAGTTAAAACACAAACCATTAATTAATTCATATGCTCTATGATTTATATCATCACAGATTCACAATGATAATATTTTCACACACACAAAACAACAACAAAAATTACCGGATACATGAGAGTTATGAATTCGCCATCGGGTTTTAAGAGTTCATACATGGATTTAGCCCATGCAGGTCTCATCTCCGGTTCAATTGCACAGAAGAACCTGTTAAAATTTACATTAGTTATGTAGATTTAAAATTACTTAATTTGTAACATTATAATATGTTATTCAACTCACACGTAATCGAAGATGGAGTCGAATAATTCTTTAGGACGCCAAGTGAAAACATCTTCCTTCACGAACGAGAAGTATTGTGCTTTCGGTGACGAGCCATAAGTCTATATATAAAAGTAATTAATAAATCTTCTGTGTTATTTCAAAACAAAATTTGAATTACTCAGATGATTATTTATAACCTCATGAGCTTTCTCGAGAGCACTTTCGGAAATATCCAATCCAACAACAAAACGTTTGGGGCTTGCCATCGCAGCGACGTCGTGTCCCTATTCACATTCATAAACGAAAATGAGATCTATTTGACCTTTTAGAACTTCCAAAAGTTGCGGATTTTAGAACCATAATCTATCCATCCAGACGTACAACATTTATATCAACTAAATTGATCAACTAATTTAATTTAGCAAAAACTTTTAAAACTAGACTCACATTTTTATTTTTATTTTTATTTTGTGCAACTCATGATTTCAGTAACTAAAACTTGAACTGAATTAAAACTCGACTTGATTTAATTTTTTTAACTAACACTCTGAAAATAAGCGAAAACCCGAAAAGAAAGAAGAAGTAAGGAGACTGACTCCGCCGCAGCCGGGGACGAGCACGACCAAGAGGGAGAGAGGAAGTTTCAACAAGATGAAGAATGAGAGGTGTGGCTCTTCCAAGGTCCCATGGTGTTATCTCTTCTTCCCAACATTCCTCCCAGCCACCTGTTTTTTTTCTCATATGATAATATTCATTATTCACATTGTACATATAATAATACGAGTATTGTTTTTCTCTACCTCTCAAAATCTAAATTTACATCCATTTGTGAGGGTATGGTAGACGTATATGTTCAGAATATTCAATCACGAGAAGCATATTGATTTTTGGTTATGTATTTCATTTATCAAAAATCCGCTATGGATTTTCAATATGATCAAATGTTATTTATGGACTATGAAGGTTTAGAACTTCGGGGTTAAAAGAAAATAAATAATTAGGAAAAAATATAATGTTACCTTCTGCCACGGTTTTGGGGAGGAACGTAGCAACTTCTTCAGGAGTAGGAATACGGTTTCCACCATTGTTGTTACCTGATTTTTGTTGTTCTTCAGCCATTTTTAGGTTTTTTTCTCAAGCTCTAGTATTTCCTCTCTTTTCTTTCTCTCAATGATTTTCTGATTTCTTGTGGGTCTTGAAGGTATTGATACTTTAAGCACTTGCTATATTGTATCTATACTAAAGCACATGCAGTGGTGATATTTGGTTAGTTTCATAAGCCCAAAAGAAAATTAAAAATGGATATGATAATTTATTTGGGTGTGATACGGCTCCGTGGACTGAGTTTGTTAATACCGTATCAACAAGATACGTGTCAAGCCTCCATTCGTCGCAGCTAATTTATGTGGCCATTATTATTATTATTATTATTATTTATTTTTTTTGGAATTCGATTGATATATGGTTTTTATATCGATTTTTTTTTCCTGAAATTTTAGAGATTTGAGTATTTTTATCAACTGTCGAATCTCTTCAAATGTGAACAATATATTTGGCAAACATATGGCAGAAGTGAAGACTAGAGCCGACTTAATTGTCTTTTTCATCATGTTTTTATATGTTTTCTTGCATTCAACATTTTTACGGATTGTAATATTATTCTTTTTTTTATAATCCTCTATTTTTTATATATGTACTATTTTGATTATGTTCCATTTTGCAAATATTAAAAAAAAAATTATTTTTTATAAGACCGACACTGGTCTCACTAATGAAGACAGATTTTCTAACAGTTTCATAATAAGTCTCAAACAATAAACAAATATAAAAAATTAACACTAAAATAAGATTAATGATACCCAAATGGTATCACCATTGTGCATGTTCAAGGGTTAGCAAATTGAATTAATAAATTTAATAAAAAGAAAGGAAAAGTACAATAATTGAATAGAAGTGATTTTATATGAAGCTTATTGTGCCATACTTTCTGCCAGTTTTATGTGTTTGCTCATTGGAACACGTAGGTATGTTAGATTTTTGCTCCCCAATCACTTATTAAACTAAGTTGAAGAAAAGATAAAAAAAAGTATTACATTATGGGATTAATTTGAAGATGATTAACAGAAAAACAAAAACGGTTTATGTATGGTGAAATAAAAACTTTACACTATAGTAGACACGACGGTGACAATGATACAAATAATTTGTTAAATACTAATGGTTTTCTTAATGATATATTGATATAAATAATTTGGAGTAAATATTATTCATTTCATAACTAGAAAATGGAATTTCATATTCATATTCGAATTCTTATCCATATTATGACCAAGAAAACAAAAAGCAAGAGGAATAAGTGGTCCTCACTCAGTGCTTAGGAAAAGATGTGTTGATGGGTTTCGGATTTGATGATTGGAAGCTGCAGATTCACCGGAGGAAGCTTCAATGGTGGATTCATCTCCTCAACTCTTCTGCTGCCACGGTAACACAAGTTATACCAACTTATGCAATGTCTTGTTTTTTATTCCCAAAGAAGTTGATTAATAGAATGACCTCTGCAGTTAGAAATTTTTGGTGGTCTTCAGATGCTCAACAAAGGAAGATTTCGTGGATTGCTTGGCAGAAAGTTACTAAGGCTAAACAAATGGGAGGGTTAGGTTTCAGAGATTACCAAGATTTCAATGTCGCTCTTCTTGCTAAACAAGCATGGAGGATTATGAAGTATCCCCATTCCTTTTTGGCTCAGGTATATAAATCAAAATATTTCAGGAAGAAGAACTTTCTTCAAGCAGAAGCTCATCAAAATTCAAGTTATGCTTGGAAAGGTTTGATGAAAACTCAGCAGATGATAGGTAAAGGAATAAGGTGGTTTGTAGGTAATGGTCAAAAAATTAATGTTTGGGCAGATCCTTGGTTACCTACAACACCTTCTAGACCAGCTATGGGTATGGGAAAGGAATCTCACCCTAACCTTAATGTTGTTGAGTTGATAAATCAAGTAACTAAGACTTGGGATATAACAAAGTTGATGAGCCTGATTAATGAAGAAGATGTTGATTTGATCATGAGGATTCGGCCAAGTCTTACTAATGCAAAAGATAAGCTCATATGGACTTGTTCAAGAACAGGAGAATATACGGTAAGGAGTGGATATCATTTGCAACATGAACAAGTTATAAATCAAAGACCACAAGAGAACACAGGAGGAGCCCTCTGCTAATCGTGGAGATGATCTTCAGAGGATTTTTAAATCAGTTTGGAAATTGGATGTGCCTCCAAAGATTAAGATTTTTGGTGGAGAATCATTCACAATAGCCTCCCAGTTGCGGCGTCTTTGAATAGAAGAGGATGTCATGTGAATCCAATTTGTGTAAGGTGTGGACAATGGGAAGAAACAACAAATCACCTTCTGTTCCAATGCTGTTTTTCAAGAGAGGTTTGAGAATTGGCTCCAATGCCATCAGAGATTACTAATCAGATTATGTTGGACTAATAGAGTTGAATTGGTCTTTTAGCTTTAGTGGAATAAGTCAAGCAAGATAATCGGCATTGATTAAGTAGTATCGGAGTAGAATAAGTCTTTAGTTGTTGAAGTTTGTTTCCTGGTTTTTCTCCTTAAGTTTATGTTTCATTTTAGCTAAGCTTCTATAAAAGCTTTTGTAATCGTTTATGATCTAATAACAGAGAAGTATTCTCATAAAAACCTGCAACTTTCTGTTTCTAAACATCTTTAGTTTTAACAGATTAATTATGATTCTCTGCTTCAGAATGTGATGAGTGTGTTTACCAGTATAGAAGGCAGAGAGAAAAGCTCACTTTTTGCGTTTGTTGCTTGGAGGATTTGGAAAATGCGAAATAAGCTTGTTTTTCTAACAAGAAGATGTTTATTCCTCAGATAATTAATCAAGCTTTATTGGATCATCAGAGATGGGAGGAGGCAAAAGCATGGAATGAGGAGCATAAAGATCGCCTCGACCAGGAGCAAACTTACATGCTAAATTATCAATTCCTCCAATCTCTACCCCATTAGAAGTTGAGGCATTGGCATTGCTAATGGGTGTAAAAGAGATAGCTAGACTAAATTATGAGAATGTGTTGTTTGTGGGAAATTGTAGCAACATGTTTGATAGCTTAAGAAAATATTATAGAGCAGGTGGCAGGAGAGAAGAATTCCAAGAGATAGCAATAATAGTTAAGGATATCATCACAATCTCTATGAATAAGAGAAACTTCACATTTCATAAAGTTCATCGTAGTTTTGTTCAAGAGGTAGATAAGAATGCTAAATTAGCAAGAGAACAACATATTTACCTTACTGTATTGTGTGGGATATGTTGTAACAATTTTAGTTTTTAATAAAAAGAAGAACTGCCGAAAAAAAAAAAAAAAAAAACTCTTCTGCTGCCACGTTAGTGCCACGTGTGGAATGAAGGAAGATTGTAGATCTGATCAATCCTGCACGTGTTAAATTTTCACATAAGTTGTAAGAGCACCTCCATCGCTTAAACCCTCTTGTTATCTTTCAACAATAATATTTTAATATTATTGAATGATTATTTAAATTTTAAATTATTAAAAAAATAATAAACCAATTAGAAATCAACGAATATAAGTGGGCCCATTTTGTTCTTCTGAACCGGTTTCTTAAAACCCTCAAATGAGAACTCATCTTCACTCTCTCTCTCTCCTATTTTTGCAAATTTTTAAATTCTTTTTGGTGTTGAGAAACTTGTTGAGAACTTCCTAATCTCTACCGAACTCATTGTAAGCCCATTAAGAGCATGTACAATGCAGTATCTTATATCTTAAGTTCTTAACTAAAAACAAAATTAAATTAAATCAAAATTGGTTAAATTAAGTAGAACCAACTCTTAAATAAGATGTTTAAGACATGGTTCTTAATTGCCATTTGTCTGTTTATGATTGGCACAAAGGAAAAACAAAAAAAAACTTTTGATAGATCGCATTTTTATTCAATCCAACTCCCTCTCTTCTCTCTCTCCTTTCGTCTCCCTGATGCGATTCATGGCTATTTGAGATGAAAAGCGTAGATTTCTCGTCTGAAATCACTCCGGAATCGTGTCTTGGGTGGTCGATTGTCCGTCAAATTAGAATCTACGAATTTGGTGCTGAGAATCGGCCAAATTAGATCTCTGGTTCTTAGATAGGGCTGCGGCAGTTCATCCAACGAGAAAAGTGGTGATTCACGGATCTCGGGTGTACACGTGGAGGCAGACTTATGAACGCCGCCGCTCTCGCCGATCGATCAATCGGACCTGGTTCGACGGCAGGCCCGGTTCTCATGTTGTGCGGGCTGTGCATGTGCACGGGGCCCAACGCGTGGGACCCACATTTTCAGCTAATCTTTTTTGCAAAAAGGGTTCTAAATTTTTTAATTACTTGTAAAAAAAACCCTAAATTTTATAAAATTTACAAAAAACCCTAAATTTTGGCAATTTTTTTTTTTTGGCACAAGGCCCATATTTCAACTGAGCTGGGCCTGTTCAACAGTAATCGCTTTTGTTCCTTTCTTTATCTTTGAAATTAGTTTTTGAAAACTATCGGTCGATTCTCGAATTTTTATTGACTCTTGAGCTGGAAATGTTATTTCCCCAGAACATTGAAATCATTCTTTCTGTTTCCATGGAATCATTTTGTTTCGATTACCCAAATAATCTCACTATCATTATTGTAGAGTAAATTTGTTACTGTTCCCGAAAGAAGAAACATTATAATCGATTGCATATAGTATGGAATCATCTTGATAATGGAATTAAAATCACAGGATTTAACCATAATGTTTCTGAATCTTGTTTACTGATGCAGTGGTTATCTTACTTGAACAAAATTGGATTGGTTACTTGGTGTTCTTGCAATCTTGATGATTCAGTAGAGCATAAGTGTTATAATGGCTCTTTGCATTTTGTTGTTTTCAGGTGGCTATAATCTCACCGAACATTCCAGCAATGTACGAAGCTCATTTCGGAGTACCAATGTCTGGAGCTGTCTTGAATTGTGTCAACATTCGTCTCAATGCACCAACAATCGCTTTCCTTCTCGACCATTCTCAGAGTTGTCTTTGAAAGTGTATTCAAGTTGTGTTGTGTGTTTGTTCCGAGTAGTCCATCAACCTCTCCTTCTCCATAAAATTCTTCTTCTCTAAAAAATTCTCTATAAAACTCTCCATACAATTCTCCTTCTCCTTTAAATTCTCTATAAAACTCTCCTTCTCATAAACTCTATTTAATATTAAATGTATTTTAAATTTTTTTAATTTTGTTAAGAATCCATAATAAGGTTCTACCATTGGAGGTGAAAAAACATAAAAAGTTATTAAATCATTGATAATCTAAAATTATTAATAAAAAAATGGGTTAAGAACCAAATGAATGGTTTTACCATTGCATATGTGTGGACCTTACCATCGATAGAGTTATTGTCGACAAAAAAAAAAAAAAGTGGTCCTCACACTATTATTCCACAATTCCCAATAAATAAAAGTAGATATTATTGTTTCATCAATTGGGCATATACAAACTTATATAATACTTCATCAGTTTTATAATATAAGATGTTTTGAAGGTTTTTATTTGTTTCAAAATATAAGTTGTTTTGACAATACTAGGTATTTCAACTTTATTGAAAATTGTGTGACCAATAGTATTTTGCAGTTTTTTTTTATAATTAGTTAAACTGTTTTTAATATATATTTTAAATGGTACTTTTTAGAGTAAAAGTAGTTTCTTAATATTCGCGATTTGTGCTAAAACATTTTACATTATGAAACGGAAGGAGTAGTATTCATGGCTCCAAAATTGTCACGAGACTTTTTCTGAGGTTGCGAGTGAGTGACCACCACAAAGAAAAGGACACAAGGGACCTCGTTATTTAAATAAAACACTGTACCACCTGACAGGGACACAACGTGTTAAACGCCTCTTCCTTTTTAGGTAGGTTGGGCTGGGCAAATTATCCGTTAGATTTGCTCCGATCCGTGATCCGTTTTGATCCGATCCGAAAAATTCGAATATCCGTTATAAATCAAAGCAAAGCAAATAGTAAAATCTACGATCCGTCTAAAGCAAAGCAAATCATAAATACTAATTTTAAAAATCCGAATATCCGATCCGATTCGTAAATTACATATATGTACATATAATATGATATACCTACAACATATATTTGTATTTTTTAACCTTTTCAATACATTGAACGGATATAGTTATAGTAAATTTACGTAGTTACTAATTTTGTAAATCAGTTGTCTCATATTTTTATCTAAAAATAATAATAAATGTTTCGTAGTCCACCATTTTTTCTTTCACTTTTCATTTTATTTTTAGTTATATCAAATAAAATTATCTAACTTATATTATTTTTTCACTAATTAGTTTAAAATTTATACTGAAAAAATAACTTTTTGAAAAATAAAATATTTTTCTTTCGTTTTTTTCAGTTAAAACAAATATCCGCAAATATCCGAATATCCGCAAATATCCGGAAAAAAATCCGGATATCCGTAACTCCAAATATCTAAAATTTTCAAAGCAAAGCAAATCGGAAAATTTAATATCCGTGAATAACAAATCGAATCACAAATACTATAATTTTTCCAGATATCCGATCCGCGCCCAGGCCTATAGGTAGGTATGCCAAATTATGGATGATAAATTAGACATTTATTCTCACTAATACGTATAAACAAGTTCATTTTTTTACCAAAGAGAGGTACTAAGAGAGTTTTAAAGTTATACAAAGATTAAGGATTAGATGAAATTTGCTTACTTTGAGACTGATACTTGGTAAGGAGGTACACCAACGCGATCATATAACCGCATAAGAGCATGTTTATAGAAAGGTAAGATGGTGAGATAATATAAGAATTTTATATTATTAATTGTATTGAGATTATCATATTTACTTTAATTTAGTTTTGTGTGTTTTTTTAGTGATTATAGGTAGTAAACATAGAGGGGTTCTAAAAAAAAGAAATTGATGAATTTGTATTTTTTGTAAGTAAAGTTTATTTTCTCCAAATTGAAAACATAGTACGTTCAATAAAATATGAAATTTCAAAAATCAAAAACATTTAAAACATAGATTTCGAAATCATAAACGGAAAGGAACGCTCAGTTGTAATCTTGATCATGTCCAAATTGTTTTCTTGGACTTGCTTCCGTTGTTAAAAATGAGCTTAGTAGACTGATGAGACCTTGTTGTATTGAACTTTGAGGCCCGTTAGGAGATTTTATGGATTTTTTCCTAAAACCCTAGGAATTTTAGGAAATCATCCAAATATAAATAGGTCCTCTTTTTGTATTTATGCCAAGTAATTTTTTTCAAAGAAAAAGGTAAATTTTTATTTTTTTTTGTCCATTAGTGAATTTTTTATTATTTTTTTGGAAAAAGGTGAATATTTTTGCTTGTACCACTTTTTTTTAAATCTTTATAAAATCTACCACAATCCCAAATTTCTGATATTTGAGTACCACATTTTGTCTTTTAGTGAGTGTCAATTGACACAATTATCATCAATTATCTATTTACATTTCGTCCACGAACCATGTTTGTTCACCGATTCCATTTACACCCACCTTCGCCGCCGAGTCCACGGCCACGGTCACCGTTGCCATCGTGTTCACCGTCGTCGTTTTGTCCATGGTCATCGTCTTCATCTCTGTCGTGGTCACGGTCGCCATCGAGTCCACCGTCGTCGTCTTGTCCACGGCCATCGTCTCCGTCTCCGTCGTGGCCACCGTCGCCGCCAATCTCTGTTTTATCTACGACAATCGTTGTCGTCCCTCTCATCGCCGCTGTCCACGGCCACCGTCACCGTCGCCATCGTGTTCACCGTCGTCGTTTTGTCCACGGCCATCGTCTTCATCTCCGTCGTGGTCACGGTCGCCGTCTTGTCCACCGTCATCGTCTTGTCCACGGCCATCGTCTCCGTCTCCGTTGTGGCCACCGTCGCCGCCGATCTCTGTTTTGTCTACGACCATCGTTGTCGTCCCTCTCCTCGCCGCTGTCCACGACCACCGTCACCGTCACCATCGTGTTCACCGTCGTCGTTTTGCGGAGATGTTGTTCATGTCTTTTCCGTAGTGGTCACTGTTCACCGTCACCATTGTTTCCGTTAAGAGAGAAGAGAGAGAATAATTGTGTTATTTTCCTATCCACTACAGTCCAAAATATGGTAGATTTAATAAATGCTTTGAGAATGTGGTAGATTTTACAAAGAATTTGACCAAAAGTGGTACCACTTATAATTTTCTCAAAAAAAAACTTTCATCTTCACTTTGATAAAAAAAATAGGTTGTCTTCTTCTCCGATCTGCTCTTTTCTCACCGTCGATTTCCTCCAGTCGCCAGAATTATCGTTTTCCGGCCTAGTCTTTTCCACCGCGAAGCCTCGCCATGGTTCGTGCTTGTTGAAGACGAGAGCGACGACGACCATCGAAGATGACCAACAATAACCGCCGTCTTCCTCCACTGACCAAACCATCGACGATGACCATCGAAGACGAGATCGACGACGACCAACAATAACCGTCGTCGTCGGGTTAGTGTAACTTTCCATAATTTACGTAGGTTTATTGAAAAAAACTCATCCACTTTACATTTCTTGTTTGTTATAAAAATTTCTTTAAATCTCCAAATAAAACAAAAATCCTATTTAAATTCTATAATTTTAACAAATTATTTGAGGTAATTAATAAAACAAGTGAATAAAAAGTTTAAAACTCTTAGTGAATGTTATATGTACATTTAGAATTTTTTTACATTTTGTATGATATGTTTTTAGTATATTTGTTTTTGACCCCGATTAAAAAATATCTCGGCTCCGCTACTGTGTGGACCTTATCATCGATAGAATTATTGTCGAAAAAAAAAAAAAATTGGTCCTCACTCTATTATTCCACAATTCCCAATAAATAAAAGTAGATCACTTGGGCATACTATTATACAAACTTGTATAATAGTATTCATAGCTCCAAAATTGTCACGAGACTTTTTCTGAGGTTGCGAGTGAGTGACCGACCACAAAGAAAAGGACACAAGGGACCTCGTTATTTAAATAAGACAGTGTACCACCTGACACTCACAGTGGATCATTTGTCGATTTCTGTAAGTGAGTGCAACGTGTTACACGCCTCTTCCCTTTTAGGTAGGTATGCCAAATTATGGATGATAAATTAGACATTTATTCTCACTAATACGTATAAACAAGTTCATTTTTTTACCAAAGAGAGGTAGTAAGAGAGTTTTAAAGTTATACAAAAGATTAAGGATTAGATGAAATTTGTTTACTTTGAGACTGATACTTGGTAAGGAGGTACACCAACACGATCATATAACCGCATAAGAGCATGTTTATAGATAGGTAAGATGGTGAGGTAATATAAGAATTTATATTATTAATTGTATTGGGATTATCATATTTACTCTAATTTAGTTTTGTGTTTTTTTTAGTGATTATAGGTAGTAAGCATAGAAGGGTTCTAAGAAAAAAATTGATGAATTTGTATTTTTTGTAAGTAAAGTTTATTTTCTCCAAATTGAAAAATAGTACGTTCAATAAAATATGAAATTTCAAAAATCAAAAACATTTAAAATATAGATTTCAAAATTATAAACAGAAAGGAACGCTCAATTGTAATGTTGATCATGTCCAAATTGTTTTCCTGGACTTGCTTCCGTGTTTTACTGGACTTGCTTCCGTTGTTAAAAATGAGCGTAGTAGACTGATGAGACTGTTAAACCGTGTTGTATTGAACTTTGAAGCCCGTTAGAAAATTTTATGGAATTTTTCCCAAAACCTTAGGAATTTTAGAAAATCCTTCAGATATAAATAGGTCATATTTTTACTGTATGTTTACCAAGTAAATTTTTCTTTGAAAAAATGTAACTTTTTTTTCCCGTTAGTTAATTTTTTATTATTTTTTTTGGAAAAATACATTCGGTTGTCTTCTTCTCCGATATGCTCCTTCCTCGCCGTCGATTTCCTTCAGTCGACGGAATTGTCGTTTTCCGGCCTAGTCTTTTCCACCGTCGAAGCCTCGCCATGGTTCGTGCTTGTTGAAGACGAGATCGACGACGACCATCGAAGGCGACCAACAATAACCGTCGTCTTCCTCCACCGACCAAACCATCGACGATGACAATCGACCAAACCACCGACCAAACCATCGACCAAACCATCGACGACGACCAACAATAACCGTCGTCTTCCTCCAAACGAGCCACGTCACCTATATTTACCATAAATATAATGCCTATTTTAAGAACCATAAATATGCCATCTACCCCACTTTTCTTTATTTTAATTCCAAACCAATCTATATTACCCCCTAATTAATCCCTGTAAACCTGCTCTAACATAATAAGTAATAAAAACATGTCAGAATCGCGATATATTTCTGTTGACTAAAGGTTCCCAAGTGAAGAAGTCTTCTTCCAAGAAGGAGAAATGTTTTGAAAGAACATCTGCATTTGAGAGTTATACATCAATTTTTTAAAACAATTCAAGCATTCGAGTGATAAAATCCAAACTATATCCAACAACATGACGGTCAGGGCTTGCCATTTCAACCACATCATAGCCCTGTCAAAACCACTTTTCAGAAAATGAAAATCTTACAGGAAAGAATCTGAGTGACAAAAGAAGAAGTAGTCAAAGAGCTTACAGTGCCGCATCCGGGAACGAAAGCTCTTCCATTAGGCAATGAACCAGTTTCGCAGAGATGGACAACAATGGGAGTTGCTTCTCCTAAATTCCACAATGTGCGTCCTTCTACCCATAGTTTTTCCCATCCACCTAAAAATCAACACAAATCATAACGGTTATGTTCTTGAAAATGCATTCAAATCTCATATTAAGAGTGTGAATGTAGTCATTAACAGTCGTTTAACATTGAAACCCTGAAGATTACTTAAAAGATCTGTGGGAAGAGAAAAAAAGACAGTTTAGAGGTGAAGAGGTTACCATGAGGCTCTTTGATATCCATTGGTAGATCACTACAATCAGAAAACAAAATGGCAAAGGTTCTTGTGCCAACAGTCGTTGATATTCTCCTTCCCTGCATGAAATCTATAACCATACTTGCATATTATATACAGCATACATAACTAAACCTGCTTATAAATTTCTACAAGATGGAACATATTCCAAAGAAAGAAAAACAAAAAAGAAAAGTTGAACTTTGAAATATCAATGCACTAAATCAGCCATGACGCATGGATAAAGCCAACAAGACTTTTTCAACCTTCTGGATACTTAAGAACCCAGAAAAGAGTACTCAAACCTAATAAGTGTAATGAGCACAAAGCGAACTATACTTTCGCGTTTTATTGAAAACAGATTCAAAAGGGCAAATTTTGAATATTACATACATTTATACATATACATGCCTGTCCATATTTCTTTCAGTTATTTCAGGTTCCATGTCTCTTTCAAATGTCATCCATGTTTAATTCATCAGTGAAAAAATCACATAACATCCAGAGATCGAACCATATGATCTTATGTAATCACAAGGTGGAGTGAAACATGGAAGATTTTTTCCATCTTCCAATCTTCTCTATTCCCTGAAATTGATTCCAATGTAAGATTATCATCCATCGAATTATCTCAAGGCTTATTCGAAAATGTTTGTGTTGGTATTTTACCTTGCGTGGTCCAACAGCAAGTTCGTTATCCACAATGGAGATTGCTTCAAACCCAAATGGAATCAAAACCTTCTCGTAACTGCACGTTGAGAGATTACAGAGTGAAGATTAGCCATGACATTTCAGTGATGTTGCTCTTAGTAAAAGAGATAACAGGAGAAAAATTACTCAGACACGGAAACTGAATACGGGGGACCTCCTTCACGCTCGTCGAGCTATATAAGACAGCCTATTTTCACTTTTAAAAACTACGGAAATGGATCAGAGAATAGGGATGCTATGATTCTTACAGGAAACATCAATGTTATAAGCTCCCCACCGGGTTTAAGAAGCTTTTCCATACATTGTGCCCATAGAGGTCTCACGCTTGGTTCAAACGCACAGAAGAAACTACGAGAATAGTCATAATGCACATCTTCAAGGTAAAATCATACAATATGAATAAGAAACACAGATCTATATTATTATATATATACGTATAATCAACAATGAGATCAAATTTTTCAGCTGGCTCCCAAGTGAAGAAGTCTTCACACAAGAAAGAGAAATACTTTGCATTAGGCATTGAAGAAAACAACTGCATTGAGAATAAACCAAATGTGTTAAACCTAAATGCAACAAAACTCCGACTCAAAAACCAAAAACCGACATTGTACAATCAATAAAGTAAGCTACATATATGAAAATCAACAAACAACTCACACCTTTGTTGATCTCTCAACCGCAGTTTTCGATACATCCAGTCCAACGACATGACGATCAGGGCAGGCCATTGCCACTACATCATAACCCTGCAAAAACCATAACAAAGCATTTAAGAGTATACTATAGAACATACTCAACAATACTACTCAATGGCCATAGTACACTACCAGAAGGCAGAATTCAAAGAACAAAGTCTATCTAAAACTTAATATCAAGCAAAGAAATCGAAGAACGTACAGTTCCACAGCCAGGAATTAGAGCCCTGCCATTAGGTAATGAAGCAGTCTGGGTGAGATGAACAATGATCGAAGTTGGTTTTCCTAAGTCCCATGGAGTTGCTCCTTCTTCCCAACTCTTCTCCCAACCACCTACGAGAAATTGAATCCATTCACGGACGAACAAAAACAAATAGAAGAAAATTGATCTGAGTAAAATTAAGGGGACTTTCAATTACCAGAAGAATTCTCGCTCATCAAACGTAGGAAGACATCACGCGGCGATTCGGTTGCCGGAGTTTTACCGGAATTTTCCATCGGAATCAAACGACGGAAATGAGACCTAGCTAAAAACCCGACAAGGAGATAAAAATGGTTTCTGCGAGAAGCTAAGTAAAGAAGAGACTAATTGTTTTTTGTGACCTTTCTTAGTATTATATTAAGATTTTGACCTTTCTTAGTATTATATTAACACTAAAAGAGTCATTTTTTAATTGTTTTAATTTTTTGTCTTGTGACCAAGGAAGCTAAACAATATCTCTACAAAGTAGTTGTTGAGAAAAAATACTATAGAAGCTTCATAATGATGGGTGGATCAAAATTTAGACAAAAGAATAATATGTTGTGTGTATGTATGATCAAGATTTCAATAATTTACAACCAAGTAGAAGAAGATAGTGAGTGAATCAATCAATCGAGGTAGAAGAGAGTGACGATTTTGCGGAGATTTTTAGCTTCTTGACATGTTTCCATGAGAAGCTTACTGTCATGGAACGCGAAGCAGATTACTTGTTGTACTTGCGATATTATATCCATATTACACAGCCTGCAAAAACATCGGTTTCAATCTGTTCTTGAAGATCAAACAATGTAAAATAATTTTTTTCTACACGAACCTGCTAGCTTCTATTAATGGCAAATGGTCGTTGTGAGGCTTTTCAACCACGTTTTTTACCTGCAAAATGACGACATAGCGAAAAAGATGTAAATCGGCGATGCAGAATTTAGCAAAACCAGTTTTTGCTTACTTTAGACAACAATTCTTGGCTCTCAGGAGGTTGTTTTTTCAAACTTTGGGGTAAAATTACTGTAAGAAGCTCTGGTCTCTCTGCTCTCAGTGCACCTCTGATAACAGCTGCATTAGTTCCTGATGCACCTGAAGTATATATATGATTTTTCTGCAACAACCGATAATGTTTTAGGGAAAGATTAAATATAAAATGGAGTTAAAGAAGCAAGATGCTTCTTCTTACTGTTATAACCATGGCGTAGCTAAGTATCTCAATCAGTTCTTGGTGCATGAAACCCATATTTCTTGTCCCAAAGAAGCCAATTGATCTAGGCCCTTGTTGCTGTATCGCCAATAACTCCTGTCGATTTAACATACACGGTTACAGTTAGCTAAAACATTGGTATTCCAAAACCTGCCAACTAAAGTATATATAGTTCACAGAACGATTGATATAAGAGCATAGTTTTCCTTCAAGTAGTCTTACTTGTATGTAATCTACATCAACGGCAGGTTTTAGCTCAGACACTACAACCGAACCAGTTCCTTCAACGATAGCCTGAGCCTGAGTTGGAATCTTGAGCCCGGACTCTTCATCCGATTCAAGCCCACATGTAATGTGGTCATCACTATTTCTCTCGATAACTTCATATCTCGTGTGTTGAGCAAAACACTATACACAGCATTTCAAAATACAGAGTCCCTGGGATTAAATCATTAGCCAAAAGCCCAAAACACACACAAACAGCTCTAGACTATATTTGCAAAAGAGACAACTCAAATCTAAACAAGAAATTCCACAAAACTTTAAAGAAACCAATAATGAATCACCACAAAAATTTGCAATTACTAGAGCAATTTCCAGTATATATCTCTATAAATGGGCAAAATACAATGTTGATGGAACAAAATATCGATAACTCTAACACAATATGATGAATTCTACTAGTTTCCGAGATTGATCAAACCATTTCCGATCAAAAGAGAGAAAATCGGAGAATACCATGGTAATACACGGAGAATAGGATCTGAATCGCTGTCTAAGCTGCCACTGAGAAGAACAAGAGGTAGAAGACGAAGAAGACAAAGATCGGCGAGTGAAATTAGGGTTTTGCGATCTAAACGGCGACGCAACGTGAGAATCCGGAGAAGAAGGAGGAATCAATGAAGTCGTAAGAGGCAGAAGGAGCCTCATAGGTAGACACGAACTCATCTTCTCCAATACTTAGCCTTCTCGATTGTGAATTTCAAATCCTCCACAGATATTTGAAAACAAAAATGACAAATCCTTCAGTGCTCGATTTCTTCGTTGAGGAAGACGAAGAAGAAGAAGATAATAAACAAACAAAGAGACGAAGTTTGCAAACAAAACAAATAAGCGAACAAAAATTTAATTTTAATTTCTTTTCTTTTTCGTTGGAGAATATTCCATTTTGCAGCTGTTTAAGTCCAATGAAGTGTCTAAAATTGACTTTTTATGTTATTATAGGGTAAAAGCATAAAAGCGATGTAACTTTTTATCATAGGTGGGAAAATTATATAATTTCACTTATACCCTTTCAAAGAGATACAATTGCAATAAAGAAGTTTATTATTCTCTCTAATCTTTGTATCTTCTTCTTTCTTGGTCTCAACTTTTGCAAAAGAACTAACAAAAGATTGATGTATATAGTTAAAAGTGAGAGAAACAAACTTGAAATGGGTTTTACAGAGAGATTACGAAAGTGTAAAATGAGATTTTTGATTTCCAAGATTTTTCAATCAAAAGTCCCATCTTTTCTTGACTCGGAACATCAAGACCGAGGTTTTGATGTCATCTTGTGGAACTTGAAGCATGAATTGAACTTTCATCTTCATGGGCGTCGTTTTCACTTTTCCAGCTTCATCCCCGACCTGCGCAATAACCGGTTTTTTTTTCCGTTATCCTAATCTGATAAGAAACTAACTTGTACTATACTCAAAAACTAGCTCAAGAGCGCAAGTGTCCTTTAGGAAATCAGATGATATGTCACATTGTGGTGAATGTATGACACGGGTTGGGGCTTAGACGAAGAAAACGGTTTTGCTGATAAGAAAAGAGAATTATAAAGTTCGATGCTTTACCCAAAGAGAAGCCCAGCCAAGGCGTACATCGGAATCATAGCCAGCTTTGAATTTGTAGTCTTTACCATACGTGCGTTTGTACACAGCACTCCACATGTTTGAATCAAAGTTGTACCAATAGCTGCATAATAGGTCACCATTATATTACACGTTCGCATAGTCATTACCGAATCAATATAGCAGATGAGATGGTTCTATCAAAAGAGAGAGGAAGTTAAACACTGAAGCCACTAACCTCAGTTTATCTGAAGGGCTAAACCGACGTTTGAATGCAAGTGAAGCAGCATTGGAAGGAAGGGAAATGCTTGGGATGAAAGACAATGCATCATCCTGTATAGAAAAAAAAGTAAACCTTTAAGGTCCTGTATATTCTCTTACATGTGGTGATGTGAACATTGTACAAGTTATTGAATAAATAACACAAAAGATGGAGAAGAAGAAACCTTATAAGCATATCTAAGCCTCAACTCTTCATCTGTGTATAGAGCAGTACAAACACCATTCATAACTTTACGTTTGAGGATCCCGTTAACAGATAAAACTCTATTCTTCTTCACCTCCTCCTCTGCCTCCGCCTCCGCTTCATCTTTTTCTTGCACCGAAATTTCGCCTAACGGGAATTTAAGTGTCGCTCTTGGCTGCAGAAACATGAAACCATCAGGCATTAAAGTACTCACAAGTCACAAGTCACAACCAAGCAATAATACAATTTCCACACCAAATAGACAATGTAAAAAGATGGCACTTACGTAACCAATAGGAACCGGTGATGCAAGCTCGAGCGAATATCCAGGTTCAGGTAGATTCGCCTCCATAGCAACCTCTCCTTGTTGCGCCTGCCAACAACGTACAGTTTAAACCAAACATTAGAGACACAGGAAATCCATAAACACACACAACCAACACAATCAAGGATTGAACATAAGCATACAAGCATAATGTCAAGGATTGAACAGAAATTCTTCTATTCCATACACGAAAAGTTACCAAATTTAGCGAATTCAAATTCCCAAAATGTATAGGGAGATGTGTAACCTTGACATTATGAAGAGTTCGGAGCTGAAGACGCGGACCAACATCAACAGTACTCTTAACGAAAGCATTCTTATCCTCAAGATCATAATGAACAGAGAGATATTTCGAAGTGAGAGAAAGCTGAGGCTGAGTAATCTCTCGCTGAGAGTTGTTCTGAAACGAAAGCTTGAGCTTCGCTAGGTTATCGAAAACCTTACACGATACTTTATTGAAGAAAAGGAGACTATCGCTATCGAATTCCGATGTCACACGGAGTTTAGGTCTGTTCGGAGATTTGAGAAAGGGGAAAGTGGAGGAGCTAGGCGGCGGAGACGGTGGCGATAGTTCCGAGGTTTCCGATTTAAGAGTCGGTGAAGGAGAAGTGGTGAGGCTAGGGTTTTGAGGAGATGGATCCGCCATTGAAATGGATTTTGAGAGAAATCTATATTATCGCGAAAGTTGGTAAACACGGGATTTTCAAGTGTTGCAAATGGAAGAGTATCAAACGAAACGGACGGTTCTTGTGTGTTTTCTTATTTATGTGATGATACTCATTTTGTCATTACTTTGTTACATCAAATTATTTTTAGAAAAAAAATGAAATCACCTAATTTTTTTTTATATAAAAACTGTAAAATTATTACAATTCACGTTTGAAATATAAAAAGATTTTTAGGTGGTAATGAGAAGACAAGAAAAAAGTTATAAATATGGAAGATCATTTATCTTATCATACAAAAATGTAGAGAAGTATGTTTTTTTTGTTGAACTTACATAATATTGTCTTTCTTGTAAGGAAAAAAGTTGTTTGTTTTGTTCTTGTAAGTAATGCAAAGAGAAGAGTAATTCAAAAAGATGGTATTTTGAAGTAAGACATTTTATAAAGTCTGCAAAACTCTAACCATTCCCCATGGGAAGATATGTAATAGCTCTCTCTCTCTCTCTCTCTCTCTCTCTCTCTCTCTCTCCCATTTAGAACCTTTTCATAAACCCATATCACCTCTGGATCACTCAGCCTTAACCATTACCGGTTTTCCCCGTCCCATAGAGAATCCTCTGGTTCCATCCGGCATTCGTGGTCCAGGTGGTTGCTGCTTCCCCATTCCTGGTTGCTCTATGTTGTTGTTCATTGAGTTGTTTGAAGGTGATATTCCCATTTGATGATGGTATTGATGGTGTTGATGATGATGATGATTCCCACGCCCATTGTGGTTCTGGTTTTGGTTTTGGTTTTGGTTTTGGTTCGGGTTTGGTTGGCCTCGTCCTCTTCCCTTTCCTCTACCTCGGCTACGACCTTTTCTCTGTCCAACAGCTTTCTCATTCCCTTGCTCCTCTCCCTGTTATGAGATTTAAGTTAAGAATCATACATGGATAACAACAAAGCAGAGACCAAAGCGCGTGTGTATTTTGTGTTACTTACTACTATTGTCTGCTCTTGCACATGTGTATCCCATTCCCCAGAACACTCTTCAGATTGTTTCTCAATCGGCTGCTGCTCGGATGTCGTAGCATCATCTTCCTCATGTTCTACTTCTACATCATGCCCTTTTCTTCCTCTTCCTTGTCCCTGCTTTGGCTCCTTAGTCTATATAACACCATAAACCGAGTAGAGTCAAATGCATCTAATTCGCAGAATGTTCTCAACTACCAAGAGATCTGGTTTCTGCACGTTTTGTCAAATGTTAAACAACGTACCTGATGTTTTAACATCAACCGGACCTTAAGACCGCTCCTCCAGTTCCCAACTTCATTTAATTCAGTAACCTGTACAAGTAAACATGCCTTCAGTTCAACACATCAGGCTCATGAGGAACGAACATATATAAAGCGTGAATAATAATGCGAGTCTTTACTGCTTTCTCGGCTAGCTCAACCATCTCATACTCGACAAAAGCATGGACCTATATAAAAACACGTAAAAGAGACATCAATTTTGCATCTAGAATTACAGGCGAAAACATAAACTGCATGGATCTATCTAGGTACCTTGTTACTGAAAAGCGAACCATCGTTTTTGGCTGATCTTGCTACAGGTGGAGCACCACTCGCATTGTTTTGTGGTTGACAAGTACGGATATTCTTCACACTGACAAATACGATAACCTTAGAAACCCGACGGTGGTTGTGACTGCTCTATAAATAGTAAAAGACTAAATCTAGATTTTGGTAAGTACCTTCCAACAGTTGAGAAAATCTTCATCAGGTTTTGGTAGCAATGATCATCAGGTAGATTCTCAGCAACGATCATACGAGACTGGAATATCCGTAACTCATTAGAAACTCACCAAACAATCCTTTACTCTTAACTTAACAATCTACAGAAATGACTTGAAAAAAAAAGTACCTGGAGTTCTTCTATAGCAGACTCGGTAATCGGATTCACGCGTCTCACTTTCTTTCCATCTTCACTAACAACCTATTCGATGATAACTCACTTGTCAAAACATCGAATCACGTATACAACAATATCGAACGTAATAAAGAAACTCACAAGCTTTGTAGAGTTCTGTAACACCATAGCAAGCTGAGAATTACTGTTAATAACAGCTTTAACTTTCTTGAACGATGCAACGACATGTATCGGCACTAAAAATCACATCAAAACCATTAAAAAGTGAACAAAAAGCTCTTAAATATGATCATTAAGCAAACTAATCATCTTACCAAATCCTTCAGGATCTTTGCTAATGAATCTAATCAAATGATCTGTAGTAGCTAAGTTCAAGTCACTGAAATAATACTCAACCTGAAAATTGATTATGAACTAAGTCAAACAACTTCAAAAAAAACCAAAATCATATCTAAATCTATAACTAGAATCACCTGATTCACTATCTTCTGAATAGTATCTTCAGGTAAACCGGTTTTCGAATCGATCGAGATCGAAACCGAAGCTGCTCCGGTTTCTGTGGTTTGATCGTTCTTAGATGATTCTCTCTTATGATCTCTCTTCTTCGGAACCAAATCCGGTTCCTGCTCACCGACACCACCGTGATTCCTAACCGGAACATACTGTTGATTCTGATGACGATTGTGATGATGCTGTTGATTATGGTGAAATCGATGAGGAACCAAGTGAGGTTGGATTGGAACCGGACCCAGAACCGGAACATTGAACGGAGGTTGGTGATGGTACATATGAACCATACCGTGAGGTGGAGGAGGAGGAGGGATAATCATCCTCGGCGATTGTTGTAACGGAGGAGTAGTTCGACCCGGTACGAATTCCGGAGCTCCGGCGTTAAGTCGACTTGAAGATAAAGACCTTAAAAGCGACGGATCTGAAGAAGACGAAGTAGAAGAGTGAGAGTGACCGAGATCATCGGAAGAATCTAGGGTTTTCTGATCCGCCATGATTGCAGTGATAAAGTTAGGGTTTTTTGAAGTGGGAATTTTCTTACAGACTCGAGAGAGAGAGAGAGCAGATCCCTGGAGAAGGGGAGAGACCAAAAGAACCCTTTTTTGGAGAGAAGTTCTCGAATTCTCAAAGGTCGTCTCTTGTTGTGTATTTATAGATAGATGGGTTTTTTTTTTTGCTCTTATCGACAATTATTTAGAACACTGTCCTTAAAAAATACAACCTTTTTCTGGTTTCTACACTTGTTTAGTCCTAGAGCTGAAGCATAATCACACTCATCAGTCAAATACAGTTTCCCTCAATGTCAGATTCAATGGTCTTCTTGTTTATAGTGGTCGAACCGGTTTCTGATGGATTCCCAAAAAGCGGGGACTGCGATGTTATCAGGGATTTCTTTAAACGACGGTAAGTAGTTTAAGTCGACTATCACGTGGTCTTTTGTTCCTTCTTGAATCTGTAGAGGAAGAGAGAGAGAGAGAGAGAGAGAGAGAGAGAGAGAGAGAGAGAGAGAGAGAGAGAGAGAGAGAGAGTCGTAAGTACTTACTCGAGTTAGCGTAGTTCTGAAACGAGGTTTTGTGATGGGGAGGATACTTACAACTACGTCAAAGCCGAAGATTGTGAGGTCAAGTTTCTCTCTGAGCCAGTTAGCTGCTTCGGTAACAAGTTCTAGATCGATTTCGTCTATCGGATTCGGGGTTGTGGAACCGATTGGTAAAGATTTTAAGCTGTGGAGGTTATGAAGCTACCAAAGTTACAATCTTTTAGCAAGTGAAGGCTATGGAGAACGGTTTTGGAAATTTACCTGTCGAAGAGAATTGGTCGGAGACCGTTTTCCTCAGCTGATTTCTTCAGACTGGAAGAACTAGGGATCGATTTCTTGACTGCGTGAAAGATCTTTTCCCCCAAGACGTAAAACTTGAAAATCCTCGATGAATGGTCTACATACTCCTGCACGTTGATTGTTGGTAAGTTTAGTAGTGTTCGCTTAGAATTGGATACTCAGATTACGTTATGACTAACTTGGATAATGGCAGGAACAGGAGTGTTCAAATCCTTGAAATCCTCAACACGGAAGACAATGGCCTAAGAGAATCACAAGAACATGAGGAATTTTATTTGTTTTAGTGTGAAAGAGAAATAGAAAATACGAGATACCGAAATGAGAAGGAAGTTCTGAGATATTCACCATGCTGTGAGCATCAGCAACACCACAAGCAACCTGAGGTTTCACAATACATGGAAGAGAGAGTCCAGCTTTTGACAAGTTTTGAGCCAGATCCGGTTCATCATAGCTGTCAATCTGCAGATAAGGAACTCCGATATTAACTTGCTATGTATAAAAGAAAAGCATCATATGATACTATAATGGAGTAGGATTCTAATTCTTAAAACCTTAAGAAAGCAGGCGCCTCTTATCTTTCGCCCTGCTGCAGTAAGGTCCTCCAATCCAATAAGAATATGTTGCATCTTGAGTCGGTCCAGGACAGGATATATACGTTGAACAGGGTCTACTACAGCACAAGCATTTTGCTCTTCCATATACCTGCAAGTACCTTATATCATTATGCACATGTGGAGAGAGTTTCTAACAGAGTGCTAGATAGAAATAAAAGAATCGAGAAGCTGACTTTCGCAGTTCCTCCATGCCGGTAGAGAATGTAACTGCAACAGATGATTCAGAGTCGGAGCAGTTGAGTTGAATGGACAAGATTTCATCAGTTGCTTTGTGGAAAATGATATCGGCATGTTTCAGTTGAGATGAAAGTGGGAACTCAAACATGAGTGGCAGAAATATCAACCCATTTGATGTAGGATACATTGGTAAAGCACCCCTCTATAGAAAATCAGAAAAATTAACTCGGTGAATCAAAACTGACGTAGAGGGTAAAGCATATATATGAATCAGCATACAGTGAGCCAAAAAGTAAAGCAAATGGTCACTATAAAGATAATGTTTCAGAGTCGGATTTGAAATAAGTTTCTAACCTTGGCAAAGTCCTCTACCCGAGATGGCTTCATGATATAAGCAACTATTGCAGCACCACCACCCATTTCCTGTGTTGGGATATAACATCAAAAGGGTAATCAAAATACTAACACCGACAAGACATATAAACGAAAAAGAAGAAAATGAAAGTGTAATATCAAGCATCTCAACTACATTTTCTACATTGTTTTGTTCTGGCCTACAATTAGACCAGCTTATTTCTCAATTAGACCAAGTTTAAGCCAAAACCGACGTCAAGATATACCTTCTTGTTAATGCAGCAAATAGTCATTGGCAGCTCTTCGAGGCTCCGGATACGAAGCATGTTAGAATCACCACATGAATCGCCTTCTTTAGCATCTACAAATTTAAGCACCTCATAAAATTTATCACTACAAAAGGAAACACGCGACCTTCTTCTGACAGGAATAATGTCGTAAATTTTAATGGCCTATCCTTTTCCACTATTAGTGAGAGCTCATATTCCTAAGAGGAAACTACTAAGACATAAATGTGAGAGCTGAAATTTTTGAAAATGTTATCTCTCACGGGACTAGGAGAGTATCTTCATCACTAACCGAGTAAAACAACGAGCTGGATAGGACTTAGTTCACGCAATGTCTCTTCTTTTCTGCTTGAAGCAACATACAGAATACTACCATCACTATACCAAGCCTTGAAAGTATCACCAAAGGTAACACTTGTCAAAGACGTCTCTAGAGGTAAGCAATCTATAGAGTATTCCGCTGCAGTTTTCCTAAGTAAATCCACCTATAAGATAGTAGAAACGAATCAAACTCACTTATACAAAGCATCATTTGCTTTAAACATAGAAGAAACATCACATAGTTAGTCCAAACCTTGTTTTCCGGAAGATCAAGTCCATATGAAATCCCCTACATGCAGGAACAAAACAATATCCAAAACAATGTCTGAATGATAAGTGACAATTTAGAACACAAAAATTTCCCCTAAATCGATCTAAAGTTGAATCCTTTTCTCATCTCAATCCTCAAATTCTAAGAATTTCATAAGCAAAATAGAAGTTCAATACACAATAAAACTTTCCCATGCAAAGGGTTTAACTTGCGCAAAATCTGCAATGCAGGATTGAAATTGCGATTTATCTCAATTTCAATCAAATCGTTACCGTTCGGATCATCGAATAACGAAGCAACTTAAGAAGAGAAGCCACTGATTCTCGTAATCTCGGTGAAAAATCATCACTTTCGAGATTGAACAAGACAGATTCGTCGAGTAAAACCCCTTTCATTGTTCTTCCTCCCATCTGAAGGAAAAAGTGAAGAAAAGAACGAATCAATACGGTGGCGATTTTAGCCGTTGAACGCAAAATGGAACAAAGTATTGTTCTTTACAGTAAATGACCGATTTACCCTTTCTGTCGTTAAAGGACGAGAGGGATTTATCGGTAATTTAAGAAAAGACAAAAGCAAAACCCTTCCTCAAAAGTTTCGATTTTTATTTTCATTTATTGTTTGTTGTTTTCTTCTCCGATCAAGCACAGATCGGAAAACTGTGAGAGACTGTGAGAAACACTACTGTAAAGAGAAGAGAATTAGGGCTTTTTTTGGGTCGAATGTTCGAAAAATGAATCGGGTCAAATCTTCTACAAATGCTCAATCGAAAAAATTTCCTCAGTCGGAACCTCCGCCGCAGTCTCCGGCGAAGAAGGAGAATAAAACCCTAAAAAGGGAACGAATTCCGACGAACCCAGTGAATGGTTTCAGTTTCAGTACAAGAAGCTCCGGAAGTAGTAGTAGTTGTAGTAATGCCAGTGGTTCTGGGTCAAATTCCGGTGAACCGTCGAATCACAGGTTCTTGCTCTCTCATTCATTTTCATCGTCTTCTTCGTCTTCCTCTTCGTTAGGAGTTTTTCCTAATAGACCTGTGAAACCAGTAGCTAAAACCCCCAAATCTGCTCCTGTAGTTAGTAAACCCTTAATTAGAAAGAAACCAAGGTTTATGGAAGAGACTAAGCTCAAATCAACTGTTAACGAGAAGCTTGATAGATCTGGAAAGAGACTCACCGGTAAAATTACCGTTAAACCGGAGAAAGTTTCGGTTTTGATGAAGAAACAATCTTCTGTTTCTAGAGAGGTTAAGCTTAAAGATAGACAAACTACGATTAGGGTTGATGATAGTATTGCTCAGATTACTACTCCTATGTCTAAGTTAGGAAAAGAATCTGATTTGATTTATAGAAGTAACGGTGAAGCTACGGATGATGGTTATCGAGAGAGGACACCGCCTGTTCAAGCCTCGGTGTCTCCAGAGATACAATGTGGATCATCTATGAGTTTTTCTACGTCGGCTCAGTCACAAGCTTGTTATGCAGCTGGTCATTTACTCTCTGGTGTTAGTGATAAGAGGAAATGTAAGCCTAAAGGAATACTTACTGTCGGTGAAAATGGTTCGGAGCTTGGTAAGGCCAAGATCGAAGAAGATTTTGATGACGTCTCTGTGATGCCTTTACCTGAGGATGCATCAGTGCATTGGCTTTTATCTCCTTGTGATGAAGAGAAGGAGAAATCTGATGATGGTTTATCTCAGTTTCAGCAAATTGTTGAGTGTGTAAGCAATGAGATGACTCCTTCACCATTATCAGATCGTAGTACTTCTTCGGATTTATGTAACATTAGCAGTGGGAAAAGTCTTTCGCCCATGAGTATATGTAAAGAGACAATGAGAAGGACAAGTTCTTCGCTTTCTCCAGCTGAGCTTTCTCGGTTTAGGAGATTTATGCACCTTTCATCCTGTGAGGGTGTTCGCACTACTCCTACGTGTGAGCATTTGAAAGAAGATAAACCGGCTCCTTTATCTGTTGATACGTTAGGAAGCGAGAATGTAATTCAGAATCCGGAATCCAACTCAAGCTTTGACAATTATTTGGGACTCTTGAATTCTGAAGCTGATATCCAAAAGGTTGGTTCAGATATGGAATCACTAACAATGAGTCTTGAGTCAGCCAGTTTGTCACCAAGGAGCCATGCCTCACCACGGGAGCCGAGCAGTTCAAGTTTCAACTTTGACTCTTTTGCCCCATCTTCTGATTCCGTTGATTTTTCACAGTTTCAGAGAGCATTAGTCGACAGGAGTCCTTCTCATTCTCATGTTACACTGGAGAAAGACTCAAGAACACATGTAAGAGTATCGTATAGAGAAGAAATAAATAGCCACATGCCTGAAATGAAGCCCCAACAGATTACAGATACTGAATTGGATACGCGAAATCACAAAGAAAGTGTTGAATCTCCGGGAAAAGGAAGAGGATTGCTTCCATGCTCTGCTGCGGAGTTGATAAACACAGATGGTGGTGGTTTGATTTGTTCTGAGGATTCAAATTGGATGGCTTGTTACAAGAATTAACTTCGTATACGAAATATTTTTAGCATCAGTTTCTTTGTAAGTATGTCCACGTTAGCAGGTAACCGTTGTGTTATTGTGTTTTTTCTCCCTTGTTTACTTCACATTTCCCACTATAAACAGTAATTTTTGTTCTATGATTATTTGAAATCCTTTACAGTCTTTTGATAAATCACTAAACTTTCGGTTGCTTAGCTCTCGAAGGAATCACCCGATAATCAGGATTGCTATATTCTTGCTTTTTGGGTTCTTCTTTAAAAGGAGATTGTTGTTCCAGCATCTTTCAATAGAAAGTTAGATACCTACTTTACCTGATACCTTTCCTTTGCACCAAGCCTCTAAGAATATTTAGTCTTTCGGTAAATCGCTAAAATGTTCTGTTTCTCAGTTCTCAAAATACAGGAGAAGGATTCACACGATAATCCGTATTGCTTCTATAAAAGGGTATAGTTGTTTCGATATCTTTCGAATAAAGTTTGATACTTCCCTGATACCTTTCCTTTGCACCAGGTCGTGGAAAGAACAAAAAAAAGTAAGTCTTTAAGGAGAAACAAAGCAAAAAAGGGTTCTTCTAAGAGCCTATTCATTCTTTACATTTTCCACATATTATAACATTTCTTGCAGAATTGGTTGATGTTGATTGATGCAACAATATATATGTTCTTCTTAACCATTACTGAAGTATTATCAGTAATCATCTCTAGGAAGAATGTCAAGTTATGATAAAACAACACACGGAAGAAAGAGCAAAGATGTTGATGAAGCTAGCGCGATTAACCAACCGAAACAGAATGATAGCACCGGTAATATCATCATCTATACCCTTGTAGGGCTTTGCATTCTGCTCTTCATCATCGTCAGCATCGGTTTCTTTGTCATAGCCAAGCCACTAAAAGCGAGTTTAGCATCCGTGGCTTTAAGAAACTTGAGGTACAACGATACATCTTCATCATCATCGCCTTATTTCAACGCAACACTGGCTATGGTAATCAGAATCGAGAATCCGAATCCAGGGTTCTTTGAGTTTCCCACTACTCAAGGAGATATGTTGTACAACGGTCGTCTTGTTGGTAAAATGAAGATTAATGGACAACGAGTGGCTTCATATACTGCCATAAGAACAGCGGTTACGACAGATGTGAGTTACAAGGAGAATAAGGTAGCTTCTGTTTGGTTCAAGAATGATTTAAAGAGAGGGTTAATCATTCTCAAGATTGGAGTTAAATTGAGAGGTCAAGTACACATGGAGGCTTTGAACAAGAGAACAGTGAATTTGAAGTGTTTGATACATCTTAATCTGATAGATAAAGTGATTCAACGTTTGTGGTGTAAATGAAACTCACTTAGTTTGCTTTTTCATAGCTTTTTGGGGTAATTTAAAGTTTTCTTTTTTACTTTTTTTGGTGGTATTAACATGTTTATAAGTGAATATTGAAGTACTTTAGTTTTCTTTGTATCACAAAATCTTATATCAAAACATCAAATGATTTACACTAAGAATATACATTTACAAAAAATGACAAACATCATTTTTTCTGCATTTCAACGGAAAAACATCATATTGTTTAAAAATTCAAGTTTACAACAAAAATAGAATTTGAAAGGTGAGTTTTTTTAATCCCATCATCAAATGAAATTGTTGCTTTTGAATAATACAATATAGTTTGTGTTTTTGTTAGCGTAAGTAGCATCATACGCTTTGTCGTCACTCTTATCTAAACTTCTTAATTTTATTTAGTTGTATGCATCTATCATTCTCCAAAGAAGCAACCGTCTTTAATTTAAGTAAAAGAGCATATTTTATGAATGTGACTTGCAACAACAAGAATGAGTTTAAGTATCGATACTTTCCTTGTACACCTTACACTTGAACATATCAAAACCGCCTCATACATAAGATGAGTTTATGAGCATTGTTTAGTTAATTTTTGAAATTACATTTTATGAAAAATGAAATTTTGGGTTTTAAAATTTATAATGCTCTGAACAAATATACAATTATATGGTTTGTGTTAGTGATGGCATTGTGTCACCATCCAAATTCATATATGCATAATGCATGTTGTTAACAAACAAACAAAAATCATACTTCTCTTCTGTTTAAAAACAATTAGGTTAGTACCCGTGTTGAACACGGGTTTTATTGTAATCGTTAAATTAATTCAATTGTTTGATTACATGTAAATATGAATATGGACAAAGATTGTTGATATTATTAGACTCCAAAAGTATTGATGGGATGAATTGTGTGTATGTACTTTTGATCACTTTTATAATTGTCTAATATTTTTTTTTGTTATAGTATATATTTTTGTGGTACAATATTACATGATTTAGATAAGGGAAATTAGCCTTAATAATACCCACCAATAATTAAGTATATAACATAACCTAAATTACAATTGGGTAAATAAAATGGAGCATATCTAAAATGACCATTTTAGCCTTATTTTCAGTTACAACATAAATAGTCAACTATATTTTGATCTCTGATAGTTGGCTATTCGCAAATAAATATTGGAAAAAAAAAATTGGATAGCTGACTATGCATGCATAAGTAACTAACTATAATCATAGTAAATTAATCACAAAGTGAACTATATTATAATTAGAATAACAAACACTATTTTGCATAAACAATGTTTTACATAGTCATCTATGTTTTGAAATGATAGTTGACTATTTGTAGATAAATGTTAAAAAGAACCGAATAGCTGACTATACATGCATAAATAGTCAACTATAAACATAGTGAATTAATCACAAATTGAACTATATTATAATAAAAATAGCAAACACTATTTCACATAAACAATATTTTACATAGTCATCTATGTTTTGAAATGATAGTTGACTATTTGTAGATAAATATTAAAAGAACCGAATAGCTGACTATACATGCGTAAATAGTCAACTATAAACATAGTGAATTAATCACAAAATGAACTATATTATAATTAAAATAGCAAACACACATTTACTTAGACAATGTTTTACATAGTCAACTATTTTAATTAACATATAGTCAATTATTTTAAGCAACATAATAGCCAACTATTTATAACTAATTAGATCATTAAGGGTATTTTAGTCAATTTTATTTAAGTGGGTGTTAGTTACCTAAATTCTATTTAGGTCATGTTGTACACCTAATTATGATCTCTAAAACTATTATACACCTAATTAACCATTTAGATAAATAGCTAGATCTCCATTTATTTGCCTTTATGTAATTAAAATAGTATTTTTTATACGATGAATTTTTTTTTTGAAAACTTTTTTTAAAGGAAAATTTGAAAACTTTTATAATTGCTTTAAAGAAAACAAATAAAAATAAATTATGTATGTGTAAGAACTTCAAGAAAATATCTTCTCTTATTTGTATGATAATTATAATTATCGTAGGTTTAGAAACATCTCAATATATATATATGGAATGAATATTTTTTGAAAAGAATTAATGAATTTTGTGATAATATAAAAATATTTCAAAAGTGAAGATTGTGTATAATTTTGAAAGATATTCTACACAATTATGTTTGGTTATAGGGATTGTGTCATTAATATGGAGTGTTCGGATAATAGTATAGTGGAAGATTAATTTAAGTTATTAAATTTATTAACTAAAAAAATTGAGAAAAAATGAGAGTTTGACACATCATCAAAATGGTTCCAAAATATTTCTCCTTTGTTATAAAAGAAATGGGGATTTATCATGACGATAAATATAAATAAAGAAGAAAAATTTATACCCGGCGAAAATCTGGATACTGAGAAATGAGAAGAAGAACGAGAAAGAATAATTTGATAATCTGATGAAAGATGTTATTATGTGACGAACCAATTGTTACAAACGTCACTTGGAAATCAAAAAAAAAAAGTTTACTATACTATATAGTGACATGGGATCCATCTAAATTAATTTGCATTGACATTTCTGTAAGTCTATATGTTGTAGACTTAGTATTGCAATTGACTTCTGTAACATCCTTTAATATACTTTAATATATAGAGGAGTTCTAGTAATATTAACTTTGGTTTTCAAAAGTATTCGAGTCCGGATACCTTTCTTGATATCTTTCCTTTGCACTAGGTCGTGGAAAAGAAGAAGAAAAAAAACAAGTCTTTAAGGAGAAACAAAGCAAAAAAAGAAAGGGTTCTTTTAAGCATCTCTTGCTATTTCAGAAACCATACATCATCTTTTTGATGTCATGCTGATCAATAGCCTATTCATTCTTTACATTTTCCACATAATCATATTAAAACATTTTTTTTGGAGAATTGGTTTTTGGCTTGTTGCAGATTGATGCAATAATATAAATAACTGAAACATTATCAGTTATAAATCATGTCGAGGAAGAATGCCAGGTTATGCAATGAACAAAGTTGTTGATGAAACTAGCGCGGTTAACCAACCGAAACAGAATGTTATCACCGGTAATATCATCATCGACGTCCTTGTAGGGCTTTGCATTCTGCTCATCATCTTCATCAGCATCGGTGTCTTTTTCATAGCCAAGCCACTTCATGCAAGTTTGACATCCGTGGCTATAAGAAACCTGGAGTACAACGCTATATCATCGTCATCATCATCGCCATATTTCAACGCTACACTGGCTATGGTAATCAGAATCGAGAATCCGAATCCTGGTTTCTTTGAGTTTCCCACTAGTAAAGGAGATATTTTGTACAACGGTCGTCGTGTTGGTGAAATGAAGATTGATGGACAGCCAGTGGCTTCGTATAATGACATAAGAACAGCGGTTACGGCGGAAGTGAGTTACGGAGAGACTCAGAGATCATCTTATTGGTTCAAGCATGATTTAAAGAGAGGGTTAATAATTCTCAAGATTGGGGCTAAACTTAGAGGTGAAGTACACATGGAGGCTTTGAACAAGAGAACAGTGAATTTGAAATGTTTGATGCATCTTAATCTGGTAGATCAAGTGATTCAACGTTTCTGGTGTAAATGAAAGTCTTAGTTTGCTTTTTCATATCTTTTTGGGGTAATTTCAAGTTTTCCTTTCACTTCTTTTAGTGGGACAATTACAAAATGTCACTTTTGACATGCTACTGTACAACTATGTCACTTTTGAATTATTTTCTTACCACTTATAAATCCATATAAAAACCTTATATCTCAAAATTCTCAATTTTAAAAAATGTTTTGATCCCTAACAAAACTTAAATCCAAAAAACTAAACTCTGATATAACATAGTTAATTCAAACATAAATGATTTAAAATTTTGGAAAAAATGATAGTGGCATTTTTGAAAAGTGGCATTTCTTGAAATTTCTCTTTTTTAGTTGTATTAACATGTTTATAAGTTAACACTGAACTACTTTAATTTTCTTGTATCATACAATGTATATCAAACCATCGAATGAATATATATAGTATAATAGTTTGATAGTTAAAGAGCCAAAAATGAAACAGTTTTTTTCCTACCAAAAAAAAAAAATTTATAATAAGTATATACATTTTGTCACTGCACATTTTCTTCAATATTTTTCAGGGTAAAATATTTGAACCGGTAAAACTATTGTTTAAAATTTCAAGTTTACAACAAAAATAGAAGTTGAAACCACGCCCGGTTTAGAGGATGGGCTAGTTGTGCACCGCACAACTCCCCACTGTGGGACTCACAATTTCAGTTAATTTTTTTTTACAAAAAGGTTCTAAATCTTTGAATAATTTGTAAATAGGACCTTAAATTTTATAAATTTTACCTAAAAGATCCTAATTCCTATAAAAAAAATTGTAGGCACAAAGTCCTATAAGCAATTGAGCCGGGCTTGGTTGAAATGTGAGATTTTTTTAATCCCATCATCAAATGAAAAAGTTGCTTTGGAATAATTCAATATATACTTTATGTTTTTGTTAGCGTAGGTAGCAACATAGGCTTTGTAGTCACTCTTATTTAAACTTCTTAATTTTTATTTAGTTGTATGCATTTTTCATTCTCCAAGGAAAGCAACCATCTTTAGTTTTGTTTCATTTTTCTATCTTATTTTTTGGGTTTAAGTGAAAGAGCATCTTCTGTATGATGTTGTGACTTCAAACAAATGCTAACAAGAATGAGTTTATTTTGTCACTGCACATTTTCTTCAATATTTTTCAGGGTAAAATATTTGAACCGGCAAAACTACTGTTTAAAATTTCAAGTTTACAACAAAAGTAGATGCTGAAAGGTGATATTTTTTTAATCCCATCATCAAATGAAAAAGTTGCTTTAGAATAATTCAATATATAATTTATGTTTTTGTTAGCGTAGGTAGCAACATAGGCTTTGTAGTCATTCTTATTTAAACTTCTTAATTTTTATTAAAACGAAACAAAATCCAGATTTTTAGATGAAATCAACCCAAATAGAATCAAAAACTGAGATTTGTAACCCAAATTAAATAAAAATTAAGATTTGTAGCCAAATCGAAACAAAACTCAACTAGATTTGAAAGAATCAAAAACTAGATCTATAACAAAAAAAAAATGATGAAATTCAATCCAGAGAGATTCTTCTTCTTCAACTTCAACTTCATCACCACCATTTTTTAGAGAAAGAGAGAAAAGAAGAAAAAAAAAGGAAGAAGAAATGATTTTTGTCTTTTTCTGTAAAAGATGACTTGTTTGCAACACCATTTTCAAGGGTGGCATATACATAATTCCCCCTTTTCCTTTTCCAATTTTTTGTTTTATATTAAATTTTCTTTTATTAAAAATCGTTTAAACTAAATATCTTATATAACTATTCGTATAGAGGTTTTGTGCAATTTGTAAAATTACTTGATGCTTTAATTTCCATTTTAATTTCTTCTTTTTAGGGTAATTAACAATTTTGATATTGAAAAACTTACATATTTAAATAATTAACATGTGTTAATTTTAATCGCCTACTTAACACGTGTCGCGATCTCGTGAATTACAATTTTTCGCCTTTTATCCATAGTCAATTATTTTGTATTCCCATGGATATACATATGTTAAACCTCTAGGTATAACGATTGAAATATATGGTTTTTTCTATTTTTAATTATATAATTAGTTATTTTCCTTTTCATATTTTTTTTAATGTTAAATTTCTCTTTATTAAAAATTGTTTAAACTAAATATCTTGTATAACTATTCGTATATAGGTTTTGTACAATTTGTAAAATTACTTGATGTTTGTTTTTTCCCATTTTAATTTCTTCTTTTTGGGTAATTAACAATTTTTATGTTGAAAAACTTACATATTTAAATAATTTACATGTGTTAGAATATAATCGTCTATTTAACACGTGTCGTGATCTCGTGATTTACAATTTTATACTTTGTATACCAAGTACTAAACAAAGGCCTGATTAAAAAAAACCTATGACCGTTATTTGTAAAAAAAATGATAATTTGATTTAAATGAGAAAACATAATGAAACCAAAACATACCAAACCATCAATAGTAGATTATTTTTTATTTGTTGATACTATTAAAATCAAAAAATTTACACGCCTTAACATCTGTTGACCCTTGTAATTGGGTGTTGATGTTGTTCTGTTTTGGCTTTGTTTTTGGCCTTGGTTTATTGTCTCATGAATATTGTTCTGGTTGATTCAAATATTAATTCCTAGAAGTTTAAAAAAAAAACCAAATAAATATTCCGACTGATAATTATAAATATTTTAACCAGAAATAAAGTTTTAAAAAAGTAAGTAATATCAAAATGATTTATATCATCTTATGCACAATATCAAACTGCTTTTAAACACAATTGTTGTAATATATATCAAAAATATTTATACTATCATACATAATATTAAATTGTTGCTAATTTGTTTTTAATTATTATCTCCGTGTATAACGCGTGAAGTCATCTGGTAACGTATTAAAAAAAAACTTATTCAAACTTGCATGGAATGTTATACACAAATCAAACACTCGACATTAGAATTTGTTTTTCATTAATGTGTTGTATTATAATTCCCTTATTTTATACATAATAACTATGTAATTTGATATTTGTTCATTTAATAGGTTAATATGAGTTTTTATATGTTAATTTTAATATGATTATGTTTAATAATTCATATAATAACATAAAAATATTTTAGTTTTGTATCCTACTCGTTATTCCCGTTACATGATTCGTGTTTCTAGTACACTTCTATTTCTTGCATATATATATAATTTTTTTAATTGACTAATTTTAATAACTTCTAATTATTAAAAGAAATTAATAATTTCATAGGAATTCTAATTATAAAAAAAAATTTAAAGTTGTTGATGAAGCTAGTGCGATTAACCAACCGAAAGAGAATGATATCACCGGTAATATTATCATCTATACCCTTGTAGGGCTTTGCATTCTGCTCTTCATTATTGTCAGCATCGGTTTCTTTGTCATAGCCAAGCCACTAAAAGCGAGTTTAGCATCCGTGGCTTTAAGAAACTTGAGGTACAACGATACATCTTCATCATCATCGCCTTATTTCAACGCAACACTGGCTATGGTAATCAGAATCGAGAATCCGAATCCAGGGTTCTTTGAGTTTCCCACTACTCAAGGAGATATGTTGTACAACGGTCGTCTTGTTGGTAAAATGAAGATTAATGGACAACGAGTGGCTTCATATACTGCCATAAGAACAGCGGTTACGACAGATGTGAGTTACAAGGAGAATAAGGCAGCTTCTGTTTGTTTCAAGAATGATTTAAAGAGAGGGTCAATCATTCTCAAGATTGGACTTAAATTGAGAGGTCAAGTACACATGGAGGCTTTGAACAAGAGAACAGTGAATTTGAAGTGTTTTATGCATCTTAATCTGATAGATAAAGTGATTCAACGTTTGTGGTGTAAATGAAACTCACTTAGTTTGCTTTTTTATAGCTTTTTGGGGTAATTTAAAGCTTTCTTTTTACTTTGTTTAGTTGTATTAACATGTTTTATAAGTTAACATTGAAGTACTTTAGTTTCTTTGTATCACAAAATCTTATATCAAATTATCAAATGATTTACACTAAGAATATACATTTACAAAAAATCACATTTTTTTCCAATAAACATCATTTTTATTCTACATTGTAACGGGAAAATATTTGAACCGGTAAAACAATAGTTTAAAAATTCAAGTTTACAATAAAACTAGATGTAGAAAGGTGAGCGTTTTTTAATCCCATCATCAAATGAAAACGTTGCTTGTGAGTAATTCAATATAGTTTGTGTTTTGTTAGCGTAAGTAGCATCATAGGCTTTATCGTCACTCTTACTTTTGTTTTTAATTCTATGCATCTATCATTCTCCAAGGAAGCAACTAGGCCTAGGATTTCGGATAACCATTCGGTTATCGGTTCGGTTATTTCGGTTATCGGTTTTTTGTTCTATTAATAAAATATCCATTGAGTTATTTTAATATTTCGGTTCAGTTTCGAATCGGTTAAATTCGGTTTTGGATCGGTTTGGGTTATGAGAGTGATAACCAAAAATAACCAAATTTTGTTCGGTTATAGATTTAGGGCTTTCAAATTTCTGAATTAAAGGTTTTAAAGGTTAAATTTAGCAACAAAAAAATATGGAGAGTCAAAAAATAAGAAAAAAATATGAGAAATTAGATTTAGAATGAGAAATTTACATATATTTATAGAGATTCAAAATTATTTTAGTATATATATGTGTGCAAATGTATATATGGTCGGATATTCGGTTTCACTATTTGGTTTTCGGATATAACCGTAACCGAACCGAAATCCATGGACTCTCAATATATTATCCATCGGGTATTTTAGAAGGAACCAAAACCTAACCAAACCGGTATTTCGGTTCGGTCTCGGTTCGGTTATTCAGTTACAGTTTTTTTTATCCCAGACCTAGAAGCAACCGTGATTAGTTTTGTTTAATTTTTGTATCTTCTTTGTGTGGTTTAAATGAAAGAGCATCTTTGATGTTTGTGACTTGCAACAACAAGAATGAGTTTAAGTATCAATACTTTCCTTGTACATCTCAAATCCGCATCACACAGAAGATTAATTTATGAAAAAGATTTAGCTAATCTTTAAAATACATTTTCTAGAAATAAAATATCCTAAGTTTTTAAATTCATAGTTTTCTGAGCATGATATATGATATACAATTTAATGTTTGTGCTACTGTCGTCGTTGTGTCACCATCCAAATTCAAATATGCATGATGCATGTTGTTAACAAAACAAAAACAAAACTTATGTGAATTGATCTTAGTCTAGTGGCAGGAGGTAAGTCCATTGCGTACATGCAGCATCACACTCGGGATCGAGTCTTACTTCGTGTGAATATAGGGATTAAGGCATTATGCTACTGGGCCAGCCAGTTGTGGCCCAATGTTGACGAAAACAAAAGAAAACAAAAAAAAACCCATAGTTATCTTCGGTTTAAGAAAAGTACTCTAACAATATTGTTCTTAGATATCCACAAAATGAAAATCATAAAATGTTCACATGAAATGTAGCTTCGTACCAAACAGTAAACCTCGTAATGAGGTTTTCTTTGATGAACATTGTATATACTAAAATTTGGTGACCATATGTAGGTGACACTTTACACATAATGCTTTTATAAGGTGCTTGTAATAAATGATTAATTTATACATTATGCTTCTAACAAATGATTATGGTGGATTACAACTTTACAAGAATCCGAACCGGTCGAAGATTTAAAACTTATATCCTTAAGCAAATGCTAGTTGCTGATGTCCGTGTCTTAAACATCAATGCTAGTTGCTGATGTCCGTGTCTTAAACATCTTTTGTTATTTCAAGAAGTGAAACCAACATTTTCAACACTCATCTCGTGGAACAATATATCTATTAGATAAAACTATTTCCTTATTATAAAAGTAAATTTTATTATTTCCACAACCCGGTTCTTGATGACGATATATAAATAGTTGTATTGGAAACAAACCGAAACGAAGATAAACAACAACAAAAACACAAACATCTTATCCAAAAACTAAACAAATAAACAAAAAGTCTCACAAAAATCTTTATTAATCTTTTTTTTTTTTTGGATTTTATGCTATACACAAACACCAAGTCAAAGATCAAATTGAGGATAACGTGTCCAACAGCTAAATCATTTTAAAAATATAAGTTACGGGTTGGACTTTTTCTATGTCTCAATCAGAAACCCATTTTTAATGTAAACATATGCATATGCATCAAATATTTATCATTTACGTTTTTAAAGTTCCTCTTAATCATCATGTTGACAAAAAAAAAAACTCATATGAACATTTTTAATCTTAGACACTTTAATCTCTAATATAAAAAACTTGCGGTAGATGGAGTAACATGCTAAAACTTTTGAAAAGCTCAAAATTTGGTATCAGAAATTCATATACTCGAAAGTTATATAGGTATCAAAACACACAAAGTTTGGACGTGTAACAGTAAAGTATTCAAACTAAACATGATCCTTTTGTTATATAATTCCTTGTGCAACTGTGGAATTCCAAACATAAATATAAAATGACCCAATAATTAAAATTTGGCATAGAAATCAAATGGGAGATACAATACTTAAAAGAGTAGATTTCTATTTTAACAAAAAAAAAAAAAAAAAGAGTTTAGATTTCTTGTATAAAGAAAGAAATATACAAATAAAGAATAAAGAATATAGAAGGTAACTAAGCACCAAACACCAAAACCATTCAATACCAATATACAAACAAATATACCTTTACTTCATCTTAAAGATCAATCACAAAAGAAAAAAATAGTATCAATATGGAAGGTTTAATCCCATTGGCGTTTAGGGCCATGAAGAAGAACCTAATTCGTCGTCGTTACGAGAGTCTCTCTTCCTCTAGCATGACTCGTGACTCTTACGACTTCGTTTCCGATATGGAAATGAACGTCGAAGGTCACCATCGCCGTCGATGGTCCGTTGGAGATATCTCGTCGTTATCAAGCCGGGAAACTAAAAGAAACGGTGGTGGTGGAGCTCTGGATAATAGTTGTTCACCGCCGCGAAAAGGTCAACTTGTAAGATTCAAGAGCCATAGATTGTTTTCTTGCATTTCAGGTCAATAAATTTGTCAAATTCAAGAAAAATCTCTAAACAAGACGGAGATTATCGTTTAGGTCCAAACTTCGAGGTTACATTTTTTTTTGTCAATAAAATAATTACATTTATGTTTCATTTTGTGGTTGATTTAATTACAAAGTTCTGTTATTAATAATTTCGGTGTGAAATCATGTAAATATCGTTGCTTTTGTGATCTTTACATGTCGATGTACGTAAAGTTTACAATTTTAGGGTTTTTGTTATGGATGTGTATATTTGTTGGGTCTAAAATGAGAAACAAAAACTTATATGGGTCAAAATCGAAATAACAAAAATTCCAAGCCAATAAGTTTTTGTTGACCCAATCCACATGTGACCATTATTTCTAGGTGTGTGGACATTTCGGTTTATATTCGGGTTCGGTTCGGTTCGGTTCAGTCAGTTCGAATTAGATAAAATTTTAACAAAACTCAATCGAAGTTAGTTTGGTTCGGTTTAGTTCGGTTTGGGTTAAATTCGGTTTTGTTATTCATTGGTTCGGTTATAATTCGGTTAATCAAATTTATAAAAAAAAGATATGACCGATATAATTATGATTTTAGTTATTGGGAGTAAACACTTAAGTACCAAATTATAGAAACTAAAACAAACTATAAATCTCAAACATATAAATCGTTTCAATTGGAAAAAAAAAAACAAAATCAAAAGTGAACCTATATTTTTAGAAACATTTTAATATCATAAACTATAATTAAGTCTATAATTAAGTATTAAGAAAAACACATTGGGTTATGGTTTGGTTCGGCTGAACCCAGTTTGGTTCGGCTTTCAACCGAACCGAACCGTTCGGGTTGAAAAAAAGTCAACCAAATGATTTGTATGTAAATTTTGGGTCGGTTTGGGTCTGTTGCGTTAAAATGCCCACCCCTAATTATTTCAAAGAGTTTGCATTGTCTTGTTCAATTGAACAGAGAGCAAAAGAACAAAAATGGTTTGCAAAAAAAGTGTGGTCAGTAAAAACAAAGAGAGTAGTACTGGCTTGAATGCGATAACTCGATAAAGTTGAAACCTTTACTACAAAGTGACGGTGCGTCTGTAGAGAACCTCATCATCACTCTCTTCATCTTCTTCTTCATCAGAAACAATGTGACCGCCCGGCATTTCTAACTTCCCGCCCATATCGAATACTGGACCTTCGTTATCAGGATCGATAAAGTTACCTTCTAACCGTTCCTCGAATCTCTGGTCACTACAATTAAGGAACCAGTTCAACGAACTCCTAATTCCTTTGCTCTGTAGCTTCTGGTACCTCGGTTTGATTCTCGACTCCAAACTATACGTAAAATACTCCGGATACTCCACGAGTTCTTTCATCGGTCTACCCATCTCGGTCTTGTAAAAGTAGTAACTATTCTTCATGAGTTCGACTCGTGAACAAAGAATCTGAGGACATCTCACCATCATTTTCGCAACGTCCTCTACTTGAAACGCCCGGCCTAAAAGAAACTCTACGGGTTTCATTATCAGGTTCTGCTTAAGGCTAACAATCTGCGGCATTTTCTCAACCACACGAGCGAATCCTTCCGGATCAATCTTGAGCTTTAAACTGAAAAAGTACTGTTGTGTAGACATTTTGGCTTTTACCGGTAACCCGAGAATTTGAGGATACTGCGTGATAACCAAAGGTAGTAACTCTTTCTTGATACCGAAACTAAGTAAGCATTCTACATTCGGTTTAACAGTCTCCTCGAGATTGTATCCGATGATATACGCACGTTTCTCTACCATCCTAGCCACGATTTTCTTCGATAAACCGACTGAAATTAGATAATCTACAAGCGGTTTGATCATAGTTCCAACTCTCATTCCCAATAGATAAGGATATTGAGTCACCATTGGACCAATATCTCTCGGACTCACACCGATACTAACCAAATACGCAACCGATGTACTCATCGTGCCTTCGAGTTTAAACCCTAAAAGCTCTGGATACTTCATTAACACATAACCTAGATCTTGCTTCTCAACATCAAGCCCTCTAAGAAACTTAACCACAGGAGCTAGCTCAACAACCACACTAGCGTGAAGAACCTGCGGATAATTCTTAACGAATTCGCCTAATTTCGACCTCGAGATTCCGATTTTCTCTAAATAAGCCAATACAGGGATCAAATTCTTACGAACACTGCAACCTAACATTAAAGGATACTCATTTATATCATCTATTGTTAACCCTAGCTTCTGTAAGAACTCAACACGTTCACACATGACTTCAATCGTTGAAGGTAACTCAATACTCTCTAATTCATCAGTGATTATACCTAAACCCTTGAGGTAATCGCAGATTTTGACTCGATTCACGAGCTTTTCTTTCTTCCCTTGTATAACTCCCCATGTAACAGTAGGCATCTCGTACTCTGGAAACTTTGAAGATTGAGTTGCATAGTGAGAAATTCGGAAAATTGAACAAGGGTTTTGAAATTGAGGGGTTAAAGGATCTGGGTTTATCAGGGTTTTGGATTCAGAGGAAGTAATCGGAAGGATTAGGTATTGTCTTCTGATCAAAGATAAGAACTTGTTCCTCCGAGGAAGAAGATAACTCATTTCTGGATTAAATCAAAATCGGCAAATAGAAAAAGTTTATCTCTTCCTCGCCTGAAAAGGGTTTTGCGATTAGAGAAGAGAGTGAAGACAGAGAAGACCTAAAACTCAATAGAGGGAGATTAAAAACTTCAACTTTGTACGCTTTGCTCTTTTGCCATTGGATAAAAATATCTAAAAACTCAGAAAAAGCAAAACTTTATAACATTTGTAATTTCAGAACATTGGAGAATTTTGATGTATAATAATTGAATGGTTTAGAAAGGAGAATAACATTTTAAGGTGAAGAATACAATGGTAAGTTCTTGTATATACCAAAGAGAACCACAAAACCATTTGTAATTTGTTTAACAATCCTGGTAGTTTCAAAAGCCTGTCCTAAAGGTAGAAGAAGTGGGGAATCAAAAAACATCTAATTTTCTTCACAGCTGATGATTTGGTGAAATCTATCTCAGCTCTTCTAGAATCCACCATTTGGTTGATGCAGTGAAAAAACTCGGAAGCTCAACGCATGTTTCCTTCTCTCAAAACGTCGATCATGTTGTAGATGCGCTGGTCTGCTTTCAATCGAATCTGCATTTCACAAAAGTGTATAAATTAAGCATCGCTATAGAGATACAGGTGAGACTGAGAGAAAGCTGAGATTTGATTTCGCAGTGTTGTATGAGCAAAAGGAGAAAGTTTTAGGAACCTTTTTCGCAAGGAAAAGCACCGCATCCACAGTACCCTCAGCGTATATTGATCTGCCACAGACATTGTGCTGGAACTCGAAGGAGACACTGCAAAGAAAAGGGAGCTAGTTATGGAACAGCCACACTTTACGAGAGAGATTAAAAAGTATAAACAATGTCTTAGTTATTGCATTACGTTTCATCAGGAGATGTCAAGTGATAAAGATGGAAAGCGTGGCCAGAGACATGCTCTTCGGGAACACCAACCATCTCGATTTGCTGTTTTGGATCCCGAATCAATTGTATCTACCACAAAAGTTGTATACACAGAAAATTCATATTCTGAGGATAATTAAGTCGTTCCCGAGATGTTAGGAATAATAGAAGACCCAGTTGCACCTGATTCATGTCATAAGACACGCCCAAATCCTGGAAGCAAGAAATAACAGCTTTAGCGGTTCCGGATGCATCCAATTTACTAGCTTGATGAGACTCCATCACCTACACATAGATTGGAACTTGATTAGACGTAGCAAGAGGTAGTATCAAAGTAATGAAGAAAAAATGCATTTGAATGTATAACAAAAGTAAGAACAGTACATCCAAAGAATAACCAGAGAAGGCTCCCGGAAACTGCTCAGCCATGATCTCCATGGCTGCAAGAAATGCAACAACCTAATGGACCAACAAAGCACAAAGATATGAGCTAAAAGGATCTTAATTTACATGCATAAACAACAATTTCTTCAAGAAAACTCCCGAGTACACGTACTTGTTTACCCATCTGTGGGGAAATCACAGCATAAATCTTTGCTCTCTCAACAGTTTCATACAATTTGTTCCTGTCTCCACCCGTTGTTCCCATGACGAAAGGAACACCTACTTTGCTATACAACTCCGCATTATCTACATTTCGCGAAAATCCCAAACTTATCACAAAGATTGTTCTTTTCAACCAAAACTCAAGCATAATTCAACAAATCCAGACTACAATTGTGTCTCCTGATGGTAGAAATGGGAGGAGTTACCATTTACTGCAGAAGGAATCGTGTAGTCGACAACAATTAGCTCCGGGTGCTTCTCAAACACCGAAGAAAGAACTTTTTCACGTTCATTAGGACCGTACACCGTAATCTCCTTTCCACAGACCTCAACTGTCTGACCAGACTCACCAGAGGATCCAAACGACGTGGGAACGATATTCACTCCTGCAGCGTCTGCTGCTTTGATTACAGCTTTCCCCATTTTGCCACTGCATCCATTCACCTGTAGTTTAAACAAATAATGAATGGCTTAACCCAACATTCCCCAATTTCAAGCTCTTAACTTGACCAGCCAGATTGCTCTTGATCAAAGAAAGAAAAGGTACAAACTTTAACATTTCTACATTTCCAGGCAAACTCAAATCTCATAATTCTTTAAGGGAAACAATTAGATGATCATATACCATGATGGATATGCCATTTCCAGGCAAAACGGACTTCACGGCTTCCTCACCGGAATCCGCCGTCGCCGTCATAGATAAAACCACTGGAAGACGACGTTTCCGATTACCCAGAAAACTAACACGGCTTTTACCGCCATTTCCTACCGTCTGATTCGTTCTACAAGCAAATGCGAGACACGAGAGATCTGGGCGATGAAGAAACACACTCGAAGAAGACGCCATTAACCTGTGAAATCAAAACGTCGGAATTTATCATCTCCATCAATCATACAGAAAATTCCGACGTAAAATTCGAAATCTCGAAACCATACCCATTCGTAGCCATTTCCTAATTGATTCAAAGATTTTCCTCTCCCTGAAGACGAAAGTTCAAATCTTTCAATTTTGTCTGAGAATTCCGGCCGGCGAGAGATTTGGGGATTTAGGGTTTAGCTTATCCTTTATCATCAAACCGGAAATCTCTAAACCAAACTAATGGATTCAATCAAACCGGAATTAAAATATTAAACCGGGAGCATTAAACCGTAGTGAAGCTTTCTCTACGAGAGAGACTCATCACTCCTAACCTCATCATCTCAGAGAAATCCGACGAGCGAAAATGGAGTCGTTAGCTTCGCCGCCGTGTCTCCGACTAACTCCGACGGCAAACCGTCAGTTCCATTCGCGTAAATCTTACTTCGCCGGTGACATTCACGGTGGCTCTTCCGTATTCAAATCCAATAGCCTCTCATTCTCCTCATCTGCATCCGGTATACTTGCTTAATCGCACTTTGTCTCTAATTATAGCTCAATCGATTCTCGCAATCTTGTGATTGAGATTTTGAATTGAATCTCGTGTTTAGGGTTTTCGTCACCACTCACTGTAGAGAAGGAGCTACGGTCTTCGTTTGTACAGACTGCTGCTGTTCGTCATGTCACTGGGTCTCTTATCAGAGGCGAAGGTCTTAGATTCGCCATTGTGAGTTCTCTCAATACACAAATTGCTCAGATTTGGCGACTTTGATCTGATTTAGATGATTTCTAGTGAAAATTGAAAGGGTTGGGTTTTGTTTTGCAGTGAGCTTGTTTTCATTTTTGTTGTTTGTTCTCAATGTTGTTTTCAAGGTTGTAGCTCGTTTCAATGAGGTTGTGACAAAGTTGCTTTTGGAAGGAGCCATTGAAACTTTCAAGAAGTATTCAGTCAGAGAAGAAGACATCGAAGTAAGAATAAGATCAAAGCTAATGACACTCTTGTGAAGCAATTGGTTTCTTTAATGCGATTGAAGCTAATGACACATTTTTCAATCAGGTTATATGGGTTCCTGGTAGCTTTGAGATAGGTGTTGTTGCACAAAATCTTGGGAAATCAGGGAAATTTCATGCCGTATTATGTATCGGCGCTGTGGTATGATGATTCTTGCTTTAAAAAAATTCTCTAGGCATTCAATTGTATTTCCTCATATGACTTGTTCAAGCTTTAGAGAGTACTTTGCCTCATGTTTAGAATTGGATTTTGATCTACTGTTGTTCTTGTTGTGGTTAGATTAGAGGAGATACCACACATTATGATGCTGTTGCCAACTCTGCTGCATCCGGAGTACTTTCTGCTGGCATAAATTCAGGTTTTTCTCGATAGTCATGGTTTTAGACACTTGCACATAGCATTGTTTCAAAAAGACTAGATAAAAATGGAATGCAAGTCAGATGCCTAATGAAAACTCACTAGGTTAAAGCTTTTGTATACTTCTGAACCTCAAAGGTCTGGTTTTTTTTTCTTTTGCTTAACATGTTCCAACGGTTTGCTCATTTTCTCTTGCAATTAGTTCTGGCTTTGTAGTAGAAGTAATTAAAGCTTATTATTCCGAAATTGCAGGCGTTCCATGCATATTTGGTGTACTGACATGCGAGGACATGGATCAGGTAAGTTGTGTCATGCAAGAATTAGTGATATATATAAATATAGCTTATACATTGCAATGGACTAACATTAAATTTGTTATTATTGTGTTGAACTGAAAACTTAGGCTCTAAATCGATCTGGTGGCAAAGCCGGCAATAAGGGTGCTGAAACTGCATTGACGGCGGTAAGTATCATTATGATCAAACGCTTTAGTCTTAAAACAAGATGTCGAAACTTCTGATCATCCCATTAAGCAAGTGGTCATGTTGTTATCTATCAATCACCACTAGGTATCTATTGTCTTCATTTTCTCTCATTTTTCTGCAGCTCGAGATGGCTTCGTTGTTTGAGCACTACCTGAATTAGCATGCTCGTTCCATGGATGAACAATGATCACGTACGAGAACTTGTTGCTGTCTCGCATTTGGTAACAATCCAATCTTCCGAAATTGTACCTCAATGATTGTCAAAACGTTTTTTTTTTCAACCTTGGTGACATTTATTTAGACCCTTTTGTAAGCTTTTCTCGTCATTTTCTGAATCGTGTAATAATAATACCTCTGAATTTTTTGGAGGCGAGTGGGTTTTTCTGCACCAATCAAAAATTTGATCGTCTTTTCTCATAAGTATCTTCAAATTAAGGTGTAGAAAATAGGCCTTTCCCCACTTTTAAAGCCCAAATAGTGTAATTACACGAAGAAGATTTTTGTCGGCAAGCGAAGATTAAAGATTACGCGTCACATTTATTTTTATAGTTGAACGAATCAGCCATTTCCACAAAACTTCAATCATATTGTGACTCTTCAAGCACTCTCTTCTCTCTGTCTCTGTGACTCACATTCATCCAAATCTCCAGGTAAATTCAAAATCAAATCCACTCTGTTTTCTTCTGATCCTTGTTTGTTTGATCCTTTTCTGATTTGATCGGAAAAAGCCGATGATTAGATCGAGTTTTTGCTGATTCTGACCTTAATTCTTCCCGATCTGTTTGTCTCTATCGTTATATTGTTTAGATCGAGTATTCGGAATCTTTGATTCACGTGATCTGATCATTGTTTGCTTAGTACAAAGATGCAATGTATGTTCTTTCTAGCTATGTGAATAGAATATTGAAATGGTTCAATTGTATCATCTAGTTGATGAGATCTACTGTTATTCAAATTCTCGATAGTGTTTTGCCGAGAAATTTTCCTTTTTCGTTTTCTAGATTGTGTTTTTGCGTTTTCTTACTCTGTTTTGGTGCTAAATGACTAGTGTAAACGAAATCTTCTATTTAGAAAACTGTGAATACTATAAGATTTTGTTTCTATGGCATTAAATTGACATTTTTAAACGATTCCTGCTTTAGGTATGTCGACATCTGAGAAGAAAGTTGAAATCGTCGATCCATCTGAGGATAAAGCGAAAAACGTTGATAGAGGTGTTGATATCCTCGATAGAGGTCAGGAAAAAGAAGAAGGAAAAGGTGGATTCCTCGATAAGGTGAAAGGTTTCATTCAGGACATTGGCGAGAAAATTGAAGAAACCATTGGGTTTGGGAAACCAACTGCTGATGTATCTGCGATACATATCCCTAAGATCAATCTCGAGAGAGCGGATATTGTTGTAGACGTCCTTGTGAAGAACCCGAATCCAGTACCTATCCCATTGATCGATATTAACTACTTGATCGAGAGCGATGGGAGGAAACTTGTTTCTGGATTGATCCCGGATGCCGGAACAATCAAAGCTCATGGAGAAGAAACCGTGAAGATACCATTGACTTTGATCTATGAAGACATCAAGAGCACTTACGCCGATATTAACGCCGGGATGATCATTCCGTACAAGATCAAGGTTGATTTGATTGTTGATGTGCCAGTATTGGGAAGATTGACATTACCGATGGAGAAACATGGAGAGATGCCGATTCCGAAGAAACCGGACGTTGATATCGAGAAGATTCAGTTCCAGAAGTTTTCGATGGAAGAAACCGTGGCGATTCTCCATGTGAGGCTTGAGAATCTGAATGATTTCGACTTGGGGCTTAATGACTTAGACTGTGAGATTTGGTTGTCTGATGTAAGTATTGGTAAAGCAGAGATATCGGATTCGATTAAGCTCGATAAAAACGGAAGTGGAATGATTAATGTACCGATTACATTCCGACCAAAGGATTTTGGTTCCGCGCTTTGGGATATGATCCGTGGTAAAGGAACTGGTTATACTATTAAAGGTAATGTTGATGTTGATACACCATTTGGAGCTATGAAGCTTCCTATCATCAAGGAAGGTGGCGAGACCCGTCTTAAGAAAGAAGATGATGACGATGATGAGGTTATATGTTCTTCTTCTAGTTTGCTTTATAGCTTTGAGGATTTATGATCGTTTTGCTTATAAACCTAAGTTTGTTTTCTTACAGGAGTAAGGAAATGAAGCTCAAGAGAAAGAGTGGTTTAAGTACTTAATCATCTCCAATATCTTAAAAATGTTTTAAGTTAAAATGAAAGACTTAATTTGTTGTGCTTTTGATCAGACTTTTGAATAGAGGTGTCTTTTTTTTTGGACTTCCTGTATCATTGTGGTCCGGTACGCTTTGTTGTGTTTTGTTTAAACCGTGTTTGGATTGGAGATATTTGGTTATTAAGGAATTCCCATGGTTATTGTCGATTTAGAAATTAACATTTGATCTAGGCGCAGTGTCACTCACTAATTACGAAATGTTCAACTATGCCCAAAATTATAAAACGAAATGTATGACTATTACAAGAAAATTAATCGTAAATAGTAACACGTTTCGACGTTTGCATAACTAATTAGTTACCATTGCAAAACCGGGTTCGGTTTTTTGTAAACCATTAGATTTTTGTTCTCATGGTTTAGGAAATCAAACCCTTTAGTTCCTCTTGGATCAGAGCCGCGTTGTATCTCGTCTCTCTCAAATTTCTTCAAAGCAAGCTTCTTCGATTTTGCATCTCTCTCAGGTTTGTTCTCAATCTCAAATTTCATCATCGTTCGGAAGAATCAGGTCGATAGATTTTGATAAACCCAATTTATTCTCTTTCAATCGTAATGCACTGCGAAATGATTCGTACAGTTTTAGATTTGGAATCGAAAATCCCTAAATTTAGAGATATTGTGATTGATTGATAGGTTGGAGCTGGAGTGTGAAATCTCTTGCGGAAAAAAAAACCCTACTTTAGAGCAGTCAATGCCATGGCGGCTCTTGTAGCGTTACACAGAGCTCGAGCTGCTTCGAAAACTTTATTCAGCAGCGTTATTCGTCCAGCATTTCGAAATTTCTCCTCAGGTTTGTTTTTCTGAATTAGCACAAGGCTCTTGATTCAAACTTTGTGCTTGGACGATGAAAATTGTTATCATGGTTCTTCAATGAGTTTTGGAAAGAGGTTATATGTATAGGGTTTAGGATAGTATGCCCTTGAGGAATCAGGTTGAATAGTGAGTTCTATTGCATAGGCTGGATAAGCATTATTGTTCCAGAACTAAGATAGTGTTATTGACTCGCAATCTGAAATCGTGTGTTTACGTGTTCAAAACTGGATTATTAAAGTCTTTGCTTCTCTCTATTAATTCATGTTAGGATGTAATTTGTTGTTGGAATATTTCATGATCATTAGATCTTCATGAGCTAAACTTGAATCTCTCCAACTCTAGTGCTTGGTTCTTCTCTTAACTCTGGTGTTAGCTGCCTCAGAATTTTTAACTTTATGGGTGCATCCAAAATGGTGTATCAAGTACATAAAACCGATGCATGTAGGTACTATACGGGACTTGGGTTATGGTCATGTAGAGTGTCTATATGGTTTTTTGCATAACTAGGATCGAGTTCTGTTAAAGTATATACATCTTCAGACTTAGGTTAAGGAGTTCGTATATTGGTAAATGGAACTCCAGAGTTTTCATTTAACTTTGTGTCAAAATCCATGCCTTTGTTTTGACAGACACTTCAAGGCCTCTAGTTTTCTTGGTATTTTGCAGGTTTTGCTGATGCACAAAACCAAACATTAGTGGCACAAATGAAAGAAGAGATGCTCCATATGGACATTAACTCAATGATAGGAAGTTCCATGCCACTAAGTATGATGCGTATCGGAACAATCATCCACAACATCGAAATGAACCCAGGGCAAGGCGCAAAGATGGTCCGAGCTGCAGGAACAAACGCCAAGATCCTAAAAGAGCCTAATAAAGGAAAGTGTTTGATAAAGCTTCCATCAGGAGACACCAAGTGGATCAATGCAAGATGTCGTGCTACGATTGGTACAGTTTCGAACCCGTCTCATGGAGTAAAGAAGCTGAGGAAAGCAGGACAGAGTAGGTGGTTGGGGATAAGACCGAAAGTTAGAGGAGTGGCGATGAATCCGTGTGACCATCCACACGGTGGTGGTGAAGGTAAAAGCAAAAGTAGTGGAAGCCGAGGAAGAACTTCGGTTACTCCATGGGGGAAACCGTGTAAAGGCGGTTACAAATCTGCTAGTGTCAAGAAGAAGAAGAAGCGATTGGCGGCTGCAGCTGCTAAAATGTGATATGGTAATGGAGAAAGCTTACTATTTCTTCAGATGCTTCTCTTTCTTTATAACCTATCTTTTGTTGAAGAGTTTTTTAAGCTTGAAGTTGGTATGAATCCTGTTACGTGTTTCTTTTTAGAAATATTGAAATCAAAACGTTTTCAATATGAAGACGTTTAAATAAATGTGATTTTTCGGTTTTTAAAATGAATATAATTGTCGTAATCAGTTGTAGCCAATTTCAGAGATTATTTATTATACGTTTCTGTATAGTAAGAGACTGTTTGTAAAAGGTTCGATCGAGGAAAGGGTCTAAAAAGTAATAATTCAAGAAGGAAAACAAATCAAAGAATCAAAAAAAGAGAATTGGAGAGAAAGAGTCAAAAGGTTGGAACAATGCATTGAATTGAATTAATAATCCCCACGATAAAAAAAAATTCAAATAAAATGTCTATTTTGACTACTACCCCAATACTATTAATTATTTCCGACTTTGGACAAATAAGTTTTCTACTTTAAATGAGATTTTGAAGTTTGATGTCGATAAGGTATAAGGTTTTATTTGTTAGGTAACCAAAAGTTTGGTTAAAATGTACAAAAACTAGTAAAACCGCAAATAAGCAATGTGATTATGCGCATATGATGTAAACGAATAGTATGATGTAATGTAAAATAGTTAGTAAATTACTGTGATATTTGTTATAAACACGTTAAAAAACTATGTTCAGTTTAGAAGAAGAAAACACGCATGATATAACATATGTTATTATTGTTTTATCATTCGTTATTTTTGCTAGATTTTAATTGAACTTTATAGTGATTTTTTCAGCCATTGTACCACCACCCTTTTGTTGAATTGATATTTAACTTTTGTATGTTTACACAAATTTTTAAAAACGAAGAAACCAATTTGACATATTCATAGGTACCAACCAACTCTTTCAAAAAGTTTATAAGGTTGTTTTAAAAACTGAGAAAGAAAAACAAGAATGGTTTTATGATTTGTAGAAAGGGAAATAGTGAAGGGAGCACACAGAATTTGAAGATTGAAAATGAATTGTAACAAACAACAGAGCAACCACCATGCCTTACCTTGTTGGGCCCTCCATTTATTTTCATATTTATTCTTATTTCTTTTATTCCTTTTATTTTCTCTTCTTATAACTTTTTTTATAGCTTTTTCATGTTTTGGTAATATTGAATAAAAAAAACACTAAAAGAAGATAAAAAGAATAAAATGTAACTTTTTCAATGTTTCATATCTAACCTACTATTCGTTAAGAAAATGATATGAAATGAAAAATGTGTTTTGAGTAAAGTCAAACGGAAAATGAAATATTCTATGAAAAAAATAAAATCTTTTTGTTTGTGTCTTATCTTTTATGGCAAGTGAGGTGAAACAAGGACGAATCGTTAAGATACATGCAATGAATCCAATAACCTAACCATTATAGATGCATGAATTTTATTTACTTTTTCTTCTTCTGGCTATTATCATCCTTTTGATTCTCTTTTCGGTCTGAATCATATCTTTGCTCAGACTTCATTACAAAGCCGGATAAAAATCGACAAAAGTATATGTCCCCATATATTCTTATCTTTATCACCAAGAAAATATATACTTTAGCTTTATCTATGACACACTGTATGATTATTTTATTGTTTAGAGTTGTTTGATTAATTAATGCATATGATTGAATATAATTAATATGATGAATTAGGTGGAGATCCGCGGTTGTAAGACTTGTGGTACCTAATAATAACCAGTACCGTTTAATCAACGATTAGTGGATGTTATAATAAGAAAACAACATTTGTTACAACATAATAACCTTGCCTCGAATAAAAATGTGAGCAATAATAAAAGAGAGTTGAAATATATGAATGACATTAGTTTAGGTTTCTTTACAAAAAGCAATTAAATGATAACCGATGAGAATATATATATATATATATATATATAAAGAAATGAATATTTGTTACAATGTCGTATAAGAATATATATATATAAAGAAATGAATATTTGTTACAAACTTACAATGTTGTATAATACATTTTAATTTAAACATATAAAACTATAACTTTGGGAAATTTGGCGAGGAAAGGGATTTAGAAGAAAAAGAAAAGGAAAATGTGTAACGTAGAAGAAAGATTAGAGAGTTGTACGAGGAATATTAATAAGACAAGTTGGTCGCGATATGCATTGAATCGATGGGAACGAGCCACGTGACAAGACATGTGTGCCCTTTCATCCACTGATCCACATTTGTATATCTTTTCGAAATCACTTTGAATTAGATGGGCAGAATCTTTATAATCTTATAACCACTTTTTTAATTTGTACCGTTTTAGATTATACCAATCACGAAAACTTTATCAAAAGTTTTACCAACACTATTACTCAAATTTTTATCTATACAGCTTTACACTATGCTATAAAGCTTACCGCTCCAGCTTTTAAAAAAGCTAGGTTACTAATCGGACCCTTTGTGTTATTCATTTGCAAGTATCATCTACGTTACTTGTATCACTAAAATTATGAAAAGGTAGTACTGTTAATAGAGAAATATATATAATCAATCATTTTAAAAATCAAGTTGTATATATGTGATGAAAACTGTGGGCGTATCATCAAAACTCGTTATTGAGATATATGTGATGAAAACTGTGGGCTTATGCATTATGCAATGTATATAATATATTTGAGTATATAGTTGCAGGTCCACTTACCACTCGACATGCAATCTAAGGAATGGTTTGCGATGTTCAAGGCAATCATGCATGGGTTGCCAACTTGCCATTTCTATATTTTTCCCATTTTTTTTCTAATTTATGGAGTATAAATTAAATATACTTAATAGAAATTTAGAATCCACAAGTTTATGTAAGAAACTCACTCCTCTTGTTTTTTTTCTCACCTTAAACAAATCATCATATATCTTTCTCGGTTTTGCCTACGAATAAAAATCTTTCTGATTTGGATAAGAGATTTGCACTCTGTAAATGTATGATGATAAATATGATTTTTATATGAATGAGTTGCTTAATGCATTATATACATATTGTACTGATATATATGATATATCCTCGACTGACATTAATATCTACGGAAAATATTTATATAGGAATGAGTGGTATCGATCCTAACTATAAGATCATATAAACACATAAATTAAAAGATATCGAATCATGTAAGTAAATATCCACAAGATAAACTGAGTATCTGAATATCTTCAAGTGTCGGGAAGATATCACTGTGGTGCTTTACTTTGAGAATTTTACAACTCTAGTTTTACAAAAAAAAAAAAAAGTCTAATTTTTTGTTAGCTCTGGTATAATTGACGTAATTGATGTTACATATGTGGTTCATTGAATTTGGAAAAATAAGACTAATAAGTAATGTAGTGGTACCTGTCAATCGCTTAATACCCGAAATGCCAAAAAACGAACAGCTTACGGAAACTATAATGTCTCTCATTATTCACGCAAGTTAATGCCATAACAAAATAAAATAGTATAAATAAATGTTATGTTATATACATAGAGTCTCTTGATAAATCCTAGATTTGATTTGGTCATCACAACGAAATCAGATGGTTAAAAGGAGTTTTCACGATTAAAGAAATTTTGGCTAGAGAGAACAGAGGTTGTAAATTAGGTTAACTGTCTAATTGATAAATATGGCGGTTATAAACTCACATATTTTTCAAACAGTTTATAACCGTCACATTTTAGCTTGGAATTACTATATTATTCAAATGTCTATTTGAACCATTTAGCCGTATGTTCTATACGTAAATTAAAAAAAGTGATTACCAGATTGTATGAATTAAAATTTTCTTTTAGCTATTAACATTTGAAAAAGAGAGATTATTGTTAACTACTAATAAAAGCATAGAACCTAAAAATAAAAACAAATATTGGACCAACTGTCCCACTAAGAACGATTATATGATATATCCACCACATGAAATGCCGAAGAGAAGAATAACAATATGGGTCCTAATTGGTCGATAAACATAGACAACATTATTATTAGGTATGAAATTAAAATATATATATACATTGATAAATCTTGAATATATCAAATAAAATTGCTAATTCTTCCTGCATTCAATCTATTTTTTTTTTGTAAGATAAAGTATTTAAAGTCTATTATTAAAGTCTACAACTCAAAAAGAAAAAAATACGACTAACTTTTCGTTGTCAACCTAAAATTTTTTTGACTACATTAATACACGAACAATGTTTCTAAAGTTAAGATTCGTTTAATGTTAAATTTCCATTGAATATTTCCGAAAGCCTCCACTTCAAACAGAGGCTTACCTCAAATAAATTCAAGCTTACGTCATCTTCATCACATAGCAAGAGAGAGAAAATGTCTAGGGGAGAAGAACCAACTGTGATTTTGTATTCTAATTTTTCCAGACCTTCCAGAATCAGCAACTTGTTTCTCACACTTGTCGCAAAATATATTAAACTTTTTTAAACAATATATTTTTTTTCTGAAAAAAAAACTGTAAATTCACTGAACCTTCCTCTCTTTCTTGTTTCTTCTCTGATTCCACAGTCTAAATCCCAAAAAGATATTGCTACTTGTTTTTTCTTCGTTATATCTTTTACCAAGTTTTATACCAATTCCATTTCAAAACCACCACCTACTTTATATTTCTCCTTCTTCTTTATTTTCCTTACAAAAAGCTTCGTCTTCCTCTGCTTTTAAAAGCCTTAAACCCAGATTTCGATTTCTAACGTTCAAATCTTCTTCTTCTTATTAAAGGTACTTCCTTTCACTTTTCTGATATCTTCTCTGTAAAATTTCCGTTTAATTTGTTACTCAAAATTGGTTTTTGTTCATGTTTTTGATTGAATATAACCTTAAAATCTCAGACCCAGATTTTTTTTTTCTACGAATCATAACGAATTTTTTTTTCTCTTGCAGCTTTTCTCGTAAACACCAATCTAATATTCATCACAAGGAAAGAAAAAGTTTCGTCTTTTCAAGATCAGTCCTTTCTAAAACCTCTGCATTTTGAGTTTCTGGGTAATTTCATCATTAGGGTTCATCAACAAAGAAGCTACATTTACAGAACAAAAAAAAAAAGCTCATTGCTTTGGGCAAAACTCAAGAAAAAACACATCTTTTAGATGATTCGTGAAATCTCCAGTCTACAAAAAGACATAATAAACATTCAAGACCATAAAATCATGGACATGAGAAGAGATAACAGGAAAAACATGAGTTTTCATGGATCTACTACTGCAACTCAAGCTCAAAACAAGCAAGAATTGTTTCGGACATTGTCTTCTCAGAAGAGTCCAAGAAGGCTAATATCAGCGAGTTACTTCAGTTTAGAGTCAATGTTTGTGCTCATTGCTCTCACTGCATCACTCTTGATCTTGCCTTTGATTCTTCCTCCATTGCCTCCTCCTCCATTTATGCTTCTTTTGATTCCTATTGGTATTATGGTTTTGCTTATGGTTCTTGCTTTCATGCCTTCTTCTAATTCCAAACATGTATCTTCCACTTACATGTAAAACCAAAAACAGAGAGAAACGTTTCTTAAATTGAAGAAATTCAGATTTTGTATAATTATTTTCATTTGTAAAACTTGTATGCTTTTAGTTCATAACTAAATACAATTTCATGATTTTGTCTCATTAATGGTCTCAAGACAATATACAGTATATTTATTTAGTTAAAGATGAAATAATATAAAAAAGGTTTTTGAGTATCTCCCATGGTTTAGGATGTATAAGAGACATAGAAAGAGACTTGACAAAGACATTCTCAAAACCTTGTAATGGTTTTTTTTCAGTTCTTGTTTTGTAACTATTTTCAAGAAAATAACTCAAATGGTAGATCCATTGTTGCTCATTGTGAAGAAGCTTTAACCAAAAAAAAAGGAAGGTGATGCTCCAAAACAGCCATGAGTTGATGATGACCTTTAGTTACTTCTCCTGTGTATGCATCGAAGCCTTGAAGCTGTTTCGTAGCTTCTACGAGCTGTCCTCTTAGCTTTTGCGAGAGTAATCGCCCATCCGCTTTCACACACTCTCTGTACAGCGGCATGTAAGCGATTGCAACCCGTAATGGCGCGGGGAGATCGTTTAAACGTATTGCAGACTCGCCGATTTTCAAAACCCTCATGAAATTCATGAAGTTTTTGCGGCTTTCTCTTAATCCTTGGTAGAATGCAGATTCTGACCAATGTTCTAGGAGAAACGACTTCAGTTCTGAAGGAACAGACTTGTCTTCTGAGTTTGCGATTGTCTCTGCAGCTGAATAGGTAGCTACCGGATCACCGAGGAAATCTGATTTAAGGAGAAACTCTACTCCGTTGAAGGAACCACCACTTCTATCACCGGCTGCTTTGAGGATTTCGATGCTGAGAGCAGTTAAGACGGGTTTTGGTACATTAGGAAGGAGATAAGCAGCGATTTCGATTTGGCTGCTTGAAGTAGCGGCTGTGAGAGCCAAACATAGTTCCATTGCACGACAGCCTCGTTTCACAAACCATTGAACAACTTCCATGCAACCTCTCTCTGATGCTCTCATTAAAGGACCCAAGAAAGCAATGGCGTTACCTTCTTCCACGAGACAATCCATCGTTTCGATTTTACTATAATGCGACGCAAAACCCAGAGCTAAGTCAACATCCACATCTAAGCTATTCGTTTGAGCAATCTGCACCAAAGGGAAATAGAAAGTTAAGAGTGCACAAAGAAACTTGCAAGTAAGAGGATTCAAGTAAATACCTGCAATAAGATGCGAACAAGTTCTGTACTTCCGAAACGAGAAGCTTCAAGGAAGCATTGGTTTACATTATCTGCTCCTCCTTCCACAAGCATACCGAGCAAACCATGTATGACGTTCGCTGAGATTCCAGAACCCCAGCCAGGATTAAACGAGGTGGAGAACAGCGTAAGCGGGAAGCAAGCTGCATCAAAGGCTTCTGTGAAATCCTTTCCTGATAGATTGTTTCCCGCAAGATCTAAGAACGTCTTGAAAGCAGAAAGCTGGAGTTGGATCTCTGCCGAGTCTTGATTAGCTTTATTATCTCTAACGCCTCGGCAACGGGAATGGAAACCGATACATTTAAGTGCCCATTTCGTAAACTTTTGAACTTTATCACCAGCTTCTGCTTTTAAAACCTCATCACCGCTACACTCTTGGAGACGCTCGTGCAACCTCTGAGCCATTACAGTAACAGTATCAGCAAGACTCATTGTACGGCTTTGGCAAGAAGAGACACATGAAGCAAGAAACGAAGTCCTAAGCGTAGCTCTAGTATAGTCATGAGCACCGTGACATATGATCTTTGAAATCAATCCTGTGATTCCACGTAACTCGTGCTTTGTACTCAAGAACCAAATAGAATCTAGACTAACACACAACAAATCATTCAGAGTTTGTAGATCAGCTAGCGGAATCAGTTGCTCGCAAAGCTCCCATTCTTGTGTGCTAATCGCACCTTGGAAGAGTCGTCCCAATTCAATTCTATCCTCTCTATTAAGCTTAAGATCACCATTACCCCTGCATTGCATTTTTTTTTCATTACAACCGGAGCAATTACTCGGTTGAGTTCTAGCTTGGTCATTACCTCTAAGAGGTGCCTCTCTCGCAAACACCACACCGCTCGCTTCGTCTCCTAACAACTCATCACTCACATTCTCCTTCTCCATCCACTCGAATTACCGAACTAAACAAAACTCAAGAATCCACTGAAGAAAGCAACACTCTAAAAAGAACAATAGTCTATAATCAAATGTCGATTCCTTCTATAATCAAATGTCGCATACCGAAACGAGAAGATGAAAAAAAAACTCCAGATTTTGTATCCACTAACGCAATAAGTCACTCCAGATTGCTCCAACGAGCACAAAAGAAACCAAACTTCATGAATTGAAGATAGAGTTAAGAGCTTTAATCCCTCAAACCCAAGAGAATGCTATAAAATCACTAGACCCGAATCACGAGAGCGAGAAAAGTCTGCATTTTTCCAATACGAAATCAACAGAATCATCGAAATCTAAGAACTTGACATGCCTCGACGCCTTACGCTTGTGAATTCAGCCCTGAAAGACAAAAATTGAATCGGAAATTGAGAACAAACCCTAGAACGTAATGTAAACATAATCCGATTTGATTCGCGGAAAAAAGGGAAAACTTTTTACATCAAAAATCGTGAATTTGGATACACATATGAACATGTAAATGAGAATTGAGAAGCTGGAGGAGATTTTGATTGAGAGGTAGAGAGAAACCCTGCGTACAACATCGAGATTTTGTCTTTATTGAGAAAAAGATCGAAATAAATTTGTTTTGCACTCTCAAATCAAAAATTTGGAAGAAGAGGATTTGTTTATGAGAAAAAAGAAATCTTATTGTTTTTGTTTTTTTTAAAATAGATGACATTTTCTGTATTTTCGTTTCCTTATTGCCTCGGTTAAGCAAAATTGTCTTTTGGGTTTCATCAATATGTTTTTTTACCCACAACATTTTGAATTGTTTAAGAAATGCAAATTGAAATAATCAATTAAGTTGTTTGGAAAACTATGCTAGTCAAATATGAATATATATGGATATATTTCCTCTAAATCAAAAATTGATTTACTTGCTAATACTAAATAGTATTTGGTTTATCCAATTGTTTTCCTTTTTAGATTTTGATTTTATCCATTTCAGTTATGAAATTATATAATCGAGCCAAATTATAAAATCTGTAGATGGACATATTTCCATTTTTCAATACTATGAATTTCCTTTTTTATCTTTGAAAAAAAAAAAAAATTATTCGACGGTAATTAACTATTACCATACCCATTTAACAAAGCAAAGCATCTCTGGAGACGCAATCAATCACCACCGATCTCTATCTCTATCTCTCCCAAAAGTCTCTCTCTTTTCTTCTACCGATCAGCCATGGATGAAGAATACGAAGTTATCGTTCTCGGTACTGGTCTCAAGGAATGTATCCTTAGTGGTCTTCTCTCCGTCGATGGTCTTAAGGTCTCTTTCCCCAACTCCTCTTTTTACTTTTCCATGCTTGATTCGGGATTCGAACCGATCATCTCCGATTGCGTGATGGGTTTTCCGATCTAGCTATAGATTATGTGTGGGTGTGAGAAAGTTTGTGTTTTTTCAGTTTTGACGAGTTCAATTTCTGAATCGATTGCTTTTTTAGCTAAAAGTTACGTTTTTGATCATTGATTCACACAATCTGAGGTTGATGGATTGACTATTGAGAAGATAGAGATGCTACATCTTATAGAAATACTAAAGAAGTTCTCTCTTAAGTAATCATCACATTGTTTGACTAATGATGTATATATCCAAATAGGTACTTCACATGGATAGGAATGACTACTATGGTGGAGAGTCAACATCGCTTAACCTGAATCAGGTCAATTCTCCTTGAATGTTGTTTTTTTTGTGTGTGTGGTAATTCGGCATTAGCCAAGTGTTATTGATGTTGGTTTGTTTTACAGCTATGGAAAAAGTTCAGGGGAGAAGAAAAAGCTCCTGCTCATTTAGGCTCTAGCAGAGACTACAATGTTGACATGATGCCTAAGGTAAGATATTAGCTAGTCGTCTCTTTCGCTAAGCTTAAACTGTACTAATACGAATTACTAAACTGTTCTCTGTCAAAATGTGGTGAAACAGTTTATGATGGCGAATGGAAAGCTTGTTCGGGTTCTTATTCATACAGATGTGACTAAGTACTTGTCCTTTAAAGCTGTTGATGGCAGCTATGTGTTTGTTAAAGGCAAGGTATATAATAAGCCTATCACGAAAGTTCTCTCGCCGCAGAGTTTTGTAATTTATGTCGGTTTTTTTTTCTAGTTTTTTAAACTGTTATTATCGTACAGGTTCAAAAGGTCCCAGCAACTCCAATGGAGGCTCTCAAATCTCCTCTTATGGGTATTTTTGAGAAACGTCGAGCTGGAAAGTTTTTCAGTTATGTTCAGGAATACGATGAGAAGGACCCGAAAACACATGACGGAATGGATTTGACGAGAGTTACAACAAAGGAGTTGATTGCGTAAGCTGATGTTCTGTTGCCTTGTGCATTATTGTGATGTCAATGTCTGATGTAGACTATCTGCTGCTAACTATTGGATAATAATTTGGCAGGAAATTCGGCCTTGATGAAAACACTATTGACTTTATTGGTCATGCAGTGGCACTTCACAGTAATGACTACCATCTCCTTCAACCTGCCTATGATACTGTAATGAGAATGAAGGTGAGTTTCTCTTGTGGAACTTAAAATTTGGCTCCCCTTGTTTTAAATAGTGAGGAATGATTGACACTGTTTCTTCAAATGTTTTATCAGCTCTATTCAGAGTCCCTTGCACGTTTCCAAGGAGGTTCACCATATATCTATCCTCTCTATGGATTGGGAGAGTTGCCTCAGGTTCTGTACTTCTTTTTTTATGCATGTTTCAAATGGTTGGTGCGACTATTCTAGTGTTTTTGGTTTCTGGATTTTCTTTGAACTTCTCTCTTTTCTTCTTTGGTTCAGGCTTTTGCACGACTTAGTGCTGTCTATGGTGGAACTTATATGCTGGCCAAACCTGAGTGCAAGGTCTGTCTTTAACTTCCTTATTTTTGCGGCTTTTCGTTTCAGTCGTCCTGCAACTTGTGTCCTCATTAACCATATGGATGTTCTTTTATTTCAGGTAGAATTTGACGAGGAGGGTAAGGTTACTGGTGTTACATCTGAGGGAGAGACTGCCAAATGCAAGAAAGTTGTCTGTGATCCTTCTTACCTTCCCAACAAGGTGAGGAAGATTGGCAGGGTTGCTCGGGCGATTGCCATTATGAGCCACCCTATTCCAAACACCAATGATTCTCACTCTGTGCAAGTCATCCTACCCCAAAAACAATTAGGCCGCAAATCAGACATGTGAGTTCTCTTATTCATCCTTGAGTTCCCTGATAGATGTAATTGAGTCTGAATGACTGAAAAGGAACTGAAACATCAGGTGCATATAGGTAGCTAGCTTTGTCTGATTTATGCTCTTGAACTTGCTGACATACCTTCCTTGATTCACACTTGAAGTTGAAAAGTAAACTTGAATCCAGATTACTAGGCGACTGTTGGGTAGATAACAGTATTGTTTTCTTGATGAAAATACACACTTCCACTATAAAACCTGGCCATGTGTGATTACTGAGTCAATTGATATTTTTGTTTCTGGGCTCATGACTGCATCTTGACTGTTAACTGACAGGTATGTCTTCTGCTGTTCGTATTCACACAACGTTGCTCCCAAGGGAAAATTCATAGCGTTTGTGTCGACAGACGCAGAGACTGATGACCCTCAAACCGAGCTGAAGGCTGGAATCGACCTTCTGGGTCCAGTTGATGAGCTGTTCTTCGACATCTATGATAGATACGAGCCTGTCAACGAACCTAGTTTGGACAACTGTTTCATTTCAACGGTTAGTTTAATTATTCCTTTTTGTGATCCTCTTTAAAGTTGGCTGATTACTTTCTAACAACTCTTGTTCCTTTCCTAAACAGAGTTATGATGCTACAACACACTTTGACACAACTGTTGTTGATGTGCTGAACATGTATAAATTGATCACCGGAAAGGTAATTCTACCGATTCACAAATATATATCCTTCTTAGTAACCCCCGTTCTGCGATCAGAAAGTGATAACTTTTGGTGTTGCAGGATCTGGATCTAAGTGTGGATCTTAACGCAGCTAGTGCTGCAGAGGAGGAATGATGGAGAAAAATGCGACTTCTCTTCCTCTCTAGTCACCAAATGATGTAACTGGTTCTCTTTCGCCTTTCTTCGTATTGTCTGTTAGAATGAGATTGATCTCATCATGCTTACCAGTTCCTTGTTATTGTTGTCGTCTGTTACTTTCTTTAAAACTAAAATGTTGCATGTTGTGGTTTCTGTTTGGAATGTCTTTTATAAGAATGCTCTTGCGGTTGAACAACCTTTGTCTCAATCTTTCCTCAAGACTCGTTGCATAATCTTGCCAAGCTAAATAACTTAGAATTGGTCACCTCTCTGGTTCTGATTCTGTTCATTACATGTCGGGGTACTTATCCGGTTCGAGAACTCAAATCATTAGGCTAATGGTTCATGAGTTTAAACCTATCAGTCTAAGTAAGGTTAGCTACACGGTTTCTGCGACACAATCGGCTTTTGTGACATGAAGAATGAACTTGGCAGAGAGATTCAGTATCTTTGCTCTGTATATCCTCACAACACTGTTACATCAGTTTTGTATACTATACGAAGTCGAAGAAGTTTCTTCTTGTTGTAAACAGCATTTGATGGAAACTTTTGTTTGGTAGTATCAATCTTCTTGAACAATCTCTGGTGTTTCCTCTAGGTGATGATTTTGTTGAGACGAGCCTCTACCGAGCAACGAGTGCAACTGAACAGAACGCGGTGAAGGAGTGGCCAGAATGTTTGGACTGCCACCATGACTAGTACCTGCATGATTGGTACCTTTCTTCACTCCCTTTTTAGCCATCCTTGCCCATCCAACAATCTGTTGCTGCATCTGCTCGTTGAATATTGCGCCTTTGAATGAACTTCCCATCTATTCAAGAAGAAGAGTCGTTTTGAGTTTGTGTCTCGGTCTAGTTGGTATCGAAGAGAATGAGAATCTCTACCTGAGTGACGAGCGCATAGAGCGGTAAGGTACTGTAACTGCAAAGAAGCTGAACCAATACCCTGAAGAGAGAACAAAACAGAGTCAAAGATTCTACATTTCAAGATCAAGAAGACAGAATTGCGCCATTATTTACCCGATGATGAGTCGTGGGATTATGAACTTGACTTGTTCCATGATGCAAGAATCCAAACCATATTGAACCTGTTGTTACAAATCTTTTTCAAAGGATTGTTTTCATTTCTATATAAGTTCCATTATGGTAAGAATAACTTACAAAGATGAAGAATAAGTAGGCTAATTCGAATGAGTTTTGGAAAAGAATAAAATGGATCAAGAAGAGAACTAGTAGCGGACTTTTAAACCAGAAAAGATCATCCGATGGTCGGACTACCAAATCTCCTTCTACGGCCATATGTTTCTCGGCAACTTCATGAGCCAAATCTGTGATGATATGCTCCAACTTAGTCCCCACGGCAAGCAAAAGCTACAGAGAAAAAAACCCGCGTAAAACAGGTTGATCAAAATGGGTTTAAATCATAGAAGTGTACTAGAAGTTTAGCGACTTACGATCAGAGGAATAAAAGCCAGCCAGAAGTAAATATGCCATGCTGCAAGAAACATGGATTCGATGATCATTAAGTAGAAAAAATATCTCGTTTTGTTAGATTAGATTATGGGCTTCCAACTCAAAATTAATTAGCAACTTCCGATGTGGGATTCTTAACAGGTTTGGATCGAAGTTGAAATACGTTATCTCACCAGCAATGTTTAGAAGCAAGAAGAGAACCACAAATACCCAAAGGTACCAACTGCAATTTGACATACACATATTAGTATACAATCAAGAACACTAATAGAATAAATATAGTTTTTCAAAAAGCATGAAATTTTTTACCTGATGCCAACAACTTTCTTGAAATCGGAATTGAGAGCACGCATTAAATACCTATGGAAATTGAACTTTGGGTTGGTCTTGCAATGCGTCTATACAAAATAAGAAGAGAAAATAATACTTGTCTTTAGAGATGATTGTATAGAGAAACTTAAATTCTCTAGAACAAAATCAGAATCCGCGATATATACCGTGATGAAGCCTAGCCTCATCGTGATGTAATCCGATTGATTGACTGAAGCAAGAAACTGTTTCATAAATGAATGCTGCAATGAACACTCAAAATTCAAAAACTCGCATATATACATTACAAACATTTCTTGAGTATCATTAGTAAGAAAAAAGAAAAAACACTCACCCTCCAACCAAAACAAGCATCAGCTTTTCCAACTCCAAGAAATCTTCCTCTGATGAATTCGTGTTCTTGAACCGATGTGAATTTCTTTTGAATTACTGTGTAATAAAAACGGGTTAATGATTTATCGTTAAAAGATTATAAACTTGCAATAAGGAAAATCTTTTTTTTTTGTTTCTGAAATGTATACCTTGGTCCGTGTCAAGGTGTTGTTCTAAAACTTGATCTTCCCATTTTTTCCATTGCATTATCTATGCAAATAATGTTTATGTTATGATTGTTAAGCATAATTTAAAAATCTTGTTATGCTAATACAAGTTCTGGTAATTGAGTATAGTGGTGTAATCAGCTCTTGTTTTATTAAGTTCTTTATTATAGATAAAAGTGTTAATTATTGTTGTAAATAAGTGAAAATACCTTCATGGTACCAAAAACAATCGTCAAGAGGCAGAAAATAATGTGAGCAACAGCTAATACGAAGATGAATATATGAAGCTCGTGCAGAGCTGATACTGTCATCAACGGTGCCTTTCCCTGAATTATAAATTATCACAAAAAGTCCCAAAAAAAAAAGTAATTTAGTTACGTAACATCATATACTATAGTCTATAGAGAATAATATGTTAATTGTTGCATGCACGTCTTCATACCAAATAATCATATATCTTTGAGTATGTAGCAAGTGCTTATAACGTGCAAGACAAAAAAAGAAGGGATTATTGTTCGGTTATATTGGGAATCCGTTATATTGACCCCCAAAGATTGAAAATGCCATTTTTTATCATATTTATGTGTAAATGCCATTTTTTACAAGTTAAATCTCAAAATGTGACATTTAATGAAAATTTCTCAAGATTAAAAAGGTTAATACCTTTAGGGAGCAGTATTCGCCGGCGGCGGAATCTTCGGCGAGGAGATGACGGCCGGTGAAGCTGAATTGGAAATGGGAAGAGCCTTTGGGAGACTTATCTTCATGTGGTTTCTTACATGGAATAAACTTTTGACTTAAAGCCTTTAATATGCAAATCTTTGCTATTTTAGACTGGCTTGCTGATAGTAGCAACGATATGAACCCTAGCAGCATAAGTTCTGCATTTGCCAATTCAATCCAATTTCAAAAACTTGTTAGAAACATTAATCAAATGATATCACATCTTGAGTTTCGTTACATAGGGGTAAGATTGCTATTTTTAGAATAAAGGGAACAATATGTGAAGTTCTATAAATATTGGGATCAAAACATGAAGTCTCCTAATCAAATGGGCAGTGTCCTAGTGGTAAACGGGTTGGTTCCTTTGTCCTAAACCCCTTTCAACGGAAGGTTCATTTTTAAAATCGGAATATCGAATGGCTTATTCCGTATATCGGGAGATATTATGAGTCAAAGCTTGGAACGGTTTATAACAAAAAAAAAAAAAAAACATGAAATCACCTTCTTTGATCTTTTGTAATGCTCCAAAAAGTTGCTTCTGATCATTCTTCTTAAAATGCTGTGTTCAACATGTATGTATATACATAGTCAACAAATAAATCTATACATATAACATAAACACGAAGAACATATATATAGTTTATATGTAACCTTTCCGGCACGGTGGAGTAAACGTTCGACGGCGAAAGAGGTGGAGACGATGACGGAGCAGACAAGAGCCACCACCCAAGTTGGTGTATACTCTAAGGTCGTTCCTCCTCCCGCCATTTTTGGCCCCGGGGTGATTCTTGATTTTCTTGATCCAATCTGGTGTCAGCATACTTCTTTATATAATGTGTAATGTGTTTGACCAAATTATTTGTTTTTATCAATAAATAAAATTTAGAATTTTCAAGTTGGCGATCTTATTCCTTGGAACGTGTCTAGATATTACAAAAAGGTTTCACATTTTGTATTCATACACATAATAATAGAGACGTGATGTTTGTCATATTTTATTATGTGTATGAATACAAAATGTGAAACCTTTATGTTTATGTCCTGTTATGTTTGAATTTTGACAGTTAATTCATATCATAGAGACGAATATTTCATATATACAAATATGATAAATACTAATGGTATAGACGTATAGTCTTATAGATACTCCAAGAGTTAGTTGAGGATTTTAACCCCATATTTAAAATAAAAAATGTGAAATAAAACTATAACATGCCACTTAACTTAACCAATTAACCGGTTTATCAATCGGTCAATCGATAACAACAAAATTTGGACAATTTGACAATAGACATGACGCTTAAGCGACCGACCAAATTATAAAATATAAGTCAAGTCAATGAAATCCTTATTTGAGTGTAAATCTAAAATTAAAATCAGAAAATTGGTATACATAAATCATAATATACTCATGGCACAATACACATTTGTGGAGCTGATCAAATAAAATAGGTAGTAAATTCTATCACTCCGTTACGGTTGACCTCACGCTCTGATTTGAATCGGTTCGACCGAAATTATCAAATAAACTAGTCCAAACCGGAAATGTTGAGAGGTAAACTAAAAAACTTCAAAAAGATTTTAAGACCACTTTGATCTTGCTAACAACCCTAAGTAAGAAAGCTCACAAATTTGCAAATTCGAAACAAACGGATCACACGTCTCTAATCACTTCATAAAAGTAACAAGAACATAAAAACACACATACTTTGGTTTTCTATTTATAATAATGGAGTTTCAACTCGTACAAACCTGGAAACACAAGGCACAATGGTGAATATAGGAAACAGACGAATGGTGATGTAATTGCAAACTCAAATATTAAACAAAGAGAACAAGATTTGGTTTCTTGCCCGTCACGTATTGGTTCGACCGGTCAGTTCCATGTTTGCATCACCATGACTAGTACTTGGATGAGTTGAACCCTTTTTCACTCCCTTTTTAGCATTTCTTGCCCATCCAACAATCTGTTGCTGCGTCTGCTCGTTGAATATTGCACCTTTGAATGAACTTCCCATCTTTTCAAGAAGAAAAAGGGTTGTTTTGAGTTTGTGTCTTAGTCTAGTTGGTATCGAAACAAGGAGATGCTAAATCTGTACCTGAGTGACGAGGGCATAGAGCGGTAAGGTACTGTAACTACAGAGAATCTGAACCGTTACCCTGAAGAGACGAAGAAACAGAGTCAAAGATTATATATATAGATTTTTTATGAATTGAATGTAAAATTTAATTTAGCAAAAAAAAAAAGAATGTAAAATTTATTGGAACCAAGAAAACGTTTATACAACAAGTGCATCTTTTAAGTAGAAACCATAATGAAATCTAGATTAGTTTACGATAATAAACATAGCGTTTGGCTAAAATGGCTATACTATTTACCCGATGATGAGTCGTGGGATTATGAACTGGACTTGTCCCATGATGCATGAATCAAAACCATATTGAGCCTGTTGTTACAATTGCATTAATTTTAATGAGAAGATTGTTTTCATTTCTGTATATTGGTTTAGTTACATTGCGGTAAGAGTAACTTACAAAGATAAAGAAGATGAAGGCCAATTCGAATGAGTTTTGGAAAAGAATGAAATGGATCAAGAAGAGAACTAGCTGGGGACTTTTGAACCAGAATAGATCATCCGATGGTCGGACTACTAAATCTCCCTCCACGGCAATATGTTTCTCGGCAACTTCATGAGCCAAATCTGTGATGATATGCTCTAACTTCGTACCCACGGCAAGCAAAAGCTATGGAGAAAAAAATCGCGTAAAATGGGTTGGTCAAGAATGGTTTAAAGCATAGAAAGGTACAGTAGAAACTCGATAAATCAATAAAATTTACGGTTCTAAACTGAATTTTCGGTATAATTAAAATCTTTATATAGTAGATAATAACTCTCAAAATTAATAAAATATCGTTGACTTACGATAAGAGGAATAAAAGCTAGCCAGAAGTAAATACGCCATGCTGCAAGAATTAAAGATGAAATCAATGATCATTAACCGGGAAAAAACGAGCACTTAGTTTGGATCAAAGTTAAAAGATGTTATCTCACCAGCAATGTTTAGAAGCAAAAAGAGAACCACAAATACCCAAAGATACCAACTGCAATTTGACATATATTATATATACACACACATTAGTAAATAATCAAGATTACTACTTGAATAAGAATAGTTTCCGGAAGCTGATTTTTGTTACCTGATACCGACAACTTTCTTGAAATCGGAATTGAGAGCACGCATTAAATACCTATGGAAATTGAATTTTGGGTTGGTCTTGCAATGAGTCTATACAAAAGCAGAAGAACAAAAAAAAAAGTTGTCCTTAGAGATGATTGTATAGAGAAGCTCAGTTCATAGAACAAAAAAAAAAATCGAAATATATACAGTGACAAATCCTAGCCTCATTGTGATGTAATCCGATTGATTGACTGAAGCAAGAAACTGTTTCATAAACGAATGCTGCAACAATGAACAAGAACACACTCAAAAGTCAAAACTCAAAAACTTGCATATACATTACAAACATGTCTTGAGAATTATTAGAAAACATAAAAATAAAAACACTTACCATCCATCCAAAGCAAGCATCAGCTTTTCCAACTCCAAGAAATCTTCCTCTGATGAAATCGTGTTCTTGAACCGATGTATATTTCTTCTGAATCACTGTGTAATTAAAACGGGTTAATTTTACGTTGGAAGATTATGATGATCTGCAATAAGGAAAATCTTTTTGTTTGTCGTGTTATATTATTTATATTGAGATTTTGAAATGTATTATACCTTGGTCTGTGTCGTAATCTTTTTCTAAAACTTGATCTTCCCATTTTTTCCATTGCATTATCTATATGCAAATAATGTTTATGTCATGATCGTTAAGCATAATTTAAAAATCTTGTTAAAAGTGTGTAATCAGCTCTTGTTTTAAAGGTTCTGTATTAAAGAAAAAGTGTTAATTATTGTTGTAAATAAGTTAAATACCTTCATGGTACCAAAAACAATCGTCAAGAGGCAGAAAATAATGTGAGCAACAGCTAATACGAAGATGAATATATGAAGTTCGTGCAGAGCTGATACTGACATCAACGGTGCCTTTCCCTGAATTATAAATTTTCACAAAAGTCCAAAAAAAAAGAAAGTAATTAAGTTACGTAACATCATATACTATAGTCTATAGAGAATAATATGTTAATTGTTGCATGCACGTCTTCATACCAAATAATCATATATCTTTGAGTATGTACAAATCCGTGCAAGATAAAAAAAAGAAGGGATTATTGTTCGGGTATATATTGACCCCAAAAGATTGAAAATGTTATACCTTTTGAGTCGTCTATATGACACATACCAACAATATTAATGCGTACATGAGTATTTGATCATATTTATGTGTAAATGCCATTTTTTTACAAGTTGAATTTCAAAATGTGACATTTAATGAAAGTTTCCCAATATTAATGTGACATTATTTTTATTTTTATTTTAAGGTTAATACCTTTAGGGAGCAGTATTCGCCGGCGGCGGAATCTTCGGCGAGGAGATGACGGCCGGTGAAGCTGAATTGGAAATGGGAAGAGTCTTTGAGGGATTTATCTTCCTTTGGTTTCTTACAAGGAAGAAACTTTTCACTTAAAGCCTTTGATATGCAAATCTTTGCTATTCTAGACTGGCTTACTGATAGTAGCAAAGATATGAACCCTAGAAGCATAAGTTCTGTTGTTTGCCAATTTGATCCAATTTGAAAAATTTGTTAGAAACGTTAATCAAATAATATCACACACGGATCTTGAGTTTTATGACATATGGGTGAGATTGCAATTTGAGAATAAAGGGAACAATATGTGAAATTCTATAAATATTGAGATCAAAACATGAAGTCACCTAACCAAAAGGGAGGTGTCCTAGTGGTAGGTAACACAAGAGATTGATTTCTTTCTGTTCCGGGTTTTAAACTCCTTTGGAACGGAGTATTATTATTTTAATCGGAATATCTAAAGGCTTATTCTGGATACCGGGAGAGAATATAAGCTAATAGCTAGCACGGAACTCCTATAATCAAGAAATAAAAGAAAACATGAAATCACCTTCTTTTATCTTTTGTAATGCTCCAAAAAGTTGCTTCTGATCATTCTTCTGAAAATGCTGTATTCAACATGTATGCATATACATAGTCAACAAATCTATACGTGTAACATGAATTAACACGTAGAATACATATACATATATGTAACCTTTCCGGCACGGTGGAGGAGACGTTCGACGGCGAAAGAGATGGAGACAATGACGGAGCAGACGAGAGACACCACCCAAGTTGGTGTATACTCTAAGCTCGTTCCTCCTCCCGCCATTTATGCTCCGGTGTGATTCTTGATTTTCTTGATCCAAATCTTGTATCAAACATGCTTCTTTATAGAATGTGTAAATGCGTTGACCAAAAAATTTGTTTATATAGTTTTGTCTATAAATGAATTTTTATTTTCAAATTGGTGATTTTATTCCTTGGAATGTGTCTTGGTTGATATTAAAAACAAAAAAAAAAAGTTTCACATAGTGTAGGTTGTATTCATACAGATAACGTAAGACATTGGATACAATGTGTATGTAAGTGGTGGTGTCAGTGTGTTTATGTCCTGTAATGTTTGAAATTTTCTAATTCGAAAGGTAATACATATCATACACACGAATATTCGATGTATACTAATGTTATAAACTATAGACGCGAAGATTTAGGGGGGTCGATTAGTTTATCTGCTACATCCAAAAACGATGTATTTGCGAGTGGTAATAGTTGTTGGCGTTTGACAACAATCATGAAATTATTTCTGCTCAAAATCGTTTTAACGTTCACCATAAAAATAAAAATGAGATAAAAATGCACTATATATGTTAAATTAGACGACCCATCCATGACTTGAACATACCCCTTAGCCGATTAAGCAGTTGACCAGTTAATCAATCAGTCAATTCATAACAACAAAATTTTGACAATTTCTAATTTTTGGGACAAATTCTAATTTTATTATTTTAATTTTATTAAATACATCCAAAAGAGGAAACTACATTCTTTTAGATTGCTACGTTTTTGATTGCTACAATACAAACAAAAACAACAACAACAATATAAAAACGGATACATATCCACGATGGATTATGTTGTATCAATGTATTTTATTGTATTGTCTTTTGATTAATTGGTTTGCATTCCCGAATCATCATTATTTTCTTACAGACTATGGGAATTGTGTTTAGATTAGAGCTAATATATTCGCTCTGTTCATAAATTTTAGATGTTCTAGGAGGTTTTTTTTTGTTCATAAATATAGGATGTTCTAGGAACTAATATACTCCATATGTTCATAAATATTAGATGTTCTAGGAGTTTCATAGAAAATTGCATAATTATCAATCTCGAAATCTCATTACTTGCATCTTTCAACATTTGTTCATCCAAACTTTCTTGATCTTGCATCCCATGAATTTCCTCACCAGCTACATAACCATTTCTTAAAATGTTGCTTTCCATGAATTTCCTCACCAATATATTGATAACATCAACAAAAAATTCAGTAGGAAATTCATCTGATCGACAATATTTTAAAATGTAAGGCTACACAAACCAACACTAATTCCGCCTATATCTTGAAAATAAACGGAGGAACAAATTTAAAAATCATAAACTGTGACCTAAAATCTCCAACTATTCTCAGTTGTATGTCAGTCTTGACTAGCAAACTCTTAGAGGTGAATAAGTTCGACCGGATTTATCCAAAAAACCAGTCCAAACAGGAGATTAGTTTAGAGGCAAACTAAAAACCTTGAAAATTATTTTAAGACCAATTTAAATTGCTAAGAACACAAAGTAAGAAAGCTCACAAATTGCCAAACTTGAAACAAAAGAAGATCAATACGTCTCTGATCACTGGATAAAAGTAGTAACAAAAAAACTCAAAGATCCCAAAATCTATGAAATAAGCAAAGATAGAGAAAGTTAAAGCTTTCATCAATTCATTCTCCTGACAAGCTCGTTGATGAAATTCTCACGGTTTCCAGCATCACCACCTTCGACGTAGTGGTTTCTCTTCTTCTTAAGGCCACCGAGTGGTGCCTTCAACTGAAACGGCCAAAGGAAGTTGTTAGCTTCCTTGAAGTGAGGCCCAACAGTCATGATCTCGTGGATCAGATCCTCCACGCAGATGATTCCGTGCTTTCCTAGAGCTTGGTCGACAATTGAGTTGTCGGTAAGTGCAATCCTCTGGTGGTTAAGCTTTCCGAAACCCCTCTTGTAGATCAGTTCCTTCACGCTCTTCAAGTTTGGGTATCTGCACCAGAGATAACATCATTCAATCACTTAAGACCATATACTTGAGGATAACACAACAGAGAGAGCTATCGAGAATAAGATGAAATACCCGTAAGTCACGTATGGCTCAACACGACGCAACATGTTAATTGTTGCCTTGTTCACCTTAAGAAACACACCATTGAATATCTACACAAATTCATACCACAAGTTAACTTTCTGATAGCATAAGATTCCTAGTTAAACAGACAACAAATATAGCTATCGATATTCATATAACCACTTAAGCTAACATAAGCGTGTATGAAAGTAAGAAACTTCGGACTCACCTGTCTCAAACGAAGAAGCTGCAGAATCTTCTTGGTTTTCGGGTCAATGGCATTGATACTGCAAACACACAAACAACCATGTAAGTATATCTGCATAAACCTATTAACAACACACAGCAAAAGGAGACACATACCCACGGATACGAATGATGAAGAGCAATTTCGCCTCTGGGTCAACATAGAACCCTCCTTTCAACTTAGCCTCACGCTTCAAGCGGATCAACTCGTTATCCTAAACAAAGGAATCACATGAACCATTAGTACAACCATTCAACAGAATCATCATCATATTTAGTTAAGTAAAGGCTTAACCTTTTCTGCGTATTCTTTGGAGTATTGCTCAGCTCTCTTGAAGATAAGCTTCCTGGTCTCAACGCTCTTCTTCTTAGAAGCTTCAGCTTCTTGTTTCTTAGCCAATGCCCATTCCTCTTCCCTCTTGATCTTCTTTAGGTGAGACTCTGGAACAGTTACCTTGGATTCAGCCATTTCTCCTACACAAAATCATTCCACAAACAAAACCAAATATATAAACGCACTCATCATACAACAATCAATAGGGGAAATCAAACAGATTCCTAATCAAGACAATAACATCCATGAAATGATCAAAATTAGGGTTTTACGTCACCGAATCCATAACTGGGTTAGATTTCCTAGGCTAAATCTGAATGAAAATCTTCAACAACAGAACGGGAACGATTTGGGTAAATCGGATCTCTAAAGATGAATACAAAATTCGGAAAACGGAATAAACAAGTGAAACAGAAGACTATGATGATGAATCGAAGACGCTTATTACGATGAGAAACGAAACTACAGGAGGAAGATCGAAGAAGCTTACCTGAGATCGATGAAGAGGAAAGTCTGAGTGATAGAGAGATAGCTCTCGCGGCGCAAAGAGAAGAGGTATAATAAAAAGAGAAGCTTAAAATGGGTTTAGGGTTTAGTTCGAAACCTTGTATTTTTTTCTTTCTAATGGGCCTAATTTATTTCACTTATGTGGGCTTTAGAGTCTAAATGGGCTTTAAGTACCCACTAAGCTGCTCTAACTTCATAAGTCTACTAAGCTGTCTCACATAGTCACAAATTACCTTTCTAAGCATATTGAAATTTGAATAGCCATCGAATTCCACTATTTCTCTTGTTGTTGTTGTAATGTTAAACTGATTAATCAGCGGGAAAAAAATGTTAATAAGATTCTAGTTGTGTTGGAGTCTTTGATACAATTTCTGGTTTTGTTTCTTCAGTGTTCACTTCTTCAAGCTTGTATCGATGAAGAGGAAAGTCTGAGTGAGAGGAACGGATAGCTCGCAGCGCAAAGAAGAGAGGTATAATAACAAGAGAAGCCTAAAATGCAATGTTTTTAAACCCGATCCGTATAGCGAACCGGAATATCATCCGGATTACCGGGTCAATTAAATATACAATTAATACCTAATAAAATTCTACCAAAAGGTCAAAAGACAAAAACCCTACCTATTGGCTGCCGCCTCTTCTTCTCCTTCCTCTTCGCCTCCTAAAATTTTCTGCATCTTCATTTTTCCATTGATGCAAAAGAAATTATCTATGAAAAATCATATCCTATTGATGCAAAACACACTATTTTTTTAGTTAACAATTATATCCGATTGATCAAAACAGGTGCATCAATGGAAAATCAAAAAATCCTTTGTTTTTCTTCAAACCGGAAACCGGCCGGATCGGGTTTTTCCGGGTTTAAACGGTTGAATAGCATCCCGGATTATCTTATGAAACCCAGACCGGAAACCTTGCCGGGTCGCGGTTGAACCGGTCGGCATAGAGGACAAGTTAGTGAAGTCACCGCTTAGGGATCTACATTTAGAGGGTCTTTTTAAGTTAAATTTTTGTTATAGCTATAGTTAAAAAAAATTATAAACTTTTTCTACAATAATAATCTTTGTAAGATTTTGTTTTTCAAATGTTTTTTTAATGTTTATGGCCTTCTCTAAGCAAAAATGTTAATTACTCATTTAAAAAAATTAATTTGAAATTATTAGTTAAATTTCGAAGTTGAAGCTGAAAATTATTTGCAGTCTACCATGTGACATAAGAGATTGAATGAGTTAGTTTTGTCATCCATTGAAACATAGATGGTTGAAAAACTCGACAACGTGAGTTTAATTAATGATTTTGCAGTCAAAAATACTAGGAGAGCAATATTTCAAAAATAAATTATATTTTGTTATTTCTTTTTATTTCTTATTAACTATTTGGAATTATAAACGGTTCAATGGAGTTTTAGTGTATTTTTTTTTATATTACTATTTTTACGGTATTGGAAAACGTACGAAAAAACACTTTTTTTTACATATATGCATAGAGCATCCAAAATGATTGGACAAGCACTGCACTTTTCTAAGCATTTTGAATAGCCACTGAATTCAATTACTTTTGTTGTTGTAACGTTAATTATTGATTAATCAGCGAAAAATAAATTGTTAGTTACATTCTAGTTGTGTTGTAGTCTTTGATACACTTGGTTTTGTTTTCCTTATTTGGTCACTTCTTCAAGCTTGTATTCTTTCCATTCCTTAAAAATTTATTTAACCAATTAAAGTTTATTTTCATCTTGACATAGAAAGCAGTGTAAATTTTGGGAGATGCTTTTTGTAAATTCTCTCCACTCTTGCTTGAATACTGTTTTTTCGACAAGTTTTTCATCGTACAACATATTTTATCTTTAGAGTTATGTTGTTAATTTGAGCTAGGACATGGGACTATCGTAGTTATTCAATTATACATGTATACATTTTGGATCAAACATTTACATATCCAGAATATGGCTTCCATATATGTATTCAAATGATGTGCATTCGTTTTAGTAAAGCTTAGTCAAATACGGAATATATCCAATTATTATTCAAAACATTAGAGTTTAATTGAAAGCATCGTATGTTTTACACTAAAGCGAATAGTTTATACATAAATTGGTCTTCTAGAAGAAAAGAAAGAGAGAAAGTTGAGTAACCGTAAAAAAGACAAAAGCAAGACGTCTAAACGATAAGTGCCTGCCAGTTTGGCCCACTCATATCTCCCCATAAAGATGACAAACTCCCCAAAAAGGAAAATACCATTCTTCTTCTAGAACCCTTATCCTAATTTTTCTTTCTTTTACTTAATAGTAGTAGTATTATTATAGGTCTAAGCTTCATTTTCAGAATAATTTAGAAACCAATTTACTTCATCGTAGTCGTAGATCAATAAACTTTCGCTGAAATCTAACCTTTTTCAGTTCCGTGATGATTTTAAATTTCTCTAAAACATATCATTGTTAAATTATTTAGTGAAAATATATATTGTACATTATATCAAAACAGTTTCAAACTTTTAGAGTTGATCTACAAAGTACTATAGTCTATATACGAAACAAAACAATGTAGTACACAAATGAAAATCTACGGTACTGAAGACTGTTTTGTGTTCACTCGACAATAATTATTGATGATTAAATATACAAAAGTTGATAGAGAAAATACATTTGTACTAATAATACAAGAAACAAGAATGGACAATTGACGAAACAAACAAGATGGGGAAAATACAAAATGGAAAAAGAGGGAAATGGACCAGCCCTATATATCAATGTCCGACCCCATTATTATTTCCCTTTCCCATACTCATCCACTTATTTCAACACATTTTTTTGACTATATGCTCAATAATGTTCATACCTCCAGTCCCCAAATTAAACACATCACAATTTAAAAATATCCAAACATAATAAGGTTTTATTTATCGATTTAAACCGACATATGACGGAAATCACGTTTGAATCCGGTATGACGGAAATCACGTTTGGATCCGGTATGCTAGATCGTCATTTGTAAACTCGAGTTCATCGAGGACGATATTAGTTAGTTTAAAATTTTTGATATGAAAATCATGACATTAATAGTAAGTGTAGTCACATTCACACACCAATTGTATCCGTAACAGAAAGTGTCGTTATCTGGTCGAGACGAGATGACATGTATGAGTGAGGCTGAGTCCGCATAACATACCTTTACGTCGGTGCATTGCATAATCAACGTGTCATTGTGTATAATCCAAGTGCAGGGTCATTAAGGTCATTTGGACCCATAAGGTCTTCTAGAAGACTAGAATGTGTAGAAACCCTTCTAATCAATAATAATCATTATTATTAGATCTTTATTCACATAACAATTTGCTCCCCAACAAATATCTTTATTCACATGCAACTTTCCCGACAACATACTATATATGTAATATATTAATAAGTATACAAACACTTAACAATTAGCATCATGATTTTGGTAAACAAAAAACGAATCTATGTATAAGGAGCTATTCGTGAAAGAATTTTGTTTGATAGTGCGTGCAAAATGCGAAATGGAAATGAAATTGTCCATATATCTTAAATTCCAATTACTACAAGAAAATAGTGATATTGCAATAATTAAATCGTGAAAGAATTTTGTTTGATAGTGCGTGCAAAATGCAAAATGGAAATGAAATTGTCCATATATCTTAAATTCCAATTACTACAAGAAAATAGTGATATTGCAATAATTAAAACTTGTTGCAAATGCTAGTTTATTGTTGCAAAAAATATAATTGCGATGAAAACGAAACAAAATATATAGTGTTGCTATTTGGGGGTTGCAAATTCGTGTTTGTTGCACAAATGTCGCAAAATAAACAACGAATGAGTTTCTAGCAATTATGTCGTATTAGTGCAATGACATTTTTGTAGTAAATTTGTTGTATATTTGTAACGCCGATTGCAACTATAAATTATTGCAAATTATTGCTACGTATAACAGGTAGCAAATAATGTTACAAATACATTTATTCGAAAAAATTAAAATTTATTTGTTTTTAATAGTTTCCAAAATTATTATTTTATATTCATTAATTATTATTTACAGTAAAAATCCGTTTTCAATATCTATCAAAATCTTTTTTAAAACTCATTTATTTGATTAATAACAACTTTATTGGTTAAAATTATTAGTTTATTCATTAATTACTTTTTTATTTAGCCAAAATCTTTTACAATATCTACTCAAATCTTGGGAAGATTTTTTGTAACAACACATCACTTAAACAACTCTCATTTACAGAAACACCATAATCATAAATCAAACTCAATTAAAACTGACTTTCATCAAGATTTTTATAACAACAAAAAATGATATAAATTAAATTCACGATTAAAAAACATTGTTCATCTTGAAAACTTTAATTCTTCTTCCATGCTTCGCTTCTTCCACTTCTAGAATAGAGTTCGTAAATTGGCTCATGACCATGGATCCTTTGAGTTATCATAGTATTTTAAGCCACTTTTGTTCTGCAAAATTTTGGAATAAATTAAAACGATTAAATCAAAACTTTAGAAAAACAATTGTATGGATAATAACTACAAGTATTATCATAGAAAGTTGAAGTACTTTTATACCATATTTCTCTAACACACTTCGAAAAGATCGTTTGTGCTTCTTCGACAAGATCTTGTAGACTTGTAGTTCATTTCTTTAACAAAAAAGAAGACTTGTAGTTGATCAACATTATCGCACATTTTTTTTTTTAAATATGAAAACAAAAATAACAGAGAAAAAAAATCATGAGTGAGGAAATCAAAAACAAAAAATAAAAGAAAGAAGAGAAGTTCTACTTTGAAGGTTTAAAGAAAAATGAGAGTTATCAAATCTCAATTATTGTTTTTAAAAACGTTTTGAAAATGTTTTTCGAAGATATTTAGGGAAAAAAAAGATTTTGGGTGTAAAAGAGGGATTGTGGACGTGATTGTGGGTGGGGGAAAACAAATTATTTTCACTCAAAATAAAATTAAAATTAAAAGATTTCACTCAAAATAACGAGAAATTACTGTTGGAATAAAATTTACAAACCCAAAATCTGATTTTTCTTTTTTCTTCAAAAAAAGACGAATTTTTATGTATAGTTATGCTTTGTGAAAGTAATATATTTTGGCAACGAATTTTGTTAGTTATTAGTTTCATAGTCATTCAAAAAAATGTTATCTCCCAAAGGGTTATAATGTACTAACTAAAGGGGTCGGATTCCACCTATGCGAGATCGATGTAACGATAGGAAGAATTTTGTCAAGTCCAGAAGAAATCATAAACATGCTTACAAGGGCCCAATTTGTAATTAGGCCCGTAATAGAAGTAGATCCATATTTAAAATGGATTTAATGGTATTATGAGCCTAAATGTATTTTAATTGTTTAATGGGTCAGGCCCAACTCTAGTACTTAAACATAGATTAGAAAAGATATAAATAACTCTTTGTATTCACCCAGAAGGGAATCAGAACTTTTCCAGACAACAAAGATTAATAAAAGTTTTCTTAACATCTACAACAACAGTCTCTCTACTTTCTGCATTGTGATTCACTCAGAAGTCTCGCACCTCCTCTAAAACCCTTACAAATTCGATTGTGCGAGTTACGACTCCTACACTAACAACATACATAACAAATTCCATTTATACTATTTTCACAGGGTTATAATGCAATCAAACAGAATCTATATAAGCTTTATGAACCAATATTGTAAATTAAACATATATAAAATCCATATATAATATAAATTATTGATATCACTCAATTGTACTTTAAAAAAGTGTTGCAAATGAATTATTGAATTGTTACAAATGTAGTGACAAATTGTCATATATTTTGTCACTTTTTAACAACAAATTTTTATTGCAAAAAGATAACAATTTACTATCGTTGAATATTTCTTGCAAATTTTGCATGAAAATTTTACAAGTCGCAAAGAAAGTTGCAAATTGGTAATGAAAATTTAATCACAAATTTTTTTTAAGCGATTTTGCAATGAATTAGTAATAAATTTGTGACATATATTCATCATTGTGAATATATTGCAAATTTGCTTACAAAGTTTTAATGAAAGCCAAAGTTGCAAATAATATGTTGCAATAACACTATTTTGTTGTAGTGAATTAACTAACAAACAAATCACTATATACATGTGACATATAATATGTCTATATATCGGTTGATGTTTGCGTAAGTGAGTACGACTCATTCCTATATTACCTTATTTTATATTTTTATTTATCTTTGTAAAGCTTCCAGAAACTATATATTTTTGTAAAACAAATTAAAGTGAAACTGATGGTAAAACTAAAAAGTTCACTGGTCTTCATGAACTTTAACAAGAGGTTATATATAGATTAGGTTTCAAAAGCAATTCGTTTTACGCGTCAACGAAACTGGATTACTTTGGTGACATTGAAAGGGAATATAGTAGTAATCTACTACACGTTACTTGATAACCTAATAAAAAAATTTATTAGGTCAAGCTACTTTTATACTAGTTTAGTATGGTAAACAAGTGTAAACAAATAGTGTGGTCACAGTATCCAATTGATGCAATAAACTTATCTAACTTCACTATCATCTTTTACAAAGTTACAACAGAAACTATTCCTCTTTTATCTAGCTTGACCTAAAAAATAGTATCTTGATGCGAACTATAAAGAGCACTATTCTTTGTATGTAGAAAATTGGGGAGTAAAAACCTAATTCCATTCTAGAACTAGCTAGTATGGAATTAAATATGTCTATATATGAATTAAATATGCTTTTCGTTATTATTATTACTCCATTTGTTTTAAAATATATGTTATTTTAATCCAAAACGCATAAAGTAAAAAATATTATGCTTTGCATCAAATTTATGAAAACATTTTTCAATAATAAACAAAAAAAATTCAAAACATTTTATATTATGAAACGGATTTACGTTTCATTTTTGGACGATTCCTGAATCCTCCAAAGCCAAAGCACGACTTGTGCTTGCGATTTGTAGGGGTGGTTGTGATTTAATCCAATTTATTTATCTGTATAAAAAGTTGCTAATTAAGTAAAACTTTCAACTTAAAAGTTAAAATTTAAAGCACTTTTTCTGATGGGGGACGTTGTTTCCCAGTAAATTATTAAGAGTTTTTTTCCGGAGTATCCGCCTTTGTAGTTCAGTTTCACAGATATATAAAATATTCAAACCAAAAAAGAAAAAACCCACAAAATTCGCCCTCCTCTTTCCCTATTAAAAGGCTTTGCCACTTTCACGTAGCTTCAAACTCACTCCAAGAGTCTAAACTCTAAAGTAAAATTCACATTTTCTTCAGTTTCGAACCTTTCTTCTCCACACACACACACACTTCAAATCAAAATCACACTCTGTATAAAGAAGCTTCTTTGTTTCTTCTTCAACCATTGTTTTCTTTCTTTCTCAAGTTTAATTACAGAAATGTCGAAAAAAATCACAGGAAATTTCCAATATTGTCATGATTTGATTCCCGGTTTACCATCAGCATTAGCTACGGAATGTTTGGTTCGAGTTCCGTACCAATTTCAATCCGCCATGAAATCGGTTTGCCGTTCTTGGAGAAGCTTACTCTCCGACTCTTCTTTCATCAAAGATCGACGGAGATACGGCAAAGCAGAGCTTCTTCTCTGTATTGTTCAACCGCTTCTACCACCAATTCCAGCGGTTAAAGCGGTTGAGGAGTCATTCGTTGAGGAGGAGAGCGAGAAGCAGCAGAAGCGCGGTTTCGGATTACCGCGGTTTGGTTTGAGCGTTTATAACGCTACGATAGACACGTGGAATCGCGTTGCGTTTCCTAACGAGGTGCAGATTCCGCTTTTCTGCGAGTGCGTTGTGCTTCAGGAATCTGGGAAGATTCTGCTAATCGGCGGTTGGGATCCGGTGACGTTAAAGCCGGCGAGAGATGTTTACGTTCTGGAATTCGCCGGAAGGAGGTGGAGAAGAGGATCTCCGATGAAGGAATCTCGATCGTTCTTCGCCTGCGCTTTATTCGGTTCGACGAAAGTTTACGTTGCCGGTGGTCACGACGATCAGAAAAACGCATTACGCTCGGCGGAAGTGTACAACGTGGAGAAGGACGAGTGGTCGGCGATTCCTCCGATGACGGAAGAAAGAGACGAATGTCAAGGATTCGCGATCGGAACGGATCTAGGTTTTTGCGTATTGAGCGGTTACGCGACGGAATCGCAAGGGAGATTCAAATCCGACGGAGAAATTTACGATCCGGTGACAAATTCCTGGTCGCCAATCGAAAACATCTGGCAATTTCCGGATACTAGCCCTAGAGGTCGCATCGTCGGAGATATTAGAGGATCTTCGAAGCTATGGTGCTTCACCGATCGTGAGTTACAGAGAAGTGAAGCTAAGGACGATTCGAGAAAATGGAAACTGGAACTCGAATCTGTTAAGCTTCCGGTGACGGGAATCTCAGTTTTCGCCGGAAGCTTAGGAGGTGAAGCAATGGTAATGGTAAGCGGAAGAAGAGAATGTGAAGGTGAAGGAGTGATGATGAAGATGATGACGACGGAGAAGAAGATCGGAGAATGGAGTCGCATTCAAATTCCTTCTAGTTTCTCTACTCTTCCATTTTCATATGCTTCAATCTATGTTTGAAAAATCTTAAGATATGATCACAAAAACACAAAAGTGGCTTTTGATAAACGTTTTTATAGTACAACATTGTATTGTGATCTGATGTTAATTTACACCAAACACTTCCCAAACGAAGAAGTGGCCACAAAAGGAAAATGAATTGTAGCTAGAGATTGTAAAATGTTGATGATCAGAGCAATTGCCAGTCATCTTCCCGTTCGTCCTCGATGTCGTCAACAAACCCGCAATTGTTGTGGCTAACCGCGCTGTGGGTTTGAGTTACGGTGAACAATGGAGCACCGTTTGATTCCTCGGTTAATTTCAATGCCCGGTGACAGAAATCGTCGAAATCATCTGTTGAAAGATTAGGGAAAGTTTTATTAAGTGACGATAAACTTTTGGGTTTCGGGGAATGCGGTAATAAAAATATACCTTTGTCGCGGCAATAGAATCCGAGAGCTAGAGATGGGTCGAGTGATTCCAAGGGAACGTAACGAAGGACACTGATGCGGATTAAGATACAGTTAAAACTGAACCAGACAAAGATAAGAGTGATAGATGCAAAGATGAAAACTTACTTGCAATGATATGAGGATGTGTCAACATCTGGAGTTTCCTTATTCACTGTGACCACCTAAACCAAATCATCAAATGATACGTCTCAATCAGTGAAACCGAAATATGAAATGCTATCACGTGAAATGATTAAATTTTAGATCTTTCTAACAGAAAAAAGAGATCTTGTGACAACTGATTCCATCTAGGTACTATTATGGACCACCTCAATGCCAGATTATGTCTCAAATCTAAAAATTCTAAGGCACGAAATGAAACCTGTTGGACTTCGTGAGGATCAAGGTAGAAACCTTTGTCTTCTTGAACACCAACTATGTAAGTAGAGGCTCCTGGTTTGCCACCCAAAATTCCTAGGCGCCGAGGGAAAGTGAATGTAGCTATAAGAGATGGAATGTATCTGTCATCAAATATTAGCATTGTGTTATAAAGGTGGAATACAAATACGAGTACAAACCGAAAAGAAAGCATTCACAATTGCAAACCTGGGGTTCACTCTGTCAAGCCCGAGAACCAGAGGGACCAAAAGGAGAATCGGTGTCCACTCATCCTTTCCTTTTGAGAATTCAAGACAAGTTTTGGTGGCATCTTCTATACAGAGAATTGGAGCTCCACCTCTCTCTCCATCTTCGCTGCCAGAAACGATATGAACAGCCATTGGAAGCGTTTCGTGATTAGAATCAGTTTGTTTTCTCTTCTTGCACGCTAATGATTCCCACGATCGACAAATGGCATATGGTCCTACCCATGACCCAGCAGCGAGACCGTAGGACTCTCCAGCTAGTATAAGATTGTGGAGAGAGAAAGCTGAAGCCTCGGAGTCACCAAAAGGTTGCAAGGTCTCTAAATACTCCTGTTCAGGCGGCTGCATTTTCAAATCAAACAAGCATGAGATTTTCATTCTCGCTAAGTTTCGTGTAATTATAACGTAGACTAGATGCTACATTGAGCTAACCTCGGACTTCTTGATCCTCCAAGATCTCCCAAGCCTATGGAAAAGCATTGCCTGCAAAATTTTGGCTGGTTAAATGTGTTACAAACTACAAAATGTGACGTCAAAAGAAATATTCTTCCCCGCACCTGAGCGAAAAGCATCTGGCTGCTCCGTAACATGCAACCCCAGTTTACGTCGCTTGTATATGATGTGCCTCCGATAGGTTGAAATCCTATAAAATGAAATGGGTGAATATTATGCAAAAACTTCATGATGAGCTTGAATTTTGTAGTTGAATAAACAAACCTTTACGATATGTTATCAGAATTTTGGATGAAAAATCTTGTTTAAAGTCAGTCAATACACTGCCAGTATCTGTTTCCCCTGAGGCTTCATCCTCAGATATTTTATAACAGACACCCAAAAGCCATACGTCACTTGTAGTGCTCGGAAGCCCAGTCCTATTTGGCCCCAAAACACGATCCTGGAATCTCCTGATTGCGCCACCCGCCATATATGCCTTCTTTAGCAGTGCTGTCCAACCATTACGAGTGGCGCAAACTTGCTTATGCACCGAAGTTGAAGACTCCCTATATGGTTGAGAAGCTGAGGAAGAAGGCGCAAACACGTTTGACCACAAGGTAAACTTGCACTTATGATCACTAGATTCTGAAATTAGAGACGTTTCACTCTTGCTTGATGAAGAACATTGTGGAGGTACAAATCTATCATATAAAGCCTTCATTACCTAGACATGAAGCACCAATTGCAACGCGTCCGTTTCATCAAAGAAACCTAAACCCCGAGAACGTTATCTGCAATAATCAGCATAATAGACACCAAATTAAAATCATACATACCCCTTTAAGTAAGAGCAAGCCTAGATAAACTTTAAAACTTCTACAATTAACCATGAACAATCTTCAATGATCCAAAATTACAAACCAACAAAAACTCCACATGTTTCACAAGAGAGCTTATGGGGTCAATAGATTCCACATGCATATTCTCCTAATTGTTGAAATGCTCAACAAAATCACAAAAAACAACAAAACTCAAACCCTTGACAAAATTTCAACTCAGGGATCTACAGTAATCGAAAATTGATCAAATAATCAACTTAAATTTGACAATTCCTTCCTCATACAAAGCAAAAATCAAGCTCGTTCTAAACAAAATCACAGATTCATAACCCAATCTAGCTAGGGAATTCAATTCAAACAATCCCTAATTTCTAGCGAGAATCAGAAGAATCACCTGAGAGATTCGATCAAACGGGCAAGGTGATGAAACTTCCGAGGAGGAGGGAAAGTTAATCGGTGAAGGAAGAAGATCGGTTTCGTGTTTAATCTCGTCGCTTCTACGTCCCGTTGAAGATACAACTAAGAAGAAGAACGTGTGTTTCGTTTGGAGGTTTTGGTACACAATCTCAATGGCGAATCTCTCTCTCTCTCTCTCTCTCTCTACCTTCTTCAAGCCTTTGATATTGATAGTTTTCGTTTCTAATTAATGATAAATCTATATTTTAATTAATTAATAAGTAAATTTCACATAATCAGGTTTATGTTGTGAATTAAGAGAAAGAGAAGGGGAATTTGTGTCTTATTTCATTCATCAAAGGATCCTTTATATAAGGATCAATACATAAGAGAAAATGAAGTTTCATTTTCCTAAAAGGAAATACATAATAAGGAAATCCGCCTCCTAATACTAAGTGTAGATGGGCCGTAATGGGCTTACATCCATAGAATGAGTTTCAAATTCCATTCCCACTAGTGCAAATGGAGCAGGAAAAGCAAGAGTTGTTCAAGCAGAGCAGGCGTTCCTCGGGTATCAATGAATTCCAATAAAGATTATAACACACAGAGGACTCCTTACCTTAGGAGCGGGATGAGTGATACATTCGGTGAGCGCCGTAGTTCAGTTTTTAGCTTAACCTCTTCATAGACACATGGGCGACCCATCAGTCTGTAGCCTTCCAGATATAGACATTAAGAACTTGGTTATGACAATCCACTATGATTTATAACACTCCCCCTTGGATGTCATCATAACCGTAAATGGGCTCATAATACGCTTTGGATGTTGCCTCATTAAAACCTTACCAAGTAAAACCCAATTGGGACAAAACCGTGGTGAAGGAAAAAGAGTACAACACGTATTACTCCCCCTGTTCTGAACCTCACTGAAGATCTCTCAAACGACGCATTCCAATATGATGTGTTAGCTTCTTAAACGTTGAGGTTGGAAGCGACTTGGTGAATAGGTCCGCTGAATTGTCACTTGACCGTACTTGTTGCACTTGGATTTCTCCGGTCTTTTGCAAATCAGATGTGAAGAAAAACTTTGGCAAAATGTGTTTCGTCCTATCACCTTTGATGTATCCTTCCTTAAGCTGAGCTATGCATGCTGCGTTGTCCTCATATATAACTGTCGGCTCCTGCTTTCCTTCGGTCATCCCACAATCAACTCTTATGTGCTGGGTCATTAGTCTTAACCAGACACATTCACGACTGGCCTCATGAATTGCCAATATCTCTGAATGGTTGGATGATGTAGCCGCAATGGTCTGCTTCATTGACCGCCAAGATATAGCCGTTCCACCATGAGTAAAAACATAACCTGTCTGAGACCGAGCATTGTGTGGATCCGAAAGATAACCTGCATCAGCAAAACCAATTAAACTGTCTTTGGATTGGTTAGTATAAAATAAACCCAAGTCTTTCGTTCCTTGAAGGTAACGAAGAATATGTTTAACCCCGTCCCAGTGCCTTTGGGTTGGACATGAGCTGAATCTAGATAACAAATTCATGGCAAAACATATATCTGGCCTAGTGTGGCTCGCCAGATACATTAAAGCCCCTATGGCACTGAGATATGGCACTTCGGGACCAAGGACGTCTTCATCGTCTCTTTTAGGACCAAACGGATCTTTCTTTAGATCAAGAGATCTCACGACCATGGGGCTAGACAATGGGTGAGATTGGTCCATGTTAAATCTCTTGAGTACCTTTTCTGTATATGCCATTTGATGCACAAGGATTCCATTGTTAATGTACTCAAGTTGTAATCCCAAACAGTACTTTGTTTTTCCTAAGTCCTTCATCTCAAATTCTTTCTTAAGATATTCAACTGTTTGGGTAATTTCCCTAGAGGTCCCCATAATGTTCAGGTCGTCCACATACAGAGCAATGATCACGAACCCCTTATCAAATTTCTTTATGAAGATACACGGACTGATGGGGTCGTTCTTATAGCCCTCTTTCACTAGGTACTCACTTAGTCTATTGTACCACACTCGACCTGACTGTTTCAAACCGTAAAGGGATTTATTCAACTTTATACAATGTTGTTCCCGGGAACTTGTCTTATCTTTGAGCTCAATACCCTCTGGGACTCTTATATAAATCTCATTATCCAGTGGACCATATAAGTATGCGGTCACTACGTCCATTAGCCACAAATCCAAATTTTCTCTTATAGCCAGACTTATTAGGAATCTAAAAGTTATAGCATCCACCACAGCGGAGTACGTCTCCTCATAGTCTATTCCTGGTCTCTGTGAGAATCCTTGTGCAACTAGCCGTGCTTTATATCTCACGATTTCACCATGTTCATTTCTTTTCTTCACAAAGACCCATTTATGTCCAACTGGTTTAATATCATGTGTTGTCCGGACTATTGGACCAAACACATCTCTTTTCCTTAATGAATTTAACTCCACGTTTATAGCTTCTTTCCATTTAGTCCAATCTTTACACTGAGTGCACTCATATATTGACGTGGGTTCTGGATCCTCGGTTATATCCATAAGTTCAAGTGCTACCTTAAATGCAAATATATCATCAATTTCCACACACTTTCTATTCCATTGTATTCCAGACATAATATAATTTATTGAGATCTCATTATTATCAGGAACTTCAGGACCATAAAGCTCGGCGTCCCGAGCCTCATTGATTGGTACCATCGGTTCAATTATGTATGGGGTTCCATGGACCTCGGTTTCCTTAACCACGAATTTAGCACCTTTTAATTTCCGAGGGTTCTGATCTTTGGAACCTATTGGCCGGCCACGTTTTAAGCACACTTTAGAATCTGTAGCAACTTGATTGTGTCCCTCTTGAACATCAATACGAATTGGTGCATTAACAGCTGGTATATATGACTTAGTCACTCTTTTCGGGTCAGCAAAGGAATCTGGCAATTGATTAGCTAGCTTTTGTAAATGTATTATATTTTGGACTTCTAATTCACATTCTTGAGTCCGAGGATCTTGCCATTTTAAGGACGTTTGATTCCATGTAATTTCCTTTACCAGCTTATCATTTTCTCCTCCTAATGTTGGATAGACGGATTCATCAAAATGACAATCCGCGTACCTGGCCTTAAATAAATCACCCGTGGTTGGCTCAAAGTACTTAATTATAGTGGGAGAATCATATCCAACATATATCCCCATCCTCCTTTGAGGTCCCATCTTTGTTCTCTGTGGTGGTGCAATCGGTACATAAACGACACATCCGAATATTTTAAGATGGGATATGTCTGGCTCTCGACCTGTAATCAATTGTGATGGGGAATACTTATGTTCACTAGATGGCCTGATGCAAATTAACTCTGCTGCATGTAAGACTGCATGTCCCCAAGCTGAGACCGGGAGTTTTGATCTTATAAGCAACGGTCTGGCTATTAATTGTATGCATTTAATAAATGATTCTGCCAAACCGTTTTGTGTATGTACATGTGCCACAGAATACTCAACACTTACTCCCATGGACATACAATAATCATTAAACGCTTGGGATGTGAATTCACCAGCATTATCAAGGCGTATAGTTTTCAAAGGAAAATCTGGAAAGTGTGTCCTTAACCGTATTATCTGGGCAAGTAATCTTGCAAACGCCAAATTTCTAGTTGACAATAGGCAGACATGTGACCATCTCTTGGATGCATCAATAAGGACCATAAAATATCTAAACGTCCCACAAGGTGGGTGTATTGGTCCGCATATGTCTCCTTGTATTCTTTCCAGAAAGTTTATATTTTCCTTAGTTACTTTAACTGGTGACGACCTAGTAATGAGTTTCCCTAGTGAACATGCTTCACACGTGAGATTCTTTGGGATAACTCTTTTTTCTTTCAATGTGTGCCCATTAGTACTTGTTAATATTTTTCGCATCATGTTAGAACCGGGATGGCCAAGCCGGTTGTGCCAAAAAGTGAAATTCTCGGTAAATGCTTTGTTTACCGTGGCATTTGCTTCTATCATACTGATCTTAGCACAATAAAGGCCCGCAGAAACAACATGTATAGTCTCTAGAACTTTCTTATGGCCTTGGGCAATTTCAAATATTTGAAGGAACTCTTTGTTACCTTCGTCCTTAGTTTCAACATGAAGGCCATTCATTCGAATATCTTTAAAACTCAATAAGCTTCTCTTTGAGCTGGGTGAATATAGCGCATTAGAGATATCTAAATGCGTGCCCTTAGGTAATAAAATATGGGCTTGGCCGTGGCCTTCAATCAAATTTGCTATACCCGCAATAGTGGTCACGTTTGCCCTTTTAAGTGTAAGATCAATGAAATATCTTTTGTCTCTTAGAATCGTGTGGCTTGACCCACTATCCACAACGAACACATCCATTTCATCTTTCATTCTTCAAAAGAAATAATAATTGCATCTTAGAGACTTTTAAAATAAACACCCTTTATTCCATTAAGTTTAAACAGTAAAAATGTAAATCATAAAAGCAAAACACAAAAGCAAATCATAAAACAGAAAATCGAAATCAACTTGGTCACTTAAGTAAATCAGAGGTTTCGTAGGTTAGTAAATCATCTTGCTCATGATCAAAATCTCCTTCATTTTCATGCTGGATCATGTGGGTTTCTAGATTCTTCCCTTTAAGGCTTTCTTGATAGAGGTTAACTAAATGCCTGGGAGTCCGACAAGTCTTAGCCCAATGATTGTTCATTCCACATCGATGGCACACTGATTTTCCGGTCGAGTTTTATGGTTGAGAAGAGGTACCACGGTTAGAATCATTGCGGTACCAGCGACCTCGACCTCGTCCGCGGTTAAAATTGTTTTGGAATCCGCGGCCTCTGCCTTGTCCTCGGCCATATGGATGAAAATGGCCACGGCCACGTCCTTGCCATCTACCCCCACGTCCATGACCACCGTGTCTATATTCTCCTTGGACGTGGTTAGTTTCTTTCTCAGATTCTTTCTTTGTATCTGTGGTCGCATTTGCCTCAGGAAGTGGGGATGATCCAGGAGGTCTCAATTCACTATTTCTCATTAGTAATGTATTGTTCTGCTCGGCCAGTAATAGACATGAGATAAGCTTTGAGTATGTCTCAAAACCTTTTTCACGATATTGCTGTTGTAACAATACGGTGCTTGTGTGGAAGGTGGAGAAAGTCTTTTCCAACATGTCATTATCAGTTACCTCCTCACCACACAGTTTCAATTGTGAAACTATTCTGAACATGGCCGAGTTATATTCTTCCACGGACTTGAAGTCCTGGAACCTGAGATTCCTCCAATCAAAATTGGCCTTTGGTAACAACACCGTTCTATGGTGGTCATATCTTATTTTCAATTCATTCCAAAGGTCCAGAGGATTTTCAATTGTTAGGTATTGGTCCTTGAGACCCTCAGCAAGATGATGGCGAATGATCGATATTGTTCTGTATTTATTCCTTTCGTTTTCACCATTACCCTCGATGATACATTCGCCAAGTCCTCTTGAATTTAAATTTATCTTTGTGTCCAACGCCCACTGTAGGTAATTATCTCCGGAGAGATTGAGGGCAGCATAATCCAAGTTGTTGATTTTTGACATCTGAAATATTTATCTTTATTTTCTAAGTATCACGACAATTAAAGTCTATGTGTATGATGCAAACAAGCCGTGAATGCATGATGTTTGGTTAAACAAGTTTTATGTTTCTTAACAGGATATTCCTAACTAGCAACCTAGCATAAGATATCTATATGTTCATGATGCAAAAACCTAGCATGTGAATTCTAATCCGTTTATGATGATTGTATTTTAATCTGACCGGATTTTAAACAATCAATTTAATCAAACAAACATGAGGGTTCAATTAGATCATGCAACCAAAAAAAAAATCGATTTTGACTAATAAAGGTTTTCGGGCAGAAGGTTTTATGTCGATCGACGGAAGCCTAGTATCGATCGACACAGTTCAATTCAAGCGACAATTTTAGACAGAGAGTTCTATGTCGATCGACAGAGGTGAAGCCTGTCGATCGACACGGGCTTAATTTAAGCAAAACGTTTTGATTTTAATCGGTTTAGGTTAGATGCAAATTAGGGTTCCATTAAGGTGATAAATTACGAAACATGATGGAACCAATCAAACAATCAAACAGTAATAAGAACAAGCATGATTTAATTTTAGGGTTTCGGGTTTTCATGATTTTAGGGTTTTGTTGTTCTTAAGATTTCGATTACTTACCTTAACCTCGTGATTGTTCTTCTAGTTCGCCGTAACCGTTGATAGGCTGTATGAACTACTTCTAGTTCGCCGTAACCTTTGATAGGCTGTATGAACTATGAGTTTGAGCTCGGACTTGAACAGTAACGTCGGATGAACAGTACGCCGATGAGCAGTGACGAGTGAACAGTAACGATGAACAGTACACGATGAACAGTGACGGATGAACAGTACCTATGAACAATATGCGTTTTTGTGTTTTTAGGGTTTTTAGGGAGCAACTCGTGCTGATATCGTGTTGTGAATCAAGAGAAAGAGAAGAGGAATTTCGTGTCTTATTTCATTCATCAAAGGATCCTTTATATAAGGATCAATACATAAGAGAAAAGGAAGTTTCCTTTTCCTAAAAGGAAATACATAATAAGGAAATCCTTGTTTAACAAGGAATACATAAAAGACCTCCTAATACTAAGTGTAGATGGACTGTAATTGGCCAGAACTTGGTTATGACAATCCATATGATTTATAACTGTTTAATGATTACTTCATAAAAAAACCTCCGATTTTTACTATATTTTGGATAAACATTCGAATATATTGGAAAATAACATTATAAGATTTGCTTGTAAAATTTACATAAACACTAATTGCTGGCCATAATTGTGATTATGACATACACGACATAAAGTAACAATATTGCTATTTTTTTAATATTAGTTTGGGCCATTGAGATTAGTTTATTGGGGTTAATTAAATATTGACCCGAGAGCCAGAATTTACAAGTTTACCCTTTGCACCATTTTTGTTTTGAGGCGCAATTATCAACGAAGAAAAAAAAAAAATCCGCTCTTTCTTCGTCTTCTTAATCTCTCAGATCCGCCATTGTTACTTCTTCTTTGTTCAACTTCAGCATCAACTAACGTTATTAGGGTTTTCAAAAATTCGAGCTCGTTCTAACCATTATCTCCTCTAACTTCATTGAACTCGAAGTTCATATCTTGTTTTCTTCTCTGATTCAATCGAAGTCTCTGGCCATGCCCACCGCGAAGAAGGTTCGTTCTAGAAGAATCTCCTGCTTCCTTAAACCTTACTTTCTGGGTTCATAATTTTCTGAAATTTTCAGATGAGTTTTTTTCTCAGATTTCCGATCAGAATCACATAGGGGAAGCGTTTAACAAGCTATTAAAGCAGATTGGAGAATTTGGAGAATTCGAATTACCAGATTGGTTGAACAAAGGGAAACCTACTCCTTACATCTTCATCAGGCGCAGTATCCTTTTCTATTGCAATCTTAAAGTATGCAATTTTAGGTTTTTCTTAGGCAGATTGTATTTGATTTTTTTGCCTTAGCTAGTTTAGATATATACTTGACTAAGAAAATCAAAAAGAGGATTGAAGATGATGGAATATTCTGTTCTTGCTCCTCCTTGCCTGGTTCTTCTTCATCTGTTTGTGGTAGCAATTGCCATTGTGGGTATGCCTCGATTATCCGATTTTACGTTCTTGAACTATCAAAAGAGCATTTTCATGGATTTAGACCATTGAACTGGTGGAAAAATCTATCTTTGTGTAGGATGCTATTCTCAACCTGTTCATCTAGTTGCAAGTGTGGGATTGAGTGTAACAATAAGCCGTTCCAACAACGGCATGTCAAGAAAATGAAGTTGATTCAGGTTATGTATGAACAATTTATCTCGGATTTAGCGTTTTTGTTGTTGTTGGTTTGTTAGATTTGTTGTTTCTTGTAGACGGAAAATTGCGGATCAGGGGTTGTAGCAGAAGAAGAAATCAAACAAGGAGAGTTTATCATTGAATATGTTGGGGAAGGTAATGTGATTATATGATATTTAGCCTTCCTCATGAATATATTGTGACCGTTGTTAAAATCGTGTTTTCTTGTTATTGCTCAATGTAGTTATAGATGATAAGACTTGTGAAGAGAGGCTTTGGAAGATGAAACATCGTGGCGAGACGAATTTTTATTTGTGTGAGATAAACAGAGATATGGTGATTGATGCTACTCATAAGGGAAATAAATCGAGATATATCAATCATAGTTGCAATCCTAATACGCAAATGCAGAAATGGTTTGTTGTTCCCTTTATTGCTTGTTTTATGTTTCTGTGTAGATTGAGCAAAATCATCATTTGGTTATCTTCTGGTTGCTATTAGGATAATAGACGGCGAGACAAGAATTGGAATTTTTGCCACCAGTGACATACAAAAGGGAGAACATTTGACTTATGACTATCAGTAAGATAATTTCTTCATAGCTTATGCTTTCTCTAGTTATCATTTGCGGTGATCGAGTAAAGTAAGAAATTCGTAATTTATAAGTCTATAATCTGTTGAGTTATGATACTAAGAAATAGAGCAGGTTTGTTCAGTTTGGTGCAGACCAAGACTGTCGTTGTGGGGCAGTAGGTTGCAGAATGAAGCTTGGAGTGAAACCTAGCAAACCTAAGTTGGCCTCGGAGGAAACTTTAAATCTAGTGGCATGTGAAGTGGCCAAGACACTGCCTGAGGTACTTTGAAAACTTTATGCAAATATATATATATTGTTTTTGTCATGGAATAGTTCAGTCACTGAGGTCTAGAGACTTATTTTTTCCCCACTTTTGGTTAGGTGCATGAAAATGGAGTTATACATGAAGGTACGTATGGATTTATTGTTCTGCTCTATTTGAGAGAAGCTTTAGTGTGTTTTGGTTGAAAGGAAAGCAATTTGGATTCCCATGTTTCTTCAGGAAAATCATGGGACAATCTTAGTCGGGAAATATGCCCTCGTAATTGCATTGGTGTGGTGATCAGGTTATGTCGCCCCACGAGTGATAGGTACTTGTTTACTTTCGGACTCGCGGATTAGTTTTGCGACTCAATACTATATCCTTGTACTCTAATGTGTATATATTTGGGAATTTCAGGTGCTTTGGCCTCATAAGACATTTTGATGAGTTTACAAGAAAGCACTCGGTATTACAATTTAGCCAATACTTGTTCACCAATATACTTGGCAAAATCGTTCTCGAGTAAGACTTATGTTAACGGTCTTTTAACTTGGTCCAGGTGATGTTCGAGGATGGTTTTACCGAGTTTATCGACATGTCGAGAGAAGACTGGGAGATTGTAACTGTCTAAATCCTTATTGTTTTCAGGTATCTGATATCACTTGTATTAATGAGACATTGGAACTAGCAGAAGAAGCAGAGTATTATTCAATAACCCTTACTAGTATGTTTCTGCAGAATTGTTTGGAAGAAAGTTGAGAAAAACCGGAATAATCTGTCTTGGTAAACTGAAGTAAACCGGTCTTGCGGTGTGATTTGGGATCGGTGCAGTGACATTGTTGTTGCATCTAAGTTGACCTGTGTTGTATAAGATATATATGCATCTCTACTCGTAACCATATTTTGTAATTTCTTCTGAGCATCTCAAGATGATGTCTTGTAAGAACTTTGTGCCGTATAATGACCTTGTGTTGTTGTTCTATAGGCCTTTTATCAACTTGCGGTAATGAACTTTGTGCCGTATAAAACCATATTTGTATAATTACCTTTTCTTCCAACTTGCGGTAAGCTTCTAGTCAGGAATTTTATCACCTTAGCTTTTCCCGTGATAGTCTCGTAGATTAGGGTTTTGTTTCCAGCGAAGTAGAGAGAGAACTTTGTTGCGTTGTCACTATGGATTTGTTAAGGATTGATCCAGGTTGTCAGAGAATATGTGATTTTCCGGAGGATTTGCTATTGCGGATCTTGGGCTTGGTCCCGACAGAAGATGCACTGGCCACTGCGATCTTGTCTAAACGATGGCGTCATGTCCCGAAGATGCTGCCTGAACTCATCTTCAAAGACGACCAAGGCAGTGAGAGCCTTGGGTTGTTTATTGACAAGTCACTGGAACTCCACAAATCACCGAAACTAACATGCCTCGTTGTCGAACTCCGTCAACCATGTCCTGCTGACGTAGATGTCAGAAAGTGGATTGGGCAAGGAAGAGGAAGAGGAAGATTAAGATGAAGGGGAAGAGGATGATCACATTGGGTCGTTGGTGATAGATACCCCTGCGGTTAGAGAGTTGATTCTAGCTGATTATTTGGGAGGGTATTGTAGTTTGATAGAGAATATGCCTTGCCTTGATGAGGCAACCATCTATGTTCCTAAGCACAATCCAAAGTTTCTGACATGTCTTTCTTCTGTCAAACGTCTTTTGTTTGGTCCATCCGTATCAATGGTAGTTGTTACATATCCGCTTACCTTTGTCCCTTATACCTTGATTGGTCATCTTATCTTTTTTGTTGCAGATTGCGTGTTGTAACACCATTAAGTTCTCTCGGCTCAAAGATTTATTCTTTACTCTGGAAATTGGAGTAAATTGGTTGGAACCACTTTTGTTTTTCCTTCAAAACTCTCCTACACTGAAAACTCTTACGAATGACACCGAGGTAAGTGCCCACATCCTTTAAAATATGCACATCTAGTCTTTTGATGAATTTAAATAACCTAAATTAATATGTAATGGTATCAGGATGATTTCCAAGATTACTTGATCTGGAACCAACCGAGTAGTATTCCCGGATGCTTATCGTCTCATCTATAGATTGTTAGGTGGAAAGACTACAGAGGAATAAGATGTGAGAAAAAACTAATGGCATACATTCTCGCTAACTCAAAATGTTTAAAGACGGTGGAGATCTCCCTCATGTCAGAATGCAATCTTGAAAAGTGCCAAAAGGAGTTAGAATCTATGCCTAGGATTTCAACATCATCTCGGCTTCTATTCTCTACCCCTCAAGCCGATTGGGAACTTTAGCTCTGTTACGATTTCGGTTTAGATTATTGGGTGAAAAAATTTAGAGACAATTCTATTTCCTAGATTACATTTGGAATTATCATTATTAAGTTATTTCAACAGAGTTTTAATTTTTTTTTCCAAATGGACTGTGACTCTGTAGTGCTCAACGGTGTTTCCCTTTGATCATCATTGTATGTGGTTTACTAAAGGTTGTAGTCATCGTTAATAGATGAGTGATATATGATATGTTGCTTCATGCTCTACACTCATATATCTTTTATTCAAATAATTTTTTTTTACCAGCGCTTAATTAGTATCAAATACTTTTCTCTTGTTTGTTGTTAATTAGTATCAAATAGTATCAGGGTTTTGGGTTTTTGTTCTTTGTCATCGAGTATTTGGATATTGGTATTACTGAAGAAATAATTAATCTGTAGAGGTTGAAGAGTACTTGAGACCACTCCGGAAGCATTCACCTAATTTTCTGGAGACTCATCTGCTTACTTTTGAGGTTAATGATTTCTTATCTGGGGATTGATTACCTATCATGTTTCTACTATACGCTTTGTTCAAGTAATCTAAGGACCTTGTCTCCTCCTATTTCTTTCTTCAACACCGTTCCTTGGTATGAGAAATCATGTGAAGGAGAGAAGAGATAATAATGTTTTCCTTCGAGTGTTATGTGGCTAGACATGTGTTTTTTGTTTGGTGGTTAATACTTTTGAGTTTAGATGGCAGGTTAAATTCTTTCTCAAACTATTATCCAATCCTATTGTTACTTTTGTATTTTAATTGTGATTTAAATTGTCCATCCGTTTTTGTTCTAGTCAATTGCAGAATAAATCACTGACGGAGGCAAACAAAGAGTTTCTTGATAGACACCAAGGTGCGAATAATATTAACTACATGTAGCCTCGTGGAGTGACATTGTTGTTGCATCTAAGTTAACCTTGTGTTCTTGTTCTATATCCAATAATGACCTTGTGTTGTTGTTCATTTCCGGTTCAGCTCTTAGAATTTGTATTCAAAAACCGGTTTGTTCTGTCACTCGAGAGTTATTATTACAACAAGCACATGCTGAAAAAAAATATATGCTCGTGTGCTTTTCTGTGTCGGTGCCGCCGACAAAAGCCAAGTAAGGGAATCGCAAAGTTTTGATCTCGCGACTGAAACTCACGCGCCGGTGAGTCGGTGACCGGTGATTGATCGGCGACGTGCGTGGTAGGTGGTGGAAGTGTGGTTCTGGTTCACCAACTCAAAAGCAGGGGTTGGGGAAAGATAACGACACGTCTACTATAACGTCTACTTTATGCTTAGCTGGTAAATTATTTTTCCTAATTATACAACTCATTTTATTTAATTTATATTTTTCGCACAAATTAAGTAGAGATGAAGAGACTATAAATAGTTTATTTGGTAAATTTTCTATTTGGTACATATAATTTATAATTTATTATATATCTAATAAATAGTTTGATTATTGATATTTTATTTTACTATTGGTTAGATTTAGGAATAAATTAATTATTTTACAATAAAAATTGCATTAGAACTATAAAACAACCGTTTAAATTAAAACGAAATGAGTACCATTTAGTATTAACTCAACTAATTTTTACAAAATGGTCCGATTCATGACCTTAGTTGTATATTAACTTGAATTTAATAATAATGTTAAGGAAGTCAGTGAACTCACCAAACTTATTGGATCTGTGATTAGTATAAAACAGTGACCATAAGAATCTGAAACAACTCGCCTTTCTCCATTTCGAAATCTGGATCAGAGCCATTTCAAGCTCAATTTGAATTCGTGAAGATGAAGGTGATAGATAAGATCCAGGCACTTTCCGACGAAGGCAAAACGGCGTTTTCCTTCGAATTCTTCCCACCGAAAACCGAAGATGGAGTCGATAATCTCTTCGAGCGTATGGATCGAATGGTCGCTTACGGTCCAACGTTCTGCGATATCACTTGGGGAGCCGGTGGATCTACGGCGGATCTAACGCTCGATATCGCATCGAGGATGCAAAACGTTGTTTGCGTTGAGAGTATGATGCATCTCACTTGTACGAATATGCCTGTTGAGAAAATCGATCATGCGCTTGAGACGATTAGATCTAATGGGATTCAGAATGTGCTTGCTCTTAGAGGTGATCCACCTCATGGTTCGGATAAGTTTGTAATGGTTGAAGGTGGATTTGGTTGTGCTTTGGATCTGGTGAATCATATTAGGAGTAAGTATGGTGATTACTTTGGAATCACTGTTGCTGGTTATCCTGGTAATTGCTTCTCTCTATCTCTCGATTTAGATTTCGCGTAATTGTCGGTGTTTTCGAGCTAAATTGGGTTTTTTTTGTGTGAATTTTAGAGGCACATCCTGATGTTATTGGTGAAAATGGTTTAGCTTCTAATGAAGCTTATCAGAGTGATCTTGAGTATTTGAAGAAAAAGGTATTGTTGTTTGTTTTTTTGTTAACTATTGGATCCGTTTTATGTATGTGTGTATATGAATTTGAGTGTTTTTGGTAACAGGTTGATGCAGGAGCTGATTTGATTGTTACTCAGCTTTTCTATGACACTGATATATTTCTCAAGTTTGTGAATGATTGTCGGCAAATTGGGATTAAGTGTCCTATTGTTCCTGGAATTATGCCTATTAATAACTATAGAGGGTTCTTGCGTATGACTGGTTTCTGCAAGACTAAGGTAAATTTTTGATCTTTTAGTTAAAACATCAAAACCCTGCAAATGAATAACCTGAAAGCTGATGATATTGATGTTGGATCTGCATAAAGGTGTTTAATTTTGATGTTTTACTCGATTTTGTAGATACCAGTTGAGGTAATGGCTGCATTGGAGCCTATTAAGGATAATGAAGAAGCTGTGAAAGCCTATGGTATTCACCTTGGGACTGAAATGTGTAAAAAGATTTTGGCTCATGGAACCAAGTCTCTTCATCTCTACACATTGAACATGGAGAAATCCGCTCTTGCTATATTGATGGTTGGTCCTCATTTTCTCTTACTGAAATTTACGTAAAGCATCACATGGATACTGTGGTATTCTAATTATTGTGCTGATGGTGCAGAATCTTGGTATGATTGATGAGTCAAAAATTTCTCGTTCTTTACCATGGAGACGCCCTGCAAATGTTTTCCGTACAAAGGAAGATGTGCGTCCCATTTTCTGGTAACCGCACTTAAGTTTCTCTTGTTCTGATTACGCCTTGTCACAAAACTTAATCCGCAGAATGTATAAGACTTGTGCTTTCTTATAATCTTTTGAAGGGCAAACCGTCCAAAGAGCTACATTTCTAGAACCAAGGGCTGGGAAGACTTCCCACAAGGTCGGTGGGGTGACTCACGCAGTGCTTCATATGGTGCACTCTCGGATCATCAGGTACTACATCATTTGTAATTGCGTAACTCTCTTTCCGAATTTCATTGCATATGGGTTTTGACGGTGATTTCATCGATTGGTCTTATTGATTGCTTCAGATTGTTAAATGTAAATATTCTTGTGAGCTTCTCATTACACTTTGAATGCTACTGAACTAAAATGCTTTTTGTTGTCAGTTCTCACGTCCAAAAGCACGTGACAAGAAGCTTCAACAAGAATGGGTTGTCCCACTGAAAAGCGTTGAAGATATTCAGGAGGTAGAACATAAACAGTTATTTCATTCATTTTCACCTGTAAAAATGGCATATGCTTATAATAATCTTGTTCGCAAAACAGAAATTCAAGGAGCTCTGCCTTGGAAACTTAAAAAGCAGTCCATGGTCTGAATTAGACGGACTCCAGCCAGAGACAAAGATCATAAACGATCAACTGGTGAAAATCAACTCCAAAGGCTTCTTGACCATCAATAGCCAACCATCAGTCAACGCCGAGAAATCTGATTCCCCAACTGTTGGTGAGCAATAAGTTCCATTGATTCTCATAACAAACAGTGTTTCAGAGTCTTGATTTCATCGATCCTTTTGTTTGTGTACGTTTTTTCAGGATGGGGAGGTCCTGGTGGATATGTATACCAAAAGGCTTATCTTGAGTTTTTCTGCTCAAAGGAGAAGTTAGATGCAGTGGTTGAGAAATGCAAAGCTTTGCCATCTATAACTTACATCGCTGTGAACAAAGGAGAAACCTGGGTATCAAACACCGCCCAGTCCGATGTGAATGCTGTTACTTGGGGTGTCTTCCCGGCTAAAGAAATCATTCAACCAACCATTGTCGATCCTGCTAGCTTCAAAATCTGGAAAGATGAAGCATTCGAGACTTGGTCAAAAAGCTGGGCTAACTTGTACCCAGAAGCTGACCCTTCCAGAAACTTGCTCGAAGAGGTAGAAGAAAAGAAAAAGAGTATATCTTGATTAGTTTTGCTTCTGACAATAGCTTGTAATGACTAATGGACAATTTTGATTTGAAATGCAGGTGAAGAACAGCTACTATTTGGTAAGTTTGGTAGAGAACGACTACATCAACGGTGACATATTCGCGGTATTTGCTGGTCTTTGAGAAAATCCGGTAACAATGCTATCGGCTTCCTACTGCTTTCACGTGCTTTTGTACTTTCTCTAATATATTGGGATTTTGGTTTCCACATCTTGTTATCACTATCATATTATATGGTTTGCCAATAATGTTATTGATTAAAAAAAAAAGCATCAGTTTCATTACCCAAATCTTCTCCTCCATTAACTTGGTATGATACACAAAGTTGTTTGAAAAAAACTCCTTATGGTTCTGGCTTCTGAGCTAGTTGTAATAGTTGTTACATAAAATCAAGCATTACTTCATTTGAGAGGCATGTAAGACTTCAAGAACCATCTCTTTGGGGTTAATGAGTCTAAATGTGCAGAAATCCCCAACCGCTAAACCGTATATCCTTGCTAGAACCCGCCATCCGCTGGAAAACAGTTTCTGCCCTTCGCTGTAAAAGTAGACCACCTCTCATGACTCTCCATTAGGATCATGTATCGTAAACTTAGTCGTCTTCTTTGACATATGCTTCGCTGCAAAACGCTGCGGTATTGTCTGATCAAATGGAATGAAGAAAGAAGAAAACCCACAAGTTATATCATTAATCCAAAACCACAAATGGGTGTTTGAGTATCGGTTAGTCTTTACCGCCAGTATGAGACTTGATGGCTTGATGGTGAAACTGAATGTTGCATCCGAGGAAGAAGAAGAAGAAGCTCGATAGACATTATTATCCGCTTTCATCTTCATCTTCTTAGATTTCTTCCGCGTCTCCTCTTCCTCTGCTCTCTCCTTCTTTTGCTTTGCTCCTTTTCTAGTACATTCAGCGATTACCGGACTAACACTACTCATTTCTTCTTCCTTTACATCTACTTCGACATCAAAAGAGCACGCGAAAAAGAAATCTATCAATCCGTAAATCAAAATGTGTTATAAAAACTACAAGAGAGCTTACTAGAGTAGGAAGAAGAAGAAGCGATGGTTGTAGTTTCTCGTGGCGCGAGAATCTCTATACAATTGTTTTCGAAGATGGTAACGCTTAAGCGATTGTTTCCTTGGTTTGTGAAGGTAAGAAACTCATTGTCTCCTAAATGATTGTCGTTTAGAAACTTCTCCCATCCTTTTTTCTCCATAAGGTAAGATCCCATGAAGTTCGAGAGATTTACTGTCCAAGTTCTTCCCCAAACCACCTTCAAGATCACCTTCAGTGGGTGATTCTTACACACACTTCTCTTGAACTTGTGTGGAATCAACCTCTTTAAACACCAAAACATACAAAATGAGAAACATGACATTTAGAGCTAAAGCTTCAATCTTTAGTAACTGTATGAACAATGAACTCAAAGCAGAAGACACATTGTTCAATTTAGGGGTAAAAAGCAGTAAATTTTTTCACACACATCAAGCAGTTAGGTCAAAAGTTCAAGTAGACCCTAATCTTAAAGAACAGAGAAAATCAAGTAGACCCATCAAACAGAAAATAACCAAAAATTCCAACTTTCAACATTTCAGACAAGGAAAAACAAAAAATTCTTAAATATGGAGGTAATGAGGTTAAGAACATGACTACCATGGATTCAGATGATAGATCTTCATATGCAAGAATTTTGAAGAAGCTTGGTTTCTCTTGGTCTAGTTGAATGCTACCAAATGCTCTGTTTTTAGCCATCTCATCAAGAAAACTCCTTCTGTGTTTTCACTCTCTTTCTATCTGGGAAAAGTTTTCAGGAAAGCCCTAAATGACCTTTTTCCATTATTTTCTTGGTTACTAATTAAATCTCAAATTCTTATTTTTCAAAAAAATTGACTTGATAGTAAAGATGAAAACAACATTTAAGAGAGTCTTTTGCTTGTTTTAGTACCTGAGTTAAAATGATAAATGGCTCTTGTTTTAGTAACTTTCTTCTTTTGTTATTGACTTAAAACAATAACAATTCAATTCATTTTAGTTCTATTCTATTCTTTTATTTTATTTGTACTATAACCAAACGACCTATTGCACTATTAAATCTTAAACAACATCCATATTGGTTTATTTATTTAGTTCCATACTAAAGTAAGTTCTTATGAGTAGAACCATGTTCAAAGAAAATACAAAGTTTTGAGTACAGTGTTAAATACCAAAGAAACCAAACTATAACACAATCTCAAGAAGCAACAAAGTATTTGCTAGAAGCAAAAACCTTTTCAAGTTCTGCGAAAATCTTCATTTCAATAATCGTCTCCTTTGGAAATAATCTCTTTGCACATCGGCCGCAACAAGATCGTATGCTCAAACTGAGAAACATAGCTTCCTTTCACATCACACACTGGAGGACATGGCTACAAATAACCCCAAAGAAACCAACTTTCCATCAAAATGTTCATTAACCATAGTGAATTCAGACATTATATATAGTTATTTAGATATTCACCTCAATTATGCCAGAATCACACAGATTCTTTAAAGCCATTAAGTATTTGGTTTCACCTAAACGGTCCAAATACCGTCTGCAGAACGCTAGAGTGGAGAAATTCTTGTTAATTGTAGCAAGAAGTTGTTTTGCTCTAGGTAATCTCAAAGGGACATGACCAATATCGAAGTTTTTCATGTAATGGCTACATTCTAAGTCATCTCTCACATATCCTTTCCCTGCAAAAATGACACGAGAAACAATCTTAGTTAAAATTCGGTTCTGTATATCTCAAAATCCACTTGCTGCATTGCTAAATCTTTACCGGTTGATCCAAAAGTTTCAATGGCATATAATTCTCCTTCTTCCATTTTTGTCTGCTCGCCTCCTTTAACGTTAGGTACAGATTTTTCGGCATGTATTTGATATCGTCCGATACTATGCCCATTCAGGTTTCTGATACTTTTGACTGCCACAACATTGTTAAAGTTTTTTAATAATCCAAATAGATAAATTACCAAATAATGTTGCCATTGAAGTAATTTACCTTGGTATACTTTTCCATTGATCTCAACCTCATGAGACTCCATGACCTCTTGAATCGCAGCACCGACATCACAAAGCCGGACATCAATCCCAGCTTCCTGAGCCAACAAAAGAGAAGAAGTTATATTACTCCACATATCAAAAGCATAAACTAAATAAATTTACTTGATTGTTTGCTCAATGAGCTTAAATGACCTTAGATAGCTCAAAATTCAGTAGGATTTGACCAATTTAGATCAAAATGAAGAACTTAACACGGTTACTGAAACAAATCAACCGAAACAATACGAGTACCTTGATACCGGTATATGTTGCTTCGCGAGAGGCTGCTAAAAGTGGATCAAACATAGGATTAAACGCTACTGTGAAAGCAGAATCAACAATGAACCCTGCAAAACACAAAATTATTGTTTCTATGTGACATTTTCTATCAAAATCGATACCAAGAAGTATTATTTCTAGCATACCATCAATATGTGTTCCAAAATCTAACTTCATCACATCATCATACTGAAGGACAGTCTTATCTCCAGAGTTCGGTGTCCAATGAGCAGCAACACTGAAATTTCAAGCAAATATTTGAGACCCGTTTAAATAACGAACAAATCAATGAAATGCAGAGAGACTGAACTAACTTATTCAAAGAACATCCTGTAGGGAAGGCGATACCAGCTTGAAGACCATTCTCTGATATCAACTTACGGACATTATTCTCTAACGTCTCAACGAGATCAATCATCAACATTCCAGGCTTCATTATACTTCTCATATAATTCCTAACTTGACGATGAACTTCTGCTGCTTGTCGAAGAGAGTTATATATCGGTTTTTGAAGCCGTTCCATCTCTCTCTTCTCTTCAGATGTTGTTCTCCACAAATTACTAACAGTACACAATAGACTCAGCTACATAACTAGTCCAAACAAACATTTTTGACTAAGATATGCGAACTCACTCATTCTTGTACTGTTGGATTTCACCTTCAGGGAATTCTCCAGAAGGGAAGAGATCAATAACAGGAATTGAAGGTGGATCAGTTTGTTGAAGTGAATTCTTCTTCTTCTTCTTCTTCCTATTAACAGATTTTGGAGTTAAGATCAACAAAGCAAACACTGAAGATTTAACAGACAAAACACAAACAACAATAAAAATTCTCACTTGCTTTTATTTTTCTTCTTTTTCTTCTTTGATGAATCCTCAGCTAAAATGAACAAGTCAAAAAAGATTAATCAACCATTATGGAGAAACTCAAGAACCAACTTCACATGGACTAATCCCTATAAAGTTAGCTTCTTTAATCCTAAATGACATAAACCAAAAATTACTAATTTGATTTGCAAAAATCCCAACTTTCCACCTTAAAGATTAACCAACCATTAAAGAGAAACTCAAGAACCAACTTCACATTAGACTAATAGTCTATAGAAAGTTAGCTTCTTTCTTTTAATGATATAACCAAAATTACTAATCTAATTTGCAAAAATCCCAACTTTCCACCTAATATACTATAGAACGAACAAAAAAAAAACCATTTTTTTCTCTCATGGGTGAATCACAAGATCAATCATAAACATGCAATCATATACCATTGATTCCTTCTTCTTCCTGGTTAACTTCCTTTTCATATTTAGCAAGATCAAGATTATTAGATAGTTCTGAAGCTAATTGAATCTCTTTTCCATTAGAGGACTCTGCTTCAGTATTCTCCTCCATAAGAGCTTCCAAATCTAGTTTCTCTATCGTCATCTCAACTTTAAATCTAACAAAACATAAGAGAAATCGTAAAACCACTATAAGAATCGCAGAAACTTAAAAAGAAAAGTCTTCTCTTTGATTTGTATATAAAAGTTACTCTTTTACTTTTCTTCTCTTCTTCTTCGTCTATATCCAGAAAAAATGAAAAATGAAGAAAGTTTAGTAAAATTGCAAAATGCTCCACATAACTTTCATATTTACATAAAAAATCCAACTCAACGCTCCATATTGGGCCCTTGAGGCCCACTAATATTAATTTTGTCTTTTCTGATTAATATAATAATCTCCGCTTAATTAATCATCAAATCCAAAAAGATAAAAAAAAAAAAAAGCATTATCGTTTTCACAGACAAGAGAACCGTTGCATAAAAACTCAAACGGCTAGTTTTCTCTCATTGTCTCCTTCTTCTTCTTCCTCTTCAATTTCTAGGGTTTGGAAAAATCCCCAAATCCGATTTGTCAAATTTTCCAATTTCTGATCAAATTTTGAAATCTCCGGTGATAATGGAGGCGAAAATCGGCCGATCTGTACCGGAACTACCATCAACACCGGCGATTACTGCTCCGGCGCCGGTTCCACCACCGTCAACACGACGACCCAGAGTTAGAGAAGTAAGCTCCCGATTCATGTCTCCAGTTTCTTCATCTTCTTCCGGAGATCTCCATCTCTTAACTTCGAATTCTCCGAGACATCATCATCAACCTCAGATTCACCAGAATCAGAGATCTACGTCGGCTCAGAGACTAAGACGGCAGCTAAAAATGGCAGACGGAGACGAAAATCGACTTTCCGACACCGCGCGTAGCCTAGACTCGCCGTTTCCTCACGGAGGAGGCAAAAACCTCCCAAAGGTTCAATCAAAACCACCGTTAAAAGAAAACGGACAACACCGTTTCGATACTCCGACACCGATGTTGCCTCCACCGTCTAGATCTCGTCTTAACACACAGAGATTACTTACTTCTTCCTCTGCAGCGACTAAGCTTCTACATTCAAGCTTATCAGCTTCTGTCGATGGTGAAGAAAACAATCAGAAGCTATTCAATAATCCGAGAGCTTCGCTTCTTAATCGATCATTGAGTTCAGACGATTCTTCGGTGTTTCGAGATGTTAGAGCTTCGTTGTTGTTTAAAAATGGAGTTGGTTTGTCCTTGCCTCCCGTTGCGCCGCCTAATTCGAAGATTCAAGCCGATTCGAAAAAGCAGAAGAAAGTTTTAGTACAGCAAGCGGATTTACACTCTTTGAAGCTGTTACATAACCGTTACTTGCAATGGCGATTCGCTAACGCGAATGCTGAGGTTAAAACACAGTCTCAGAAATCACAAGCTGAGGTCAGTTTTTTGATCTTTCACATCTTAAGAACCTGAAAATTTGATTGCTTTGTAGATATAACAGTGTGAATTTGACACTAGCATTAGTATCATAAGTGAATGTGGTTTAGGTTATGTTCTTAATGATGCTGGTAATAGTCTTTATCTTTAATGGTAAATGGTTTTCTTGCAGAGAATGTTGTATTCTCTTGGTGTGAAAATGTCGGAGTTATCGGATTCTGTACAGAAGAAACGCGTAGAATTGCAACGATTACGGAGAGTTAAAGCTGTTACGGATATAGTAGAGTCTCAAGTAAGTCAGATTCGAAACATCTTTTTCTTACATTTGAGAAAATATGTAAAAATTGGTTTAACTCTCTATGCAGATTCCTTCTTTAGAACAATGGACAGTCATTGAAGAAGATTACTTAGCTTCTCTTTCGGAAACAACTCAAGTTTTAGTGAATGCTTCATTGCGGCTCCCTCGCGATGGTTATATTAAGGTATGTATTTCGCTTGCTCGCATCGATAAGGAAGAAAAATGGGTCTTTCTTTTGGTACATTTTGCACTGAACATTTGAGTTTTGCTTCTTATTATCAGGTTGATACTAAAGAGTTAGCAGAATCACTTGTTGTTGCTTCAAAATCTATGGAAGGGATTATGCAACACATTGGAAATTTTGTACCTAAGGTTAGCAAAACTACTATTAATTCCCTTTCACTCAAAACATGAACACAAGCAAATATTGAAACTGAGACAACTTCCTTGATGCATTTTTGCAGACACAAGAAATGGAGACTTTGATGTCAGAACTTGCAAGAGTAAGCAGCATTGAAAAAGCATCAGTAGAAGATTGCGGAGTTGCACTCCTTAAGACACATTCATCACATGTATAAACAAAAACCTGTTTCATTCTTTTTTTTTTGAGATAAAACCTTTGTTTTTCTTTTTCAATTTCTGATGTTTTTTTTTTCCTGCAGATTGAAGAATGCTATCTTAGAATTCAGCTTATTCAACACCACAAGAAATGTGAGGTGCAAGAGAAGAGCACAACTTTTGCTTGATGATTTTTGAAGAATTGCATAGTGAAGAAGAATAAGAAAAGCTATATTCGGTTTGGTTTTCAGACTTGTATTGTATAGCTGCCTATTTTCCTATAGAAGAATCCTGAAATTACAATAGAAAGTGTAAGTATATACATTACTTGTCTTGTAATGTCTATGTACCAATTACTTCTGAGCTTTGATAACAAATTTCATCGAGCACATTGGATTAAACCAAACTAAACCGGAAATCTCAATTCACTAAAGGTCCAAATTCAGGCCCAATAATCAAAATCCGGCCCAAATTACAATAAGACGGTTCATATTTTCTTTATCCCTTTCTCTTTACGAGGAAGAAAAATTATAAAATCTCTCGACGAGTTTTCGAACGAAGAAGGAGAAAGCTCTGTACAACAATGGCGATGAAGTTTCTGAACAAGAAAGGATGGCATACGGGAAGTTTCCGTAACATGGAGAAAGTATGGAAAGCTGAGCAGAAGCAAGAAGCCGAACAGAAAAAAGTAGACGAGATTCGTCGACAAATCCAGCAAGAGAAGGAACGTTCTGAGTTTAACGCGATCATGGAACAAGCTGGTCTCGTTCCGTAAGTTTTCTTCTAATTCTCTACCTTAATCCCTAATTTTCGATTTTGCTTGGCTAATTTATATAGTTTGAAATTAGGGTTTATCGATATAGAGTTTGATAATTCGGTGTTAATTGAATGGTTTTATAACCTTGGAAGTGAAATTTTAATGGTTTGGATTGATTTAAAGTAGGAATTAGGCGATAATGTTTGAAATTTTAGGGTTAATGGTAGTTTAGTTGTTTTAATTAACCTTTAGTAAGTTTCAAAATTTGTATGATTGATTGTAAATGAGACGGTGATTTGAAGTAGTATGTCGTTATAAAATCGATTTGTTGTTTTTCGTATCGTAGGAGGAAGCCGGAGAGGTTGGAGTTTCTATATGAACCAGGGCATGGTGTTTCGTTTGAGAATCAAGATCATCGAGCCAGAGCGAATGCTGGAGTGAGTAGTAGCAAAAACAAGAAGCAGACGATTCCTGGTGCGTTGTTTGACGATAAGACGCACTCTGCCAATGATTCTTGGCGTAAATCCCACTCGGACCCTTTGCTTCTCATTAGGCAGCGCGAGCAAGAAGCTCGGAAATCTGTAAGTTCCTTTCCTCTTTTGTGAGCGGTTTCGATGTTATATTTTATTGGATTTCGATTATGCTGTTTTCACCTTCCCTTTTGGAGTGTGTGTTTCTTCTTTAAAGGTGAAAGCAAAGAGAAAAGACGAAGATGTAAAGACCGACGAGGACGAGAGAAAACATCGGCGAAGAGTGTAAAGCCAAGCTATAAACCATCTGACCTTTGAGCTAAAGAAAATACTACTTTTGTTTCATTCAACACAACAACACGATCTCTAATGATCTTTGCTCTCTCTCTCTCTCCATTGTGATTTTGAGGAAGCAAAAGAAACATAGTCTTTGGTGAAAGAAACACAAGCTTTTCGCTTTTCGGATTTCGGTTTTGACACAAGTTAAATACTTGAAATTGTAAATAGACCATTTCATCTTATAATGACTTCTCGGCATTGTTTTAGCAAGCAGATCAAACGATTCTTGAGTATTCAGAATTTCAGAGACAAATTTCAATAACCATTAAAATCTCTAATCTGACTTTTAAGTTAAACCGGGGTCTAATTAGCTTAGGCTTACGGTTTAGCACGATTATTATCGGTTTAATACCACGTGAGGCCCACTAAGGCCCATTAAGCTTCAAACAGGCCTAAATAATCTAATCTAATCTAAGCGTACGGTTCTGATTTAGTCTGCTTCTACGTTCAAGTCGACGGAGACGGAGCAAAAATCAAACACAAGCCTCAACGAGATTTTTCGATTGAAACTAAAAGAGAAAAAACCGAAATTTTAAAGAGAGAAGCAAAATCAAAGAGGAGTAATCATGGGTATGAAATTTTTGAACAAGAAGGGTTGGCATACGGGTAGTCTCCGTAACATCGAGAACGTATGGAAAGCTGAGCAGAAACAAGAGGCGGAGCAGAAAAAGCTTGAGGAGCTTCGTCTCCAGCTTGTGCAGGAAAGAGAACGTTCTGAGTTTCGTGCTCTACAGGAACAAGCCGGTCTTATCCCGTAAGTATTTTCTAATTCTCTAGAATCGATCTCAATCGATTTCGGTTTTATCTAATTTCGGAATTAGGGTTAGGGATTATTAGAGTTTGTATCTTATAATTGGAGTTGATTTTAGGGCAGAATCTATAAGATGCATCGAGTTGTAGTTGATTCGTTTGATGATTTCGATGGAATTTGGGTTTTGAAGTTGTGGGTTGTTCTAAAGTTGTATAATTTTTCACCTTGATTTGGGATTGTATCTGATTTCAGAATTAGCGTTTAGGGATTGGAATTTGTATCTTATGATTTGGAGTAGATTTAAGGCAGGCAGAATCTATAAGATATATCTAGTGGTGGTTGATTTTGGATGGAATCTGTGATTTGAAGTTGTGGGTTGTTCTAAAGTTGTATCATTTTTATCTTGATTTGAATTGAAGTTAGGGATTAGATTTTTTGTATCTTATGATTTTGGAGTAGATTGTGGTGTATAACCTATAAGATGCATCTTGTGGTAGTTGATTTGTTCAATGATTTCGGTGGAATCAGTGATTTGAAGTTGTGGGTCATTCTAAAGTTGTATCTTGATTTGGATTAGAGCTTGTATCTTATGAGTGTAGTGGAGATTCTATAAGATGCATCTGGTGGTAGTTGATTCATAGTATGATTGCAATGGAATTGGTGATTTGAAGTTGTGTGTTGTTCTAAAGTCGTATATTATGTTTGTATCTTTGGTTGCAGGAGGCAAGAGAGATTGGAGTTTCTGTATGATTCAGGATTAGCTGTAGGGAAAGGGAATGCGAGTGGTTCAGGTGTTTCGTTTCAGAAAGAGGAGCAACCTTTACCCAAAGCTGAAGCTGGTACTAGTGAGAAGCCAGATCCCTCGGCACCCGGTGCGCTTTTTGAGGAGAAGGCGCAATCTGCTAATGATTCTTGGAGGAAACTTCACTCTGATCCTTTGCTTCTTATCAGGCAGCGCGAGCAGGAAGCTCTTGCAAGAATCAAGAATAATCCTGTGAAGATGGCTCTTATTCGCAAATCTGTAAGTTCCTTTCTTTTGTTCACGTACACGTAAGGTCGCATTTCTTACTTTTCTACAGCTACTGACCTGTTGGAGTGTTGTCTTCTTTACAGGTAGAAGAAAAGGGAAAAGATAAAGATGGAGAGAAAAAGAAGCATAAGAAAAAACATCAGCGTGAAGGTCGTAAGCATCGCAAGGGATCTGATTCGGAGGAAGATTATGCTCAAGAGAATAACGGAAGAAAATCCAACCATCACAGAACATTGGGGACTCATGACAAACACTATGAGAGACGAAGGTCAGATTTAGACGATGAGTCAAAAAGTCATAATAAGCACTATGAAAGGTCAAGGTCAGATATAGACGACGAGCCAAAAAGAAGAGAAAGTTGTGATAAGCACTATGAGAGACGAAGGTCAGAATTGGATGATGAGTCCAAAAGAAGAGAAAGTCACGATAAGCACTACGAGAGACCAAGGTCAGATTTAGAGGATGAGTCCAAAAGACGAGAAAGTCAAGATAAGCACTACGAGAGACGAAGATCAGAATTGGATGATGAATCAAAAAGTCATAGAGAACATCGAGCCAGCGAGAAATATCGGAATAACTCTCCCAACCGTCGCTTGGAAAGGGAAAATCTCAAGAGCTATGGTCAAGAAGATAGAAAAAGGAAAACCGAGGACTTAGACAAAGAAAAACATCCGTCCAGGGAGAACGAAACCCATCAGAGACGTCGTAAAGGTGGTTCTTCTAAACTGTCGGAAGAAGAAAGAGCTGCTAGATTGAAGCAAATGCAAATGGACGCAGAGGTGCACGAGGAGCAACGATGGAGAAGATTAAAGAAAGCCGACGAAACTGATGCAGTGGAAGCTGATAAGAACAAAGTATCCATCGGCAAAAGCTTTTTGGACGATGCGAATAAAAGTGTCTACGGAATTGAGAAAGGCGGAAGCTCAACTATCGAAGAAAGCGTGCGTCGCAGAAGCTATTATTCACAGCGCGGAACCGAAGCTGAAGGCAACGCGTTTCGCCGCTAATGATGCAAATTAACAAACCACAATACAAGGTTTGTTGTGTCTTTTAAAATCTTTAGTAACCAAATTTGGTTAGAATTTTATCAATTTTTTTGACATTATCATGTTTTCTGATTTCTAGGCTATGTTATGACTTATGAGCATCTAGCAGGAGAAGCTTTTGGCTGTTTTGGATAAGTGAGGGCTAACTAGGCTTAGGCCCATTACATGGCCCATTAAGGAGTGGTCCAGAAGAGAGCGTGGGATATGTGAGTGTGTAATAATAGCTTTTAGTGTGGGACGTTGAAATGAGGTGTATGAAAACCCGTGACATGTAGTTAAGCATAATACTCCCAAGATTCTTCTTTGGCTCTTTTATAGAAACCACGAGATATTTAAGACCACTCTTTTCTTTCTTTTTTGTTTATGTCTTTGAAATTTTTAGTTTCTTTGTTTTGTTATACATTTTTCAAATATGAAAAAGTTATTTTGTCTAAAGGTTTTAGAAGTTGTGAAGTTTGACCAACTGAAATTTGACCTATGCTTTTTTTGGCTCCGATCGGTAGCACGTGGTATCAAAGTCGAGTTGGAGTAAGTGTTATAATTTGATGTACATTTGCAGTAAAATAATATGGTAGAAACTGCAGATTTACGAGGTGAGTTTGCTGTGAAAATATTAGTTAACATTTTTATCGTTACAAGTGATTTGTAATTATTTTAATGTATAAGTTATTTATTATTAAAAACAAATTAAATTTAAAACTAGTAATAATAACATTTTATTACAAATTTAAATAATAAAATAGATTAAATGAAATAAAAATAACTTAAATATTGTAAATTTAATAAATAAATTATTTTTTCATAAAATAAAAACAAGAAAACTAATTGGATACATTCCATATCATATTTGCAATCTCATATCTAATGTTATTCATACTTTTTTTTGAATCATTGAAATAGAACTTAAAAATTTACAACAAAAATATTTGATTTATAAATCACTCATATTTTGACTAATCTATTTTTATATATAATTTGTAATCTAAATAAAAGTCTCGTTGGATATTTGACAAAGTATATAGTATAAGATAAATAAAAAATAAAAAAAGTCAAAACTAACGTTAGTTTTAAAAAATTAGAAAAAAAATTAAAACAAAATAGTAACTCATCTTTAATACATGAGAGTTTCAATGATGTTAAGTTAATTTTTGAGTTACCAATTTTACAAAGAAGATACCTCAAATTTGTACATACCAATTTTACAAAGGAGATACCTCAAATTTGTACATCAACATTAACACATCATAACTCTAACTTAAACTCAAAAAAATTATTTTACTTCATGATTGGTATCATTTTTGACTTAACTATGAGTTATACCCATAACTCAATCTTAACTCATGGTAACGAAAAAAAAATGATCGGAAACAAAGCGATTTTGGTTGTTTGTTGAAACATTTTGCCGTGTGAGATTTTTGGACTTTTTATTTTTTTCAAAGATTCGACTAATTCGGTGGTAGAAGTTTAGAAGAAGGGTTCACGTGATGTGTAATTTGTACAATGATGTCATTTGTCTTTTTTTCTTTCTCATTTCTGTTATTTTTTTTTTTTTGTCGACCATTTCTGTTATTTTTCCCCCCGATAAGGATTGTTTAATTTTGTGGAAATGGTTTTAGAGGAAGGATTTGTGAAGCAAGATTGTTTACTTCATCACCTCATTGTATTAAGGATTTGCACTTAATTTTACGTTTATGTGAAACTCTAGTAAAGCAATGCTGTAGATGACAAAAAGCCAATTTTTAAGGTTTTCGTTTGTGTTTTTAATTATATTTTGATAACGAGTGCGTAATATAATGTATTTGTGTGTAATGACACACCGTTCTCGACATTGCAAGACGAAAGTTCGAAGCGGGAAGCAAAGAAAAATTTATAAATAAAGATAATATTTTGAACAAAAAGAACATTTGCATCTATTACTGATCATATTTTTGTATAGTACTTTTTTTTGATCAAACAAGAAATATTTAAAAAGCGAATTCATTTGCAAAATTCGAAACACTGCAATCCTTTGTTTAATCAATATAGTTTCATAGGAGAAAACCCTAGCCGTTAGAGAAAAAGGGAGAAAAAGGCTGATTTTTGTTTACTTCCTCTCCGATGTCCAGTATTTTTCCTGGCATCGTGAGAGGGTTGTAAACTAGTAGATTCTACGATAAACATGAAGTCTAGAAGGTTTATTGAAGTTTTGGTGGAGAAAAAGGGTGATTTTTGTTTACTCCCTCTCCGATGTCCAGTATTTTTGCTGGCATCATGAGAGGGTTGTAAACTAGTAGATTCTACGATAAACATGGAGTCTAGAAGGTTTATTAAAGTTTTGGTCAAAAACGTTTCGATGGTTTTTGATGTGTTTTTTATGAGTTATTATGATTCCCCTGTTTGGGTTTAGTTTTTCGTTGATGATTTTCTTCGTAGAAGATCTATCGTTAGTTTTACTTGTTTAGTTTATAGTCAATTCTGGCTAAGTGGCTATCAATCTGATTTAAGTTTTGCAGTTCAATTTGATCAACGGCAGCTTCACAGAAGCTAACTCGGAACAAAATTGACAAAGGCAATCGATGAAAGAGATTTATCTTAATTAAGAGAATTGTTGTCGTGTTATCGTATTAGATTTTGGAAGTCCGGGTGCCGGGAACACCTAATTGTCTACCCTTGATTCGAAACAAGACCATCTTGGTATCGCTAATGTGTCATTAAAGATGATTGTCCTCACTTTCATTCTGATGTGAAAAGATTATTAGTTTCTCTTTGTATTTCATATGTTTGATCTCTTCTATGATGTAATCGATGTTAAATCAATTTCAATATAATAAAGCGTTAAAAAAAAAAATTCGAAACACTTCTTCTACGGTGGAGCCAAAATATTTAAAAACATCACATTTGCATTTATATAACATTTATATAACATTTGAATTTAATACGAAAGAGCGATGCAGATTGCACATACAATTCAAAAAATATTTATCGCACCGTTACACATTCTACAACATTTTATACTATAATACATATAACATTTTAAGAAAAATAAAAATAAAAATTATACAAAAGAAAAATAATCAAGATTTTTTAAAAATAGTAGAAGATTGTACGAATTCACAACAAAAATAGACAATAGGTGTATTTTGGCCAATAAGAATTTAATGGAATAGGACACGATCGAGTTAAAGAAAGAAAATACAAAGTGGGAAATTGAGTTGGAGATGTAACAGAATAGAAAATGAAAGGTGTGGAATTGATAGAGATTTTATAGACACACTTAATAATATTATTATTTAACCGACAATTAGTGGCTTCGTTTTGACTTTTGACTTTACACTGTTTTTCACGTTCTGGTGCTCTCACTCCCACCCAATCACCACCTTTCCTTTCTAATCTACACTTACCAACAAAAATATATATATTTTTTATATATATTAGTGATCAAATGATAGTGGAACAAAGCTCGAATAGTTGACTCAGTAATTAAATATTGTCGATATATGTTTTTTTTTCCTTTGCCAATATATATGTTTAAGGTTATACAAAAACTATACATACATATGATAAATTTTAAGGTTGCGAATTAGCACATTCGTATTGAAATGAATCTTTTATTTTAGTTTTGTATACTACTACTACTACTACTACTACTACTACTTAGATCATTGTGTTTCGATACTATTAGTTATATAATTAATGATGTTGATCTGGTTAACATTACTCAATTTTAAAACGAGTGGTCTACACATTCCATTTTCATAAGTTAGGTTATCTATTTTTTGTACCTTTAATTCGTTGTTTTGTAAAATCTCAAGATCAATTATTTAACTTGATTTGCGACAATTTGTTTTAATGAAATGTTTGGCTATTAAAGGAATTTAACGATGATAGATTTCTTACCATCAATAAATAAAATTGTTTATGTAGACGGTGTTTAGAATTCGTGTGTTCTTTTTCATAGGCATCCTTAGACAATGAAAAACAAAAACGAAAAAAAAGAATAATACTACTATATAAAGATATTTATCATGAGTATGGTAATTTAACTTTTTTTTTTGTCTCCATACCAGAAAAGATACATAGTCATTTCTCTACATAAAAATAGAAATATTTGAACTATGAGAAAACCAAAAAATTTGAAATCCCAATAAACCTTTATTAGAAAGAGAAAGAATGTTCCATATCAGTAATTTTTCCTTTTTTCCATAAAGGTGATAGTAAATAAAATAACATTCATCCACCTTCGAATTTTTCCAGAAAAAGATTCTGACAAGAAAAAGATATTTTTTTTGACAGAGAAAAGAAAGCAACCAATCTTATACAATAGAATCCAAATTGTTTTCACTTGTCTCTATTTAAATTCGTCCCTTTATGAAGGTTTTGCCAAATTGTTATTAGTGCCCAGAGCTAAACGCAATCCCACTTCAATCCAAAAAAAAAAAAAAAAAAAAAACCTCTCATCTTCTTCCCCAAAACAAAATCTCTCTTTTCTCATAAAGCTTAAACCTTTCTGGGTTTTCTTTTTAACCATGGCTACAAATATGACAAGGGTTAGTTTCTTCTTAGCTCTGGTAATGACGGTGGTGATTCTTCTCACTCCTTTAGTCTTCGTCTCCGGTGATAATGGATTTTCCGATCTTAAAATCCGTAAACACTTGAAACGACTCAACAAGCCTCCTCTCAAATCGATTAAGGTAAAAAAGTTCATAAAAAGAAATAAAAATTCAATCTTTTTGCTGAATTTCGTGTTTTTGAACAGAGCCCAGATGGTGATATGATCGATTGTGTTCCAATTACAAACCAACCAGCTTTTTCTCATCCTCTGCTCAATAATCACACTGTCCAGGTTTAGTAATTGCTCTGTTTTCACTTTTTTGGGTTTTGTTTTGAGTAATTCTGACATTGTTATTGTTGTTAATGGGGTTTTTGTAGATGAGACCAAGTTTGTACCCAGAGAGTGTGTTTAGTGAGAGTAAAGTTTCATTGAAGAATCAGAAGTTTAATGCTATAAATCAGCTTTGGCATGTGAATGGGAAATGTCCAATGAACACAATTCCAATCAGGAGAACGAGAAAGCGAGATCTTTATCGAGCGAGTTCGATAGAGAATTTCGGTATGAAGAATCGGAAAAGTATACCTAAACCTAAATCTTATGAACCAGCTAGTGTCCTTACCCAAAATGGTCACCAGGTATACTATTTTTGTTAGCATTTGAATTGGTTTTGGTTCGTTTTGTGTTTATTAATGTTTTGGATTTGGTTTTTAGCACGCGATAATGTATGTCGAAGACGGGGTTTTCTACGGTGCGAAAGCGAAGATTAATGTATGGAGACCGGATGTCGAAATGCCTAATGAGTTTAGCTTAGCTCAGATTTGGGTTTTGGGTGGAAATTTTAACTCTGATCTTAATAGTATTGAAGCTGGATGGCAGGTAGTTTTTAAATCACGAAAAAGCTTGACGGTTTTCGGTAATTCTGTTTCTCTGATTCAAAAGATTTGTAATTTTTGATATTTCAGGTCAGTCCACAATTGTATGGTGATAATCGCACTAGGCTCTTCACTTATTGGACTGTAAGTTTCTAAACATTTGATGTATAGAAATTCGATTTTTTTTTGGTTTGTGTGTGTTTTGGCTTTGTTGAAGAATCACTATTTTGTCTCTCCTGTGAAAAAAACAGAGTGATGCATACCAAGGCACTGGCTGCTATAATCTATTGTGCTCGGGATTCGTTCAAATCAATAGGGAAATCGCAATGGGTGGTTCGATCTCTCCTTTATCGAACTACGGTAGTTCTCAATATGACATTACCATACTCATTTGGAAGGTAAACAACAACAAAAATCGAACTTTTTTCCAACTTCAAATGAAAGTTGAAAGCTTTGAGCTCCTAAATCTTGATTACACAAAACAGAATTGTTTTTGGTTATTACTATGTATATTTTGTATAACTAAATTTAGTTTTAGTATAGAGCTTAATGAAAAATATTTGTTCTGTTAATTCGGTTTGTTTGGTATAAAATTAATGTTACCTTACTTAAAACTTTAGGTTAGCTTCATTTTGAGGAATTTTGGTTTGTTATATGTCAGGACCCAAAAGAAGGACATTGGTGGTTACAATTTGGAGAGAAGTACATAATCGGATACTGGCCAGCTTCGCTCTTTTCTTACTTATCAGAAAGCGCATCGATGATCGAATGGGGAGGCGAAGTAGTTAACTCGCAGTCCGAGGAAGGACTACACACAACCACTCAGATGGGAAGTGGTCGGTTTGCAGAGGAAGGTTGGGGAAAAGCGAGTTACTTCAAGAACGTTCAAGTAGTCGATGGATCGAATGAGTTGAGAAATCCGGAAAATCTTCAAGTGTTTACTGATCAAGAGAATTGTTACAATGTGAAGAATGGTAATGGAGGTTCTTGGGGAAGTCATTTTTACTATGGTGGTCCGGGTCGAAACCCTAATTGCCCTTAAGAAATTTGGTCTACTTACTTGCAGATCAATCCAAATCAATTGTATAAAACATATATTACATATATTATATATACACATTCTTAAGTATATTGATTTCAGATTTCAAGAGTGGTTTAGGGTTTGCTTATGGTTTGTTTCAGAGTGTTTCTCTGTTTCTATTGAGTGAAGAGAATATAAATTTATTTTAAAGAACATGGTCCCATGTGTATACTGAAATTTATATGATCATATTAATTAGTTATATTTGATTTGTATGAATTATCAAAAAAAAATAAAAAAATATTTGATTTGTATATGAGGTACATTTTTAAAGTTTTAGTGACCTGTGTTATTATTGCTTTGTCTGTAAATAACAAAACATGGAGATGGGACTTTTGATATTCATTAATCATCAGTCATGTAAACAGTATCCATAAGAATTATTGATCAAAAGTTCAAAACCAATATAATATTGGGAAATTGACATCAATATTAGTCCTCTAGTCTTTAATTAGATATCTAACATGAGAAAATCATAATTTAATATCTAACAATTTGCTTACATAAAATTTTCATTATACCCGTAAATTAACATGTATATTTATATAGTTGACTATCATTGAGTATTGTCCATTTATATATTATAGTGAACTATTTTTTACATGTATGTTTAATATAGTGAACTATGTAAGTTTGGATAGTTGATTATAACTACTCATTGTGCCTTTGTCTCTTTTTCTGGCCTAGAAATTACTGTTTGTATAAGTATAGCGAACAATTATAATAAATTAACATGTACTTTTAGTAGATTATCATTAAATATTATCAAATTTTATATATTATAGTGAACTATTCTTTATTATAGTGAACTATTCTTTATATGTATGTTTGATATAGTTAACTATGTAAATATGTTATATTATAGTAAACTATCATTTACTATACTATATAGTGAACCATGTATAGTTGACTATAACTACTTTGTGATTTTGTAATTAATGACATTTTTGTCCAATTGGATCAACAATTTGATACTCACCTAATTATATTCGTCTAATTTATATTCCTCGCATGTTATTCACCTAAATACATGTTTAAAACATAATATTCACCTAATTAATCATATAATTAACAGATGTATACTTTATCATAATATAGTGGTCACGAATTCATAGTACCTGATCTAAATGGTGACATACATTTAGATAATTTGGAGGAATTTGTAAATTAACAGAAAAATATGTTTGAGACTTATAAATCAAAACTTCATTTCAATTATATTAAAATTGTGTTTAGCTCTTGATCAACAAAACCAAAATTCTAACTAAATTTTATTATTTTTTAGTCCACAGGCAAGTAAGAATTTTACAATTTAGCGAGGTAAAATTCTTAAGATAATTAAAATCAAATTAAAATTTTTAATTTCATGTATTCGAGTTATAGATCTATATTCTCTGTTAAAGTCAACGAGAAAATGTGGGCTTAGAAACCACAAGAGAGTTGACTTCGACCACGTTTGACGAGTTATACTTCTCCATCGAAAAAGTATGATCAATTTAACATAGTAAGAGAATTATAATTAATTTAACCAAAATATTCAATAACGCCAATGGAATTATATTAGTTCAACAAAAGAATGTACCAATCATACTATAAATTAATGTATGAAATTAATAAATGAACTGATGCACTTACAAGTTCGTGACCTCACGCGGAATGGTTCATGGCGGACTAACTAATGATAATCTTTTAATTTGATAAAAATACTAGTGATATTTAAGTTATATAGATAACGTCCAAGACTAGGTTACATTGATATAGATAATTGGTTAGTTAGATTAATTACATATCGTTTGGTCAGATGACATTTTATAGTTTTAGCTAAGACTCAAACTTGGGTTGTGTCCGGAAATGGCTCTAGTCTTAACACCATTGAAGCTGGTTGGCAGGTTTAGTTTCTTCTCTACTGCATCTTCTTTGTTATAATGCAAATTGAAACTCTTAAACGAACTCTATCTTTTGTTTCATAGGTTTATCCAGAACTATACGAAGATAATTATCCTAGATTATTTGTCTATTGGACGGTATGTTTTCTTTTTCTTGTGTGGATATCTATGCGTGGACTCATGAACATAATATACGCTAATATTTGAAAAATAAAAACTTCACAATTCCCTCATAATCAGTATCATATATCCAATTTAGCCAATCTGTCCAGTATTCATGAATTTATGCCATTCAAAACCAGAAGAGTTTAATAAGAAAGGAACAAACATCCATGATCCCACCATGAACAATATCGAAAACGTTATCAAGAGATGTGTAGCTTAAAAAACGTGGTACACAAGCAGAAGGATCACCATCTCAAAAGCCTTCACGAAATGACTACAAGAGTAAAATCTGTAATTTTCAAACCTGGCATACTGCATAACAAAACCACGACCAGTACCTTTGTACGTATCCTGCACCTCCATGCAACAATATCCTCCCGAAGTAATGGACTCTTGTCCCAAGTTGAAATGTGAAAAACATAGGAGCGAGGCGAAGTTGCATCAATACAAAATCGAACAATGCATTATGAAAACCATTATCAACTCCAATCACCATTATCATAGGTAAGACCGTCAAGAAGCCAATTTGCATGATTGACTGAGAAGCAAAAGCATTATGAAGAGCTTTGATGTTTCAAATACCTGTATGGCTCAATAGGTTTTCTCAACCCCACTAAGAACAAAATACAACCGGCCATAGAGAAATGCATAGACCGCAAACACCATCCGAAAAATGGTTTCAAACTGAGACAAACTCGTTGTGTGGTTAGAGAAGGAAGAATATTGGCCTACCATGCTACAAGAACATAAGCCAACTGTAGTGAAATAAAAAGACAACATCCAGAAAAAACCGAACTGCGTGCCTAATCGATACATGACACGGCTTAAGTCCGCTCCCCATTTTCATTTGATATTTTGACCTCAAACATAGAGATTTGGTGGAGTCGCTCATCTCTCCCTTTACCAACTTGTATGTATTCATGATGGGTTATCATGCTTTCACATAATGTTGAATTGAAACCTGCGAGTTAGAAAGAAGGATTAATAAGAAAACAAAAATTATATATTAGCAGAAGAAACAAATTGAAGCAAATACCTCCAAAGATATCTTCACTTAAATTAATAGTTTTAAAAGCTTTGGAGACACCCCTTCTAGTAAGGTATAAAACTCGATCAAAAACATCTGGATGCCCGTAATGGAATTATACACTGGATCCAAGAGTCCAAAGAAAATGTCAAGTGTGAGTAAAAGAAACTAGATTTTCCCTTTTCAAAACCGAAAGACAAAAATAACGAACTTACTTCAAAGGGTTAGCAAGAACTCTTTGCCCAAGAGTAACAAAGCTATTCTCTTGATTTGACATAAACCATGCAAGCAAAGAAACACCGCCACAAGAAACAAGACAAGTAGAAAAATTTCAATTTGTGCACAAAGATCACACATGACTATATAATAGGCATGACTCCATACCTCCTAGTGAAAATATGCTCTCTAAGTCCAAGTATTGTAGGGCATCTTACGCCTCGATCCGTTCCATGAAATTCTTGCAGCAAATTCCTCATTTTGAAAGCTTCCTCCAAGTAATTATTATTATTATTTTTTAAAATAAATAAAGGTCAATTTTGAAAGACATTAATTTATTTACAATTGATTAAGCCAAGTTGATAAAGGCTTACCTGGTTCATGTCTATTGTCTGCAAGGCTTCTCCAAGTGTAAAAAAGATGGCATGGTTTTGATTTTCGGGCTTTCCTTCTCCTATGATTGGAGCTCCTGGTAGCTTAATCCGACAAAGTTCCTGCATTAAAAAAATATATCAACTCAGCGTTCCACTACAAACATTGGAAAACCTGTGTACCACAACATACAACAAATAATAAATCACCAGAACAACAAACAGAGCATCGAGGTTTAAAGTGATATAGTAAGTTTGCCTCAAATGTTAAAAACATTCCACTTTCGTTTAATTTTCAAAAAAAGAAAAGAAAAAAAAGAGGTATACCTCGTCTACCAGTTCCTCAAAAGGTTCTTGCATAAAAAACATATATATATATATATATATATATATATATATATCAACCCAGTCTTCCACTACTAACACTGGAAAAATTGTGTTACCACAATATAAACAAATTATAAATCACCAAAAAAACAGAGCATGGAAGTTTACAGTTTTTAAAGCCTTGACGAGAACTGAGTAGTAAGTTTTTTTCATGGTCCCGTCTTGACGTTTTTCACCATCCTCCTCATCGACATAAGCAATATGCAGACTTGCCACAATGGAAATATCTAGCTTAAACTAATACAATCGATAAAGAAGTAACAATTGAACTGAAAAAAACATGCTTACATATTCATAAGCCTCATTATGTCTCTAGCACGTGGGTCATTAGATTCCTTATGAATACTGTATGGGAATTTTTTAGCAGCAAGTCTTTCACAAGAAGTCTCGAATTGTTTTTTTTTTTTTTTGATAAAGTAGTCCTGAGTTTCCGCAAGTAAAAGAGTATCGACATTCCATCTTCATTTTCCTCTTCCAAACCAGCATCAGAGTAAAGGACATCCTCTGAATAACAAGGTGTTAGGGCCCTGTGGAAATGTAAAACCGGAGATTAAGATATCGCATATTTCTGAAATGGAGAAGACAAACAAATTGTTTCTTGAGGTGCACGGAACCCACAAAAAGGAAACCATGTTGCTGATTGTTGGCGCTTTGGGAATTTTCATGAACAATGAGTTTGAAAAGAAGGTAAGACGCCTTCTAGCTTCCAAGTTTGATGGCACATTCATAGCAGAATCTTTGAGTGTAAGCAAAAAATAAAACCTCTGCACGATGACAATGGAGGCAAACAGACTTCTTAGAAATCTATTATGGAAACAAGATTTCACAAGAAATAAGGAACTTTCAACGAATCCTTGACAAAGGGACTGTTCACAAGAAATTAGTGGAGTCAATTGGCCAATTCTTGGTATCTGATGGTAAATATATAAAAAAAAACACCTATTTTTACGGTTAATTTGAAATGAATAAAAAAAACACCTATATTTGGAAAGTTGGTAAAAAACATTGGATAATGGGCTATGTGTATTTGACTCCAATGTTCTTTCTAATCGGATATTTCACTCCAATGTTCTTTCTAGTCGGGGTATGAACAAAAAAATATTATAATTTGAACATTCAAGAATTCGATTTTATAAATGCGATGTAATTTTTTTTTATAATCAAGAAATTTAAACTCAACAAATTTTAGTTATTCAAATATTTATAATACATTAGTTAAATACATTAAATAATTATAAATGTTATTTTAAGATATTGTAGTTGATGTAGTAGTAGTATTAATTTTAGTAATTAATTACATTTGACCAAGAAAATGAATTAATTATATAATAAAGTAGATGACATATATCATCCTCTCATATATGTGGTTTGTTTAAACCTTAAAATATTATATAGATATCAACATGATTGATAAAATTTCAAACCACATCGATAATCGATTCATAATAGGTATTCTAAAAAGTCCTAAGTTTATAATTGTTCTAAAATATGTACATGTGTACATTGTAGATTTCAAATTTAAAATGAATAACAATATAAAATAGCAAGAACAAACATCTAGTTAATTCATTTACCAACTCATAGTACGTATGCTATAGTTTATAAAAAATTTAAGATAATTTTTGGTCTATCTTAAGTATCAAAAGAATATTGATCTATATGAAATAAGAATATCTTTAATTTGGAGCTGTTGCAATAGTGACAATTAATTGAATATGTAAAGGACTCAGTACATATAATAGTGATTGATGACAGTCTTTGACAAGTAATTTCATAATGCATAATAATATGCTCTACTAATATATAGTCACTAGATTTTGACCCGCGTCAAACGCGGGATTACAAATTTTAATTAATTAATTTTTATATTTTGATTTACATAAAATATGTAGGACCAACACATAAATTGAGAAAATGATTTTATGAAATAATTTTAAATCTTATCCTTAAATATTAAATAAATATTATATTCGTTTATTTATGGAAATAAATTTGATATTTTGATTTGTATGTAATGTTCAAAATATTTATATAAGTTAATAACATTTACATATATTTTGACAAAAATATGAATAAGTAATCAAAGTTTAAATTTGATTTACAAAACCAATATTTTTATCTTTATTTTTACAATTAAAAAACTGTAATAGTACCAAAATCAAACAAATAAAAACTTGCAAATCATTATTTATTTATCTTTGATAGACAAATAAAAAAAAATTATAATGTCCTTAGAATTAATAGGAAAGTTGGTAATGAATTTATGATAATTAGAATGTGTATATTAAAAATCTTTAAGATGTTATAATTTTACAAAAACACTTTTCGTCATAAATGTTTATAGTTTAGGAAATTATATATTTCGGAATGTTGTAGGAAAATCTATGTGATATTTTAGGATTGTTCATAAGTTTTAGGAAATTTTTTCTTTCTTAATCTTTTTAATAGAATGCTAATTAAATCTTAAAACACTCTTAACATGACACCTAGAATTTTTTTAACTTAGAATGTCTCAATGAATGACACCTATGATTTTGAACTTTAAATGTCTCCTCAATTAATATACATAGGATAGTTACAGCTCACACATTATTTAAAAAAATGAGATTGATTAAGACCGTAACCAATAAAAAAATACAAGTAACCAAATACTTTTATGTAAACAAAGACTTAAACTTTTTTTTTACTATACTTTAATAATTACTAGGGATTGTCCACGCATTGCGTGGGTTTAAAAATTAAAATGGTATAATCTATATAATATTTTAAGATTTACATAAATCCCAAGTCATGAGAGGATGTCATGTGTCACTTAATTTTTTGACATTTTTTAATTTATTTATCAAAGAAAAAACAGTAAATGTCTTTTTATAACCTTGACAATTAATTCTAACAATTTAATAGCCAATTCCAATAACTAAATGTGTTATTGTGTAGTTTTAATAGTTTTAAAAACAAATAATTTATTTACTAAATCCGAAAATATAATATACAAAAAATATTTAACTTTGATTTTTATATAAGTAATTATGATTTTGTTTTTTAAAAAGTCACAAAAAGAAGCTTCTTTAAAAGAAAACATAACATGAACCAAAAAATTTAAAACTTTTAAGATTGTTGAAATGCTAAAGTATAATTGGAGAAATTTAGAATTTATATATATATTTTTAAATCCTCATATCTTTTAAAACAAGTTTCACAATCATCTCCTAATTAATGAAATTAATATAATTTGTACTAGACATAACATTTCAAACCAAGACTCTCGGAAAAAAACTTTAGTCCACCACAAATTGTGCATCTAGGAAAGCAAAATCACTTCATGAAGATTTAAAATAAAAAATACATAAAACGAAAAAGAGAATATGACAAAAATATAATAAAGATTATCTCATTACGAATCAAAATCTAATGAAATAGACACAAATATGCATTCCAACATAATGGACCCGAGGGTGTATTATGGGTTAGCGGAATTGTGGGGTGTGTATTATGGGTTGGTCATAGCATGGGAGAAGAGAATCTCGAGGGTGGAGTTAGAAGTGGACTCGGAGTTGGTGGTAGATTTTCTCAAGAAAGGGATAAGTGACTCGCATCCCTTGTCTTTCCTGGTGCGGTTGTGCCATGGGTACCCATGAAAGATAGTGATATTGCAACATAATATTTGCAACATTCATTTTTGTTAAAATTTTACAACAAATTTTGCAATGGTAATGCAATGATGAATATACATTGTAATTTTATTACAAATTCATTGCAAAACAACAATTAATATTTTATGTTGCGAAATTTGTTACCAATTTGTAACTTGTTTACGACATGTGAAAAATTCTTGCAAAATTTGTAAGAATCACTCAACAATGGTGACTTGTGGTTGTTTTGCAAGAAAGGTATGTTACAAAATATATGACAAATCTTTAATAAATTTTACAACATTTCTACTTCTATATTATTAATATCATACATTATTATATTATATGTACTTTTTAATTAAACAATTAGCTCTTACTGAAATTCGAAATAAAAATAGTATTTAGTGAAATACTACTCCCGCTAGTTATTTTATTAAGTATATTCAACTTTGTCTACATGTCTTATTTCTGTGATTTCTTTTAATTTTACGTTCACAAATTATTTAGTCAAATTTTCAATCCATCCACTAATTATACATGTAACTCCCGCTTCTTTTTTCTTTTGTCTATAGAAATATCGTATTAAAAATTTGGATATATCCTAAATCCAAGATACTATTAGATTTTATTGTTCCTACTTCCTATACATAAACAAATACAATTGCTATGAGCTCTTATTAATTCAATTTTCTTTTCAAAACACAAACCTAAAGGAAGCGAGAGTCAATGGTAACATAATTTTTTTTTTAATCTTCTACGAGTTCTTCTTATTTTTTCTAAACCATTTAGGTTTGCTTTACTTTTTGTTAATTCTATATGAGTTATGTCTTCCTTTTTGCATTTCTATAGACGAAAGCTTAAATATAACGTGATAGAATCATAGTTTAAACACTTTGGTAAACACATAGTGTTCTTGTACAGTTGTACAACCGAGTTATGTTTAGTTTTTTTGTTTTTTGTTTTTTTTTTTAAGATTACATTCAGATGGATCCCATGGAAAATGAAGATCATTATGAAAGTGAACCCCAACCAATGTCTCTCATAGGAGTTCTTAATCAAGAAGACCGAAAGAAATGCCGTGGTAAATTATTATTTTATGAAAATTGATAATATTATAAATTAATTCTTGTTTACATTTCTTAAATTATTCGTTATAGTGATTTCTCAATCTCCGATGGATGCTCGACCACCATTAAAAATCAATCAACAAATCATGAGAGTTACTTGAAGAGAATTTCTAAGAGAATATAGAAATCGAAGAAAAGCTCAATAAACTTGAAGATTGGGAGAATCGTCTGTCATTGGCTCAAATATTTAACTCAGTGTTTACTTCGTTTTTTTTTAAAAAAATTTGTTTGGATTTAATTTTGTTGAGATATCAAACCCCAACAAATAATCTTTGGTTGTGTTACACTATTTTAGGTTTCCTGTATTGTTGGATTTTTTAATATTTAATCATTTAATAAAATTAGCTTTTTTGTATTGTAAAAGCAAAAATTATAAATAACTAAATAAACAATTTTAATTAATAAAACATGAAATAAATATCATTTATATATGGAGCTCATTGTTATGGCCATTATCATAAAATAACTGCACCAAATGTCGTAATTAATGCATCAAAAAATTTCAACAATATTTGCTATTTTTTCTACGTAGCAAAGATTAGCAACGATTTAGAGTTACAACCATTGTCGTAATAATACCACATATTTGTTTCAAATTTTTTGTTGCATTGATACGGCATATTATCAACCAACAAATTCATTGCAATTTATGCTACACATTTGCAACATATAAAAATTTGCAACACCCGAACAACAACATCGCATAGTTAGTTACAATTTTGTTGCGAAATCCACATTTGCAACAATTTATTGGTATATTCCAACTATTTTTCTCTCTTGCAATTATACTATTTTCTTGTAGTGGCTTTATCTCGAAGGACTAGATAGTTTGTATTTCACATGTGTATAGGTAAGCTAACCACCTCGCGGATGGGTTAGCAAACTATGCGCTTTCTTTGCCGTTAGGTTTTCATTTATTCGATGTTGTTCCTCTCGAATTAGATGCTATTTTGAGGGCGGATGCTATTGGGACTACGTTCCCAAGACAAGTACTTATGTAATTTTTTTTCTTTTATAATAATATATAACTGGGGGATTCGTCTCCCGGTTCACTACAAAAAAAAAAAAACATAATTGTTGAGATGATGAAGATACCTTGGTAAAATCAAAATGATATTACTACTTCTCTAATCAATAATTCGTTTACAAATAATTTGATGGAAGAAAATATACGACAAATCATATATTGTTAAAAGAACTGTAATAAATAATGATAAAGACAATCAAGCTAGGGATTTGTGCCAAAAATATGCCTTGTACATGATGTAATTCATATAATATTCCTATAATTTTATTTCGTTTTACATATAATATTGTATATGTACAACAATTTGGTGCAAATGTTTTTTCTTCTACCTAAATAATTATTTACTAGAAATATCAAATTTATGTAATATTAAATACACAATTAATCAATAATTAGAAATAATTATATATTTTATTATGTTAATTTTTAAACCCACGCAACGCGTGGGCAATCATAGTATGCAATAATTCTAGCTTATGATTAATTGTGATTTATTATTACTTAAATTTGATGTTTCTAAGTTAGAGGACTAAACATTTGTAGCAAATTGTTGGAAATATACAATGTTATATGAAAAAAAGAAATAAACCGTTCATAAAATTACAGCATATAGAAGACATTTCTTTTGACACAAATCCCTAATGAAACAACCAAGCTTTTTTTTAATTAATTAGTCCAAATTAATATTCTCATAAATATTAATTCTCAACGACTAATTCAACAATCACAATGCGAAAGTTCTTATGAAATAAATCCATTAAGTTAATAAACCAACATTTAGTTCCATAATCCAACATACCAATTCCCAAAATTCAATAACTAACCAAGTATCTCTATCAACCTAAACACCAGGTTCCACTAGATAATAAAGCACATAAATTGTTTTTCCTAATCATCCTCTCCCTACGCCATGATTCCACGATTACACATTCCTTCTACCTGCAACACATGAAACAAAGTGTTGCGTAAGTATTATCATAAATACATAGTGAGACGGTCCTTCCGTCAACATGCTAAGTACATTCACAACCAGATAGCAAATAAAAACAACACATTTAAAGTGTTCAACGCAGAAAATGCCTTGGTGTCGATCGACACTACCACTAGGTGTCGATCGACATTCTGGCTGCTGAAGCCGCAAAACGAGTGTCTCCTCTCGCGACCTGTTCTCGCGACGTCTCGACCAGTATCTGCATCAAAACTCCACCCATAGAACACAATAACATCCATAAACACGCAAACACAATCCTTCAACCAAATTCCATCACGGAAACACATAAATCTATCGTTTAAACTCTAGGTTTTAGCTTGAATGAGCCTACGGTCGCGCAATCACCTTGGCTATTCGAGGAAAAGGATTTGAATGGAATGGAAAGACTCGATCAAAAGAATCACCATGAAATCAGCCCTCTCAACGTCCGAATCACCGACAAACGATTGTTCTAAGACACAACGATCACCGCAACCTCTAGGAATCAACAAACGACTCAAGAACGCTCTCAATACTCTAAAGTCTTCCTTTTCTACTCTTGAACCACGTTTTTCTTCTCTCTCACGCGGATGAATATCGAAAACGACTTTATAAACCCGACACTAGGGTTCCAACCCTTAAACCGCGGTAACCGAACGATTAAAGATCGAACTGATCGGACCATAAAATATTGGTGTCGATCGACACCCCTACTAAAACAAAAATTTTTGGTTTCAGGATGTTACACCTAACTTATATTTATTTATCAATATTCACTGCGATTCCCTAAAAAATATTTGTTCGCCTTTTTTTCTTGCAAGAGACACATTTGTAAAAAAATTAATGATTCTGCAAAGACACATATGCATCATCTCAACAAAGGTGTTGAATTTATCTTTATGTTTTTCGTATTAAAACCTTGAACATAGTTTGCAGTGATTTAAAAAAAATCAACATAATAATGTATGCAATAATTTCTACATTAGAAAAATTAGATATTACCTAAATTTGGTGTTTATAGTAAATATATATAGGTTAGAAGACTAAGTATTTGTAATAAATCATTAGACATATACAATAATCTCAACGAAAATGTTGGAATGTATCTTGTAACATCACGAAACCAAATTGTGAAGTTTGGAGAGGGGTGTCGATCGGCACCAGGTGTGGGTGTCGATCGACTTCATGTTCTGATTGCGGTTTTGTTTAAATTAAATCGCTCGGTTTGCGATGTCGATTTTGGGAGAGCCCTAGGGCTTGTTTATATAAACCTTTGGCCGTGTGTGGCCGCGTTTTAGAGAAAGAGAAATAGTTTTCAAAGGTTTTTGTGATGATTTTGGTGATTCGAAGAGCGTTTGTGAGCCGTTCTTCGTCGTTCTTCGTTTTCTTCGTTTGGGGAACTCGTGTAATCGATTGTAGCAGTGATTTCGCTTGTTCAAGACTGGAATCTGTGTGATTGTCTCCGTTCATCACTGTTCTGTTCTCGTTTTCCGTTCAATTCCCTTTTCAATTGCGATTTCGAGGTGAGTGCGTGATCATGGATATGAGATTAGATTGTTAGGATATCGGTTGATTGATTGAGTTGTTGTGATTGTTTCAGTGATTTTTCTTGTGTGATATCGTGTGGTTTTAGTCGTGATTAATCTCGTACGATGAAACGGAATCGAATCGCGAGAGGATTTGACTCGGTTTAGGTTTCTGCGAGAGGTGTCGATCGACACCGAGTGGTAGTGTCGATCGACACCACTTTTATGATCACGAGGCTCGTGTACGAGAATGAAGTGTCGATCGACACCCGGTTGTGAAGTGTACGTTTTGGATTGCAGTGTCGATCGACACCACGTGGGTGTGTCGATCAACACTACTTGGTATAACGTTGATTTCATTTGTTGATGATTGTTGTTTGATCGCGTAGTAATTGATAATCTATTTTTCCCTTATTATGTATCCGGTAGACGGGATAACCGCTTCACTAAGTATTTATTAAATACTTACGTAACTCTTATTACCATGTGTTGCAAGTAATAAAAATGTGTGATCGCGGAATCAAGGCCAGAAGAAGAGGATGATTAGGGTGTTGTTAGTATTTGTTTAGTCTAGTGGAACCTTGTGTTTAAGTTGCTATATTATATTTTCTGGAATTGAGTTTCTTGGAATTTGAGAATTGAATTGTTGGTTAAATTGGTTATTTATTTATTGAATTGTTGCTTGAGAATTTCCGCATGGTTAGTAAATAAGTTAGTCGTTGAGAATTAATATTTAAGGAATATTAATTCGGACTATATTTTTTTTTTAAAAGGTGTTGGTTGTTTCATATCTCCTTCATTTCTGAAGATAATTAATTTGATGCTAATTGTTTATTTAAAATTAATAGTATCATCACACTTTTATTTTAAAAATCAATTCATATATCCACAAAACTAAATGGGCAAATGTCAAAATTTAGAAAACTATAAAGTTGTAAATAAAAAAAGTGAAATATGGCATCCTCTCATAACATTAGTTTTGAGGAAACTTTAAAATATTATATAGATAGCAAAGTCTTCTTCCGAGCTATGGTGTTTACATAGGCAAAAACTTCTTTTTACATTAATTTTAATTTGGAATTTCATTTAATTCATGTTTATGTATATTTATTCTCACTTATTACTACCCAAATTTATAATTAAATAAAAAAAACAAAAATAAGTCAATAAATTACTAAACGTAGTACATTTAAAATTATTTGAATTTTTGACTGTTGTCAGAAAAAAATAAAACAATAAATGTATTTGATTATGAGCATAATGATTAAAAACTACATATTCAATTTACAAAATTAGAAATACGTTAAATGAATATACATAAAAATATAAATAATTGACATCATAAAATGAAAGAAAAAAAAACTTAAAAATTTGAGTGTCAAACGATTGTTAAGAAGTTAGTGATCTAAAGAAAAAGAAGATATATTATCTCACTAAAAGAATATTGAACCATCTCATTGAAAATGCGATAAGAAGAATAAAACTTGGAATATAGGATGAAATAATAAGGTGTAAATTTGAAATATACGATTTTAATCAAAGTGTTATATTTGAATTTTATAGAAGTATTAAATAAAAATTTGAAAGTGTTATAGTACCACTACTTTAAATATATAAGAGCTATAAATTTATACACAAAAAACATACAAAATTAATTGTCACTTTATTCATGATTTGTACAACAAAAAAATGATATGTGATATGTTTAGCATATCACATGTGAAAATGAGATTTTACACCAATGATATTTGCCGTGATCGCTATTAAATATAAAAATGTGAGTGTATTTTTTTATGAGCGATACCGATAAAAATCAAAGAAAATGATATATGATCTATTTTGCATATCACATATAAAGATGAAGCTTTACACCATGATATATATAGTTCAAGGAAATAACAAAAATATTCAATATAAATAATTAATTTCAAAATTTTATCGTAAAATTTAATAAACTATAAAACGAAACATCGCGCATCGCGCGAGTTATATCCTAGTATTTATAATCAGACACTTGTCTTTGATTATAAATATCAAATTTGACTATGAATGTTCGTTAAGTTAGACAATCTTTTAGGTTAACTGTTACAATAAGGGTTAATTAGGTGTATAATAGTTTTGACCTAAATAGAATTTAGGTGACTAACACTTACTTTAAAAAATTGACTAAAATACCCTTAATGAATTAATTAGTTATAGATAGTTGGCAATGTAAATTAAAATAGTTGACTATATGTTGATTAAAATAATTGACTATGTAAAACATTGTCTATGTAAACGCACGTTTGATATTGTGGTTAATTCACTATGATTATAGTTGACTATTTATGCATGTATAGTCAACTATTCGTTTTATTGTATAAGATTTATCTGCGAATAACCAACTATCATATCAAAACATAGTTGACTACGTAAAAACATTGTCTATGTAACGAATGTTTACTATTCTAGTTATAATATAGTGCATTTTGTGATTAATTCACTATAATTATAGTTGACTATTTATGCATATATAGTCAGCTATTCGTTTTTTTTATAACATTTATCTGCGAATAGCCAACTATTTTATCAAAATATAGTTGACTACGTAAAACATTGTCTATGTAAACGAGTGTTTACTATTCTAGTTTTAATATAATTCATTTTGTGATTAATTCACTATGATTATAGTTGATTACTTATGTATGCATAGTCAGCTATCCATTTTATTTTTAACATTTATTTGCGAATAACCACCTATTGATAGCTCAAAACATAGTTGACTATTTATCTTGTAAAAATAGAATAAGGCTAAAATGGACATTCTACATATAACTCATGTTATTTACCTAATTATAATTTAGATTATGTTAGATACTTAATTATTGGTGCAATGAGTATTATTAATCCTTATGTATGATCATTTTTAGTTAGAATAAAAACTTAGAAATTTCATTTTCTTTGTGATGTTTTATAATCTGTTTTCATGTTAGTTTCATGCAGATTTGTTTTATAATTTTCTAGTATATATAGCCTATATATTATTATTTTGCTAGTACATATATAGTACCTTAAAATAGCTCGATGACGACAGATTAATTTTGTGTGTATGAAAACAAAAAAGTAACCTGGATAAGTTTAATCAGAACCATATCCCTTTGAGAGTTTTATTTTGTTATATCCCTAATGTCATAGTACATGCACGCGTAATTTTTTATTTTTTATATTCAATATATTCGCTACAAGAAAACATGATATTTTTGACGCACATATCTAGATAAACATTTTATGACAATTTTATGATAAAGTCGGAAATCATGTTATCGATTTAGTTTAAATAGAATGGTTTTTTTATACCGTCTTAGTTTTTCAAATTTTTTTTGTGGATACAAATGAGTAGAAAGGGAATTTTTATTTTTATTATCAAACACTTGTCTTTGATTATAAATATCAAAGTTGACTACTTATGTTCGTTAAGATAGACAATTTTTAAGGTTAAACTTTAAAACAGAATAATGATTGATAATATTTAGTTAGAATAAAAGATAATTAAATAAAAAAGAATTCTAAGTTTTTTACGTCATACTGCTAATACTGATATTTGTTTCTTTAAGTTGTGGATATTGTTTTGTAGAAAATTAGAAAACGAAAAGAAAAAAACTTTTGATAGTTAGAAGAATTTAGGATCATTGAATTTTAATCTCTTTATGTAAGGAGACTTTTAGCATCCGAATCAAATAAAATCAGGTTCTACACCCTCAGCAGCCATGCAAAATAGAATAGGTCATACTCAAAATGTATTTTCTTGCCCAAACTACACGTTCTGTTTCATTACAATATGGCAGCTGAAGATATACACGCTAGAAGAATATGATGGAGATGTTCAAGTGTTAATATTAATTTATTCATGGTACGTACTACAATATTATTGTAACCCAAATGTATTTAATTTAAGCTCTGGCTTCTTAATTGGAATATATGAGCAATCTACTCCTATATATAATTCCTAAGTGTTGTTGATTAAGGACAACACAAAACTCCAAAGAGTACTATACTATCTAAGTGTTTTGCTAAAGATTATAATCAGCCATAATGGGAATAACCAGTTTCGCGGTAGCTCTGATGATGACAATGGTGATAATGTCTCACTCCATCTATGGAAGAGAGTTCTATGATGACCAGGAAATCAAAATACAAAAACTTTTGAAGCAACTCAACAAACCTCCTCTTAAATCCATTGAGGTACATTATACAAAATCCATATGCATAAACTCCATGCTTTGAATATACGCGGACAAAACATTTTAAGACTAATTTTGTTTGGTTTTTTTTTACAGAGTGAAGATGGAGATATAATAGATTGTGTTCCACTAACTAGTCAACCAGCTTTTGACCATCCTCTGCTTAAAAACCATACCATTCAGGTTAGCTTTCATTTTCAATCCATCGTTTGTTTAGTTATGGTCGTTTTGAATCACTACAACATAATTTTTTTTGCGATAGATGAGACCAAGCTTTATACCAGAAAGTGATTCTACGTACACCAACGAAAAGGCAGAGGCTATAACTCAGGTGTGGCACAAGAATGGAGAGTACTGCCCGGACAACACTATTCCGATAAGAAGAGTAAAGAAAGAAGATATCTTACGAGCAAAATCCATAGAGAGTTTTGGTAAAAAGACTCCCCCAGGCATCGTTGAAGTTACAGCCTCAGGTCACCATGAGGTGCACCTTTTATGCATTGACCTTTGTTTAATTACTCTCATGTGGTTTAGTTACACTTCAAAGTAGGCACTTTTCATAAAATCTGTAAAAGTTTGGATCCAAGGTATAATTCTAATTTGGGTATTTTTTGGAGCCGGTTTAGTACGCGGTAGCGGGTGGGACTTTGACAGATGGAAAGTGTTTTGGAACAAAAGCCTCGATAAATATATGGAAACCAAATGTAGCTAGCAATGACGAATTTAGCTTGTCTCAGACTTGGCTCGCATCAGGAGATGGAGGTAGTAGTAACACCATTGAAGCTGGTTGGCAGGTCTTGTACTTCTTTGGTTGTTCATTCTTGACTACACTTTCCTAATCATACGCAAAAATTCTTAATTAACATTAATTTTGTTTGCTTTAATTTATAGGTTTATCAACAAATCTATGGTGATAACAATCCAAGATTATTTGTTTACTGGACAGTAAGTTCCCATTTTCCATCCCAAACATACTAAAAATAAAATAAAAACATTTATTGAAATATTTTAGAGGATTCACAATCCGAAAACACAAGTCTATTACCTTTCTTATTAAACATTCAAATTATGTTTTATTTTTCGAACTAATATTTAATTTATTTCTTTATTTATGGAAATATATTAGAGCGATGGATACCAAAAGACAGGATGCTACAATCTCCTCTGCCAAGGTTTTGTTCAAACGAACAAACAACACAGCGTAGGTGGAGCCTACACTACCGTCTCGCAATACAACGGAACTCAGTACGATCTCAACTTACTTATATGGAAGGTAATAATATTAGGCAGATCCAAAAACTAAAATTTTATGAATATAAAATATAAAGCCACAAAATTGTAAAAATGTTCTGATCGTATAGTAAATTAGTGATAACTATACTTAATGAATCTAGTATATCTTAAAATGTTGCATCTCTATATTTTATATCATGAGCCCCAATCTGTTGCAAAAATATTTATGAAATGAATATTTTGCAATTACCAGGACAAGGCAACAGGAAACTGGTGGCTACGGATCAATGACGATATCTATATGGGGTACTGGCCTGGCTCATTGTTCAGCTCTCTAGGAAATGGAGCAACAAGAGTTGCATGGGGAGGTGAAGTCTATGTGCGTGACGGTGCTCACTCAACCACAGATATGGGAAGCGGGCATTTCGCAGTTGAAGGATTTAGGAAAGCGAGCTATATCAGGAATCTTATGACGGTTGATCACTACAAGAAAACATCACGATTTCTGACAGAATTCTCAGCCGTCGGACTTTCCGTCAGACAGTTCCGTCGGATTACTGACGGAATTGTGACGAAAAATCATTCCGTCGTGATTCCGTCAGTTTTTTGTGACGGATTACTGACAATAAAGGTTGCTGTCACTATTCTGTCATAAATCCGTCAACATTTTCCGACAACATACCGACGGGAATAAACGGTCAGAATATTCTGACGGTAATACTGATGGATATCTGACGGAAATCAGATTTTTTTTTTGTGCCGACGGAATTCTGACGGTTTCCGATGTCGGCAAACTTTGACTGGTTAACAAATCGTCTGGGTCGGCCGATGGGATTGATGTGTTATTGTGTCGGAGGTTTTGACGGTTGTCTGACGGATTTCTAACGGATTTTCATTCTACATAAGTTTTAAAATTTCTTCAGATGTTCATAACAACATTTGAAAACCAAAATAAATTTTTTAAGAGATGAATTCTTCATATTTTCGGTCATGGATGGACGGGCCAATGAGGGAAGAGGGGTCTAACTTATTAACGACCGAATACGCTGATGGTATTTGCCAGTTCATGCAGTTACCCATAAATCAAGAGGCGGCCAACAAAGGTCAGGATATCAAATATCCTTGTTCTAATTGCTGTAATAGAATTAGTGCTGCAGTTTCTACTGTTTGGAACCACTTATATAGATATGGATTTAGGCCGGGATATAAGGTTTGGTTTTTACATGGAGAAAGGAATTATGAATATGGTAGTACTAGTAGCAATGAACCTTATTTTCCGTCTAGCGTTGGGGAACCTACATCGGATGTAGATGTTGGGGTTAGTACGGTTGCGATGGTTAGAGAAAATTTCCAGTCCGGTGGTTATGAGGGTGATAGGGTTGAAGAACCTAATTTAGAATCTCGAAGGTTTTTTGATATGTTAGACGCAGCAAAGCAACCACTATACAGCGGTTGTAGGGATGGTCATTCACCGCTATCTTCTGCTACTAGGATGATGAACATAAAGACTGATCACAATTTGTCCGAAGAATGTGTTGATGCAATCGCCGAGTTCGTTAAAGATATTTTGCCTGAAGATAATGTGTCCCCAGGATCATACTACGAGATCCAAAAACTTGTCGCCGGTCTTGGTTTGCCCTACCAGGTTATAGACGTGTGCATCGACAACTGTATGATATACTGGAGAGAAGACGAGAACCGGAACAAATGTAAATTTTGCAAGAAACCCCGATTCCAGGACACAAGTGGCAGGGTGAAGATTCCATTCAAACGGATGTGGTATTTACCCATAACGGAGAGGTTAAAGAGGCTGTACGAATCAAACCGCACAGCTAAGGCTATGAGATGGCATGCAGAGCATAGTCAAGATGGAGATATCACGCATCCTTCTGACGCGGAAGCATGGAAACACTTCCAATCCGTATATCCAGATTTTGCGTATGAACGACGGAATGTATACATAGCCTTATCCACTGATGGTTTCAACCCATTTGGCAAGCATGGAAGAAAATATTCGTTGTGGCCGGTCATCGTAACACCTTACAATTTGCCTCCATCTATGTGCATGCGACGAGAGTTCCTCTTTCTCTCAATTCTAGTTCCCGGGCCAGATCATCCAAGACGGTCACTCGATATATTCCTCCAACCATTGATCTTCGAGTTGCAGATGTTGTGGGAGCATGGTTTTGAGGTATATGATGTTTCAATCCAGCAGAATTTCAAGATGCGTGCGGTACTTATGTGGACCATAAGCGATTTTCCAGCATACGGTATGTTATCTGGATGGACAACGCATGGAAGATTGGCATGTCCTTATTGCCAAGAAAATACTTCAGCATTCCAACTGCAGCACGGAAGGAAGACTTCATGGTTTGATTGCCATAGGTGTTTTTTACCGCCAAATCATCCATATCGTCGGTCTAAAAGACATTTCAGGAAGAATGAACAAGTGTTACAGGGTCCACCTCCTGAGATAGATGGTCGCAGCATATTGGAATAGTTACGAGATTTTGGTGCAGAGCGAAGTCCTGAATGTGGGGTTAATGGCCATTACCCCGTCGACGGTTGTGGGGAATATCACAATTGGCACAAGAAGAGTATATTTTGGGATTTGCCTTACTGGAAAGACCATCTACTGCGGCATAATCTAGATGTCATGCATGTGGAAAAGAATTTCTTTGACAACATCATGAACACCGTATTAAACGTCCCAGGAAAGACCAAAGACAACTGGAAGTCTAGATTCGACTTGCCATCGATTTGTTCGAGGCCATCTCTTCATGTTTCGAACGGTAGATTGCCGATGCCTGCTTACCGGTTAGACGCTAGGAAGAAAGAAGAATTTTTTGACTGGTTCAAAAAATTTGTCAAATTTCCAGACGGCTACGCATCTAATCTACGTAATTGCGTGGATTCGACGGAAGGCAAGTTTACAGGAATGAAGAGTCATGATTGTCATGTCGTGATGGAGCGTCTTCTTCCATTTGTATTTGCATATCTTCTTCCAGAACCTATCCACCAAGCAATTGGAGGTATATTTCTTACTCCCATTTGTGTATTACTACGATAATATTACTATATATTTACTAACTTGTTTACATTTCTGTGTTATGTAGGAGTTGGTGCATTCTTCCGAGATTTGTGTTCAAGAACGCTAACCGTCCACGGGATACGTAACTTGGAGGCCAATATCCCGGTACTCCTTTGTAATCTTGAGAAGATATTTCCACCGTCTTTTTTTGACGTTATGGAACATCTTCCTATTCACCTCCCACGAGAAGCAGCCTTAGGAGGCCCTGTTCAATACCGATGGATGTATCCGTTCGAGCGTTACATGTTCCACCTGAAGAAAAAGGTTAAAAATTTGAGCAGGGTTGAGGGATCTATTGTCGCACAAAGCCTAAACGAGGAAGTCTCACAATTTGCCAAATGTTACTTTCCACGGGAAGTAAGTACTAAGGCGAGACGGCCTCCCCGACATGATGATAGAGGTGAGAAAGCAGTGTATACCGTGGTTGTTCCTGAGTTATTTGCCCAAGTTGGTCGAGCCAGTGGAAAAGCAAAGAAACGCAAACTATCACCAAGAGAGGTCACACATTTGCATACGCATATCCTCAGAAACTGTGACGAAATTTTGGAGTACGAAAGGTATATATATCAGTTATCATTATAAATTTATTGAATTATTTGACTTCATCTACTAACGATTGTTATGTTACAGGATCTACATGTCTCTCGCACGTGGTTACCATCGTGATAAGACAGATGCCGAACTTGCTGTCTTGAAAGACGAAGAATTTGAGGGGTGGTTGAAATGTTATGTAAGTTTAATATTATTACTTACTCTTACGTTTCCATGTTTTCACGTTCATATGTTACTTATTTCTTACTTATTTTTAGGTTTCTGATTGTATAGCATGTGGTCATTCACTCCCGGCATGGTTAGTGGAGTTTGTTCATGGTTTACGCAGCAGCGCGATTTCATATCCCCAGTTTTGCAGTAGGGGATATTCGTTCAGGATCCGCGAGGAAGAACGTCAAAGGTCAACTGCGGACTATGGTATTTCGGCGCAATCCGGCGATACCATGTACTATGGGATTTTAAAAGAAATCTTGGAAATCCGCTATCCAGGAATGTTGAACTTGAGGTGCGTTGTGTTTATGTGCGATTGGTATGATTCATCCAATGGTCGAGGGGTTCGAGTTGACCAGCTTGGTGTTATTTCAATAAATTCAAGCCGGAGATTGCAGTATTATGATCCATTTATCCTTGCGTCTCAAGCAGACCAGGTATCAATATATACATTAATATGTTTACCTATGTACTCATAGTTAAGGTTTCTTGTTCATGTATATTAACAATATCAACTAATTATTAATAGGTTTGCTACATTCCATATCCTCGAGTTGCCTACCGTACTGATCCGTGGATCACAGTAACGCCAATAAACCCAAGAGGAAAAATATATGGAGTTCCAGAACATGATGCTCTACAACCATCCAGAAGTGTACCAATGTCACCTGTTGAGGAGATAGATAACATTGACCTTGTCGTTGATGTCACACATGTCGGGGATGATCTAGTGCATTCGGACGAAGAGGAAACACTAGGGGAATTTGACGACGATTCAGACTCCATCCCTAGTGAAGGTCCCTCCGAAGATTCAGAATAATAATTTGGGAATAAATGTTTGGTTTTTTATGTTCTTCTCTCACATTTGTGTGTTCCGTATAATATTTTCATTTCATTAAATAAAGGAATAAATCTTAATTATTTCTGCTGTGGACTAATATTGTGTACCATATTAGTTAATAGTATATATATATTCATATTCACTGACTAATTAACGATAATTATTGGTATTGCAACTCCGATAAACCATTACATATAATGAAACATAAAATTTAGAACACATTCTTAAACAGGTACACGAAATCCTTGCAAATATTAAACACACAACGGTTATGGTACAACTACATAATAAACTCCGCATTTTAAAATCATATGTCGGTTTCCACTTTAGTGATGTTCTTTCCCTTTTTCTTCTTTTGTTAGAACCATTTAGTGATGTTCTTTCCCTTTTTCTTCTTTTCTGGAGAATCTACAAATCCGTCGCACAATTCGCTTTTGATTGCATCAACATCTAGATTTATGTTTGGCTTCTCTGGACTTTGGGCGAACTCGAAATCATAGTAATGATCCTTTGGTGGAGAATCTATAAATCCGTCGCACAATTCACGTTTGATTGCATCAACATCTAAATTTAAGTTTGGCTTTTCTGGACTTTGGGCGAATTCATAATCATAGTACTGATCCTTACAGACGTTTGAAGTACTTCCACTGTAAGTATCTGACTTTTCCATCAATTGACATGGTTGCTCGGCTTCGATTGGATTGGCGTGGTGGATGTTTTGCGACCACTGCCTGTCAGGCACTATTGTTAATGTGGAATCTTCTTTATGGATTGGTGAGCAGGTATCAAATTCCCACGAGTAAGTGGGAATCTCTTGAGTGAATTCGTCGCAATGAGATTCGGTTTCCCATGAGTATTTTGGACCATAAAAAAAATTAGCCTCGGATGTTGTTTTTGCGTCTTCATTTGGAGAGCTAGAAGACATATTTTTTTGTTTGTGACTGAGAGGTGTAGAAGATATACACTCCATCAAGTGTATTTATAGTAGAAGTTATATGTATAAACTGTCGGTATTCCGTCTGTATTACCGTATTACCGATGGAATTCAGACTACACGATGTCGGCAACGTTTGATTGGTCAGCTGTACCGACGGGTTTCCGACGCAGTTATGTTGTCAGAATTGTGTTACGGATGTCCGACGGACTGCTGAGGATTTCTGATGTCGGCAAAGATTGATTGGTCAGGTGGACCGGTGGATTTCCGACCGAGATAAGTCGTCAGAATTATGTAACAAAATTCCGACAGAATTATGACGGTTTACGATGTCGGCAAACTTTGAGTGGTTAATAAATCGTCTGCAGTTGCCGAAGTGATTTGTGGGGTGTTATGTCAGAGTGTTTTGACGGATTTCTGACGGAAATCCGACGGAAATCCGACGGATATCAGTTCTACATAAGTTTGTACATTTTGTCATTGCTTTATAAAAAAATCTCAACACGCACTCCCCCTTAGAAAAATTCAATTGCGTAATGGCAAACAGAGATTTGTGGAATTACTATATGCAAAACTGAGCCCCCGGTCATAACCCTCCAAACACAACTCTTGTTCCTTCAAGCCCTCCTTACGATAACTTAAATGTTACTGAAGCTGAACCGACAATGTCACTCCGTCCAACTCAACAATCCCTGAACCAAACGCCCATAATACCGGGACCTAGCCAAGTTGTACGCCGAGGCCTATTTCGAAAGAAGTCTCATGATGCGCAGGTGATGCGAGGTGAAAGTTCTCAGGCACGCCCAACACAAGATTTTATTCGTGAGGTCATTAATGAGGCACCACAGACCGACCAGGATTTTAGTAGTTCTCGGTGGACTTCTACTATCGATTACATACTCCGTGAAGGTATATATGTAGGTTTACTTTTACAATAATGATTGTAGCTGACAAATACTAAATCAATCATTCATACATGTAGGTTATTATAACAATAGGAGCACACCATTCTGGTCCCAGCTTGCAGAAATTCAATGTCCACATTCACAATTTGTGAAAGTGAAAAAGGTTTACGTTTTGGACCTATTTTATTAACATGTAGACATAAAATTTATCTCACAAGTATATTCTATTTCATTATCAGATTGTGGCTATGGTCTCTAGTTTAACCCCCAATGACCAGGGAGATCTGCTAGTAACCTTTAAAGATCCTTCAGGAAAAATCGAGGGAACCATGCACCATAACATCTTCAAGAAGGAGGAGTACAGACTCACCACTGGTGTAGGTGCGGTGGTCATCCTAAAGAATGTTACCGTTTGCCGTTTTAACAGGAACTCAAAGTACATTAACATCACAGAGCGGAACATTGTTAAGGTACATGTATATTATAAGTTTATAAAATTTTCTAGGAAATCTTAATTAACTAATTAAATTCATTTTTGAAACAGATAATCGGTGCTAATTCGATGATTGCTGAATACCAACCAACGGAAGTATGTACCATTGATGATGAAGATGACGGAACTACTGGCTACGAATATGAAACAGTTCCAGACTCAGATGATGATGAATAAACATCCGACCCGTCCATGATTTTAATATTTTCCGACTTTCCATTGTACGAGTTTATCCAGATAATGTTGTTATGTGTAATATTTTACCCTCCATGATTTTAGTATCTACCATCGATGATTTTATATGTTATAATACGGATTTCCAACTTAATTTGTTTTTAATTAAAAATCCCCCTTAGAAAAAATTAAAATTAAATAACACTACGCTATTTTAACATTTTTCCATTTTTTCCCAATGTATGGTTTGAATTTCAATTCTTATAGGTGTTTATAATTGTAAATGATTTATACAAATTTATAATATGATTAATCCACAAAATTCTATAATTTAAAAATTGTTACAATTCTCCATTAAAAATTTTACTAAAAACACATAAATCTCTTACATAGGAAAAATAAATAAACAAATAAGAAACCGTCAGAAATCCGTCATTATTGTCTGACGGAGTTCTGACGGATCCTTATTTTTTATTTATTTCTTTTATTTTAAACGGAAAAAAGGATTCGTCAAAACTCCGTCAGACTATAATGACGGATTTATGACGGTTTCTTATTTTTTTATTTATTTTTTCCATATATATATTTTCCTATGTAAAAACCTTATTTTAAACGGAAAAAAATAATAAAAAAATAAGGATCCGTCAGAACTCCGTCATTATAGTCTGACTGAGTTCTGACAGATCCTTATTTTTTTTCTGTTTAAAATAAAAGAAATAAATAAAAAAATAAGGATCCGTCAGAACTCCGTCATTATAGTCTGACGGAGTTCTGACGGATCCTTATTTTTTTTTATTTTTTTTCCGTTTAAAGTAAGGTTTTTACTTTTTAAATGTAAGATATCCATGTGTTTTTTTTTTAGTTTGTAACAAATTTAAAATTAAAGAATTTTTTAGATTAATCATATTATAATTTTGTATAAATCCTTATAAATTACAAACACTTATAAGAATTGAAATTCAATTCATTGGAAAAAATAGGAAAATTGTTAAAATATCGTACTTTCTACACAAATATTGAGTTTCTCTGTATGGGAGCAAAACAAATTTAAATTAAGGATCCGATACAAATCCGTAACACATTATTATTTTTTAATTAATTTTTTCCATAATGGAAAAATAAAAATACAATAATGCGTTACGGATTTGTAACGGATCCTTAATTTAAATACCGTTTTGCTCGCATACAGATAAACTCAATATTTTAGGAAATACGATATTTTAACAATTTTCCTATTTTTTCCAATGAATTGAATTTCAATTCTTATAAGTGTTTGTAATTTATAAGGATTTATACAAATTTATAATAGGATTAATGTACAAAATTTTTAAAATTTAAAAACAAACCCACATGAATCTCTTACATTTAAAAAGTCTCAGTTTTATAAGGATTTATACAAATTTATAATAGGATTAATGTCATTATAGTCTGACGGAGTTCTGACGGATCCTGATAAATTTTATTTATTTCTTTTATTTTAAACGGAAAAAATTAAAAAAATTAAGGATCCGTCTGAACTCCGTCATTATAGTCTGACGGATTTCTGACGGACACTTATTTTTTATTTATTTCTTTTATTTTAAACGGCAAAAAATAAAAAAAAAAGGATCCGTCAGAACTCCGTCAGACTATAGACGGAGTTCTGACGGAAAACCCTAATTTACTCCCGCCTAAACACTTCGATCTCATCGAAAAAGCGGGAATATCTGACGGAATTCCGACGGATTTTAATATATCGTCATAATTCTGTCAGAATTCCGTCGCAGTGTTCTTTAAAATCCCACAGTCCGTCTTCCCCGCAGACACAGAAACAGAGCAACCAAAAAAATTCTCCAATCTCCTCCGTCACTCTGTCCGATTTGCCGCCGAATCACCGCCGATTATCACCGCCGATTGTCACCCGACTCACCAAATCAATGTAAGTTCTTGTTGGTTTAAAAATTATGAACAAATCCGTTGAAAATTTATAAATCCGTTCAAATCCGTTCTTGAAATTGTGTGATATTCAATTGGGAATGCATAAATATCGAATTTGAAGCATAGTTTAACATGATTTCGTAATTGATTTAGGAATTTAAGAATTAGGGATTTAGAAAATTTTATGAATTTTGGGATTTACAAATATTTTAGAAATTAGGGATTTAGAAAATTTTATTATTTTTGAAATTTTGATAAAATAGGGATTTATGGATATATAGATTAAGGTATTATGATAATTTGAGGAACTTACCATTGCAATTAATTTAATTCTAATTCTAATAAGTGTTTGTAATTTTTTGAGATTTTGAAAATGTAATTTGTAAAAATTTGAAAAAAAAATTAAACTCTTAAATTTTTAAAAAAATTATAAACTTTATAAACATGGAACTCTTAAATTTTTAAACACAACATCAAATTATGTAACTTTTAAAAACATTTAACTTTTTAACAAAATTGACTAAACTTTTAAAAACTCTTAACTTTTTAAAAATGTAAAATTTTAAAAAAACTATACAAATTTTAATAATTAAATATGGGAGTTGTATGGAAGAATTATTGAAAATGTTAAGTAATTAGAGATTTATGAAAACCAAGGCAGCATGAGTAGAACTTCTGGTTTTCACGGGATTGGCTCTTCGAATGGCAACAGGATCCGTCGTAATTTATGTTCTGCCAATCAAAGATCTAAGGCCGTGAATCCCAGAAGTTCTACCCATGCTGTCTTGGTTTTCATAAATCTCTAATTCCTTAACATTGTCAATAATGGTTGCTTAAAGTGAGTGAGTCCCTTAAATTTTTAAATTTGTATTGTTTTAAATGTATCTTTAATGTTTTTTTAAAAAATTTTAACATATCCAAAATCCCAAATTCTATATATATAAGATGAAAAAATCAAAAAATAACTATATCTTAAAAAACTTTTAAACCGTTTAAAAATTTAACGTGTTTGTTCTTGGTGATGTCGTGGAATTATTTCATTGCTTTTTTCACGAATTTTTAATATCGCATATTACCAAATTACCATAAATCCTAAAATCCATAAATTCTAACATCTCAAAAACTCAAAATCATAATTCCCAAAAGCCCTAACTCCGTAATAAAGATTCTAAATTTTATATCTATAATTGACATAGTAATTTTTAATATGGGAGAAAATTAAAAGGTTATATAAAAAATTTTGAAATCGTAGGGATTATGAGATATTTCATGCTACTAGCGGAGGTGGTGGTTCCAGTAGGGGAGGTGGGACTGCGAGTGATTCGCAGATCCCAACCACTCCTGTTATGGGTACAGCTGGCTCTGCTGCTCGCACGGCAATGACCATCGAGGAGTTTGTGTCGCAACCAGGTCGGGATAGGTTGACACGCCTTGACCCGGAATTACCACCCTACACGACCTGGTAATGACTACTTTTCAAAATTAAAATGATTATATTACCTTAATAAATATTGTTTACAAAATATGAAACAAAATACCGTGTAGGTTCCAATTTTCGGGAAACGGTATTGCGGGTTGTATCAACGAAATGGTCAACAACATGATAACTAAGCCGTATCCCACATATGAGTCGATGCCGGCTGCAGACCAGGACATATGGTTTCGCCAATTTGCGGTATGTGTTTATATTCTTAATTAAATATACAATTTTTTATATTAAATTCCACTTGTCAATAATTCGAGTATTGGTTTTCTTTGCAGCAAGAATTTACGTGGGACCCCCAGCTAACTCCTCAGGTCCGACGTAATTTCGACAAAAAGGCGAAGAGAAAGTACTCGCAGAAGATGAACGAGTGGAAGGACGGGTGGAGAAAAAAGGGGAAGGTGCCTAAGGTTATTAAAGACAACCAAACATTATGGGATGGACTTGTTTCACATTGGGAACTGGAGGCCACTCAAGCGACATCCGGCCAAAACTCGACTAACCGGAAGAGCCAGCGGAATGGGAAGGGAGAGGCGACCCACAACCTCGGTGCAACGAGCAAGGCGTCACGTGTTCAACAACTGGTAATTTTCCTAATTTTCCAAATATTTTTAATTATCGCTAACATTTTCCATACTTGAATATGCTAACAGTTTGAGAAGACCGGTGTGCGTCCTTCGCATGTTGATATCATCAGAGATGCCCACACCAACAGACAGACGGGTGAAATCCAAGATGCGATTGCTCGGGAAATCGTGGAGAGCGTGGAGAAGGCCGGACAGCAATACCTCCTATCGCAACCGATCGTCGACGGAACTCCGCCGCTAACCGAAGTTCCATTCGACAAGGTCAACGAGTTGACTTACGAGGTTAGTAAACGTGTCAATTTTAAACACATTTAAAATACCTTTTAATACTAATACGTTTTGAAATTGATTTTTTTTTCTTAGGTAACCCCTAAGAGTAGAGATTGTGTCTACGGCCTCCCCGAAGACAGTTGCTCATCCGTTTCGTCGTTTCGCTATCACGGTGGTAGCAGTTTGGTAGCACAAAACGCCGAACTGACCCAACGGGTTACCTCTTTGGAGGAACGGTACGACAGAGAGAAGGCGGAGGCGGAGGCACGTATGCAGAAACAGATTGAGGAGGTGGAGGCACGGCGTCTGAGAGAGAAAGCGGAGGCGGAGGACCGATACCGTGCAATGGAGGAGAAGATGAACGAGTTCTTACGTCGTCAAGGACTTTAAATTTAGATTGTAATTTAAATTTAATTTAAAACTTTAAATTTGTTTTTAAAACAATTTCTATTTAATTATAATTTAAATTTTATACATTTAAATAAGAAAAAAAAAACATTATTCATTTAAATAAATTAATTTTTTTTTTAAATAATTCCAAATCCGTCAGAATTCCGTCAGGCTACCCCGATGGAATTCTGACGGCCAACGGATCACCGGAATCCGTCAAGAAACCGCCGGAATGTCGTCGGAGCCCAGGATTCTGACGGTTGTCTGACGGCTCAATTCACTGACGGAATTCCGACGGTCCCACAAGCCGTCGGCTTTGACGACCGTCAGAATTCCGTCAGTTAATTGAGCCGTCAGACAACCGTCGGCATTCTGGGCTCCGACGACATTCCGGCGGTTTCTTGACGGATTCCGGTGATCCGTTGGCCGTCAGAATTCCGTCGGGGTAGCCTGACGAAATTCTGACGGATTTGGAATTCTGACGAGATAGAACCGACGGAACAAATCCGTTAGAAATCCGTTGAAAAACCCCTGATTCCGACGGATTTCTGACGGATTAGTCCGTCAGAAACCGAGATGTTTTCTTGTAGTGGATGGAGCCAATACTCTGCAACAAGCAGTGGGACTTTACTCCATTGAGACTAATAAGAACTGTTACAGTTATGAGAAAGTTTTGGGAGTCATTTCTATTATGGTGGTCCTGGTAAAAACGTTAATTGCCCTTGATCTGATCTGTGTTCAAAGTTTTTGAAGTTTTCACATGTATGTAATATGAAATAAGAACATGTGAGTCGTGATTTAAGAAAAAAATCCACGAGTTAGTTGTCTTTGATTATTATGTGTGTGGAAAAGGTTTCATATTTCACATGTCTGTAATTTAAATAAGAATGTGGATGTTTGATACAATCCTCAGTTTGTAGTTCCTAGCTCTCTGGATCACTTAAAATAAAATAAGAGCCATATAATAAGGGGCAATTCTCAAAAATACCACAAAAAAAGTTTTTTTCCAAAAATACCACCAATTTTCAAAAGTTCCAAAAATACTATTTTTTCTAAAAGTTTCAAAAATACCACAAAATTAAAATTAACTTTAAATATTCAAAACTAAAACCCTAAACCCCAAACCTAAATCATACCCCCTAAAACTATACCCTAATTGTACAATAGTTAACTCAAACAAAAAAATTTAAATTCTCAGCTTTTGAAAATCAATTTTGGAGGTTATGGTATTTTTAGAACTTTTGAAAATTAATGGTATTTATGGAACTTTAGAAAATTGGTGGTATTTTTGGAACAAAAACTTTTTTTGGTTGTATTTTAGAGAATTTCTCTATAATAAAATATTCCATGTCATGAGAGATGTTCCTATCTAGCAGTTGATACTAATCTGTTTACCGCTTCCGAAGAATCGAAATAATTGGAGTATAATAAAGACATATTTATTGAAAGTTAGCTAGAAACACAGCTGTTTTAGATAAATTTTTAAAAGATAAAATGTAAACATGCACAAATGTACGTTATTTCTTTGAGCAGTTGAAGAATCGTATTCGTTGGACGGTAGAGAATTATATGTTCATAACAAATTATTTCAAGAGATCTTTGAAAGAAAATAACAAATAGTCTCAAGAATCTTAAGACAAGAAGTAACACACGGAATAGTTAGGAAAAAAACATTGCTAAATTCTATTATAAACTACACTGGTGTGGTATGTAGAAGGGTCTCTTACCAAATTTTTTATTATATATATTGCATCATAAAAATTTGAGAACTTTTTGAAGACATTGAAATTTTTTTCTCCTCCAATGGTAGAGACCTACGAGAGTCTCTTAATAATAAAAAAAAAAAAATATGAACAAAGGCTTTTTAAAGCATCCTTATTGGAGACCCAAAAGAAACTGTCTTATAGTTTATTTTAATTAAATTTATTAAGTGTGAGTGTCTTATTGCCAAAAAAATATCTTAAATTAGACATTGGTCTAAAGTGGGAAAAACCCCGAAAAAATCCTGAACTTAATTATTTATGCCAAAAAAAATCCCAGGTTTTTTGTGTTGCCGAAAAATACCCGAACTAAATAATTTTGTTCTTTTAATACCTAAACTTTCAAAAACGTACAGTTTTACAGTCGCCGATTAACGGAACTTAACTTCCGTTTACTTTAATAAAAGGACGTTAGTGAATTAAACTTCTGTTAACGGAAATGGTTAATTTCCCCCAAATCGATTTGAGAACTAAGAACCCTAATTTCATTTCCAATTTCAATTTCTTCTCTTTCTCTTCACCGAAATCGACACCACCAAACGATGGAACGAAATGTAAGCTTAGTGTCAGATGCGAGTTCTTTGAGTCGGGGTCAGAGTCGCAACCACGGTCAAGCAAGCTCTGGTCTTAGGTGTCACTGTAAGAGGCAAACAACAATAAAAAAAACATGGACAGATGATAATCCAGGTAGGTGGTTTTTCAGATGTGAGGCTCATGGGTTTTTTTGTTGGGTTGATGAAGAAAAGCCACATGGTTGGCAAAAGGTCAGTTTATTGGAGGCCAGAGACCAAATCAGTAATCAGAAAGAAGAAATTAAGAGACTTAAAGACAAACTCGAAGCTATGAACACAAGAAAAATAATTGCGGTTGATGCAAGCATGGTGGAGGAATTCAAATAGAGAAGAATAATCTTGAAAATGAAATTAATGCTTCGAAAGAGAGGGAGAAATTACTACGCCAGTTCATTATTATCTCATGGGGAGGTTTCATTGTTGTCACAGCAATGATCCTTACATTGGGAAAAAACTAGTATGAGTTATGTTTGTGTGTTTGTTTCCTAGATTTAAGCTATGTAATGGGTAACTAGTTTGAGTTGTGTTTGTGTGTTTCTTTGGTAGATTTAAGCTATGTAATGGGAAACTATTTTTGGAAATATTAAATGTTGTGAGTTTAAGTTAGTGTTAAATGACACAATATAATCCAAAAGATCATCCTTAATAGGTTATAACCAAATACACAAATCCAACAGAAAACGAAAATAGCAAGATCATCCACAATGCAATCCTAACAGACAATACAAAAGTGTTCATAAATCAGAAAAAGGAAGCTCCAAACACTAAGGCTTCCTAGGTGGATGTGGAGGACCATTGACACCAGAAGCTCTCCATTCATCAAAAACTGTACATGTCCAAGGCGATATATAACATCCATACTCTCTAGGAGTAGGAGGTTCTTCCTCAGTGGCACGACCACAACCACTACCAGAAGGACGGCCACGACGACGAGAGGTAGAAGCTGGTGGAGCTGTAGAAGAAGGTGGAGTTGTAGAATGTGGCTGAGAACTTGATGTTTGTGTGTTATGGGCAGTAGTAGTTGGTGTTGGTTGGCTTAGTGTTTTCTTCTTCTTCTTCTTAGGTGCATTTTGTATGTTCCATGGATCATCCTGTCAAAAGTCACTGTATTAGATAAACTTACATAACAAATTAACAAAACTTCAAGTAAACCAATTCAATTCTTACCAACACTAACTTGCGTGGCCTTCCTCTTTTACGCTTAGGGCCTTCTTGTACAACATATGCACCTTGACAAGTAGCCCTATTATGGCCAGTTGATGATATATCATGGTTTTTACCGGTTTTCAACCATGATATAAGTCCATGTTTTAGAGTCTTTTGGTGTTTTCCAAGTGTTTTTAGAGTCTTTACAGGAACTGGACCGTCTGGAGCATAAAAGATGTTTACTGGAGGTTTTGGAGCATTCGCGGAATGAAGTGGCAAAATGCAAATTCGGTGTCACTGTTTGGAGGCTGTGTCGAGCGACGGGACTTAGTGTGTCGCTCGACACGAAGACTTCAGAAGCAAGGATTTACGATTTGAAGATTGGTGTCGATCGACACCATCTTTTGTGTCGATCGACACCCTGTTCTGTCAAGCCCAGATTTTCATCAGAAAAGCCCGTTCGAAGCCCGAAAGTTCCAGATGTTTACTTTTATGTTTAGGACGGTTTGGGACCCTATGTATACGTATTTACAACCATTGTTTAGGCTTAAGCTTTATTTTATTGTGTTTAGAATTACTCTTAAGAGATATCTCTAATAAAGATGTTTTGTGCTTCATTGAATATGTCTGAGTAATTTCTCTGTTAGGTTTAGGGTTTTCAAAGGTTTTGATGAATTGTTAGGGTTGTTTAATTAATAGGATAAAATCACTAGAGTTCTTCATCTTGGCTTGTGTTTATTGCTGATTTTAGCGTCATGAACTAGAATCTGATATTAGGTTAATTGATAGACACGACAGTGTTATTGATTGCTTAAACTAGTCTTTGATGAGCAGAATTCATATTCGCAAAGACATTTGGCTTAGGGTTTTGTGAACAATTGAACTTGAACTTTAATGCTTGTTTAGATCAATCTGATTTTGCAACGACAGTTGGTTGTCTAGGGTTTAAGCATAGATAATATTCGCAGCGACAGCTGGTTTATTTTACATTCGTGTTCATGTTTAGGAACAGAGCTTTCATATTCCTAATTATCTGTTTATCCCTGCAATTCTGATTCTCCTGAGATTTCCCTGAACCTAGCTTTTATCTTCATTGTTTTAAAGCTTACCACTATCTTGCTTTGTTTTATTTGCCTTTTCTTATATTATATTTGCCTAGGTTAGTCTGAATTTAATTATCTATTGTGTCCCTGATTCCCTGTGGATTCGATAACCTCAAGTACTACAATCGATCTCTTAATTTGAGAGAGTAGGTCTAGGGTAAATTTGACCATATCAGTTGACTTACAATTACCACATGTAATGGTTCTTCCATCCCTTGTAACTTTTGTTGGATTAGATGATGACTCATGTGCCTCTTTAATCCTGTCAAAATTCTTTGGACGTCCTGACATTCTTCTCTTTTCAGGCACTTCAATTGGATCCTTATCCACTTTCTTCCATTGCCTATCTCCATTGAGTGGATTGATGTTGTCTTTTTAAGTATCTTGCCAAGTAGATGTCTTGTAACATGGATCCACATCACTGCAAAATATTAGACAATTAGATTAATGGCATATTAAACATGTAAAGCACAAAGAAATAAAAGGCACTTACTTAGCTGGATCACGATTATGTTCATTGATGACATAAATTGCATGGCGACAAGGAATTCCTGTGATATCCCATTGGTTGCAACCACAATGTTTGTATCTAAGGTTTACTTCATAACTACAATCCGGCTCAATTACCTCATACAAGCTCTCACTACTTTTCAGAACCTTGCAGTTATTGCTATTTGTGCGATTTGCCTCATAAATCTCCATTATGTTAGGAGGAAACGGTGTTTTACACTTCATTGTCTTAGCACGACGACGAGTTATGCGTGCAACTGCTAACCTCCTAATCTCCTCAAGCATATCAACCACTGGCAACTTCCTAGCCTCCTTGATTGTTCTATTAAAACTCTCTGACAAGTTGTTGCAAATATCCTCACATTTTGCATTACGGCTTATGAAAGCTCTACACCATTTCTTTGATTCTGTCTTGAGTAAATCATCATGTCCACCTAGGTTAAATGCCTTTAAAGCATCCATGTTATACTCATAATCACCTTCAGTAGAACTGAATGCCACTGCCCAAAAATAATCTTCATACTCACTGTCCTTATTCACCTTTTTCCAATTAGCAAATATGTGTCTAGCACAATGCCTATGCCCTGCATTTGGAAGAATATCTTCAACAGCATTAATCAGTCCTTTTTGCTTATCAGAGATGAATGTGATCCCATTGCCAAATTCTAAGTCCAGATCAATCTTCAACTTCTCTATGAACCAAGCCCATGAAGCATTGTCCTCAACTCTGACTATTGCCCAAGCAATTGGATAAATCCTATTATCAGTATCTCTACCAATAGCAGCCAACACTTCACCTTTTAGTCTCATTTCATGAAAGTGCCATCAATTCCAGTAATAGGCCGACAACATTTTTTCCATGTTCTTCTCAATTGCTCAAAACAGATGTAAAACCTGTCAAAGACTTGCTTACCATCTTCACGTGGAATGGTTACAATCTCTGTAGTGATATTGGGATTAGACCGCCGTAATTCACCCTCATATCTCCATAACTTTGCAAACTGTAGTCTCAGAGATTCTATCACCATATCTAATGCAAGTCTTCTTGCCTTCTGACATATATACTTGGAGACTGAAAGGCTATACCTCATCATGATCTCATCCTTTATGTCAGTCCATTTAATACTAGGCCTTCTTCTTGCTTCATCCTTGTATAACCTAGCAATGACGCCTTGTTTTAAAATCCTAGCTTTGCTACTCTTCGTATGGTTATGGGTGTTAACAAATGTTTTCACCATCCATTTTCCTTTTGGTTTCTCAACTGAGCAATAGATTCTCCAATCGCATTTCTCATTTGTGCAAATTGCTGTCAACTTTGATGGATCCCATTTACATAACTTGACATCAAACTGAGTTTTTAAGACATACCTTAACATTTGGTCCTTAAACTCTTCTCCACTTTTGAATGTCTGCATTAACCACAGATAAGGGGGCTTCTCTTTGTCGAAAAATCTACGTGATTTCTCAGTTTCCTTGCGGTTGAAATCTACCCATTCATCATCAGTATCTATAGCAGGATCAGGATGAGCAGGATCCCTACAATTTCTCTCCAACTCCTCCTCGTCGACATTATCTTCATAATTCAGTGTTGCTGTGTTATCATTTTCACAATGATCAACTACAGCTTCCCCATTCATATCACCAACTCCAGTTGTAGTGGAATGTTCATTACAAATATTCTCAAACCTTGGATCATCACCAACACCTTCTTCTGCTATAATTTCTTCCTCTTCCTCAACAACCTCTATCTCGGTTTCCTTATCACCTATCTCATCATCAGATTCTTCCTCACTTGCAGCAAGTTCTTGATCAATATACACATAAACTTCTTTTGTTGCACTACCTTCACTACACATTTTCATGATCTGAGCATCTTTGTTTTCATAAATAGACCTTGCTGTACATATATCCTCATCAGGAAGCTTATACCACACTCGTTCCACCTTACCTCTACTTCCATTCTCCTCGCAAAACTCATCAAAACACGACCATGTCATAAAATCAGGATCAATGACAACATCGTCTTTCACTGATCCACCACAATAACTAAACTTGTTATCAACATAATCCATTGCTCCTCCATAATGCACCTTTAGTTTAATAAATTGTGAATCACTGCATACAAAGCAAACACCAAAATCAAACTCAATGTACAAACTCCAAATCAGACCGACAACCAAATCGAACTCAAAATACAAAAGAAAAATACCTCATCTTTTCAGTGTAGTCTTGTGTCTCAGACACAACCTATATAGCTTGCGATTTAGACAATGACAACCTATATGCTTGCGAGTTCGATTTTGAGTGTCTCCATTGTTTGGTGGTGTCGATTTCGGTGAAGAGAAACATAAGAAATTGAAATTGGAAATGAAATTAGGGTTCTTAGTTCCCAAATCGATTTGGTAGAAAAAAAGATAACTGTTTCCGTTAACAGAAGTTTAATTCACTAACGTCGTTTTATTAAAGTAAACGGAAGTTAAGTTCCGTTAATCGGCGACTGTAAAACTGTGCGTTTTTGAAAGTTTAGGTATTAAAAGAACAAAATTATTTAGTTCGGGTATTTTTTCGGCAACGCAAAAAACTTGGGATTTTTTTTGGCAGAAACAATTAAGTTCAGGATTTTTTCGGGGTTTTTCCGTCGAAAGTTTAGGACACTAGTTTATATAATTATATTACCTTATATTTATTAGACACTAGTTTAAGACATAAAAAAGTGTCCATTAAGGATGCTCATGCAGCAAACACGACGACACTGATTTTAGTTCAAACCCAAGAAACATCCCTCTGAACAAAGGCTTTTTATGCAGCACATCCAATCTTCATAGAACATGAAGAATCTTAACATTTTGAGCAGTTCAATGCATTTTGTGACGTCAATTTGAACGGAACAAAAACAACCACCCAATAGATTTAATCAAGCTATATGCTCCTCGAGACAGTTCAATTTCTATCAGCCCTGTCCAAGAAGCCTAGGGACAGTTCCACTACGGTATGCTAACCACAACTAAGACTATACCATGATTCCAAACTCCTAATCCCATCTAACTAACAAGAACAAGAACATTCCACATTTGGAAACCACACATCCATATCCAGGTGATTTTGAAAAGAAACATACTACACAAACCTTAATCTATCCAAGTATCCAACTTGACTGTACATGTAAACATGAACATAAACAAACCTGGCCCTTGTAGGGAATTAAGAGCAAGATTTAACAATACTTTCTAAGCAAAAAACAGAGACAAACATATTCACAAACATCTGGTGAACATAAACAGCTAGAACTCAAATAACAAAGCATAATTGCTGTAGTAACTTCAAAGTTACTTAATCGATGAGAGTAGATCATCAAAGAAAGAATACTCATAACTTGCAAGACAACCACACTAATCTCACACCTGCCACGGAACTAGAAAGTACCCTCGTTCCAACCAAAGAAGGATCCCTGCAAGATTGAAATGTATATGTTATGTTACTGTTTCAACAATTGGTATAATGGAACAACAACAAAAAGCACATGAGCACCAGTGATCTTTGGTCTCTTGTACAAGTTAAGTGTCCACAGTAAGGTAATTAGCACACTACCAACCGCAAACTAAACCAAAGTAACAGTCATTGGTGCGTGTAGAGCTTTCAAAACCTGCACGAACAAGAAACAAGAAACTACCATTCAAACTCTCGGAACCAAACAGTTTCAACATATAAACAATCAAATTCAATCACTCCATTTTCGTATGATTGTGTAATCAAATTTCCAAATTCTTCATCATAAACTAACCCGAATTTTTGGAAACCCCAATCTCAAAACCAAAATAAAAATTCGAAAATCGAAATTAATCTAACAATCAGTCGAATATAAATAAACGGTTCTGGCCATTGAATTTCTTCGACGAAATCGCCGAGAAAGAGACAGCCGGTAGAGATCAGATTGAGGTTTTTTCCTCTAATTTTGGTTCGATTTAGACAAAATTGTCTAATTGTGGAATCGAGACGAACAAGATCCAACTCGACCAACCCTATTAATTGTTACAACAAAAATTCCTCCTTCTGTCTCCACTTCCCTTGAAGTTTGTCTTTAACCACTACACAAATCACAAAGTCAATATTTGTCTTTGATTTTGGTTTCTTGATATATCAAAATGGGTAACAATGCCTCTGGTCAAAGTTCATCACCATCTTTACCGATCGATTCCACCTTCGAACTTCCTTCTCCAATACCATCTTGGCCTTCAGGTTCATGTTTTGGTCTTATTTGTTGTGTGTTCTCTGCTTTAACTCTGTTTTTACGTTTCAAATGTTTAAATATGTTTCTTGTGATTTATAGGACAAGGATTTGCGAAAGGAAGAATGGATTTGGGAGGGCCTGAAGTTTGTCAAGTAACAACATTTATGGACTATTTACGAAGGAGGACAAGATAATCTTGGAGCTACTTTCTTTGAACCGTCTTTAGTACCCGAAGGCTTCTCGATTCTCGGTTTCTACGCTCAACCAAATAACCGCAAGCTTTTCGGATGGTCACTAGTTGGTAAAGACCTCTCTGGCGACTCTTTAAAACCGCCGGTTGATTATCTTCTTCTTTGGAGAGGAAAATCTACGAAGGTAGAGAACAATGGAGTCGGAATCGGATACTTTTGGCAACCTGTAGCTCCTGATGGTTACAATGCAGTTGGTCTAGTTGTAACCACATAAAACGAGAAGCCTCCTCTAGACAAGATCCGTTGTGTAAGATCCGATCTAACCGAGCAATCCGAGTCAGACGCTCTGATATGGGAAACTAATGGGTTTAGCTTTTCGAGTTCTAGGCCTATTAACCGAGGAACACAAGGTTCTGGAGTTTGCATTGGAACGTTCTTCGCAAACTCCTTGAATCCAGCCTTAGCTTGTCTGAAAAACAACAAATTCGACTTTTCTTGCATGCCAAGAAAGTCCCAGATCGATGCTCTGTTTCAAGCTTACTCTAGTTGGATCTATTTCCATAAAGATGAGAAGTATCTACCTTCTTCTGTCAATTGGTTCTTCGCCAATGGTGCCTTGCTTTACAAGAAAGGAGAGGAATCAAACCCGGTTCCAGTCCAACCAAACGGTTCAAACCTTCCTCAAGGTGAATCAAACGACGGTCTCTACTGGTTAGACCTACCTGTTGCTTCTGACGCAAGAAAACGAGTACAAGCCGGAGATTTACTGAGTATAGAAGTGTATTTGCACATAAAACCCGTATTCGGCGGAACTTTCACGGACATAGCCGTGTGGATGTTTTATAACATTCATTGAATTTTAATCTCTTTATGCAAGAAGACTTTTAGTATTCAAAAAAAAAAAAAACTTTTTCACTAATCTCTCAGTAGCCAAAATTGAATAGGTCAGACTCAGAATGTATTTTCTCGCCCAAACTACACGTTCAATATGGGTAATAATAACGCGTTTCATCACAAGATGGGGTGATGTTTTAGTCATGAGTCAATTTCAATTGATTGTCATTGTAACCACTGAAAAAATTATCACAAAATGATAAGGTCTTTGAGCTCTGGTCTCTAAATTTTTGGATTATATTAGTCTCAAATATAAATTCCAAAGTGTAGTTGAATTAAAAAAATAAAACGTTCCAAAGAGTATACTATCCATAGTTGATTATAATCAACCATAATGGAAATGGCCAGTTTCGCGGTAGCTCTGATGGTGAAAATGGTGATAATCTCTCATTGCGTCTATGGAAAAGAGTTCTATGATCACCCGGAATTTGAAGTACAAAAACTTTTAACGAACCTCAACAAGCCTGCTCTTAAATCTATTAAGGTACGTTATACAAATTTCATATGCATAAAGTCCATGCAGCCATGCTTTGAATAGTCACATGCAAAACTTCTAATTTGAGATTAAAATTTTCGCTTTAATCTTTCTTACAGAGTGAAGATGGAGATATAATAGATTGTGTTCCATTAACTAGCCAACCAGCTTTTGACCATCCTCTGCTTAAAAACCATACCATCCAGGTTATATAGCTTTCATTTTCAGTCTCTCATATGTTTATTTATGTTCGTGTTGAATCGCTACAACCGGAATTTTTTGCGCTAGATGAGACCAAGTTTTATACCGGAAAGTGATTCTATTTACACCAAGAAAAAGGCAAAGGCTGTAACTCAGGTGTGGCACAAGAATGGAGAGTACTGCCCGGAAAATACTAGCTATTCCAATAAGAAGAACAAAGAAAGAAGATATCTTACGAGCAAAATCCATTGAGAGTTTTGGTAAAAAGACTCCCCCAAGCATCCCTGAAGTTCCAGCCTCAGATCCATTATTTCACCATGAGATGCACCTTTTATGCATTGACCTTGTTTAATTTTCTAACGGATGGAAGCAATTCATACTATTAATTATACTTTTTCATTTTTTTGGGCCGGTTCAGTAAGCGTACATGGGTGTGAAGGGTGGGAAGTTTTTTGGGACAAAAGCCTCGCTAAATATCTGGAAACCAGAAGTAGCTCCCAACGAGTTTAGCTTGGCTCAAACTTGGCTTGTATCTGGAGTTGACCTTAGTCGTAACACCATTGAAGCTGGTTGGCAGGTCTTGTACTTCTTTGATCGTTCACTCTTGACTACACTTTCTTCATATGCAAATAAACTTATTTAACACTACTTTTGTTTGCCTTAATTTATAGGTTTATCCAAATATTTATGGTGATAATAATCCGAGATTATTTGTTTACTGGACGGTAAGTTCCATTTTTCCACTCTAAACATACTAAAAATATTGTAATCATGTATGTATATCTTCACCCTAAACATTTAAATTCTGTTTTATTTTTCAAACTAAGATCTAATTTTCATCTTTATTTATGGAAATATATTAGAGCGATGGATACCAAAAGACAGGATGCTACAATCTCTGCCCAGGTTTTATGCAGACGAACAAACAATACAGCGTAGGTGGAGCCTTCAGTACCGTCTCACAATACGACGGAGCTCAGTTAGATTTCAACTTACTTATATGGAAGGTAGTAGGCAGATCAAAAAACTAATTTAAATTTTATAAAAGTAGAGTAATTGTTTAGTAAAAGTGATCTTATCTTATTATATACTTAATGAATCTATAAGAGCATGTCCACCCGTGAGTTTTTGAGGGTCTCATGGCCCAAAAGTAGTTAAAAATTAAATGAAAATTGTTTTTTTTTGCCAGAGCCGGCTTAATAGACAGAGCCCAAAAAGACTGGCTCAACACACAGGTGTCATGGTGGGAGTTGCTAATTTTATTCGGATTTCTCTTCTCCTCTCTCTCTCGTCAACGAAGAAGAAGCACATCTGTGAAGTTGATATAATTATGAAAGAATTTTTTTTTCTTAAAATAATAATAAAATATTCATTATATGAAAAAAAAATTTACTTTTTTCCAAAAAAAAAATTTACTTGGTAAAAAATACAATAAAAACTGGACCTATTTATATCTATAGTATTTCCTGAAAACAAGCATCAACTATTGAAAAATGATTTGGTTCAAACATATATGGCAAAAATAGAGACGAAGTCAAGATAACAACTAAACTTTTTTAGTTTTTTATTTAAAATCTATATTTTAAATATTTGTATGTATTTGAAATTTTATTATATGTAATATACCTTACGTTTTATAAGTTTAGAAAAAAAACATTTTTTTTATTTAAAATCAATACTATATATATATTTGCAAACATTTTTTTTTAATGAGACCGAGACCGGTCTCACTAGTGGAACAAAATTTTATTAACAGTCATTTTCCGAGTCTCAAACAATAAACAATGAATAAATATAATACTAAAAAATGTTTCTTGAGACCCCATGAGGCTCACGAGTGGGGATGCTCTAATATCTTAAAACACTAGAACTGTTTTACATTCAAAAAAATAAAAATAAAAATAAACAAAAAAAAAGACACTCGAACTGTATGTTTCTTAATTTTATTACTCAAAATTGGTTAATAAAAACACTCTATTAAGACCAATTTAAACTGGCAAAATTGCTTAACTATATGTGATTTATTTGAGGCAATTAGTAATGCAATATATATTTATGTTTCCTAGGTTACCTCTTAATTTTACTTGAAATGTATATTTTGCAATCATATCAGGACCAAAAAACAGGAAACTGGTGGCTAAAACTCAATGACGACGACATAATTGGGTACTGGCCTGGCTCATTGTTCAATTCTCTAGGAGATGGAGCAACGAATCTTCAATGGGGAGGCGAAGTCGTTGTGCATGACGGTGTGCACTCAACCACGGATATGGGAAGCGGGCATTTCGCAGACGAATGGTATAAGAAAGCGAGCTATTTCAAGAAACTTAAATTCGTTGACGGAGCCAATAATCTGAGAGACCCAGAGGGAATTTACTCCTCCGCTACTAATCTTAACTGTTACAATATTAAGGAGGAAATGGTGGAAGTTCAGATTGGGGGAGTCATTTCTTCTTTGGTGGTCCTGGTCAGAACGTTAACTGCCCTTGATCTGATGATCTGTGAGTCCAAAGCTTTTGGATTTCACATGTATTTTTGATCAAATATTCAGTTTATAGTTAAGTGTGATATTAATCTCTGTGTAAGGCTTCAGTTTATAGTTAATTACATATATCTTTGTTTTTTTGAATCCTCTGTTTATAGTTTTTTAAAAAATAATCATTGGCACTTTCATGTCAAATTTCACAAGAAATAAGGAACTTTCTAAGAGACAATGATTTTTTAAAAAAAAATATAAGGAATAATTGGTTGGGCTTTAATTTATTCTACAACCTGTCTACAGCCTTGTTTTTTAAAAAAATTACAAAATATTTACCAATCATGTTGTAGCTTTATTCCTAAAACTAAAACCTTGCTTATAATTTTTACCAATCATGATATAACTTTCTTTTCAAAGTTACAACCCAAAAAATAAAAACGTTTTTTCTGGCTGTAACTTGTCAAAAACCTAAAGCCTTATTTTTTGGGCTGTAAAAATTATTTGGTTGAAGTTGTACATTTTTTTGCTGCGAATTTTTTTGATGTACATTTACAAGCTGTAACTTCAAATTTTTAGATATAAAAATATTCTAAAATAAAACATGATTAGTAATATACAATATGTGATTTTTTAATTAGTTTATACATATAAAAATTGTTATAAATTTAGAAATTTATTGCTACTTTTAACATATAAAATAAATTTAGTTAACATATAAAACTGTTCTTTTTAGCTAATTTTATTTAATATGTTTAAAGTAGCAATGAATTTCTAAATTACAATCATTTTTATCTACACAAACTAATTAAACTAAAACTACATCACATATTGTATACTTGCCAAACATGTTTTATTTTAAAATAGTTACTGCTAAAAACTTACAGCTACAACTTCTAAATCTAGAGCAAAAAAAATCTACAGCAAAAAATTATGCAACAAAAAAAAATGTACAGCTACAGCAAAATTTTTATAGCTACAGCCGAACCAATCACCCCATAAACAGATGATTGTTTTGTAGTGACAAAGAATATGGCATTTAAGTATCATATCTGTTTTCAGATCTTCAAGCACCAATTTCGGAAATATCTATTTTCAGATCTGTGTAGTTGTCCGGTTCGAGCCCCTCTCGGCTCTTGACGAGGAAAAAAACTAAGAAAGGAAACTATAATAAGTACTTAGAAAGGAAAAAACTAACATAAGATGATAAGGTCTTCAAGCACCAATTACTGAAAAAACCTATCACAATTAGTGGTTACGATAATAACACAATCAGTGGCGGAGCTAAATTTTTTTTTTATGGGGGTCGATATTCGTATAATTATTTCGATGATAATAATATACGTTAAAAAAAATGTAATTTAAAAAGAAAATCTTCAAAATATAACTATATAGTATTTACAACAAGAAAAAAAAATTTCAGTAAATTCAGTTTCTAAAAGGATTTTGTTTAACTGTTTAGCTATTGTTTGATTTAAATATAAAAGAAGCTAAGAATAATGTCATTATTATTATAAATTCCTAAATTATAGCTTGAGAAATACTCAATTGTTGTGTCTATCTAAAACAGATGTTTTAAACGTTTGTTATAACAGAGAAGAAAAAAAAGAATAATTAATATACAAAGAGGTGCAACGAGAAGTTTTGGACTTGGAACAAGAGGGTCAAATTCACTTCTACCAAAAATCAAGAGGGTCAAATGCATGTGCTTTCAACCAAATAATCCAACAAAGCAAATTAACTAAGCTTACAAACCAAAATTTTGAAAAGTTGTAGGGGTCAATTGACCACCCTCAAGCTTTGCCTCCGCCACTGAACACAATGGTTAATTGACCCATGACTTAAACAAATCATCGCAAAGTGGATATACTGGAATTTTATGGTATTTGTGATCTGTTTTGTTCAATACGGATCAACACATTTTTTATCCATGTATGTCTCGCAACTAACTGGTATATTATTATAATAACGTTTGTATTGAGAGAAAAACAATAACCTGGATAATTTAATTTCAGAACCATATCCCTTTCAGAGTATTGTTTTGTTATAGCCTTACGGTCATAATGCACACGTAATATTTTGTTTTTTTGTGTAATTCATTCAGTACAAGAAAGTATGATCATTTTCCGACGGAATGTTACACATGTCTAAATAAACATTTTACGACAATTTTCTGATATATTTTCGTTGATTTTTGAATCTGTCGAACATTTTTGATGGATAGAATTTCTCAGAGGCCCATCAGAAAATCCTGACGAATTTTCTACAATTAAAAAAAAGATATATCTTAAATTTTGTGTCGAAAATTTTGTCTTTGAAATTTTCTAGATTTGAAAATATTGGAGAATATAACACTTTCTGGAGAACCATATGTGAACTTGGCACTTTCACCAAAGTAGTGTCATTTTGATACTTTCTACCATTGTTCATCAATCTTTTATCCTTGTACACTCATCATATTTACCATAATGCTATTTCTCTCTCCTCTCCACCCCAACCTCAAATTTCATTTCTTTTTTAATTTTTGTTTTCCTTTCTTTCACATTTGTTTTCACGTTATTTTATATCTACTTATACAAAAAAATATTTATTTTTATTTTCAAATGTAATATTTTATTCTTAATCTTTAGAATTCCATATTGCTATATGTTTGTATAAATTAATGATATATCTTCATATATATATATATATGTATATGTACATGCAAAAAAAAATCTACCATCGGATTAATAGTGATGTGTTTCGTATTGTATATATAAGTGTACGCGTATATATATACGTATATATGTATGTGTGTACATATGTGTTATTTGTACGTGTACGTCTATGTGTATGTTTATATATATGTACATCTGTTATAAACATGTATATGTGTAAATATATTTTATATGTGTACGTATATGTGTGTATATATGTTTTACGTGTACGTGTATATTTATATGTGTATATGTGTACAAATGTTTTATATGTACTGTGTATATTTGTATGTGTATATATGTACACATGTTTCACGTGTACGTGTTTATTTGTCTGTGTATATGTGTACATATGTTTTATATCTATGTATGTGTATATATATATATATATATATATATAATTTAATGTGTACATATGTATATGTACATGTGTGTACATATGTTTTATATGTGTACATGTATATGTATATATATATATATATATTGTATCTACATATGTTTTATGTATATATATACATATTATATATATATATGTACAACTGTATCATGTGTACATGTGTGAATATGTGACATGTACACATTTAGATCCGTGGATGTGTAAGTATAAACCAATTTATTCTTTTATACAATTTTTTAATTAATAAAGTGTATTAAAATGGATATGGAAATGTAGAAAAAAAAAATTATACGAGAATATGAAATTATTATTATTTTTACTATTATAAAATATATAATATATGAAAAATAAGAATAAGGAGAAATAAAAATTAAAAACAACAAAAAAAGTAAAAAAGAAAATGCAGGTACGGTGGAAGGAAATGTGAGATTAGAGGAAAGGTTGTTCACATAGTATGGTCAATTCGCGTCTGGATGTGTTATGTGCACAAAAGTTTTGAATTAAGTGCTAAAAATACACAGAAAATTATGAATAAGTGTTACTTGAGCCAATTATTTCAATTTTGAGATCTAAACAGATTTTTTTATTGTAATACTATCTTTGTTTTTTATTTTATTTTGTGGATAATGAGTAGAACGAGAATTCTTATATTTATAATCAGACACTTGTCTTTGATTATAAATATCAAATTTGACTATTTATGTTCATTAAGTTATACAATCTTTTAGGTTAACTTTTACAATAATTGATCATTTTTAGTTAGAATAAAAACAAATTTGAAGATTTTTTTCGAAACTTCATTTTCTTTGTGATGTTTTATAATCTGTTTTCACGTTAATTTCATGCAGATTTGTTTTATAATTTTCTAGTTTATATAGCCTATATATTATTATTTTTCTAGTATATATATAGTACCTTAAAATAGTTCGATGACGACAGAATAATTTCGTGTGTATGAAGACAAAAAAGTGACCTGGATAAGTTAATTCAGAAGCATATCCCTTTGAGAGTATTATTTTTTATATCCTACTGTCACAATCCACACGTAATTTTTTTTCTTTTAATTTAATTCATTCACTACAAGAAAACATGATATTTAAAAACATGATATTTTTGACACGCATGTCTAAATATACATTTTATGATAAAGTCGGAAATCCTGTTATCGATTTAGTTAAAATAGAATGGTTTTTTATACTCTTTGTTTTTAATTTTAATTTGTGGATTATAAAATAGATAGTTTAAATAGATAGAATAACTTTTAATCCATAAATCCGATTGACAAACGGTTTTCGGCTATAGCTAAATGTATGAATTGACTACTTACCCCAAAAAAATCGTTTCGTTCCGATCTGATTTGCCCTTCCGTTTCTCCCATTTCCCAGAACGTATCTGCCTTCTTTTTCTTCTTTTCTTACCCACAATAACTACTCTTTCTTTTTTGTCTCTACGGCTCGTCGTGATTAGCTTAGAAAGGTTATTAGGGTTTAGGTTAATTACACTTAGTAATTAAAACTCTTTAGTTTGGGTTTATATGGCCTTTAGGGAAAAAATGATATGTAAATTAATTCAATTATAAGTATATTAATCGGCAACCTAATGAGGTTTTTTATCAAAACGCATGAAATATTTTCATCAAATTTCAACCTCTCTAAGCCAAGTACAAACCACTACCTATATGGCTATATCGTCGATCATTGGTCGGTAATATTTCGACCAATTTATATCATGTATTGTTCGTCAAAAGTTGTCGACTAGTTTTCGACAAAAAATATGTTTTAGTCGAGATTTGGTCAAAATGTTTTGACTATTTATCGACCACTTATATTAGTCATCACAAATTCTTGATTAATTTTTGACCAACTCCAATTTTGGTTGAAAATGTGTCAATAAATATTTTGACCACTTTGTTGGTAAAAAGATTTGGTCAAAAATCTAACATTAGTGACTACAATATTATTGTAACCCAAGTGTATTAATTTAAGCTCTGGCTTCTTAATTGGAATATATGAGCAATCTACTCCTATATATAATTCCTAAGTGTTGTTGATTAAGGACAACACAAAACTCCAAAGAGTACTATACTATCTAAGTGTTTTGCTAAAGATTATAATCAGCCATAATGGGAATAACCAGTTTCGCGGTAGCTCTGATGATGACAATGGTGATAATGTCTCACTCTATCTATGGAAGAGAGTTCTATGATGACCAGGAAATCAAAATACAAAAACTTTTGAAGCAACTCAACAAACCTCCTCTTAAATCCATTGAGGTACATTATACAAAATCCATATGCATAAACTCCATGCTTTGAATATACGCGGACAAAACATTTGAAGACTAATTTTGTTTGGTTTTTTTTTACAGAGTGAAGATGGAGATATAATAGATTGTGTTCCACTAACTAGTCAACCAGCTTTTGACCATCCTCTGCTTAAAAACCATACCATTCAGGTTAGCTTTCATTTTCAATCCATCGTTTGTTTAGTTATGGTCGTTTTGAATCACTACAACATAATTTTTTTTGCGATAGATGAGACCAAGCTTTATACCAGAAAGTGATTCTACGTACACCAATGAAAAGGCAGAGGCTATAACTCAGGTGTGGCACAAGAATGGAGAGTACTGCCCGGACAACACTATTCCGATAAGAAGAGTAAAGAAAGAAGATATCTTACGAGCAAAATCCATAGAGAGTTTTGGTAAAAAGACTCCCCCAGGCATCGTTGAAGTTACAGCCTCAGGTCACCATGAGGTGCACCTTTTATGCATTGACCTTTGTTTAATTACTCTCATGTGGTTTAGTTACACTTCAAAGTAGGCACTTTTCATAAAATCTGTAAAAGTTTGGATCCAAGGTATAATTCTAATTTGGGTATTTTTTGGAGCCGGTTTAGTACGCGGTAGCGGGTGGGACTTTGACAGGTGGAAAGTGTTTTGGAACAAAAGCCTCGATAAATTTATGGAAACCAAATGTAGCTAGCAATGACGAGTTTAGCTTGTCTCAGACTTGGCTCGTATCGGGAAGTGGAGGTAGTCTTAACACTATTGAAGCTGGTTGGCAGGTCTTGTACTTCTTTGGTTGTTCATTCTTGACTACACTTTCCTAATCATATGCAAATATTCTTAATTGACATTAATTTTGTTTGCCTTAATTTATAGGTTTATCAACAACTCTATGGTGATTACAATACAAGATTATTTGTTTACTGGACAGTAAGTTCCCATTTTCCATCCCAAACATACTCTCAAATAAAATAAAAAATCATGTATTGAAACATTTTTGAGGATTTACAATCCGAAAACACAAGTCTAGTACCACTCTATATAAACATTTAAATTTTTTTTTTTTTCAACTAAGATTTAATTTCTTTCTTTATATATGGAAATATATTAGAGAGATGGATACCAAACGACAGGATGCTACAATCTCCTCTGCCAAGGTTTTGTTCAAACGAACACACAATACAGCGTAGGTGGATCCTTCAGTACTGTCTCGCAATACAACGGAGCTCAGTACGAGCTCAACTTACTTATATGGAAGGTAATAATATTAGGCAGATCCAAAAACTAAAATTTTATGAAGATATAATATAAAACCACAAAAAGTGTAAAAATGTTCTGATCGTTTAGTAAATTAGAGACAACTATACTTAATGAATCTATTATATCTTAAAATGTTGCATCTCTATATATTATATCATGAGCCTCAATATGTTGCAAAATATTTATGAATCCAAGTATTTCTTGAACCGCAATATGCATATTTTGTTTCCTAATTAAGTTATATGAAATGAATATTTTGCAATTACCAGGACCAGCCAACAGGAAACTGGTGGCTACTACTCAATGACAATATCTTTATGGGGTACTGGCCTGGCTCATTGTTCAGTTCTCTAGGAAGTGGAGCAACAACAGTTGAATGGGGAGGTGAAGTCTATGTGCGTGACGGTGCTCACTCAACCACAGATATGGGGAGCGGGCATTTCGCAGTTGAAGAATTTGGGAAAGCGAGCTATATCAGGAATCTTATGACGGTTGATGGATCCAATACTCTGCAACAAGCAGTGGGACTTTTCTCCATTGTGACTAATAATAACTGTTACAGTTATAAGAAAGGAAGTGATGGAACAACTTTTGGGACTCATTTCTATTATGGTGGTCCTGGTAAAAACGGTAATTGCCCTTGATCTGATCTGTGTTCAAAGCTTTTGAAGATTTCACATGTATGTAATATGAAATAAGGACATGTGATAGTCGTGATTTAAGAAAAAATTCACGAGATAATTGTCTTTGATTATTATGTGTGTCCTTGATATTATGTGTGTGTGCAAGGTTTCAGATTTCACATGTGTGTAATTTAAATAAGAATGTGTATGTTTGATACAATCCTCAGTTTGTAGTTACTAGCTCTGGATCTCCCTGTAAGGCTTTTTGTACATGCATGTTTGTGTTTGACTATATATAAGAACATTTATCTTTGCTCGAATCTCAAGCTTATAGATTTTTCTGTATTTCATAGTCATTTTAATGATAGATATCCAGAAACTATCAACAACTATTTCCCAAGGAATATCGTGAGATTATTAGTTGGAAAAAAAAAGGTTACTTTGAGGCTATTTTGAAATAAAATCTTATAAATGGATATATCTTATAGATCTTATAGATGTTCAATCGAGACAATTAAAAAAAAAGTAGGTTTCCACACTCGCTTATCTTCCTAACCCCAAAGCCTTATGCAACTCTTGCTGACATGGAATGCACCAATTTGAAGGATTATATAGTAAAATTCATATGCATGTAAAGAGGATTGAAAGAACAAGAGTTGTTGTTCTTATCAAATTTTTAATAAGATTAAAAATACTAACAAATGGTTTTGCATTTTAGGTAAAAAAAGTCATATTAATATTATATAAAAAAATAAGCAACACCTTTTTTATAAACTGTAACGAAGTCGTTGTCACTAATTGTCATCAAATTTTCAAGTGGTACCTTGCACGAAATGTAAATTGCAGAAAAAGAACATAGACGGGCATTGTAAATTTATATATATCTATAGCATAAAACCTTTCACGACACTTTGCTTTGTATCAATCAGCTTTGACTTCTACGTTTAGGTTTGCGTTTTTCTTATTTACAAATGAAGAATATATGGTCATTTTTCATTTATCCTCTTTGTCATTTATCTTCTCTAGCTTACTTGTGTATTCTTGATGAGTCTTAAGTCATTTACACCAAGATATACTGCAAATTTATATAACCCATACTGATATTTGTTTCTTAAGTTGTATATTTTCTTATAGAACATTAGAAAATGAAGATTAATTTGTTTGATAGTTAAAAAATTCAGGATCAATGAATTTTAGTCATTTTATGTAAGGAGACTCTTAGTATCCAGCATTAAGTAAAATTAAATTCTTCACTCAGTAGCCATGCAAAATTGAATAGGTCATACTCGAAATGTATTTTCTAGCCCAAACTATACGCTTCTGTTTAAATTGTCATAATAATCGGTCTGGGAAGTTCAGCGCAAGAAGAGTATCATGGAGATGTTCAAGTCATGGATCAATTAAAAATGTTCATCGTACTATAATAATATTATTGTAACTCTTGGTTCCGAGTGTTGACATACGAAATAGTCATATGCTACAGACTTTTTATAGTGGTACGAAAGATAGCAATACAAATAAAGATGGTTGTACAAATATAAGTGATTTAAAAATTACATCACGTACATAATGTAACACCTCTTTGATTGGTTACAATTCAAGCTATGGTTTCTTATCTTTTGGAATGTATGAGCAATTTACTCCTATATATAAATTCCTAAGTGTAGTTGATTAAGGAAAACAATAAGTTCCAAAGAGTACTATACTATCTAAATGTTTTGCTAAGGATTATAATCAATCATAATGGGAATGGCCAATTTTGCGGTACCTCTGATGGTGATAATGCCTCACTGTATCATTGGGCTTAGCGTTTCTAAAATGCTATCATATGTAAGCCCATCCCACCAAAGCATCTTTGATAGCTGTTACGAAAATGGAATTATCCTCATGTGCTTTCAATGCTTTTTTGTAGTGTATGTGTGTGTAATAGGTTTCACATGCGTGTAATTTGAATAAGAATATGTATGTTTGATAAGATTCCATGTTATAGTTACTTGTGTGAAGAATGTCCAACATCAATAGTGAAAAGGGACCTTGGACGATATATAAGTGACATATGTCAATCTATTTATTATCAATTGATTTTGAGTTAGAATCTCATAAAACTTAACAACTTGTTCTTGACCTCCCTATGATCAAGGCTTTTTGTACAGGTTTGTTTTTTTAACTAAAAGAACATTTATATTTGTTCATCAGCAGCTTATAGATTTATGTATTTCATTGTCGCTTTGAGAAACTTTCAAGGAATATGCTGTAATTAGTTTGTAAAAAGTGGTACTTTGCCGCTATTTTGAGATGAATCCTACTTGGGGAGATTTGATTCATTCCGAATTAAAGAATTCAAAATGTAAGAATGAACGTTTGTGAATAAGTGATTATCTAATAATGAGTAAGGAATATCTACCTTTCTGCTAAACAAGATGTACCAAAGATATTGTAGCTTAGCTTCGAGACAATAAAATAAAAATGTAGGTTTCTACATAATTAAATCATTAAATATATCACGTAGATCTAACATTAGATGATAGATATACCATATTGTTATTGTTTGTAACTTTGTATATATGTATGTTGTATTAAATTTCAAGATGTTAATTAGCACAATAATAATTTTGACATTTTCCAAAAGTATTTTGATGATTCTTACTATAATTAATTTATCCTTTAAAATACACTATTGGATAAAGTTATTATGATTTTAAATTTTCTATTTAAAGCTATAGTTATTTATAGATCAACTATGTATTTTATGTCACTGATATAGTTATTAGTGGATTCAATACCTAACCAGATAAAATAGTCTTTTTATTCAATAAATTGATTCTCAAGAACTTGATTTTTAAATCTAATTTCAAAAATCTATTAAAAATTGGATTATAACAAAAAAATTATTTTTCTATAGTACAGAAATAATTGTAAGTTGTTATTTTTTCCCATTTAGCCATTTTCATTGATGATGATGAAAAAAGATAAAATTTCTATTTCTTACAAGCTACAATATATGACATATAAGTACACTACAGAAAACCCATATATATCATGTTCCAATTATCTTCCAACATTAATTGTTCTCAAAAGTTTAAGGCAAACTAATATTTTTTATATTAATTGTCTTATTGCTTTAATTAATCAATAAATGATGGTTAATCGAACTGCGATTTTCGTCCTTCTTTTGATGACCATCCCAATCGTAGTCGGGAATTTGGCCGGAAATAACAAACTTTCCGATCGCCATGAGCGGAAAATAGAATTGCGGTTGAAACAACTTAACAAACCCGCCGTGAAATCCATCCATGTAGTCACAAACACATTTACCAACACTAGCTTCATTGTTTCCCAATATTCCTTTTGGCTAATTCCTTTTATACTCTTATGTTAACATCAAATAGAGTCCAGACGGAGATATAATTGATTGTGTATGGATCTACTACCAACCGGCTTTTGATCATCCTTTACTAAAAAACCACACCATTCAGGTTTTGTAATATAATTGTACCTTTTCTTTCCTCCTTTAAATTTATATAACTTCTACGTTTTACTCTAACATTTATACCCCTCTCAAAAAGACGAGGCCGAAAAATAAATCGATAGGGGACAACACTCGAGATAATAAGACAAATACTATACATCAATTGTGGCGCACAAAAGGTGAATGTCCTGAAAACACTATTCCCATTAGAAGAACAACAAGAGATGATCTTTTACGATCAGAGTCCATCGAAAACTATGGAAGAAAGAGCCCACCAACTATTTATGACCTTGACCGTGATCGGACTGGAGAAGTTCATGAGGTGTGACTAAATTTTATAGCATGCTTAAATTATATGTTTAAATTTAAATCAAAGGCCTAAATTTTCAATACTACTTCTCTTAACTGTATAGCATGCTTCTGTGCACGTTGACTATGGCGAATTCCATGGCAGCAAGAGCCGTATAAGTGTATGGAAACCAAATGTTTTAAGGACGAGAGAGTTTAGTTTGGCTCAAACATGGGTCGCCAATGGACATTGGAACACTGGTTTGAACACTTTGGAATCTGGTTGGCAGGTAACTAGTAGTATTCGTTTTTAGTTCACACTTTTCTTACGTAATTATTTTCAAATTTCCGGTCCATGAAATTAATGTTGTGTTCTTGCCAAAGATATTTATAATTCAAAAGAAATTGATAACAAGTGGATATAATACTCATTCAATTTGGAATTCCTAATAGTTATAACCACTTTTTATTTTACACTTTGTAATAGATCCAACATGTTTTGTACGGGGACATGAATCCAAGACTTTTTGCATATTGGACGGTAAGTTTCCTAAATTATTTTTTGTCAAATTTTGAAATTTAATGGATTGAAGATTGTACTAATATTTTTTGACAAAAAATAACGTAGAGAGATACATACCGAGAAACCGGCTGCTACAATCTTTATTGCCCTGGCTTTGTTCAAGTGAACAGAGACATTTCCCTTGGTGCAGCTCTCAACACTATCTCGACCTACAATGGTGACCAACATGATTTCCTTCTAACTATCGAGAAGGTATAATTTGTGAACAAGCACATAACTAAACATATTCACAAAGACTGTCATCTCAAAATTAAGTTAAAATACGTTTTAGGAACAAATTACTGGACTTTGGTGGCTCAAGTTTGAGACACATCTAGTTGGGTACTGGCCAAGCTTTATAGTCCCGAAGCTAGCAAACTCAGCACGAAAGATCGCATGGGGAGGTGAAATTGCATATGTTGCTAGAGGCCGAGGGACACATACACATACGCAAATGGGAAGTGGCCATTTCGCAGAGCAAGGGTTTAAGAAAGCGGCTTATTTCAATAACTTAGAGTACATTGGTCCACATAATTATCCAATCAGGCCCTTTCCAGAAAATCTTGAACATGCCGTGACTCGGCCTGAATGCTATAACCTCGAGGTTGGCTCTAGCCAGAGGTGGGGAACTTACTTTTTCTATGGAGGACCAGGACATAACCCTCGATGCCCATGAGAATTCATTTTCCCCCATATTTTTTTTGTACTAGTGCTAATAATATTATGAATTTAATCAAATAAGATCACTTAATTTTTTTTAAGGAAAAAATGTTTGTCACAAACTATGATCCCTTACACAGCTACACATTTCAACTAAGTGATCATTTGAAATAACAAATAAGAAAAAAAATACAAACAAATGTTTTTTGCATGAGAAATAAGGACGTCGTATCAATACTATATAAATGTTTACGGAATGGAAATGTCCGGATCGACTCCCTTCACTCGAGTACGCGGTTTCATATTTTTTTTTTTTTTTTTTTTTTTAAAATTTCTGGTTGGATTTATATTATAAAGGAGTTACATTAGATAGGAAAGAAAAGCATAAAGCTACCACCTTCGGTCATGAACCATTGAAGGGATTAAAAGAAGAAAATTTTTTACAAGGGGATCAAGTTCCCCGAAACCACAATCCTAGGCAATCTTCGAAGCAATGTCTGTCCTTTAGAGCCATACAAGCTTCTCTGATTCCTTTGTCTATCGTCTTAAAGAGCAACTCCGCCGGAAGGCGAGTGTTTTTGAATATCCTTTCATTTCTCTGTTTCCACAAAGAATAGATAACTGTTTGAGCTACAAGAAGCCGAAGGTTGTTTTCCGCTGCGGTTGGGTAAGGTCTTTGAAGCCACCTCTGAAAAGCTGACCAGATTCCAAAACCCATGAATGGAGCGCACAACCGTTGAAACACAAGCTGCCATACATCTTGATTGTAGGGACAATTTAAAAACAAATGGTCCCTTGTTTTCGTGTATATTTCACATAGCACACAAGTGCTGTCCTCGATGACGCCCCAACTTGACAGTTTAGATTTAGTTGAAAGCCTATCCAAAGTAGCCAACCAAAGAATGAAAGCATACTTAGGGATATGACCAGGAAACCAAACCTGCTTGTGCCACTCTACTTCAGTATAAGGGACCTGAAGTTGCTTCTTTACATGTGAGAATCTGAAGTCGTCTTTATTAGGACCAGCTCCTTCTCTCCAAGTGTATCTATCTCTTGTTTCCACCTCCAATTGGACTGTTGTCAGATGACACAATAAGGAAACCGCATTCTCACTTCTGGCACCTCTGATATTCCATCCTCCATTTGAAAAGACCGAAGAGACCTTTGAATCTAGAGGGATTCCATAGATTGCTGGTCCTCCAGGCCCTATATACGTAAGGAGTTTTCCTAGTGGTGTCCAATTATCAAACCAAAAGGAGCATTCCTTACCGTTTCCAACACTCCAAGAGATGAACTCCTTTGCAATGGGCCTAAGCTTTAAAAGTTGGATCCATGAAAACGAACCAACTCCTTTATCCTTTAGACTCCAAAAGGATTTTCCTCTCATCAAATACTTCCTGCACCAAGCGACCCAAAGGGATCCAGATGAGGAGAATAAAAGCCAGATCAACTTGAGGGCAAATATTTTGTTCCAGGTGAATAAATTCCTCAAACCAAGACCACCAGAAGACTTCGGAGAACAGACCTGAGACCATATAACCTTTGCCTTCCCAGAGGCAGAGGTTGAGTTTCCTGACCATAAGAACTTTCTGCAGAGCTTATTAATCTCTTTTATACATCCTTTTGGGAGAACAAATGCAGCACACCAATAAGCCAATATGCTCTGGATCACTGAGGAAATCAACTGAGTTCTACCTGCATAAGATAGGTGCCTTGTAGTCCATGAGTTGACTCTTGTCTTTACCCTCTCAATCAATGGAGCGTAATCCAACTTTGACAGTTTTGTTGGAAGCAAAGGCAACCCCAAATATCTTACCAGTAAAGTTCCAAGATGGAAACCAAAGTGGTTTGATAGGTGGTTCTTTTCAGACTGAGGACAACCAGCAAGGAACAAAGAAGTCTTACCAGGGTTCATTGTAAGACCAGATACCGAGGAGAAGTAACTCAGTAGGTTGACTATTTGCTGCAGAGAGGCCATGGTTCCATCGAAAAATACCATCATGTCATCAACAAATACCAAATGAGAGAGGTTAGGGTTTGTTGCTTTTGGGTGAGGGCCTATCATTCCTTCCGCAACTCTCAGGTCAAGCAGCCTAGAGAAGATGTCCATACCCAGAACAAACAACGAAGGAGACAGGGGGTCTCCTTGCCTAATCCCTCTAGTCCCTTTGAAATATCCACACAATTCTCCGTTTACAGCCACTGAAAATCTTGTAGTGAATATACATTGTTGGATCCATCTTATATAGGTCCTTGGGAAGTTTGTAGCTTTCAGAGTGTCTAAAAGAAAAGACCAATCCACTGAGTCGAATGCCTTCTTGAGGTCAATCTTTAACATTCCTCTTCTTGAGATATTCTGACTATTGTAACCTTGGACCATTTTAGAAGCAAGTAAGACATTTTCAACGATCTGCCTTCCACTCACAAAAGCAGTTTGATTTTCGGAAACAATCTGTGGCAGCAACAGTTGTAACCTTCTAGCCAGCAGCTTAGCCACAACTTTGTACATCGCATTGAGACAGGAAATTGGTCGAAAATCACCCACACTTTCTGCATTTATCATTTTAGGCACCATTGCAATGATTGTTGAATTCCATTATGGTTCCATCTTTCCTGATACAAAAAACCCTTGGACCGCATTTGCCACTTCTGACCCAATGATTTCCCAAGAGTATTTGAAGAACTCACCCGAATATCCATCCGGGCCTGGTGCTTTATCAGATGGAAGGGCAAAAAACTCTTTCTGAATCTCTTCTAGAGTGAATTGCCTCTCCAGATTGCTCCTTTGTTGATCTGAACACCTAAATGGGTGGATGGATGCAATGGCTGCCTGAAGGGAAGGCTTTCTAGTGACAGGCTTTCCCAGCAGTTATGTGTAATACTCCACACATCTTTGCTTTATCTGTTCCAGGTCAGAAGACACAGAACCATTTGAGAGTTTAATCCTTGTGAGTTTGTTCCTTGCTCTTCGAGCTGCTGCACATCTATGGAAAAAACCAGAGTTATGGTCTCCCAGCTTTAGCCATTTGATTCTAGATTTTTGCCTGAGGAAAGTTTCCTCTGCCCTTGCTAGCTTCATCCATTTTATCAGAGCCAACTTCTCATTCTCCGCATCTTGAGGAGTAGGGACAGTAAGCATTACAGAGTGAGTAACCTTAAGAGATTCCAGAGCCTCCATAGTTCTCTTTTGAATTCCAGAGTAGGTTGAATGATCAAGCTCCTTTAAAATTCGCTTCAGAAGCTTGAGTTTTCTACTCACTCGCTGCATAGGGGAACCAGTGACAAAGAAACCATTCCACGCTTCAAGGACAATGGCTTTGAAATCAGGATGCTGCAGGAGATGGAGGTTGAATTTAAATGGCCTCTTAGGCTTTGGGGTGAGATCAGGAATTCTTATGCAGCATACTGCATGGTCAGAGAATAAGGGCTCTTCAAAGGTTAGTAGAGCATCTGGGAAAGACAGAAGCCATTTGTCATTTCCCAAGATCCTATCCAATTTCTCCGCAATTGGGGATGTTGGACAGTGATTCCACCACGTGAAGATGGGTCCTTTGAAAGGCAAATCAAAAAGACCGGCACTATTGAGAAAACTCATAGTTAGTTTCTACTCTCCAATATGAGAAAACTCATAGTTAGTTTCTACTCTCCAACCAGGAAGAATAGCTTTAAGCACTTTAATTACATTGGGTTCCAAAACGTGTGTCTCTGCTAGACACCCAAAAAGAGGTCGATGAGTACTTAGCCATCTCTTAAACCTCTGCTGCTTCTGTGGATCATTGATCCCTCTCATATTCCAGAAAAAACTCAGCATTACAAAAGATTTTAGGGTAAGGATCAGTTACAGAGAAGGGGAGGCCCTTCCGTCTTCTCAAGAGCTAGCACTTCATTGCTCTTATCTGTCCCTTGTTTCTTCTTCTTTTTCTTTTTCTTTTTCTTAGAAAAAACCATTATGAATTCACCCTCTTCCTTTTCCTTTTTCTCTTTAGGTGATTTATCTGGATCAGGTTGCTCTGCATCCGGTAGGTTCTTTTTAGGAATCCAATTTCCCGGCTCCTTAATGTTTGCTATCCCTTTGGCATCATAAACCTTATCCTTGTCCTTTGTCAGTTTTGGCCAAGACGCAGCAGAAGAGCACTCCGCCTGAGAGTAGTCTCCAGGCTTTGATACCTTCAGTTCTTGGTTATCCCTTTTGTCAGAAACTGCCTGCTTTAACTTGTTTGTCATTGGGCAAATTCCTTCCTGGTGGTAAGCCTTCTTACATACAGAACAAGGAGGAGGAGCTGCAGGGCAACGCTTGATGGTGTGGCCCGCTTCTTTACAGAGCTGACATATCGGGGGAAGGCGAGGGCAAAATACTTCGACCCTGAATACTTCTCCTGACTCAAATCTTGCACACACTGTTTCTGGGACCGGTTGATGGAGATCAATCTCTGTAAAGACTTTCGCAACTTCAAAGTTGGTCATAGCCATAGTTTGGGGATGAAGATAGATGGGGTGACCAACCAAACTTGCAATTCGACTAAGCGCTAGAGGATTGTAGAACTCGTATGGAACTTTCCTGAGCTCGAGCCAGACTGGAGCCGTTTTGAGGGTTGGGATCTCAGGCTTCACTCCTGGGCTCCACGGGGCTACGAACATAGTGCTACCATCAATATTCCAAATTCCTTCTTTTAGAACCCGTTCCCTTGTTGCCGTGTTAGGGATCTTGAAGAGAAACGAGTTTTCTGATTCGAGCTTCGTGACATTAATGTCTCGATGCCATTTGCTCCACATAAGGTTCACCACAGCATTAATCTTACCGTATGAAGGAGCTTTGCGATAGAATTGTCCAATGACAAAATCTTTCCAAAGGGGTTTGCTTTCTTCAATAACTTTGTTTGGAATAGTGACACAGAGTTCACCTGATTCAAGCTTGAAAGGGGTTCCACATTTCTTCAGTGTAGTAGATCCAGATTTGAATCTCTGACACCAAGTTAGAGGAGCAACTATCGGAGTGACAGTAGCCGGAGAGTCCAAAGGTTTTGGAGGAGCAAGGGCTTGAGCCATAGAATCAGGGTTAGCATCTTCTACGGCCAGATTCGGTTTCAGGGGAGGATTGGGTTTCGGGATTGAAGAGGTTTCGGAAGATGGAGGAAGATTTTGTGGGTTAGAGGATTTAGGGATTTTGGTAGGGATTATATTTTCAAAAGATTGGGTTTCGGGATTGTGGACGCGGTTTCATATTTTCAAAAGCAACACGTTTTTTTCCTTGGATAGACATAACTGTTACAAAATCGTTGACGTCTTTTAAGTGCTACCTTGCACGATATGTAATTTGCAGATAAAGAACATAGAAGGATAATATAAATTTATACACATTTAGCATAAATCCTTGCACGACACTTTCCATTGGATCGATCAGTTTTGACTTCTCCGTTTAGGTTTACGTTTTTCTCATTCACAATGAAGAATATGCTTTACATTTATCCTCTCTCGCTTACGTTCTATATTCTTGGTGAGTCATTGACATCAAGATACTGCAAATATATATAACCCATGACTTCAGGTTTCCTCTGCTGATTTATATGTAACTCAATCTTACCATTTGTGTTTCCGCTATCCGAAAAAATGGGAAACTGCCTTACAATCTCAGATCCTTCTCCTCAAGATGTTGTATCAGAGAAGATTCTCAAAGCTCTTCCCGTCGAAACTCCCTTCAAGTTTCCCTCACCATTGCCTACTTTTACTCAAGGTTTGTATATTCTTCGGTTCTTGTCGATCTCTCTTTCTTGATCAGTTTGATGATTTTGATTTGTCTTTCATATCAACAGGTGGCGGATTTGCGAAAGGAACCATTGACTTGGGAGGTCTTGAGGTAAGCCAAGTTTCGACATTCAACAAAGTTTGGTCTACTTACGAAGGAGGACCAGACAATCTCGGAGCTACATTCTTCGAACCATCATCAATCCCTTCTGGTTTCTCCATTCTCGGTTATTACGCTCAACCAAACAACCGTAAGCTTTTCGGTTGGGTACTCACAGCTAGAGATCTCTCAAGCAACACCTTAAAACCACCCGTAGATTACACCCTCGTAGGAAACACCGAATCACTCAAAATCAAACAAGACGGAATCGGATATTTCTGGCAGCCCGTACCGCCTGAGGGATATCAAGCCGTCGGTCTTATCGTCACAAACTCCTCACAAAAGCCTCCTCTAGACAAACTACGCTGCGTTCAATCCGATCTAACCGAACAATGCGAAACCGATACATTAATATGGGGATCAAACGGAGTCAACGTATCGATCCTACGCCCGAGCATCCGAGGAACACAAGCTACAGGTGTCTATGTAGGTACATTCACATATCAAACCCAAAACACCTCTCTTCCATCATTATCTTGCTTAAAGAACACGAAATTCGACTTCTCTACAATGCCAAACGAATCCCAAATCGGAAAACTATTCGAAACGTATTCTCCGTTAATCTATTTCCATCCCGACGAAGAATATCTACCTTCCTCTGTTAATTGGTACTTCGAAAACGGAGCATTACTATACAAAAAAGGCGAAGAATCAAAACCGGTCCTTATCGAATCAAACGGAACAAATCTACCACAAGGAGGATCAAACGATGGATCATACTGGCTAGATCTACCTATAAACAAAAAGGAAAAAGAGAGATTGAAGAAAGGAGATTTACAAAGCACAAAAGTTTATCTTCACATCAAACCAATGCTTGGATCAACATTCACAGATATAGCGATTTGGATTTTCTACCCATTCAACGGTCCAGCTAAAGCTAAAGTCAAATTCGTGAATCTACCGTTAGGGAGAATCGGAGAACACATCGGAGATTGGGAACACGCGACGTTACGGATAAGTAATTTCACCGGAGAGTTATGGAAATTGTTCTTATCGCAACACAGCGGCGGAATCTGGATCGAAGCTTCCGATCTAGAGCTCGAAAGGAATAAACCGGTGGTTTACGCGTCGCTTCATGGTCACGCGATGTATGCGAAACCTGGATTGGTTTTGCAAGGAGACGATGGGATTGGGATAAGGAACGATACGGCGAAAAGTAAAAAGGTGATGGATACGGGATTAGGTTACGAGGTGATTGCGGCGGAGGAACCACCGTGGGTGGATTATTTGAGGAAATGGGGACCGAAGATTGATTACGATGTTGATGATCAATTTAGAGTTGTTGAGAAGATATTATTTGGAGCTTTGAAGAAAGCGTTTGTGAAATTTGTGAAGAAGATTCCTAATGAAGTTTATGGTGAAGATGGGCCTACTGGGCCTAAACTTAAACGAAATTGGGCTGGTGATGAAAATTGATTTAAATTTGTTTGCTTATTTGTTTATTTAATATCAAATTCTTTGTAATTTTTTTTAATTATAATAACTTTTTTCTGTGTGGTTTCTTGATTTAATGCAGCCATGACCTTCAAATAAAAACTTATCCATCTTGAATAACAAGTTTTAAACCAATGGAGTTCATGAAAAGGAGCACAATTTTCCTTTCTTTTTTTTTTTTTTTTTCTATATGAGTTTCATAGCATTTTTACTCAAAAATTTAGAAATCAAGAGATCCACATTGCTTGCTCTCTAGAGATTTAGCAGCAGATCCAGGCTTATTTGTTTCCCTCTTATAATGATCGCCATTTACGCCTCGCGATCTTCCAATACCCATCTTAGGTAAACCACGGTTCAGTCCTTCCAACAAGACACAAGCTTTGCACCATTTCTGCGTTATCATTTGTAATCCCAAACAAGCAAACATTATATCAACTCTAGTTATATTATGCAAAGAATTGGCTTGATGTGATAACTGATAAGAGAGTTTCTCACCTGGCTACAAATATACCCGCATCGCTCACACGTCCCTTGCTCAGGCATCTTTGTGGTTATCGCGATTCTAAAATCTTCACCGGATTTTATGATGTCTAGAATCGCCCTTGGCCTGCATTTTATACAATAACTTAGAGATCTCTACTATACTTATTCGATTGTAGCGGATATTAACATAAGAAAGGCCGAGCAAGAAAACCTTAGTCTTTACAAATCTTTGATGAACTCACGAGCAAAGCCGTGATAAGCATTAGGAGAGTATATACCTGCAAATTCAAATAATCCGTTAAGCAGGGATACCGTAGAAATGAAATATAAGAACAAAGAGAACTTGATGATTGCACACTTACATTCAGTGGAGAAGTAATCGAGTTTCTTGAAGTAAGCATACGTATAGCTATGTTAAAGTATTACAATATCATTTGTTGACAAGTTACATAATTGAAGTTACGAAAAGCAAAACAAAAAGATATATGACAATCTCCTTCTCATATGTATACTTGAAAGGTTTACATCTTGGAATGGGACCATCTTCACCAGTAGTAATCTACTTTCAATAACGCAGCTCCTCGATCAAGTGCCTTAAGATCATCAACCAAAAGCAATAACACATAAAAAAAACTGTCACTACACAAAAGTTATAAACAAAGAAAATTATTCCTTACTTGTCGACGGAATACACCACAAAAGGTCCATTGTCCATCCGTAAAGATCTTTGTATGAAACAATCTGAAGAGGCAAACCATACTGCAAGAAAATATATAGAACCCATCATATCCTATGAAAAAAAAACGCAACAAATCGATCACCTAAAACATAAATTTTTGAAAACAAAAGAGCATACTTGGACTTCGTTTCGTTTAACGGTCTCAAGAGAATCGTCACGATAACCGGTAATCCCTTCATCTATGGACAAGAGAAAGAGATCCAGCCCGTAATCGTGACGTCTGTTTAGTTCTGATAATACGTACGCAAGAACCGTAGAATCTGCAAAAAACACCGAGCTTTCAGATTATTTAAACAAACAACGAGGCACCTATAGCAATCAAAAACCGAGGAATTCGCAAAAAGTTTAAACCTTTTCCACCAGAGGCACCTATAGCAACACGTTCACCGGATTTGAATAAACGATTCTCAACAATTACTTGATGAATCTCATCTTCAAAAACCTCATAGAAGCACTCTCTGCATATCTTTAAACACATAATACCCCATCATTTCTCAATAGACAACACCAAACAAAAGCAATTAACAAAACACTAGTAAAATAAAGATCGTCACTTTCTAACCCAATTTCAAATATAGTTCATAATCCAAACCCAACGAACAAGGTCCATAATTTTGATCATAATCCAAACAAATGTTAGGTTTTTTGTGTAACGCCTGGACCGCCGTCGTAAGGGAAATCCTCATCCCCTCGAGAGAAATATTCATCTCTCAATGGGCCCCACGTCCACTCTCAGCCTATGGGCCCACCATGTCCGACGGTCGGTGTGTTAGTCCGGGAGGCTCTAAAGTCATGTTTACTGACCCTGCAAATCACCACGCGATTTTTTCTCGTGTTTTGAACTCACTCACACGGTATCGGAAATGACTTTCCAGTAGGTCACCCATCTTGAAACTACTCCAGCTCAAGCACGCTTAACTCTGGAGTTCTCTCAAGACCTGTGACCGAAAAAATAAGTGCACTTTAGTGATATAAGTAGGCAAATCAATTCTTTTAAACCTCTCTGCATATACCGCATATACCATATATGCCCTGAAATCGGGGTGTCACATTTTGGATTCATAAAGATCCAAACTTTACTGTATAAAATTTGTTCCAAACTTCTCCTTAGATAAAACCCCAAAAGTCAAGAGATTTTGTAAGCTTTACCTGTTGGAGAGTTTTGGGTCGTTTGGGTTGCATAAGCAGCAGAGACGAGAAGCTCCTGGTTTCTTACTCTTCACTTCGCTTGCTTCCATTGTAACCAGAGCTCTTACGACTGAGTTTAGTGATAAACACCCTAAACTCGGAGTCAGGGTAAAACGACATCGTTTCAGTCATCTTATTCATAGGCCTTAGTTATAAAATCAAATGAAAATTTTGTTTTTCTGAAAAAATCTGAAGCACAATTTGGTGCTTTTTTTTCATTACAAAATCAAAAAACCATAAACATGTTTAGTTATTCTGCTTTTTGGTTAATATACAATACATAACACTTTCTTTTCTTAAATGCTGTGTTAGAGTTTTGGCGGAAAAACCTAAAAATTGCCGGCCAGCTAACTTAGAAAAAATAATAATAATAAGAAAGTAAAAAAAATTGAATCAAAAATCAGATCCCCTTTTGCAAACACTTAGGGTTCTTCCTTCTCTCTCTCTCGATTCCTCTCACTCTCAGGCTCGGTAAGTTTGGTTGCCACGTGAGCGCAACTGGGGGCAGATTTTGGTCGGCCGTGAAGGATCCCTCGCCCACTCCGCATCGACGAGTCTCTCAGGTCAAAGTCAAATATCCGGATAATGACAGGTAACGAATCCCATCTCCGCCGTTGAAAATTTCTTCTTCGCCGGGTTCTGACTCTCATGATTTGATATAGGATCAGGTGGCGGCGGTGGTGGTTCTCTACTTTAACTTCTTGATTTTTGTTTTGGCAACAAAGCAGACGTTCACTGAGTTGGAGTATCTGCTTCTCTCCTTGGTTTCAGCTCTCCCTGCTTTCCTCTTTCCCATCTTACTCGTTGGAAAGGTTTCTTTTCCATTCTCTCTTCGATCTGCAACAATTTAGCTTTGTTAGTAGTTATTAATATTTCATAGTGTTTTTGTTTTCATTTTCTGATTCCACTAATGGTTTGAAGTTTGTGATACAATGATTTTGGTTTTTACAGAGAAGGATCTAAGTCTTCGATTCAAGCAAAAGGTATGGCTCTTAATATGTAATTTGTGTGTAATCTTATATCAATCTTTAAGTAGCTCAGTTTAAGGTTTATGGTTCTGAAGTGGATTTGATATTATTAGATTTCTCATTTTGCATAGATTTTATTCCAGTTTGATCTGTGTTCTTGGTTTTGGTCTGCAAGGGGAATCTATTTTTGTGTTTATGATTACCGATTGAGTGTGTTGATTCTTATAATACTTTTCTTCTTCTCTTCTTTTATCCATAAGTAGAGTTTGACTAGGGTCTTCTTGGTGAATAGGACTTTCAAGCTGTATTATAAGAGTTTCAGAAGCTCAACAAAAAGCTCAACAAAACAAGTGTGAATCACAATTTGTTGCTCAATTTTGCAGACTTAGATTCATGTATAGGTCGAGTGTCAGTAAGCTAGCTACAGATTTGTTCATAATTTCAGTAAGCTATGTGATAAAAAGTTTGCTAAACTCTGATGTGGAAAAGCATTTGGAGCTTTGAATGTTGTAAATTTTCTTAATACACATAATAAATCTTTTTAATAATCTCATAACTTGTTCCCCGTTTGTGACCATGATGATGCTGAGATTGTATATTGGGATGGTGCAAGAAGTGCTTGGTAAAGATAGGTTCAAGGCAGATGAGAAGATGGGTCATGCTCCTTCAACCGATGACCCCTTTAACCGCTAATCTCAGTAGCAAGACTTAGAAGTATAATGATTTGAATTGTGTAAATTAAGGGATTGAAAATTTGTATTGTTACTATGTGTATATTTTTGTTATATATATTTTACTTTTGTTTTTATTAATGTTTCCAAGAGTTTCGTATTGTAATGATTTAAATTGGTTATATGTTAGAAAATATTAATATAAATGAAACAGTTTGAAATTTTTAATTTAAATAATGGGGTTTAGGGTTTAGGGTATCAAAATTATATGTATAAATGAGTGTAGGCTTTAGGGTTTCACAAACTATATAATAATACAATAAGTTATTGGTATATTACTACTTCATGTACATCTAGTTCCTTATAAATTCGTTCCCCGGAGAAGAATCAGAATTCTTGGTGGCTAGACTTGTAATGTTGACAACAATTCATATAACATTTAGTGCTATTAACAATAGGATATAATAATTTTTGTGTGGATTAATGGGGTAATGAGTCTTTCATTTAGGGTATAGGGTATAGCAGTACATACAAAATTGCAAAACCACTTAACCAAGTAACTATGTATTCATTCTCAAGAGTTAATGTAACAACAAAATTCAAAGGTCTTAATATTTTAGAGTTTAGGGTTTAGGGTTTAGAGGTTAAGGTTTAGGGTTTAGTTTAGGTTTACGGTATTTTGATTTGTTTTAACTATAACTTATTAGAAATACAATAACATTCAAGATAAATCATTAATTGTGTACATAAATATCACCATTATTGTGTTTTCACAACATGTTTTGTTACACAATCAAGAGATGATTGTATATGTTTTCATATATAACATTGGTGGTTACCATAGGTTATGATTTTGAATATTAAAAAAACATTGTAAATTTTTTTTTAATTTTTAAAAATAAAGAATAATCCTAGTCTCTCTAAAATAATTTAATTAGCCAACACTTAATTATTCTTCATTATTTAAAATTGCAAAAAGCCATTAAAATCATATTTTCATTATTTCAGCAACAACATCCAATTAAAAAGAGTCACTAGGATCGATGACGTGGCAACTTTGGTGAGCTAATCCTGACCGTTCAAATCTACGAGAACCAATCTTGTCCGTTTAACTCTTCAAATCTCTTAACCTCTTCTTCCTTTCCTTCTTCGCCGACAAAGGAAACAAAATCAAAAGAAAACATCATCTTCCTCAAATCTCAAAAATTTCACAGGTCAAAGGAGGGCGAGAGAGATAGTTAACTCATCAGAGAGAGGTATATCGATATGATATCCGATTTGATGGAGAAGAGAGCTTACCGGAGATGGATCTGGTGGTGAGAATCAACTGCGATTCCGATAGCTCCGATGGAGACGACGAAGCTCCGCGATTCTCTGATAGTGAGTATCTCATCAGACAAATCCCTTGAGTCTTATGGTGCATTCGTGGTCTCAGATCTCATGAGGTTTCTTAAATCCGTCATTTTTGTGTTATTCTTTTGATATTTTCTAAATTCGTTGTGGATTTATTCTTGTTTTAGTTGAGGTCTCCTTTGTTAAAGATTAGTGTACTGGGTTCTTATGAACCATTTCTAAAGAGATGACTCTTGATAGATCCACATTTGTCTAAAGATGTCACCTAATATTGCAATTGACAATCTCTTATCACAAAACGTAGGATAATCAAGTTTCACTAGCTTCGTTTAAAATAAGTTCTATTGCAGATTAGAAATCTCTAATGATCGGGTTAATTCAAACCTTACTTGTTAGTATAAGACTGATTAAGAATCTTTGAATTTGCAGAATACAGAACTGTTTCTGGTGTTGCTGGACCCAGAATCTTATAAGACTGATTAAGTATGTTGGTCATTCTTCTAATGACCCATTATTGGTGTTAGAGAAAGCGCATTCGCAAACCAGAGCTAAAGGCTCCTCCACGACTTGTATCATCGCTTTGACCGATAAGGTAGTATTATTGCTTGTGAGTGAACAACAAAACCGTGTTTTAATTTCTAGGTACTAAAGTGTTTGCTGTTTCAGGGATTACACGCGATTAACCTCGGAGACAGTGGGTCCATGGTAGTTAGAGATGGGACTACGGTGTTTCAGTCACATGTTCAACAGCACGGATTCAACTTTACTTATCAATTAGAGAGTGGAAACGGTGGCGATATGCCTAACTCCGGCCAGGTCTGTTCTCAAAGCTTACTCATTAGGACACATTTCGGTTGTTGAATTGGTTCGGTTTAAACGGATTTTGAACAACCCGCTAACTGGTTGGTTATTTGAATTAGGTTTTCATGATTGATGTCGAGTCAGGCGATGTGATTGTGGCGGGATCGGATGGTGTTTATGATAATCTATACAACGAAGACATCACAGGTGTGGTGGTTAGTTCGGTTAGAGCCGGTTTAGACCCGAAAGCCACGACTAAGAAGATTGCGGATTTGGCTCTTTTAGACACATTCGTATTGGTTTTGGATGATTTTTTTACAAGTTTAGATACAAATGTTTGTATGTTCAATCTTTATAATATATGTATTTTGTATTATTTTAATATATTAATATAATATTAATATAATAATTTCTCTTTTAAATCATTTTATCCAAAAAAATGTAGCAATTGTACATTTTAAATAACAAAAAAATGTAGCAATGTAATCTGATTTAAGTAGCAACTATGACGTTAAATAACAAAATAATAACAGAAATAAAGCGTTATTGTATAATATACAATTGCATTCAATGAAACGCTATCGTATACATAACTATCGTAGCATAATGAAAAAGCGCTATGTAAAGTCTCTTATCTATTATAACGGGCGTAGATAGAGCGTTTACTAAACCACTATAATAGATAAATAGCGTTTATCGGGTACTATATATACTCAAATTTCTTGTAGTGAATGCACATCCACCGAGTTCCGAACCAATCAACACACTCTGTATACTGATCCACACAATCCATCAAGAACATTTACACAAGCAAGAATATGACCAGCTATCATAAGAAATAATACCACACATCTAGTCTTACCATTAGCACATGTTTCATCTATAGCCATCTCACTCAGGTCCACACCTCGAAGGGTGTCCGCCTCCAAGGCTACCTTTACCTCTTCCAGGTTATATTTGTCCGCCTCCAGGACTTTATTTGCGCAATGAGGTCCACATACATATAAGCATATAATGTGGAGTCACATTCCACAGGACATCTGTCCACCAGACAGGAAAGACCCGGCAATCAACATCATCATGATCCGTTCGGCCTAGCATTTCTACATGCTCAAGCAAGCAACCTAGGAACCAGGCTCTAGCAGTATCATTCCGTACTCTAGCACCAGTCTAAACCACTCATATTCTAGATAGCATATATGTACCACAAGGATTACAAGTCATGTTCCTCACCTCAATAACCAGCTCCTGGGATTGAATAATCTACCCTAGCTGGTCCTACCTCTGGTTCAGCTCGCACCGTGCCGAAACCACATAAGAATAACTATCTAAGACTCTGATATCACATATTTAACTCATACAGGAAAACAGATCGGCTAACAAACCGATCCACACGGCCCGGTTAGCTAAACCGGTCCGAACCGACCTGGTTAGCTAAACCGGTTCAACCCGGTTAACCGAACCGGTTCACATGACTCGATCCGGATCCGGTTAGCTTGACCCGATTAACCCGAAACAGGTCCTTAGGGCTTCGAGGTTACCTTGTGGCTGAAGCATCCTCTGGAACTTTGAGTTCCTCCGCCGCGATCCAAAAGTCATCCCGCCGTCGCCGCCGATCCTCGCCGGTACTCCACGCCGGAATCCTCTCGGCCGATGTATCGGAGCTCGATGAATCGGAGCTCACCCATCCCGCATGTCTTGCCTCCACCGCCACGGCTCTTCCTCCTTAGCCGTGACCCTCTTCCCCGGCTCGATCCTTTTCCTTGACCTCGCCGAGGCATTACCGTATCCCACTTGATCGGGACATCGACCAAGTCCTCCTCCCTCGGCATCTTCGTGGTATCCACGTTGGCGCGCATCATCCTTGCTCCTGGCGGCTGAAGCTTTTGCCCTAGCTCCGCTGCCGTCTCCACGCCATACTCATCAAGCCGAGCCTCCACGACTCCTCTAGGTATCTTCGGCCATGTTTGAACTCCGGCGATACTGTTTCCTCCTCTCCACGTCGTCTCCATGATCACATCCGTTTCTCCCCACCATAACACGTTCTTCCTCGCCACGAAACCGTCCTTCCTCACCTCCGGCTTCTATCCTCCTTTCCTCCTCATGTCGTCGCCGTTATCCTCTTCCATCTCTATCACCGTCGGCCCCCTTCTCTTTCTCTTAGGTTAGACGTGTGCAAAACACATTTAAGGTTTAGATGAGGCATAAATACTTAGGTTAGATTAGAGTTGGACCATAAACTCTTAACAGGCTGGCCTCGGCCCATTTAATTTTTTTGGGAGGGCTAGGATAGGGTTTTACACACTTGTCTGATTATAAATATCAAATTTGACTATTTATGTTCGTTAAGTTAGACAATCTTTTAGGTTAACTTTTACAATAATTGATCATTTTTAGTTAGAATAAAAACAATTTGAACCATAATTTCGAAATTTCATTTTCTTTGTGATGTTTTATAATATGTTTTCACGTTAATTTCATGCAGATTTGTTTTATAATTTTCTAGTATATATAGCCTATATATTATTATTTTGCTAGTATATATATAGTACCTTAAAATAGTTCGATGACGACAGAATAATTTCGTGTGTATGAAGACAAAAAAGTAACCTGGATAAGTTAATTCAAAAGCATATCCCTTTAAGAGTATTATTTTGTTATTGTTATCTATGGTGACTTTAATCAGAAACATAGTGGTAAAAAGGCTAGCCCTCACATGGTACGGTATATGTCGGTTTACCGGATTTTGAGATGTATATATATAAGGTCTTAAAGTTTTGTATATGGTAACACACGAGTTTAATAAGAAACCCTATACGGGATATTCATCTCAATCGTTTTGTCTCTTTGCTATATCGTTCTTATTCACAACAGTTATATCCCTACTGTCACAACCCACACGTAATTTTTTTATTCTTTTAATTTAATTCATTCACTACAAGAAAACATGATATTTTTGACGCACATGTTTAAATAAACATTTTATGACAATTTTATGATAAAGTCGGAAATCATGTTATCGATTTAGTTTAAATAGAATGGTTTTTTTATACTCTCTTTGTTTTTAATGTTATTTTGTGGATAAAAATGAGTAGAAAGGGAATTTTTATTTTTATTATCAAACACTTGTCTTTGATTATCAAAGTTGACTATTTATGTTCGTTAAGTTAGACAATTTTTAAGGTTAAACTTTACAACAGAACAATGATTGATAATATTTAGTTAGAACAAAAACATAAACAAAGAAAATAGAATTCGAAGTTTTTTACGGCATACTGCCTAATACTATTTGGTTCTTAAGTTGTGGATTTTTTTGTAGAATATTAGAAAACGAAGATAATTTTTCTTTTTTTATATAGTTAGAAGAATTTAGGATCATTGAATTTTAATCTTTTTATGTAAGGAGACTTTTAGTATCCAAAAATAAATAAAATAAGGTTCTTCACTCTCAACAGCCATGCAAAATTGAATAGGTCATACTCAAAATGTATTTTCTTGCCCAAACTACACTTTCTGTTTCATCACAATATGGCAGCTGAAAATATACACGCAAGAAGAATATGATGGAGATGTTAAAGTGTCAATTTTAATTTATTCATGGTACATACTCACTATAAGAAAACATGTTGATTTTTTACCACGAAAATGATCAATAAATAGTCAAAAACGGCTGTTATTGACGAGTTTTTTACCAAATTACGTTCGTTAAAAAAAGATAGTTGGAAATGAGTTTTCGTCAAAAATGGTCAAAAATTCCTGACCAAAGGAGATGGTCGAAATATTTTTTCTGACCAAAAAGGGATGGTCGAAATGGATCATTTTCAACTATGAGTAATCTAACGATCATAGGAGTACAAAATTTAATGCTGCATTAATTTTTATAAAGAAATAATATTATATGTGTTGTACTACTTATATAAAATAAACTCTATACAACAAATTTTCCATATGAAGTTTTCTATAAAATTTATACATATAATTTTATATATAAGTATTTTCCATATGCATTATTTATGTAGTACACATTTAAAGTTAGAATAAAAGATATAATAGTGCAAATCATATAAGTAATACACATATAAAAGATATTCATTTTTTAAGTTTTATATGATAAAAAAATATTCTACAGCATAAATCTAACAGTTACCAATCGTACTTTAATTTTTAGAAAGTTACAGCTAAAATCTTACAACTACAGCTACAGCAAAAATGTCTACAAACCAAATTATACAGCAATATTTTACAATTACAGCCGAACCAATCACCTCCTATGTTTTTAAGCAATTTTCAAATGCAAGTGTATGATAATTAATCATTATGTTTTATTTACGTTTTAAATGTTTCAACATTATTTTAATTATTCTATTTAAATTGCATAATTTTCTATTTTTTTTATTAATTCCTAATTTTGTATTAAATAATATTATTATTATTTTTAGTTTAATAAGTATGTTGGTCAGAATTTAGCCAGATTTTGTCTTGACCCGTTTCTTTTCGACTAGTTTTTTGGTCAGAGAATATATCTCGACCATCCTTTTTGGTTAAAAACAATATTTCGACCATTTCCTCTAGTCAGTAATTTTTGACCATTTTTGACGAAAACTCATTTCCAACCATCGTTTTTCGACGACACAATTTGGTAAAAAAATTAACTAAAAAAAATGGTCACATAGTTGTGAATCAGAAACCACTGTTTTTCACCATTTATTGATCATTTTCGTGGTCAAAATTTGAATGTTTTCTTGTAGGCGCATTGACACCAAGAGATACTGCAAATTTATATAACCCATGACTTCAACTTCAAGTTCCCTCTGTTGAATTATCTGTATATAAATCTTTCCATTTGTGTTTCCGCTAGAGAAGAATAAAAATGAGTAGAAAGCAATGTTTTCAGGCCCGGACCGGACTGCCCGGTCTGACCGGTTGAACCGGGACCCGATAATATAACGGTTCGGATTTGATAATAAAACCGGCTACTTAAAAACCAATAGAAATCGGGTTTTAAAAAAAAAACCCAAAATTTTGAATTAGAGGATTTTTTTTTATTATCAATATAGGGTTTTTCAGATTTGTTGACTATTTTATTTTTAGAATTCTCACTTCTTCTGCAGCCTCTTCCAAGTTAATCTCAAAGGTCAATGTAATCTTTTTAACACATCTCGAGCTTACCCTCCATGTTTCAGACTCACTATGCCATCTGAAGAATTTGAAGGAGATAAAACCAATCTTAGAAACTAGATGATGTGATACACCATCATATAACTATGACATTCGTGATTTACAATTATATTTATTTTGTTTTAATTTAAGCTTATGGTTATTGTTAGACATTTCATACTTTTTGATCTTAGTATTACATTTTTAAAAATTTTATAAGCAAAAGAGTTTTATTCGGTTGTTTTCTTCGTTGTTTTTTTATAATTAGAGTATAATTTTTTACATATATATTTACAAAATAAAGAAATATATATTTTTATATATAAAAGTTTAATAACTTATTGACCCACGGTTGGACCAGTAACCCAGTGATCCGATAGGTAGTCCGGTTCGACGTCTGGGTCGGGTTTAAAAACATTGGTAGAAACAATCAAAGAAAATTTTTTATAATCAAACACTTGTCTTTGATTATGAATATCAAATTTGACTATTTATGTTCGTTAAGTTTTGAAGCAACCAAGCTTTTTTTTTTTTACTAAACAATTCTACTGCGGAAAGCATAAATCAATTAAATCCAAATAAAATAAATTGCCAAATAATCCAAATAAAATCAAACACAAGATTCAGGAATGAATAAATAAATCTAGCAACCTATGACAACAGGTTCACTAGACTAACAGTAACAACACATAACATCCTATCATCCTCTTCCTACGCCTCGATTCCGCGATCACACTTTTTCTTTACCTGCAACACATGAAAATAAGAGTTGTGTAAGTATTTCATAAATACTTAGTGAGACGGTCATTTCGCCAACAGGCTAATTACATCTAAACCATAACCAGCAATGACCAAACAACAATCAATAAACACGATATAGCAAACATCGAATCATAATTATATACTGGTGTCGATCGACACTGCCACTAGGTGTCGATCGACACACAGTCTACCACTGTGTCGAGCGACACAAACCACTCTGTCGATCGACACGATATCAACTGAGGTGTCGATCGACACTACCTCTAGGTGTCGATCGACACTTTGATCGCAGAACGAGCATTCTCCTCACATGGCTCATTTGCACAATTCCAGAGACCGAACCTGCACAAAACTCACGAGTACATATCATATACACACGATTCAAACACCAGAATCACCAACAATCATCACAATTTACCATTCATCAACACACATCAAAACTACCTATGGCATCGATGAGCCTACGATTGTGACTCACCTTTGCCTAAAACGAAAATTGAGAACGGGACAGCGACGAACTGAAACAGACACACCACTTCAAGCCTCTAACACCACGACCTCGCCGGTACAACAATCCCACGACCCCCAAAAATCCTTGAAGAACACAATCCCTCAAGAACTAACAATCTCTTCTCTTTTCTCTCCCAAAAATCCTCTCAAAATCTGATTAACAATCTCTAAACGCGGCCAAACCTAATGCTCCACGTTTATATAAGACTAACCATGTTTAATACCGCTAAACCGGCCACAATCGCAATTAAAAACGAACCACAATACCGATTCTGAACCTTGGTGTTGATAGTGTCGATCGACACCCTTAACCAAAAACGACACTTTGGTTTGCGGATGTTACAAGTTTGACAATCTACGTTGGAACTCACGAGCAAAGCCACGATAAGCATTAGGAGAGTATATACCTGCAAATTCAAATAATCCGTTAAGCAGGGATACCGTAGAAATGAAATATAAGAACAAAGAGAACTTGATGATCACACACTTACATTCAGTGGAGAAGTAATCAAGTTTCTTGAAGTAAGCATACGTATAGCTATTTTAAGGCATCACAATATCTTTCATAATTGAAGTTACGAAAAGCGAAACAAAAGGATATATGACAATCTCCTTCTCATATGTATACTTGAAAGGTTTACATCTTGGAATGGGACCATCTTCACCAGTAGTAATCGACGTGCACCGACTTAACCTACATTAGCCAATCTTACAAAAATCAATTAACCGAAGAAACGAGAGAGAGTTTTCATTATTAATCAAAGCATCAACAACTATATACCTAGCGATATCCCCTCGTAATATATTCAAGAGAACGGTTTCCGCTATATCATCTGCGTTATGTCCAGTGACTAACTTATCTACTTTCAATAACGCAGCTCCGTGCCTTCAGATCATTAAACAAAAGCAATAACACACAAAAAACTGATCATTGTAGAACAAAGTTAAAAAGAAAATAGATCTTTACCTGTCTACGGAATACTTCACAAAAGGTGCAATTGTTCTTCAAACCGATCATTTTCACAATATCGTCCATTGTCCATCCATAAAGATTTTTGTACGAAACAATCTGAAGAGGCAACCCATATCGTCTTCCAACCCATAAAACGATAACCTAATAGGCTAACTTGGACTTCATTTCGTTTAACGGTCTCAAGAGAATCATCACGATAACCTGTAATCCCTTCATCTATGGACAAAAGAAAGAGATCCAGCCCGTAATCGTGACTTTTGGTTAGTTCTGATAATACGTACGCAAGAACCGTAGAATCTGCACAAACACCGAGTTTTCAGGTTATTTGAAGACTTATGGTATGAGATTTTGACTCAAAAAGCTTACTTGTTGGAGAGTTTTGGGTCGTTTGCGAACGGGACGTCTCTGGTTGCATAAGCAACAGAGACGAGAGGCTCCTAGTTTCTTGCTCTTAACTTCGCTTGCTTCCATTTTCACCGGAGCTCTTACGAATTAGAATTTGCCGGGATTGATTTCACTAATCGACGGTAAAACGACATCGTTTTGCAATTGTATCCATAAGCCTAAAGGGCTTTTACAAAAAAATCAATGAAAAATTGGGTTTGTAAAAAACTCTGAAGCAAAATACCATAAACATGTTTAGTTTATTCCGATTTGTTGAACAAATTTTCTAAATAAAATCTCTATTTGATCTGTTTTTTCTCTTGCTCTGTTTTTATACTTGCTTTGTTTTCATACTTGCTCTGTTTTCGGTTGTTCTGTTTCTTTGTTTTCTTTGCTTTCTCTTGCTCAGTTTCTTTACTTGTTCTGTTTTAGCCCAAGTGAAAGAATATACATTACACCACAAAGAAATATAAACATCAATCTATACTCAAAATATGGTGTAGACCAATTAAAGAGGTACAAAAAAAAATCAACTTGCATTAATTTTTTTTCAAACTTTAGTAATTCTGGTACAAATGTTTTTACCATTGTGTAGTGTGTACTAAACTTTATTCTTTATGAACAAAAATATTAGCAGACTAAAAAAAATGCCATGTGTTTACCAGACCAAGAAGTGTTGCGTATCTTCCTTTCGATTCATTCTAGTAATAGCGGTTGACACAGCGGCTTTAAAATGGTACTATCGAGTTCCATAAAATACGTTACAACAACTCCAACAAGCGAGCAAACAGCTGGAACAAGTCCTAATCCATATCTCGTCACCGAAAAGTAAAAACTTTGTTCGATGTTTACATCAACATTCGGTGAAGCAGCTGCACCATTTCCCAAATCATCCATCAACCATCTATTCGGTATTAAGATAGATAGTATTATTAAAGAACTTACTTTGGTGTGACTGAAGAATATATAAAGCAAGACCGCACGACATTTTGTCTAAGAAGCTTAATGACCCGCAAACGAATGCGCATCCACCAAGTTCCGAACCAATCAACACACTCTGCATACTGATCGCCGTCACCTATGGTTATCAAAAGATCGATTTTTTGGGTTACATGTAAATTTGTTTTGTAACACATGAAGGAAATGTTCTTACCAGAATTAATGCATTCGCGATGCCGATAAATACAGAGATCGCGTACATGAAAGAGTTAATACTTCTAGGCAATAATAGGATTGATACACCGCAAAATATCCAAATAATACCACCAGCACAATAATACGCCTTGAGGCGTTTTCCATTCCACGGAATCTCCTACATTTATATGAATATAGAAGTTACATAACAAGGAAAACATTTATAGACGAGTTCGTTTAAACTTGTAGTACCTGAAGCATAACCGATACAATGAAGCTGCAAATGTAGATAATTGCAGGAATCTGAAATTTAAAATTGTTCAGACAAATTTGATGATCATAGAGGCGAAAGATAATTTCGGTGATTCTATTTCACGTACCAGAGCTTTAGCGGATTGAGCCATTTGCAAATCATCGATAACAAAGAATGCAAGATATGCCTGAGAATATTATTGAAGTCATCTTGAAATGTAAGTATTGATCCAAACTCAAAAAGAAGCAAGAAAAAGATTCAGAAACTAACCTGTGAAACATTTAATACTAATCGAGTGAGGAGATAAACCATAGCGACTTGATAATATAGAATTTTCCGGAACCAATAAGTCCACGGTGTTCTTGTTCTAGTAGTTTCTCTTAAATTTGTCCGCATCCTTCAAAAATTCAAGAAAACAAACTCATTTTATAAACTTATCATACACGAAACTTTGGTAACATTTGATTTCAGTAATTCAACGAAAAATGTACATACCGTGGTTCTTTAGTCCCCATAAGAAATACAACCACAAAGCAGCAACCAACGGTGATGCATAAATAAGCAATCCAACGATACTGTAGAATCATATCGAAAGGCATTAACTTTGATATACATATATGCAACAAAAGCCAATAAAAAGCACAAACCTGAGTTTCGGTATTTTCTTTTGTCTCAGCCTTACTAACACCAAATACAACTAAAGCAATCGCGTATAAGCCTAAATTAGCAACCTGAATAAACAATCAATAAAGAAGTTAAGAACTAAACCGAAAAAGGCATATTACTATAAGACCAAGGGGGGGGGGGGGGGGGGGGGGAAAGAGCTAACCATGCTAAACGCGTTACGTGAGCTTGTTAGTGCTACTCTGCTTGTTGAATTCAATGTAATACAATTGACCATAGCCCTAAAGAGCATAAAAGACTATGTGAAAACTAATAATCACACCAAGTAAATTTGAGATTCAACCTAAAGAGAAATCATTGTTTTACATGTGGGAAACCTGAGTAGCAGCCCATCCAATATTGAAGATAGCTGCAAACATACTATACGATATTGTTTCGAACGTTAAAGAGCTGCTTTGGAAGATTGAACAAGGTAAACACCCGCCGAAAACCGAGGAAAACGAAATAGCTACTAATAAAGATCCTGCAGCATGCCAAATTTTGAAATGCCCAAATCTATCAATCTGTCAAATGATAATAACACATAGATGTTAGATTACTGTTACATTGCTTATTCTTCCTTTCAAGCATCACCATACCACAAAAATCATGACACTAATAAGAGTATTACCAATTCACCAATGAAAATTGTAGCAAAGCCATCAGCAACTTGACCAGAGAGCATTACAATTGCAGCATCTCTACACAAGAAACAGAAACAAAGCTTAATAATTTCACTTAGGTGAAGAAAGTTTTCATTTTTAACAAAATTGAGTTACCTTGGGGAGAGACCAATTTGAGTTAAGAACAAGAGGAGGTAAGTGAACCAACAAGAAGCAGTAATGTCATTAAGCATATGACCAACTCCATAGTAGAACACAGATAATCTACCAAGTGGTTTTGTGAATGGATCTTCTTCATTCTCACCAACAACAATTACCGATGACGTCATCAAACCAAAATCGTTTTCAAAAGAAGAAAACAAACAAAATTTTTTGTTTTTTCCTATTCAATCCGAATCTGCAGAGACGTGCATGAAATACCCATTAAAAAGTTAGAATACCCAAAAACTTGAATTGACTAATAGCATCTAAAAATACAAACTTTCAAATTAGGAGATTGAAAAAGATGAGATTTTTCAGAAGAGGAAAGGTACAAACTTTATTATCTTTTGAGTGAAATTGAAGAAAACTCCAATCCCAGAGTTGAATTTTTGTTAGACCCTTTAGGTATTAAGAGATTCTTACCAAAGAAAAGGGGGAAAATCAGAAGGTGGGAGCTCAACGAAAAACGTAATTAGTAAAATGATGATGATGATCTCTTGCAATGACTCATATATTTTTTTTTTTTTGAAACTTAATGACTCATATCTTTAAAACGTTAATTTATTAACTTGTTGCGTAAATTTGCCATTGTTTTTTGTTTTTCTGGGATTTCGAATTGATGGATATTTAGTGACAAAAGAAGAAATAATAAAGAAATGTAACGGTTGAGAAAGGAAAAGATTCTTAAAAACTAAAAAAAAAAGGAAAGAGTTTTCTTTTTTTTTGTTTTTGGTCAAGAGGAAAGAATAGTCTAATAAGTAAATTAGAAAATTCAGACGATCATGGAGAGAGAAAGAAGGAAGAAGATAATCTGGGAATTTGTGCGGTCATGTGATTGTTTCTATGGATTTTGGGTATGGGAGATTGGAAAGAAAAAAAAGTGGTTTCAATGGAATCTTAAAAATCTCAAGTTGTGGACTTGTAGTTTGAATATAATACGATTCTCTTACTCTCCGTGTTAGCAAAAAATTACTTATACTAAATTACCCTATAATTAAGTTAACAATGGTTGACAAATAAAAGAGAATTAATTTAGCAATTTTAATGAAGAGAATTTGTTGGCCAAAAGATCTTCGGGTTGCCGAAATGGTTTGACTAACTTTTTTTTTTTTTTTTCGGTCACAGGTTCGACTAACTTATCTTGAGTAATTACCATTCATAAACCTACTTTTGAATGAATCATTAAACCAAATTTCGATATTGTTTACATACAATTACAATTGGATTGATATAAAATCTGAGAAATATCAAAATTACTATAAATTAATATTTCTTTCACGAAATTATAATCTACGATTTTAAATTGTTTTTTTATTTGTCGTTTTTTTAATAATAATACTTAACCTGTGAATCACTAGAATATTGATATTCACTTACGTAAATGCTATGGAGTTTTTAAGTATTTTGTGAAATAAAACGATAAGTTTTATGACTGTTTGTTATCGGTGATTTTTTGTTTTATTTTAATAACAACTCTTCCCTTTGTCATTTGTTTTTGAAAATTTGATTGCATTAAAATTAAATATTTTTCACTTTGTCATTTAAAAAAAAAAGTTATCTAGCTAAATACCAAATATGTGGTCATACACTAAAACGTGTGTTCTCAACTGCACCAATATTAATATGTAAGATATTGCAATTCGTATATCTACAGTTTTAGCTGGCAATATAAAAATCGTGCTTCGATTCAATGATCACGTTCGGATTGTGTGATTGTGGAGAATATTCATAAACAACAAAAAATAACCTTGCTTAGGTGAGAATAGGCTTGGGATTTCGGATGACTATTCGGTTATCGGTTCGGTGATTTCGGTTATCGGTTTTTCGGTTCTATAAATATAATATCCATTAGGTTATTTTAATATTTCAGTTTGGTTTCGGATCGGTTAACTTCGGTTTCGGATCGGTTTCAATTGTGAGAATGATAACTGAAAATAACCAAATTTCATTCGGTTATGGATTGTTTCGGTTTTGAGTAACCGGAAAACCGAAAAGAATCAAAGATATATGACCAAGTAGTTGAAAATACGACGATTCATGAAAACTCATAATTAATAATTCAATCCGAAATAAAGCAAAACAATGTCCAAAAATCAAATCAAAAACTCAACTTCAAAAAGATATGGAGAATGACTCGGCGAAAAGATTTAGGACTTCCAGATTTCTGAATTAGGATTTTAAAGGTTAAAATTAGCAACAAAAAAATATGGAAAATCAAAATTGACCAAAAAATATGAGAAATTAGATTCAAAACCGAATTTGTATATATTATAGAGATACACTTATAGACTTATACACCTAGTATCTATATGTGTATAAGTGTATATTTGTTCGGATATTCGGTTCAACTATTCGGTTATTGGATATAACCGAAACTGAACCGATATCCATGGACTCTCTAAATATTATCCATTGGGTATTTTAAACCTAACCAAACCGGTATTTCGGATCGGTTTTTGTTCAGTTATTCGGTTACAGCTTTTTAATCCTAGGCCTAGGTGAGAACTTGAGAAAACACATTTTACTAGACCATCATATATTTTACCTTTTTTTTTGTTTTTTTTTTGTCGTCTATATGGGTCACAACAGCCGGCCCACTGGCCTATTTTCTTCCTAGAGGGAGGAGGTGGGGTTCGAACCCCTTACATAGATGCCAGGAGGGTGGTACATAGACCACCGCACTACGAGTGCTCCGGCACTTTTTTTATTTGTTATCGACATCGCAGTTCGCAAAGATACGAAAAAGAAGCAAATCCAACGTTGGAAATAAAAAGTTGATACTCAAATCTACAGTAATTAAGGAAAATTAATTTACGTGTAAGCAACTAAAATATACTTTTTATGTGATGAATAAAGTTCTGAGTTTTTTTCTATAACAAAAGATTGAAAAAAATCGAGCGCTTGTGGTTCGGTGGTAATAGGGTCACGGCTGTAACTTCCGCCATCTGGAGTTGAGTCTCGGCCACTACCACGTCCTTAACGATGAAATAACGTGAACCTGGTATGTAAGGCCACCAGGACCATGTCATTATCAGAACAATGATATAAACGCTAGTCAGGACCACCTTGGTGGGGCCGGATAACTTGGTTAAAAAAACATTTAGCAAAAAAAAAGATTGAATAAAATAAAATTGATAAAAGCATGCAAGCCTTAATAAAACTTAATCTCGTGTCTTATTTTGCGTCATACAAAACAATGAGAAGAGTTAATTTTCAAAAAAAAAAAAAAAAACACAATGAGAAGAGTTGTCACGAAACTGTAACTACACAAAATCAGCGTTTCATACTTTCTACTTTTGATTATTTATTTTATATGATGATCATCAAAATAGACAGATTTACAAAGGTATAGACAACAATTTTGAACTCTAACCTTCGTTTCCAAAACCCTTGAGAGATTGTTCGACCACTGTTGTTAGGTACATGGTCGGATCCAGCGGTTGGAGAGATAGTAGTCGGCTCAGGGTCCAAGCCAGTGGGAGCAGAGGCTTGGCCGATATTGTTAATAGCATGATCTATATAATAGAACACTTGGGCTTCCGGAGAATTTGGGTCCAAGTGGAGTAAAGCTGAAAAATCGATTCCAAACAAAAAAATTATAGATTTGCTAAAATGAATTCTATAATCATTTTTCAATAAATTTGCCCTTTTTTAGTGTATACGTTGTCTATATATATATCATTTAGTTATAGCGGTTTGTGCAAATATTGTCATTGTGTCACAATATGAACTCAAAATCGTATAATGTATTTTGTTGGGGAAAGAATACATACGTTTAAAACAAATTATGATCCAAAAAAGAAATAGAAAATGAACAAAATAAATCTTCAAAATGAAAAGCAAATAAAATTTCGACTAACTAGCTTTCATGGTGGACTTTGAAATCAACTGTGAGTATATTAACTAATCTATATGGTGTCAAGATTTAGCATTACCTACAACAACAAACTAATCATAAGGAGAAGAAAAATGAAAAAAAAATAATAATAACACATAGTACATGCTTTTCAATTCTTATACACCGTAATTAACATAGTAAATACTAAAATATATCATTCAAAACTAATAGATTTTGTTAACAAATAACTTTCTAGATAGATCCCCCAAGTCAAAGAATCCAACTTATCACAAATACCAAAATATAAGATGCTATTTTTTTTTAGCAAACCGATTCAATTAACTTGAAAGCACTCCGATTAGGAGGAAGGGTACATCGATACACGACCAAGTTTAGCTAACGCATCGGCTAATACATTTTCCGAGCGTGGAATATGAAAAAACAAGATGGAAGTGAAGTATTTCCTAAGATGACTAATGTCATGTAGAATAGGCTTCAACTCGTTCGTCACTCAGTTCGAGTTTAGTAGAGTGATTAACGAGAGGGAATCCGAAAAACAATTAAGAATTCTAAAATCCTTATTTATAGCTGCAGTTAGAGCGGCTTTTAATGCTAACGCATATATAAGATGTTATATACATATATATCTTGAAATTAACTATAGAGAAGTGATAGTTAAAAGCCACGAACCAGGGCACTTAGCGACATTAGCAGTGACATGGCAAATGGAAGGAAGAGTGAAAGCGAGAGAATTATTGATCTGGTTCTGGATACCTAAGTCCGGATCATTCCTATCTTGTATGATCACACAAATACAATTCTTGTCGGAATTTAGAATCGTTTTGAGGCCGGAGCAACAATCCGGCGTCGGAGATTTTGCTTGTCCTTTCATGTAAGGAATACATTTGGCCATACCTAGCCGTTGTTCCTTACAAGCTTCCTTGTCTATTGACTTATCTTCTTCTCCAGTAGCAAAAACCACTATTATCGCCATTATTAAAGGCACTAGAGTAATCTTCCATGATTCCATTTTTCTTTTCTTTTTTGTTATTCTGATTTGATTTCTTTTGGTAAAGTAAATGTGAAAAAAATTGATCGCAAATGTCAATATCATTATCGTTATACGCGTAATCGTTGTTGTCTTATTATATGGCATGTTTTCTTTTTTTTTGATAACAAATTATATGGCATGTTTTATTGATCTTTTTATTGATCAAATCACATCATAGCAAAATAGGCTTAAAATTAATTAATTTATGTCTAAAAGTATTTAATTAAGCCATTTTTGTTTGTTATCAAAGTAAAGACGAAAATGTTATTCGATTAAGGTAAGCAAAACATCATACTTTATGAATTAAACTTAAGAAATTGTTTTTAAAGTCATAGATTAGAGAAAAATCAAATAAAATTCATAAAAGCATACAAGACGTAGAAAAACTGTTGCTCGAGCTCATTTTGCGTCATGCAAAAGAAAAAAAATAATAACTGCAAAAATCAACGTTACAAACTTTTCACTTTTCATACGAGGATACAAATATACAAACTTACAAAGAAATGGCTAATAACTTCGAGTCCTAGCCATTGTTTAGAGAACCTTTGAGCGTGATTTTTGCCTGGCAAAGAGGTAGTCCGGCCACTATTGTTACCATTATCGGATCCTGCGGTCGGAGACATATTGGTGGGCCCAGCGGCCGAGCCAGTTGGTGCAGAGGCTAGACCAGTTTTGTTTGAACCGTTAGCTAGTTGATAGAACACTTGGGCTTCTGGAGATTTTGGGTCCAAGTGAAGCAAAGCTGAAACCACACCCATTCCAACAAAATTATGAGTTGCAAATTTTATTCTATAATCATTTTTTCAAAACTTGTTCAGTAATTTATAATGTGTATATATATATCCAAATATTCAAACATCAAAACTTCCATGATTAAAATTTTTACTCTAGAACCAACATGGTAGATTATATAATCCTAAACAGTATAACAAACATGGTAGATTTTTTTTTTTTTTTTTTGGTCACAAAACATGGTAGATTATACTCTATTCGTTTCGTACAAAGAATAGTTTTAGAGTTATTTTTTGTTTCAAAAAGAGCGTCGTTCTACGTTTTTAAAGTAACTTTTCAAATGTTTTCCTATTTTATCTCATATAAAAAAAAAAGACTAAATTCTTTCGAATTTAAATCAAAGATATTTAATGAATAATATTAGCATGTTTTAAAATTCCTTAATCCGTGTAAAATGTGTTGTGTAACGAATGGAGTATAAACACTTAGATTTAGATTTAGTTAGCACAAACTTTCCTAAAAAAATGAACTATTCCAACTAACCAAATAGTTTTCACTAATCCAACCACAAATAGGAAATGTTAATTATATTATGAAATTCTAGAGAGTTGTGTGATTAAGGTACGAACCAGGGCACTTGGTGACATCAGCAGTAGCGTGACAAACAGAAGGAAGAGCAAGAGCCAAAGAGACATTTATCTGAAGACCCAAATCAGGATCATTCCGGTCTTGTATGATCACACAAAGACATTTCTTGTCGGTATTAAGAACTTGTTTGAGACCGGAGCAACAATCCGACGTCGGAGACTTAGCCTGTCCTTGAACGTAAGGTAGACACGTGGCCATACCTACAAGCTGTTCCGTACACTCTTCCTTGTCTTTTGCTTTATCTTCTCCGGAAGCCACCATCGTCGCCATTAGTAAAGTTGCTGCGAGTAGCACTAGACCAATATTCCTCCAATACTCCATTTCTTTTGTTTTTGGTAGTTTCACGATTTAATAATTTTCAATGATGTTGTTACGCTCGTTACGATTTATATAGCCTTTTTAGTGTTTTTTTTATTTAAGTTTCTTTTTTGTTTAATTAGAATTGTGATGATTGTATTCGCTGTCGTGTCGGGAAGCTCATGTAAGTTTTTGTTTTCCTCTAAAGTGTGAGAACATTGGATTGTTTCTTTGTGAGACTATATGTCTCGTGCATATATGGGAAGCAATGTATCTCAAATGTCAACATCATTATCTCCATAGGCTAAACTTAATTTGTTTTTGTTTTTAATCAATTTCTTTTTTTTTTTGCTAAGAATGTAAATATTTCAATTTCTTTTGTTTTCGTTTTTAATCAATTTCCAGCTTCTTTTTGGCTGGTAATTCCAATTCTTATAAGGACAATTCAATTTTTACATATACTTTACTGAATTCACCTGGTTTTGATGTTCGGATTCTTTTTTTCTCTTTTTTTTTAAATGAAAGATGTGATAAACAATAATGAGAAGAAAAATGTTAAATTTGCTTATTATTGGTGTACAAATGGCTAATGGGGATACTTTGGTTTTCATAAAGCCATTTTTTTCAAAACTCATTCGCTCAAGAACAGCTCAATATTCTTGAACAGTCTTTATATTTCTATTCAAAATGAAAACTAATCTTGTTAGGTGCATATAGAATTCATGTAAATGATAGGTTATACTCTCTCTCTTTTTTTAAAGAATGATGTGATGTTTTGGGTTTTTCACACATATTAAGACACAATAATATTTGTGTCAACTAATTATTTATTTTTATTTTTAACTTACTTTTTTGTACTTTTCTTTTTTTAGTTAATTAAAAAATTATTTAATTATTTGGTAAAACGTAAAAGTATAAAATAAAGTGTAGAAAATCAAACTTTAAAATCAAACTTTAAAAAAATAAGAAAAATTTTCAAAACATCAATTTTTAAAAAATAGAGGGAGTATAAATAGAGGGAGAAGAAGTGGAGTAGAGAATAAGTTTAAAAAAAAAAAAAAAAGTGGAGGAGAAAAGTGACCACTACAACAACCCACTGAGTGGAACATGTCGACCGGCTCAATGATTTGACTTTTTAATTTCTGTTGAGTTGACACTTGGCGCAGTCTAATCCCTTTCACACCTACAAGCGACGAATCCATAGTGTCATTTATGACATCACTTGATTCTATAGAGTTTCACTCCGGTTCTTTCCAATGGGCTTTTCCGACTTAAGAACTCATTATTTACTACCCAAGTCCTAAAATTTTAGGTTATTATTAGTTGCCAAATAATCACTACTAAATAGTCTAAATTGATAATCCACATTGAACATGTTTAGTTAATTAATTTTGTTAGGTACACTAATGATGGATAATCCTTTCGCTTGGCCTTTCTTACGATCCATGCTACATCATTTATGTAAACTTGGAGAGTATTATGAGGTATTTAGTTTGTTTCATATTCTTTGTAGCGTAAATGTTTATAGCGACTCTCTTGCGAAAAGAGTTTTAAGTATGTGATGTCTTTGTCAAGTAAGTTAAACATAATCGGGATGATTTGCCTCATGAAGTAATCATCCTACTCGTTTATTTTTTTTATTAAAGGTGTGGTGGGATAGTAGTTAAACACTTGGAGTTGGTTTTATTGTACCCATAGTTCAATCTTCTTTGGGGGAGGGATATTCTCAAAAGAGAATTGACTAAAAGCTGATTCCAGACCCATATAAATTAAGGTTTTGCCCCGAACTTCGAAGTTATAAAAATATATATATACTCATAGTTCAATCTTCTTTGGGAGGAGAAGGGACATTCTCAAGAGAGAATTGACTAAAAGTTGATTCCGGACTTATATAAATTAAGGTTTCACCCTGAACTTCGAAATTATAAAAAAATATATATATATGGCTTGTTAACCAAATGTTTTTAGAAATTGAGTATATTTTCTTTGTGATCAGAATATTCGAGGTTTTACTATTCGACTAACCTTTTAAACTAAATGTAGTTGTCGAGTAATTATCTCATTGGATTTTCTATTGAGTTTAAAGAATGACACCATTTTCAACTGATTAAATCAAAGTAGTTAGGTAATGTAATATTTGAAGGGAATCGATTCCTTCCCACCAAGGAACAACTATTTCCTAAGAGCATAATTATGGGTGGTAAATAAGGATAAATATAAGAGATTTTTAATATTATAAAATTTTTATATTTACCCAAATCATTTTTGGGTATCTAAATATAGAATCTATATTACCCATATTTAATAGGTAAATATAACAACATCTCTCTATCTCTCTCCTCTTTCTCTCTTTATTCATCAATCTCAATACAATTAATATTATAAAATTCATATATTACCTCAATCATATTTATTACATATAAACATGCTTTAAGTGAAACCAAGGAGCGTGGCCATGTGTATTTGAAAGAGACATTGTCATGTGGCCCAATTTTTTTTTGTAAAATGGTTAGAGGCCCATAATTTTATAAGACCCTCCATTAATTAAAAATAAATCAATTAACTAATGTGAAATTTAATCAAATGACTTAATTTAATTAAGAGTTATTAAAAATAACAACTAATTAGACATTTAAAAATAAACAAAGAAAATATACTCTTTTATTTTTTCTTAGTTAATTTTTTTTTTGTCTTTCTCTATAATTAACAAAAACACAACCAATTGGTAAGTAATCTCTTTGCTATAATTATGTTTATCTAACATTAGTTGTGATTATCTTATCTGATTAAGAATAACCCAAACATTATTTGAAATTTAATAAACAAAATACGATTTCTAAATCTCTAGTTTTAAATTAGAATTTATAGGTTTAAAATAACATTAGTCTTATTTTTGCTCGAATATATCACAAGAAAGATTGAGAGACATGCCTATCAAGTCTATCGAAAGAGAATTCGTTAAAGATGATGCTTTTGAAAATTTAGTTAATGATTTTGTTGCAAAAAGAGGAAATTGTTTTAGAAATAGTAATTTTGTTTTTCTTACTAAATTATTATTATTTTTATATAAATTGTGGCAATTTTTTAAGAATTAGTCTTGCCTCCGGCCTTTATATGTCTTGCAACGGCTCTGGTGAAACCACTATCCCACCATTTGGTTACACAAATTGAAACTTACCCTTCCGAATCACATTTTATCACAATCAGTGCTCATTTTTGTTTGGTAACTATGCCTTATAGAAGAAATCAAGAAACCAGTTTTTGGTTCATAATAATTATTTTGTTGCATGCATAAAATACTTTATACAATTTCTTTTTACATAGATTGTATAACTTATTTTATGGCCCATAGATATATATACGGCCCAAAAGAGTAAACTTGTTTTAACATGCCCAATATGATTTACAGATTCTTATCTTCTTCACCGACTCAACAGCTACACGCCAATATATAATATCTACTCAGATATTTTGAAAAACAACAAACGGAAAAAGAAAAAGAAAATACAGAGAGAAAAATGGGAGTAGTAACGATCGACGGCTCAACGGTACGATCCTTCGTCGCCGACGAAGAACAGTTCAAAAAAAGCGTCGACGAGCGATTCTCAGCTCTAGATCTAAATAACGACGGCGTTTTATCGCGTTCTGAGCTACGAAAAGCGTTTGAATCGATGCGGTTATTGGAATCACACTTCGGCGTCGATGTTGTGACTCCTCAGGAGGATTTGAAGAAACTTTACGATTCGATTTTCGAGAAATTCGACACGGATCGAAGCGGTACGGTGGATTCGGAGGAGTTTAGATCGGAGATGAAGAAGATCGTGCTTGCGATTGCTGATGGGCTTGGATCGTGTCCGATGACGATGGTTTTAGATGATGATGAAGGTAATTTGTTGAAGCAAGCTGCGGATCTGGAAGCTTCTAAGCTTGAGAAGAAGGCTTAGTGATGATTTTGTGATGTTTTTTTGTTTGTTTGTGTGAAGTTTGAAATAAGTAATAAAGAGTTTGAAACTTGTGAGATTTTTGAATTTGTGATGTAAAAGTTTGAGATTTCAAAATTTGGAAAATTTGTGTTGAAGAAATAAAAAAGATTCGTCGCCTGAGAGATTCGAACTCTCGCGGGGAAACCCCATGTACTTAGCAGGCACACGCCTTAACCACTCGGCCAAAGCGACTTTTTGATTGTTTAATTGGAATTAGATTCTTAACCAAACGAGATGAAATATAGCTCATACGTAACACAAACCTATATACTAGTATGTGTTAAGAAGTTTATTTTTGATGATTGTTTTTTTTAAAGTGACAATTGCGGTAATGTTTAGTAACAAATGTTTTTAGTTATGCTATAGTATATAGATAAGGTAATCAAACAATATCTGTAAAACAAAAAGATTCAAAAAAATACACGTTTTGTTTCAACATTTGTGTAGTTTTACTAGCCTTTGTTAATTAAAGATGTGGATAATTACATGCAAGACTTTGATCGAGGATTATTCAGAGAAGAAATCTGACTAGAAAGTATAAAAGATTTATTTTCGGATTTTGAAATGAAAATAAATAAATAAATCTTGACCAATATCTCTAGTCTAGTGTTTAGAACGATATTAATTGCATAGGTAACTTGTCATAAATTCAAAATCTTTAATCTGGTAGGTTGAATATGAATGTTTTTATTAACATTCTACTAGACTTTGACCGCGGCTATTAACAGATTTGTTGTGAACAGAAACTAAATCTGTTATGAAGAAGATAAACTCACGAGAGGATTTAGAATTGTAATTTCTGTTAAATGTAAAATAAAGCTTTACATGAGATTATATACAACTTAATTTATCCGGTAGAAACCGGTTAACTAAACCAAAGTAAACCAATTCTATATCTCTAATAAACCAAAGTAAACTGGCTAATCTGGAAGGTTAGCTAAGAACATTTGAATAAATTTAAGGAAATTATTTCTTAGTTAAATGGTTAATCTTTTTTTTTTTTGGACAACATTTTTTAATTAAAACTTAAGGAGTCGGTACAATACGGCCACGTAGGGCTTGTTTGGCAATAGAGTCAGCATTAACACTAGCTGCTCTTGGGATAAACTTAAAGAGAATAAAATTAAAAAATGGCAAGCATCGGGTAATGTCTTCAATCACTCAATGGATTTCATTGATGCTTGATTTGGAGTTGATTGCTTTGATTAGATTCAGAGAATCAGAGTAAAAGAATATTCGATCAATTTCCTAGTAAAAGATTTAGGAAATTTTATCTGATAACTTTCGGTAAATAAAAAATTCAATACAATTTGACCAACCTTAAGACCTAAAATAAATGCTCATAAATTTAGAATCTTGGAACAAAAGAAACTATTAAAAAAAACTTAGAGATTAAGTACAAACGTTCTCGCAATTAAAGTCAGAGATTGTTGTGACCAAAAAAAAAAAATAAAAAAAATAGAGATTGTAATAAAAACTATTCTAAAGAAAAAGCATTTAAAATCAACCACCAACTTCTTCATTGTCCTCTTCCTCCACCGTCAACACTACCGACGCTGGCGATAATCAACTGGAGCGGCGGAGTTACACGTGTCATGAATGTGACATCATCATAACGCTTCTCTAGTCATCTTCCTCTTCTTCTCCATATTGTCCTTTATGTAATCTCATTACTTCTTTTTCTTCTTCGAATCTCTTTGAAGTTGGTCTTGATGATGATTATGAAGACGAAGAGAACTCAATCCCGACCATCGAGATCTCACCTTCGATGTTGTGTTCTTCTACCTCAGACGATTCTACTTTACCATGATCTATATGTAGAGAAGATTTCGTGGTTGGAGAATCTGCTCGTAAGTTGCCATGCAACCATTTATACCATTGTGATTGCATTATTCCGTGGCTCACAAGTCACAACTCGTGCCCTCTCTGTCGATTTGAGCTCCCGGTTGCAGGTAGTGGAGACGACGGTGATGGTTTGGCCATGTGTTAGCCCTAGAGGATGACTTGGAGGAAGATATTGGAGTCACACTCGATAATGTGTACCAAAATTTCGACGGCTAAATTAAATTTTAGGGTTTGACTGATTTTATATGTTTTAGAACATTATACCAAATCACTATAGATGTACTTTGATTTTAATATACATTTTCAAATTCTACATGGTTTAACCTAATGTTAAAATGAATTTTCAGAGATGATGTATGATATGCTCAAATTAACCCTAAGAGCTACTCTTTCAAATTAAGAGATTAATGCAGTATTTAGGGATCGAAATCCACAGGGAATCAAGATAAACACAATAGATTAATAGACTCATATTAAGCTAGGCAGATTAAAATGAGAGCAAGTAAGCAGACAATTAAAACGGTTGCAAAACAATTAAGAGAAAACGCTAGGCACTGGAAAATCTCCAGTGAATCAGAATTGCAGATATGATAAGATAGTTATGAATATTAAAGCACAGTTCCTGAACATGAACACGAATATAAAACTAATCAACTTTCGTTGCAGAAGTTATCTATGATTAAATCCTAGCAAACCAAATTTCTTTGCGAGTTCTATAAATTTAATCAAGCATTAAAGTTCAAGTTCAATTGTTCACAAAACCCTAAACCAAATTTCTTTGCGAAAATGAATTTTGCTCATCAAAGACTAGTTCAGACAAATCAATAAAACTTTCGTTTCTATTAATTAACCCTAGATCAGATTTCAGTTCGCGAGGCTAAAATCAGCAATATCCACAAGTCAAGATGAAGAACATTCTAATGATATTATCCTAACAAGAAATCAGATCTAGCAATTCATCAAACACTTTTGAAATCCCTAAACCTAACAAGAGAATTACTCAGACATATCGAATGAAGAAAACATGATTTTATTAAAAGATATCTCTAAGAATTCGATAAAATAAAGCATAAGCCTAAACAATGGCTTGGAAAACGTATATATCTAGGTCCTAAACCGACCAGAACATAAAAGTAAACATATGAGACTTTTGGGCTTTGAACGGACTTCTTCGAAATCGGGCTTTTTTCATGAACGAACAGGGTGTCGATCGACACCCATAGATGGTGTCGATCGACACCAACTCTGGATTTCCAATCCGACTTCAACTTTTCGGCACTTCCTTTCGCAAAGCTCCAAAAGTTCCAGTAAACATCTTTCCTGCTCCAATCGTCCATGTACCTATAAAGACTCTAAAACAATACCAAAACATAACAAAGACTCTAGATATTGGACTTATATCATGGCTTAAACTGGGTAAAAACCATGATATATCAATGTACCTTCTTAAAAATATAAATCTTGATGTAATTAGTTTTCTCCTTACACATTGCATGAAAAAAGAAAATGGTACCAGAGGCTATTAGTGTAACACCCGGTTTTTTTTTTTTAAAGCGGAAATTCTCATAAAATAGTTCATTTAATAATAATAATAATAATAAATCATCAAATCAAATCAATTCCAGGAAAATCATAAAAAAATAAATCTAGCAACCTAACCGGGTTTACTAGAACTAGAAACATAAAACACAACCGTCCTAATCATCCTCTCCCTAATACCATGATCCCGCGGTCACACTTTTCCTTTTTCCTTACCTGCAACACAATTAGGAAAAACGAGTTGCGTAAGTATTAATAAATACTTAGTGAGAACGTCTACAGGCTAAACACGATTAGCCGAACAACAATTAACAATAGATTAAAAAGTATTTAAATCAGAAATCACAGGGTGTCGATCGACACGTCACACGGTGTCGATCGACACGTCACACGGTGTCGATCGACACGAGGTTTTTCTTTCCGAGACCAAAAAGCGTAAAACACACGAACACACGATTTCAACTCAACATCACACGAAACCATCACGTCAACACCCAGGAAAAACCATTCATAAGTATCCAAACATCAACACGAATCGCTACTCACCTTAAAAAAATGGTTTGAACAAAGAACCTGACCGAAACAGAGGAGAATAACTCGCGACTCCCTTCTCAAAATCGAGTTCTGAAAACTGATCTGGAAACTAGACACCGAGAGCTTTCCAACGGTGTATAGAACGACTCCTAAATCCAAACAGATCGACGGGAAAACAGCCCGCAATCTCGCTAATCGAAACAGGAAAAACAGAGGTTTCAGAACCATCACCCTGAAATCAAACGAACACAGAGAACGGATATTACCTTCAAATCAGGATCCGAAGCCCAATCCAGAAACTAGACAGAGAGAGCTTTCCAACGGCACCAAGCTAGTCCTCTGATTCTCTATGAAACGCCGGGAAAACACTTCCCAAGGAGGCTGATTGAATCCCGAGACTGCACAGACCTCTTATGGAAAAACAATCATAACTCACAAACTACAACTCCAAAAGCCAATCGGATTTTTCCTATAGAAAGCTAAGAGGAAGGAGAACAAACCTACGAAAAAATCACGTCGATCAGACTCGATTAGGTCGACCGTTCTTCACTTCTACCGAGACAGACGAACCTGTCTTCTCTTCCTCTCAAACTCCTCTCTCTCAAACTCTTTCTCCTTCACACAAAGCCACGAAAAAACCTATTTCTTTCTGCCTCACGCGGCCACAAATCCAAAAGGACTTAAATACGAAAACCCTAGGGTTTCTCCATCAAACCGAGCTAAACCGGACGATTAAAACTTAACCGAACCGATCGCAGAATTTGGTGTCGATCGACACCCTCCCTTGGTGTCGATCGACACCCCTACCAAAAAATCTAATTTTTGGTTTTTGGATGTTACAATTAGGTTCAAGTAGCCCAAATGTTGATCCACATATGAGAAGAGAACCAGCTAGTGTTAATAAACAAAATTTCTAAATGATTATTTTTTTCTCATAATTAAAAACAGAAAGTCACTTATACAACACATTGGACATGTATATTTGAATGAAAATAATTATTGAACTCCACTCTCTCTAAATATTTAATCGATGGATATGATATGATTTCTAATTCATCACATTGGACATAGAGTTTGCATAGATTTTTTTTTCAACAGTTTGCAAAGAACAAGTCTCCTAGTCCGCGTAATGGCATTAACTAATGACTACAAAGATTTTTCCTCATATTTTATGTTAATCACCTATTCAAAAAACAATACAGCTATTTATTATCTGCACAAATGTATATCGAATCTCTTAGCCAAACGCACCAAAACCATGGTTTGCCTTAATTTATTGATGGATTTAAATAAGCTTTGACTTTTAAATCGATTGACATTAATGTAAATAGAATAACTATCAATTCTGAAAACTAATATGACCTCTCCCTATGATCATAAGCTATATTAATTAAACAAAGTCAAAACTAAAAACCACCAAATAGTGGCATTGATCAAGTAAAAGCACTTCACACTTGCACCAAAGCTACAAGTACAACGAAAGATGGACCATGGGTTAGATTGGTTACCTCAGTTGTAATTATGGAGCGGTTTAATCGCCTAGTAGTTACCATTCGAACGAGCGATTGGAGTGAGCGATTGAAACGTGTTTATTTGACGAAAAGAGATGGTTGAAATTAAACGAGATTTTGAAACGACGTAAGTTATGGGCGATTGAAATAGTTTTACCACATTTGAACAGGTGATTGATATATTTATTCAATTCATGAGGATAAAATTATAGGTGGGTGTTTATTATTTTGTTGTTTTGTATTTTTTTAGTACATGAGTTCATGCATTGGATTGACACACGACACACATGCATGAGTATCATCTAAAATTACGGTATAGTTTTAGAGGTAGGGTTTGGATTTTGGGGTTTATTGTTTATTTTTGAATGTTGAAATTAATTTTAATTTTGTGGTATTTTTGGAACTTTTAAAAATTAGTGGTATTTTTGGAACTTTTAGTGGTATTTTTGAAAATCTTGAAAATTAATGGTATTTTAGAAAATAAACTTAAATGTGTGGTATTTTTGAGAATTGACCATATATATACTTTTAAATCATATAACTAACATTTTATTACATAATTTTATTTAGTTAAACTATTCAACCGCTATAGTGCTACCAATCAAACTTATATTTCAATCGCTCTCCGTTACCGAACCGCTTTCTTTAACCATTGTATTTAACCGCCTTCTTTCAAACGAACTTCAGGACAACCGCTCGAAAAGTTTTAACCACCCTGTTTAAACGGGGTGACCAATCTGACCCCATATGTGGTTGGTACACTTCAAGAAATTGTTTTTGTCTAAAATTATTTGTAGTATTGTAGAGAATGATGAGGAATTATATGTTGTAATTTTTTATAACGAGCCAGAAAAATAATATACATATCGGTGGGTAAGTTTTCTAATACATCTGTTATAGTATTAAAAAAGGTTTTTCTAATACATCTCGATAGAACTCGAATTTCATCAATCCGACTCTCCATATGATCTATAATACTTTTTTGAGATAAAAATAATCACAAGTTACGTATAGTATACAATGGAAAGTCAACTGAAGTTAAGTCCACCGTGTCGCTCTTGTTTGCTTCATTGGCAAAACAAAAGTCAACTAATATTTTATGTAGTTGTGTAGGTATGTATGTATGTATGATTTTATTTGTTGGTAAAAATATTTTTTTCGTGCGTCTGCATCTCTGTGGAAATATTTATACAATTTAATAAATTAAAAGAATAAACCAAGGAGAAAACATTTTTTGTTTGTTTTCTAAGCACACCATGACATATATATCTGCGTGACTGCGTCGACACCTCAGACATGTGTACATGGCTAAATACATAGAGATAAAAATTAGTGAGATGCACATTACAAAGTATCTAAGTGGGTTTAGTTTAATTGGTTAGATGGTATAATTGTGTTTTCGTTTTGATCAAGTCTGAATTCAAACTAAATAAGGCTATGTGAAAATAATGATCTGAGTCTAGTGAAAACTCCACGTTTATTACCTTTGTTTGATAATAAATCTATGCAAGATATAGAAAGCATCATCAAACCAGCAATTAACTTAAAATTAGGGTTGAATTAGGTCGGTTTTCAAGTGACAGTTTCCTGACTCAGATTTTGACCCCACAAAATAAAGAAATCAATATCAAATTTGCATAAGATTTTGATTTCCATCTACTAATATTGTTAAAAGTTAAATTCCACAGACGATGTCATTAGCAAAAGGAATATTGGCAGACTATTAGTATTAATCATTTGAACATGTAGACACGCCCAATATCATAGGCTATACAAGAATGAATGACACTTGTGAACAAATGTACATGTTTATTAAACAGAAACAGCGTCATAATTAATTAGTTTTCTACTAGGACTATAGGGGGAAAAAAAAACCCAAGAAAAGAACAAACATGTCGACAATTAACACTTCCCACACCAAAAAAAAAAAAAAAAAAAAAAAAATTGTAACCAAATATATATGGTTCACGGCTTCACGCTATGTATGGTTATATGTACTTATATCATAATACTATAGATTAGATTTTTTGTTAGTTGGTTAATCATAAATCATACACACATTATTTTATTTCCGGCTGTAAAAAAAGGAAACACGTAAAAATGTTCCATGTAAAATAATATGATATATACACTTGAAAACTTTATTTAAATCAAGTTGTTGCTGTGTATGTCATGGAGGGCAAGTCCATCGCTAGCTGTTTCGTCCTACACCTTCTTTATCATTTTCATATTCAAGTTAGTTATTAGAATAATGTTTTTTTTTTTTTTGAGAAATAGTTTAATGTTTTTGACTAACCAACAATCCCTATATTTTAAAATTTATAATAACTATCTATATACACAATCACTCAACCGCCGCAGTATTATTCCACGACACACCAATAATTTTGTTCAAAAATACACATCTAAAAAAAAAAAAATTCTCAATCCTTTCTAATTTGTTCTTTTTGGGTTTCTATCTTTGAATGGTTAGAGAATCAATGGAGATTTCTCAATATCATCAAAGTTTCAATGAAGGTTCAAGTTCTAGGGTTTCCATGAACAAGAACTCACAAGTAATATCCAAGATCAAGCCTAAGATTCGTATAATCCATATATTCGCACCGGAGGTCATCAAGACCGATGTCAAGAACTTCCGTTCACTTGTCCAGAGTCTCACTGGAAAACCGGCTCCTGGAGAGGCTAAAACCGGTAAAAGAAGAGCCAAACCGGGAATTCCGACGTCTCAAGAACCGGTTTGTGGAGATCATCAGCAGGTTAACAGGCTCTCGGGTGGTTTTACCGGTTTATTAACAAATGGAGGAAACCATCAAGTGAAAGAAGAATGGGGATCAGGTGATCAAAGTACTTCGAACACAAACACTTACTTTGATCTAGAAGGTTTGATTCAAGATGTTGGAGAAGATTATTTCTCTTCTTTTCCTATAAGATCTTCTTCTTCTTCACAAGTCGAAGGTTTCATCTACAACAACAACAACAACGACGACGATACAAAGGGACATAATTCGTCCTAATTAACAAGATTTTTATTTATAGGGTTCTTCTTGTTCTACAAAAGAATGAGATCATGGTTTTTCTGGGGAAGAAAGGCAAAGAAGTTGTATATATACTTCTAAAATTTTAATTTGATGAGAAATTTAAACTTTTGGTGGAATGACTTCGACAAGGTTTGTAATGAAGAGTTTAATTTTTGTGCAGCCCTTCTTGGAGAAATGACTGTATCTAATTGAGAGGACAGAAAACCCTAGTTGTTTTGATTTGTAACTTTCATTGATGTGCTAATATTGGATGTGTAGTAATTCTTTGGTGTGTTTGTGTGAATGATTTTGGCTGTATTTTTTTGGGAGAATTTGAATGATAATTAAAACAAAGATTGACTAGTATCCGATTGTCTAATGGTTAAACTACATTTACACAAACAGAATAAAAATGTAAGGAATAAAATTTTTGGTTCTTAATTACTCTAGATATTCAACAATCCACCACGGACCACTAAATCACATAGTATATCTTTAATTCTTAAACCCAAATCACAAACATTAGTAATCATTGTTCTCTCTGCCTCCAAATCCAACTTTCGTGTCTCTTTTTATCTTTTTTTGATTTTTTATACTATTGAAATGTTTCTTTTTTCTTTACAAAACGGAACTAACACCAAGCAAATTTAAATCCAACCCTTTGAAACTCCTATAGAGTGAAAGTGAGCAACCACGTCTTTTTAGCCTACTTATAAGTATTGTAGCTAGCAATACGACATAACTATACATGTTACATAACTATACATGTATATCAAGAGTCTAAATAGAAAGTGGTATTCTCATTGATCGGGTCTTTATAAGACTATGTCCAATTATCCCAACTCCCAAGGGCTAGGCCAAACTAATTAAGGACTATAAACTAAATTAAAAATTCGCCTAACACTACAAGAAAACAAGGCATTTTCCGACGGAAAACAATGCCGTCGGAAAATCCGTCGGACATTTGCGTCGGATTTCGGACGGAATTCCGACGGAATGCGTTTTTAAAAATTAAAAAAAAAAAAAAACAAATTCCCGACGGAATTGTGACGGAATTTTTTTTTAATTATTTTTAATTAATTTTTATTACTTCCGTCATAATTCCGTCACAATTTCCGACGGAATTATGACGGAAGTAATAAAAATTAATTAAAAATAATTAAAAAAAAATTCCGTCACAATTCCGTCGGAATTCCCGACGGAATTATGACGGATACCGTATACCGTATACCATATACGGAATATGAGGTATACGGTATACGGTATCCGTCACAAATCCGTCGGAAATTGTGACGGAGTTGTGACGGAAGTAATAAAAATTAATTAAAAACAATTTCCGTCACAATGCCGTCGGAAATTCCGACGGAATTATGACGGATACCGTATACCGTATACGATATACGGAATACCGTAATTATTTTTAATTAATTTTTATTACTTCCGTCACAACTCCGTCACAATTTCCGACGGATTTGTGACGGAATTTGTTTTTTTTTTTTTTTTAAATTTTATTGAATTTTAATTAATAAATTTAGGGATTTTGACGGCTTCCCGACGGAGTTTCGACGGATTGCGTTTTTTAAAAACAAAAAAAAATTCCCGCCTATGTTTTGGCGGTATAAAATTAGGGTATAATCCGTCGGAATACCGACGGATTTCCGACGGATTTTATCCTAATTTTATACACATTTTCTTATAAGAAGAAGAAGGAGAAGAAAGAAGGAAGAAAGAAGGAAGAAAGAAGAAAGAAGAGAGAAGAAGAAGAAGAGAGAAGAAGAAAGAAGAATTAAAGAAGAAAGAAGGAAGAAGAAGAAGAAGAAGAAGAAGAAAGAAGAAAGAAGAAGAAGAGAGAAGAAGAATTAAAGAAGAAAGAAGGAAGAAGAAGAAAGAAGAAGAAGAAGAAGAAGAAGAAGAAGAAGAAGAAGAGAAGAGAAGAAGAAGAAGAAGAAGAAGAAGAAAGAGGAAGAAGAAGAAGAAGAGAGAAGAAGAATTAAAGAAGAAAGAAGGAAGAAGAAGAAGAAGAAGAAGAAGAAGAAGAAGAAGAAGAAAGAAGATTCACGGGCCGGATTTCTCCGGCGGAAATTTTCCGGCCGGTCGCCGGAGAATTTCCGCCGGAGAATTTTTTTTTAAAAAAATTGAAAATCCGACGGTATATCGACGGATATGATATCCGTATACGGTATACTGTATTCGTATACGATATACTGTATCCGCATACTGTATTTGTATACGGGATCGGAGTCCGTCGGTAATCCGTCACAATTCCGTCGGAATTCATATTTATGACGGATTTCCGACGGAATTTTTTTTTTTAAAATCCGTCATAATTCCGTCGGAATTCCGTCTAGATTTCCGACGGAATTATGACGGAAAACTATTTCCGATGCGATAGAACCGACCGGCCAAAACCGTCAGAATACCGTCGGAAAAGGGTCTTTTCCAACGGATTTCCGACGGTTTTGGCCGTCGGAAATAGCCCTGTTTTCTTGTAGTGTAAACGAAATTACTCGTTGTGTTAAGAGAACGTGTAAATTAACATTGGTAAGCTATTTGTCCAAGCTTAAGGTATACATACCGAAACAGTTCTAAATTTATAATACATGGTAACTAATCGATAATTAGATCTTAGTGTGTACGCAAATTTTAGTTATAGTTTGATTAGTCTAATTTTCCAGGCGTTATGATTCATTTTTCAATGTTCTAACTAGTTTGGTTGCATAAAACCGACTGAATAAAGAAAATTTCAAACCTGACTTTTCTAGGTTTGGAAACGGTCCGGCCTCATAACTATTTATTTTTTCGTCTTAAGCTCATAATTATTTTAACCAAAAATAATAATAAGTATGACTTTTAACAATATAATACAAGCTTGATAAATTAATAAATTCTTCTAATTTTAGTATATAGTTTTGATACAATTAACATGTTTATAAATTAACAACTGTTGTCCAGATATTATTAACTTTTAGAAATTTCACCGTATAAATGCAAAATAAATTGACCTGAACCGCGTAGAACCGCCACCGGTACAGATCCAACAATCCGTTGACCATCTCATCTAAGCCAAATTAATCCGGCTTGGTTTTTACAAAAGGCCAAAACTGAGTCAAATTAACCTCTTAAAAGTTTGGTTTAATTCCGGTTTACTATAATAATTCTATGTCCCGGTTTAGTTTGGTTTGCCTTCTAAAAGTTCTCGAAGGTCAAAATTGGAATTAATAAATTATAATCCAGCTACTGTCATTTGCGAAAGCACTAAAATGTAATTTGCTCGTCTTTTCGCCATTTATATACATCTGGGAATTCGTCATCACACGCAGCAATAAACTTTCAACAATCGTCTCTTTTCCTCTCTTCTCGATCGCCGTCAAGCTCACCAAATCTCTCTGGTATGTTCTTTCCGATGATTCTCCTTCACTTTTATTCTTCCATGATTTTCGGAGAATGTAGTCCACGGTTTTTTTTTCTGGAATCTGGAAAAAATCGCCGGAAAAAATGGATTCGCTGATCGAATCTTGAGATTTGTCGATAAACCTCTTTGTTCGTATATAGTTTCTGATTCGGTGATTGTTGATTGCTTTTGATAAGGTTTTGGTGGATACTGTCACAGGTTTTTGAAGTTTTTGGAGAATGGTGTTTTTCCGCAGCGTATCGGCCTTTACTAGGCTGAGGTCTCGCGTTGTGAGTGTTCTTCTTTAAAATTTGGCTTGAAATTATGTATTTGTTTTCGTTTGATTGATTTGCTTGATGCTAATCGATTGGTGATTGGATCTATATAACCAGGGGCAACAATCGTCGCTCAGCAATTCGGTTAGATGGCTTCAAATGCAGAGTTCTACTGAACTGGTAAATTATCTCCTTTGTTTCATGTTAATGCATGTGATCTTGTAGCTTCCAGATTTTATCCAAATGCTTAGTAACCTGAAATGGAAATTTTGGTTTTATTCATTTTGTTTAAATGGTGTTGATGCAGGACCTGAAGTCGCAGCTGCAGGAGTTGATTCCGGAGCAGCAGGTAAGTTTTGACTCCATTTACATGAAATGAAATTTTTTGATGTTGACGTTTTGTTTTCACTGAATTGGTTTATTGTGGTTACATTGGTTGAGATTGTTTCTAAATTTTGCAAAGTGAATCTCTTTTGCTTTCCCTTTTTTCCTCATAAGATTTCCAATTTCAGGATCGTTTGAAGAAATTGAAGTCAGAACATGGGAAGGTCCAACTGGGAAACATCACTGTTGATATGGTAGAAACATGATGTTTCACGCATTTGGTTTGGTTTGTTTGTATGAGCCTTCCCTTGAATAACTCATTTTATCCTCCTCTAAATATAGGTCATTGGTGGGATGAGAGGGATGACTGGTCTGCTCTGGGAAACTTCATTGCTTGACCCGGAAGAGGTATTGATTACTCTTTGTATATAGTTACAAATGCTTGGTTAGATCTTAGATATATAATATATCGAATGCTCTTCCTTCCCATTCAAAGGCTGTTATTGCAACTATTTTATCATTTCTTTCAGGGAATACGCTTTAGGGGCTTGTCGATTCCTGAGTGTCAGAAAGTATTACCTGCTGCCCAGTCTGGAGGAGAACCATTGCCTGAGGGTCTTCTGTGGCTTCTTTTAACTGGAAAGGTGCGCCTTTTCTGTACATTTTTTTTAAGTTGGTCACGGGCATGTCCAGATGATTAGTGTCCATCATTATAATTTTCTTTTTCACCCCTTTTTCGTATAGGTACCTAGCAAAGAGCAAGTTGAAGCACTGTCAAAAGACTTGGCAAACCGTGCAGCTGTGCCAGGTTTGGCTGTTCACCTTCTGGCTCGGTTTATTTGTTCATCCAAATTTGTTAGTCATTAATGTTCTAAAGAAATTGTTTAACAGAAATGAAAAATATTTGTAGTTTTCATGTTACACTTTTACCTATTCTTGACTTCAATTCTATTTTATGCAGATTATGTGTACAATGCCATCGATGCCCTGCCTTCCACAGCTCATCCAATGACTCAATTTGCTAGCGGTGTTATGGCCCTGCAGGTGTGGATCTCTAAAATCCCATTGTTGTTTGCTTGTTCTTGTTGTGGTATCTGTTAAAAATGATCAATTTTCAGCAAAATTACTTTTCCTGATATCCAGGTGCAAAGTGAGTTCCAAAAGGCATATGAGAGTGGAATTCACAAGTCAAAGTAAGTGTTTGGAGTTTCATTTAGTTCTCGATAGCATATCATATTTTAGCATGCATCATAACAAAGATCTTTCTGTCCAGGTTCTGGGATCCAACATACGAGGATTGCCTCAACCTGATTGCTCGTGTTCCTGTTGTAGCTGCATATGTTTATCGGAGGTTAGTGAAGACTAGTATTTTTGTATGCTTTCTCACGCTTCTTGCAGCTTCTGGTTTTAGGCACTGATTGTGTATCCTTTATAGGAAAATATGTCATCCGCTGTTTTAGTTTCGTATTTACCTTTCCACGAAATCAATGCAGGATGTATAAGAATGGTGATTCCGTTCCCTCAGATAAATCTTTGGATTATGGTGCAAATTTTTCTCACATGTTGGGATTTGATGACGAAAAGATGAAAGAACTCATGAGGCTTTACATCACTATCCACAGGTCTGTATTAATTTCTTTATCCATACATGTCTCCTAACTATTTTCTTGTCATTATTACATTTTCATGATTTACAAATGTAAGCATGATAATTTCTATTTTATACTGGTTCTTGGTTTTAGTGATCATGAAGGTGGAAACGTTAGTGCTCACACTGGTCACCTGGTATGTATGCTCATAGTCTTTCTATGTCAACTGTGAATTTTTATGGTACCTTATGGACATTTCAGATAGTTTATCTTTTGCTAATGATACTTGTCTATCTAGGTCGGTAGTGCACTTTCAGACCCATATCTGTCATTCGCAGCTGCATTAAACGGTTTAGCTGGGCCACTCCATGGTTTGGCTAATCAGGTATTCTCTTTTGTCTATATCCCTCGATAAATCTTGTACTGTTTCATCAGTTTCCCTGTTGTATTATACAGGAAGCTTGTGATGGTTTTTATGGTACAACCATAAACTCCAGGAATAGAATCTTAGTCATTTCTTTTTTTCTTTTGTTGCAAACAGGAAGTTTTGCTTTGGATCAAATCTGTTGTCGAGGAATGTGGTGAAGACATATCGAAAGACCAGTTGAAAGAATACGTCTGGAAAACATTAAACAGTGGCAAGGTAAAAACACAATATTCTTCCTGCTTTGTGACTACCAGCCAAACATAATACTGAATCACTAATGAAACTTTACTCCAGATGAATCATGCGAAATTGAGTGGATATCTTATTTGCTATGTGTCATAGGCTAATACTTTTACCAAATATTTAATTGACAAGGCTTGATTCGTCTACAGGTTGTTCCCGGATATGGACATGGTGTTCTTCGCAACACTGATCCAAGATATGTATGCCAAAGAGAGTTTGCCTTGAAGCATTTACCCAATGACCCTCTTTTCCAGCTGGTACTTTGCTTTTCTTCTTCTTTTTTTCTTTTGCGCCTTGTAAACTTCTAGCATTGGTTAGTGGCTAATAAAACCTTCATCTCGATAGGTGTCAAAGCTTTATGAAGTCGTGCCTCCTGTTCTCACCGAGCTTGGAAAGGTAATATTTATAATTTGTTTACCAGGGTGATCATTTCGTAGAAAGTATTGACACATTATCCGCCAATAACTCAATTGATGTCTACGTCCCATGAAAATATCAGTTTGTATGTTCTCTGAATCCTGTTATTGTTTGTTACAGGTGAAGAACCCGTGGCCAAATGTTGATGCTCACAGTGGAGTGTTGCTCAACCACTACGGTCTAACTGAAGCAAGGTAAGAAGCAGACTTCTCTTCATACCGCTGAGTCTTTAAGGCTAGTACTTATATATAACATTGCTGCGTTTTATAGGTACTACACCGTGCTCTTTGGTGTCTCAAGGAGTCTTGGTATCTGCTCTCAGGTAGATTATACGCCTTAGTTGCTACACACAAATTTAATATACGACTTGTATGCTCAGCTTTTCTCATTTGTGTTTTGGTTCAGCTAATATGGGACCGAGCTCTTGGACTACCACTCGAGAGGCCAAAGAGTGTTACGATGGACTGGCTTGATGCCCACTGTAAGAAAGCTTCATCCGCTTAAGTCACCACGAGTCCTGAGTCTTCGCATGCCACACTGAATAGCCTTTTACCTTTCTACTGACAGAAAGAAATCATTGTTCATGTAGAAAAATTATTCTTTCGAGATTTTATTTTCTTTCCCCTGATGAGGAAACACTTGCAGTGTGCAAATTTGCATTCCGGAAAACTCGTGATAATAAATAAACAGTTGTATTTCAAACTCTGCATAAATCACTGACGAAGAAACAAGATTGCAAAAGTAAAAAACTCGCGATCGAGGATTCGCGATTACGAGCTCTTCTTGTTCTTGTTGGTAGTAGTATCCTTATCAACATCATCAGCAAGAGGAGCTGTGAAGTTAAGTCTTTCCTCGGTGTTGGCAGTGATAACCGGCAACCAAACATCGGCTGTGCCGCTAAGAAGCGACTGAACTTGAGGATCAGAAGCAATAGCTGATGAAATCATCTCATCAACATCATCTAATTTAGCTGATAACTTATCCAATTCCTTAGCTATCTCCACCTAATAAAAACACACACACAAAATACCTTGATATATATATATATATATATATATATATATATATATGTGTATCAAAATTGGAGATATATGAACAAGAGAGACACACACATCATTGAGGTGTTGAGCAGACTTTGAAGGCACTTTAGTAACTTCTAAACCAAGAGCTTCGATCTTAGAACGTAGCTCAACTTCTTCTGTATTTGTCAATGATTCCACCTAATTATACATCAACACGAATTATATTCATTAACGAATCGAGGTTTTGTATATAATACGAACAAAAAGCTTCAAATTATATAACGAAATACAGAAATTTTGCCAGATGATAAAGAATTGGGGATCGAATTGAAACAAATCAAAAGTTGTGAAATCGAAAACCTGTTGAAGAAGACCCGAAAGAAGCTGGAATAGCTGCTCTTCTGGTTTACCTTCAGCCATCGAATTCTCTTTCTCTCTCTCCCCGATTTTAATCTCTTATCAAATCAAATTACTCTGATGATTCTGTTTATATGTGATGTATATAATCGTGTGAGGTTTTAATTACGCTTGATTAATTCGGTAACTTTACACATACATAACAAAAACAGACGACGGATCACATAAATCCCACGCGATGGTTTTTATTTGAGATCTCCTTCACGTGGGTTTTGACTTTTCAATAATCCCGTAAAAATGCGGACCGGCTACGTATTAAATAAAATTGATGGGGTTACTTTAATAATAAAAGAAATTCGTTTTTAGATTATACAAGAGAGAATGTAGTTGGTTTTGTGTAGGTCAATGCTTATCATCGTCTACATCATCCACATTAACCTATAAGCCGTGCTTAGTGATTCATTAGGCTTTTGCCTAGGGCCCCCGAATTATATACATATTTAAGGGTCCCCAATTATAGAATATGTGTTGTAACCTAATGGTGTAGTGTGAGTTGGTTCTATGTATCAACCAAGGTTCAAGTTCCATTATGAGAATTTTTTCTTTTTCTTTTCTAACTTTTTCTAAATTTTAGACTTAATCGAAACTTCAATTAAAAATATATATATAGATACTAAACCTAAAAAGAATCAATCACAAATAAATCTAACAATTTACAAAGATCAAATTAAAGATTCAATTAAAGATTCAATTAGTTAATTACTTATTCTTATTTTTCACTAGCACCATTCCTCCTTTCTCCATATATTTTCTCTATCTTCACTTGGTAACTATTAAATCACTTTCTTCTTTAATTTTAATTATACTTTATTTTCTTTTGATTTTTTATTTTCAACATTAACGAACACTAAACTACAAGATAAACAATAATATCATAATAGATCTCGATAAATGTTTTACTAGTAATGATTTGATATATTTTTATTTTAATCTATTTAGATTTACAAATATGCCAACAAGATCGTATCCGTCCCATATTAAATGGCCTGATTATTATATCTAAAAAAAATTAGCTAAGAATTTAAACTATATAAACATAGACTTATGGTGAAAAACTTTATTGAAAAAAATGAAAAAGGATTATATCTTACAATTTTTAAATTATCCTTTACGGTTTTATTTTTGAATATTTTTGTTAGTTTTGAAAATAAATTTTAAGAATGTTTCATTTTTTATTTCGCCTAAAACCCCTATAAAGCTGAGCACGACACTGCCTATACTCTATATACTCAACTCAACTCTTTTGTAATATTCTAATCATATATATGAAACTTAAGTTGTCCCTCTCCAGCTGCTTGACACCTCAGCAATTTCATTTCCTCACATATTGACAAGTGGATACAATTTACGTTACCCCCAACGAAAATCAAAAAGTCTCTCTCAATCTTTTGCTCATTCTGTGCTTCAATTTCCCCCAGCGTTATTTCTTCCACTTTCTCAAGCCATACTCACAATTCACAAACACAATAATCAAAAACACAACAAGCTCTACAGAGATCTCATTAATTTACAAACTATTTTCTCAAAGTTTATGAAGGTTCAATGGTTCATCAACCCTAACTCCAATGAAATTGCCGACGAAGATATTGTCAAATTATTTTGGGATGTGGAAATGTGTATGGTTGCGAACTCTGTTCGTGGTGAGTTCAGAGGGCATACCTCCATAAAGAATTGTTAAGTTTTTGACGATTTCAGTTCTGAAATTCTTCCCCTTCTTGCCTTTTCGTCTTCATATTCAAAGAATGCTAGATAAAAAAAGGCATAAATAATTGAGCTCTTTTTTAAGTTTCCCTGGTTATCGGTTTGCAATAATTGTTTTCTTAGATAAATTGGGGGATCCAAATCTCTGTGTGATTGGGAAAATAGGGTAAATTGTTTGAGATTTGGTTTTTTTGAATTACATTTTGGTTATATCTGGCTTTCATCTCTGGGATTTTTCGTCTCCATCCTGATCTCCAAGACATTGGCATTGTCTTTGCACGTCGAAATTCTCTCTTCCAGTGTTTTTTTTCTCGGTTTCAAGGTCAGTGATGATTGTTCTAACCGATTTTGATCTTCTCTTCACCTCTGATTGTAGCTTTCAATCTCTTCCTCTGATGTCGCCATGATTGTTAAGGGGTCGTAGTGGAGACTCCTCGCTATCTCTCTAGGGCTTCAACCCTTCAATTTGATAAACTTCGGCTCGAGATTGAATCTGCGAGGTCGTATACAAATGGGTTATCATTTGCGAGGACTTTTTTGAGGTTTCGAATGAAGTCAAGTAAATTGCATTCTCGGTATTCTCATGTCTCGATGTGATTACAAATTTTGAAACCGGGAAAAATAACGAATGGGTGGTTCTTGCGAATTGGCATCGAGTTAGTTAAGGCTCCTAAACACCAGAGGAAGCGTCAATAGGTAGTTCTGGTGACTCCCAAATGGTCAATTGTATGGATGGAAGTTGTACATGAGGCTTTAAGTAATGAGCCTTGAAGACAAAATAATTGACCAGTGGTTCCAATATTCTGGTTCAAAGTATCAGTAAAGAACTCGAAATTTGGGAATACGAAAGAAGTTAGATGATTTGTGATAAGCTATTTTCTTATTTCGTTTGGTGAACAAATTGCAACATAGACATCTTCTATGCATTTGACTGGGGAAGAAGATGATGATGACATTCAAAGGTTAGTCACTTTGAGGCCAACGCTGGTTTTGCTAAGTATGTATGTATGTTTTTTTTTTTTTTTTTTAATTCTTCAATTTTATACGTTTATATTATAATGACTAGAAATATCTTTGGTCAAGCTTAGAGCACAAGGGATAGTGATTGCTCTGCTGCAAAATACGGGTCCAATTTTTATAAAACCCTTTCTCCCAAATACCAACCTCCAACACCAAAAAAAATCTCATATAACCCCATAATCCTTACTAAACTGGTAAATTACTAAAATAACCTCAAATTAATAATTAAAAAGAAAAAAAAAACGACGCCATCATCCCGATCTTCTTCGCCGCCGACACCGATTCTCAATCTCCGGCGGGTCTCACCATCACCAATCTGAAGCACATTTGGTCAATTGAAGCCCAATCGGATCTTCTTCTTCTTCTTCTTCTTCTTCTTCTCGTGGTCGGCGACATCACCATTGATCCGACCATCAACATTGATCCCGAAGCACATTTGTTCAATTAAAGCCCAATCCGCCATTGAATTCAATTGAGGTGCGTTCTACTATGTTATAGCTTTAGTATAACCAGCTTTAGTAGCTCGGATAGTAATGCAAGTTGGGGAATCCGCAAGTTGGAAGAACTGGGTTCTACTAGTGATTACAAGCATAATCAGTATAACCAGGATACGTAGTATTACCGGTTTTAGCTAGTATTACCAATATAACTAGCATACGTAGTATTACCAGTATAATCAGTATAACAAGCATACGTAGTATTACCAATATTACCTGTATAACCCGCATACGTAGTTTTACCAGTTTTACCAGTATAACTAGCATACGTAGTATTACCAATAGAACCAGTATTACCAGTATAACCAGCATATGTAGTTTTACCAGTATTACCAGTAGTTTTACCAGTTTTACTTAGTATTACCAGTGTAACATTTACCATTTTTGCAGGAGACAATGAGCACAAGCATATATTTTGATTACGGAGGACATTATGTCAAGAACAAAGATGGGGATGAATGGATTTCAGCAGAAGATCGCATGTACCCACTATTGTTCAAGAGTTTATCTGTGGAGGAGATTAGTTATTCGATGTTACTGGAAGGTGTATGCAAGAAAGGTGGGATAAATTCATCTACGGCAGAGCTGAAATTGAGTTTCATACCATTAGACACGAGACCTTTGAGGAAATCATATATCGTCGATGATGATGACGTTTATGTTTATCTAACGTCGATGGATGAAAATAAATGTAAAAGTATATTGCATGTGGAGAAATGTCTAGTTTCAAGAAGGAATCAGTTGGAGAAGGGGAAGAGTCTAGGTTCAGGTAGAGAGGAAGGTAGTTCAGTTGGTTGGAATTACGAGGAAGGGGTTCCTAGAGGTTGTGGCAATCATGGTGCTCTTACTCTTTACGAAACACCATTAGAAGAACAGTATGAGGCCGTGTATAATGATGGCCGTGACGAGACTGAATCTTCAAGTGATGATGAAGATAACGGAATGGATTACTCTTCGGATAGGAGTATGGATAACAATACGGAGCATGAATATATTCCAGGTGATGAGGAAGGAATGGATCAGTTTGGTCAGAGATGGGAAGATGGTTTGGATTTGAAAGAAGGTGAAGAATTCAATAATAGGAAGGAAGTGAAAGCTTTTGTTGAGAGAGGTGCGCATAAAAGTTGTCTTGCCTTCACAACAGTCAAGAGTGAGAGAGATAGATATGTGAAATGTCGTCAACATAGACAAGGATGTGAATGGTATTTACGGACTACGAAGGTGAAGAATTCAGAGTGCTTTCGTGTACAAGTATACAAAAGGTGACATACATGCTCTCGGGCTAGTGCTACTACAAGCAGCGAGAGTAGAAACCGTGCCACAGCAGGATTAGTTGCTGGTCTTTTGAGAGAAGACTATCCAGGTATAATGCAGACTCCTAGTGCTAAACATCTCATGGGTTTGGTTCAAAGAAAATTTGGTGTCGCACCGTCATATAGTACCTGTTGGAGGGGAAGGTATATTGCTGCTAATGAGTTGCGTGGTGATCCAGAAGAAAGTTACAATCAGTTGTACTCTTATTTGCATATGCTAGAGAAAGCGAATCTTGGAACAATCACAAATGTTGAGTTGGATAAGGAAGGAAGGTTCAAGTATGTATTCATCGCACTAGAAGCTTGTATTGAAGGGTTTAAATCGATGAGGAAAGTTCTCATTGTGGATTCCACTTTTTTGAAGACTTGTTACGGTGGTGTGCTAATGATTGTTACAGCTCAGGATCCTAATCATCACACTTATCCGATTGCATTTGCTGTAACGGATGGTGAAAATGATTTGAGTTGGAATTGGTTTTTCACGACTCTGAAAAACGCTATTAAGGATGAGAAGGAGAAGGAGCTGGTATTTGTGAGTGATAGAAACACAAGCCTCATTAAGGCAGTGCGTGAGGTGTACCCCGAGTCTACACATGGGTATTGTATCTTCCACTTGTCCCAAAACGTAAGGCTAAAAGTTTCGCACGTCAACAAAGAAGTAGTTGCAGAAACATTCAGGGAAATTGCTCAGATTTATACAGAGCATGAGTTCCTAAGAAGGTATGATGATTTTAGAAGACGATATCCTAAAGCAGCGGAATATCTAGATAAAAGCGTTGAGGTGTCAAAATGGGCGAGATGCTATTTTCCCGGAGCAAGGTACAACATAGACACAAATAATTGTGTAGAGTCTCTAAACAAAGTGATTGAGGAGGCAAGACACTACAATTTGTTACCCATGATGGATGCGATTATCGACAAAATTTGCGAATGGTTTAACAAGCATAGGAAAGAGAGCACTAACTACGGAAACTACGGGAAGCGACTTGTGCCGAAGGTGAATGACATAGTGCACGAGAGATGTGCAAAAACGACTCATTTGATTGCGACGGAGCTAAACATGTACATGCTTGAATATAGTGTGGTTGGACGGGATGGGATTCATTATGGGGTGGATTTGCGAAACAAAACATGTAGTTGCAAACGTTTTGATATTGACCAGTTTCCTTGTGTCCATGCAATAGCCGCACTCTATAACCTCATGAAGGAAGAATCGAGAACGAGGAGCTTCGAGATATTTGAGTTGTGTTCACCAAAGTATTACGTTGAGCAGTGGGTTTTCGCATATTCCAAGACCATTTATCCAGTGCCGCATAAGTCTGAGTGGAATATTCCCGCAAATGTAGAAGCAAAAAGTATGTTACCTCCGAAGAAGAAAAAAACCAAAAAGGGAAGACGTCGAGTAAGAAGGATTCCATCAACAGGAGAACCTCAACCAAAGAAGAAGGCGATTCAAATTACTGAGCTTGAGAACCCAAGTGGTGGCGAGTGAGCGTACTACTGGTAATTGTGTATGTAAAACTGCGTACTACTGGTATTTGTGTTTGTAAAACTAAGTACTACTGGTATTTGTGTTTGTAAAACTAAGTACTACTAGTATTTGTGTTTGTAAAACTAAGTACTACTAGTATTTGTGTTTGTAAAACTAAGTACTACTGGTATTTGTGTTTGTAAAACTGCGTACAATTATAATTTAGTCCCAAATATAAGTAAATTAAACGAATTTTGAAATTTTCGCAAAATGAACACTAAGGGTTGAATTTTCATTGTTAATTTACTTTACAAAATTATTTTTAAAAAAAATGTATTTATGATTACTCTCCCACAATCACCATAGAACAACATAGTACTTATAAAGAAGGTTTTGTTAGTGTGATAGACTTTACTTAGTGAAACTCTAGTAAAATGTGTTTTTGGAAATATGATGGTGCACAATCATATGAAATGTGTTAAAAATTTCAAAAATGAAGTGGACTACTGAAAATTTTAATTTTAAATTAGGTATAACTGGTAAAGTATGTAAATCATCAAAAGGAATACTATGAGTTCAATTTGTAACACTGGAATACTATGTGATATTTAAAGCAGTATTACTATGTCATATTTAAAGAACACGTGCGTTTATATCACAGAACACGTGCGTTTATATCAATCACTTTTTTTTTTTTTAAATGTTTGCGATCCAAACAAATTTAACATAAACCACTCCCATCCCATCCATTTTCCCCAAATCGCAAAATCTAGGGTTTCCTTTGGGTTCTTTCTCTTCAAATCGAGTATTCCCCATTTTTCCCCAAATCGCAAAATCTAGGGTTTTGGGTTCTTTCTCTTCAAATCGAGTATTGTCTTTCTCTTCTTCTTTCGGATCCTCTTCTTTCGGGTCTTTCGAATCTTACTCTTCTCTTCTTTCCTTCAAAATCAATTGTTGTCATGGATCCTTACTATGAAGACATGAAATCTTCGATGAAGGCTATTCGACAATTAGAAGCTGTTGCCGATGAGGGATATGGGATCCCCAAGAAGTGTCCTTGTGGTGCCCCCATAATCCACGAGATGCTGGCCGAAAAGAGATTCTTTACTTGTCAAGTCTTTCAGGTGAGTTTGTGCCCCCATAGTATTACCAGTATTCACGGCATAACTAGTATTACCAGTATTCACGGCATAAGTAGTATTACCGGTTTTAGCTAGTATTACCAGTATTCACTCACGGCATAACTAGTATTACCGGTTTTAGCTAGTATTACGAGTATAACCAGCATTTGTATTTCTGTGTAGAATGATGGCTTCCACCTTAGGAAAGCTTGGGATCGTTCTATGGAAGAAAAGGTGGAAAAATTAACGAGGGAGGTTGACGAGAACACGTAGAGGTGGAGAGATATGGCAAACCATAAGTTTCTCATTGGGCAAATCCAGTTGGAGCTGAAAAAGAAGGATGAAGAGATCGCTATCCTTAAAGAAGATGTGGCTCGTTTTATGGGGGCATTCAACAAGTTTTGTAAGGATATGTCCTTGAAGCAAAAGAAGTGAAGATCGAGTTAGGGTCGAAGTGAAGAAGAGCTTATCCTTCACTTTTGTTTAATTACTTTTAAGTACTGTTATAGTTGTAAGGAATCTTTGTTTAAGTATTTTTATGGTTGTGTAATGAATCTATGTTTAATTACTTATATGAATCTATGTTTAATTACCAGTATAATCAGTATAACTGGCATACGTAGAATTACAAGTATTACAAGTAAAATCAGTATAACAATCATACGTAGTATTACCGGTTTTAGCAGTATTACCAGTAAAATCAGTATAACCATCATACCTAGTATTACCGGTTTTAGCAGTATTACCAGTATTACACATCAAAACTAATATAAGTCATTAAAAGGAAGTAATTAAAACCATTACAACAACAAACCAAAGCACATAGTTCAAAGTTTTTGCGCATAACTAGTTAATAACCGAAACACTTACTTAAAATATAAATAGAGTTTGGTAAATGTTGGATCATTCTATTGTGACTTTTGCTTTCTTCATCTTCCTCTTCTTCTTCTTCTTCTTCTTTTCCTCCGTCAAAGTGGTGTAGGGAGGCTTCTTTGCATCTGATGGCTTAATCTTCCTCTTTTCACCAACTACTTCATCCTTCTTACCTTCTTCACCATCTTTCCCTTCTTCACCATCTTTCCCTTCTTCACTTCCTTTCTCATTGTCTTCTTCACCATCTTTCCCTTCTTCACTTCCTTTCTCATTGTCTTCTTCACCATCTTTCTCTTCTTCCTCTTCTTCATTTTCTTTCTCCATAGCACCATCACCACCAGTTGCTGTCACCACAGCCGCAGTTATTGTCTCCATAGCAGCATCACCACCAGCAGCCGTTGGTGTCTCAAGAGCAGCATTTGGTGACTCCACAGCAGCAGTTGCTATCATAGCAGCATCACCACCACCAACTGGTGTCTCCCCAACACCAGTATTACCAGCTGGTGTCTCCACAACATCAGTAATACCAGTAACACCACCACCAGGAGTTGTACCACCGTCACCAGCAGTTGTACCACCATAACCACCAGGTGTATCATACGTAGTTTTCGACTTCACATATGATTCCACTACCTTTAGTCTTTTCTCCAGCGCACTCATCAAGTTTGTCAAACCTAGAAAACCATCTTCCATTCTTTTAGTCATCTTGAGCATTTCTTCCATATCTTTCTTCATCTTTTCCAATTCATCAGTAGACACAACCTGCGGCATCAATACAATTGGCTCTTCCTCCATATTAGCCACATTAGCCGGTTCTTCTTCCGCCTCTTTCTCACCACCATCTTGATCAGCAACCTCTTTCTCAGCCGCCTCTTTCCTTTGGGCATGGACATCAGTGTCGTACAGCTGTTGAAGAAACACAAGCTTCTTCTCAACAAAAATCCTATTCCACCAACTTTCAACAATGTAGTCATCACAATCTCGATCGTCGTCCAACTCCTCATCAAAGATTTCAGCACGAAGAGCTCGCTCACCATCAGTTACGCGCAAAACACTATGAATGTCCTGTCATTATACAATGAAAGATTTTACAACACAATCATAAATAACATTAGTATTACTAACTAACAAGACCAGTATTACTAGTAGTATTTCTAGTATTACTAACTAACAAGACAAGTAATACTAGTAGTTTTTCTAGTATTACTAACTAACAAGACCAGTATTACTAGTAGTTTTTCTAGTATTACTAACTAACAAGACCAGTAATACTAGTAGTTTTTCTAGTATTACTAACTATCAAGACCAGTATTACTAGTAGTATTTCTAGTATTACTAACCTTAGTTGTTCCCAGTGTGTCATATAAGTCAGAAAGTGAAAAACCCGACACCGAATGCTTCTGGAATTTAGTCGTGCACATCCTCGGACAATTAGGACTTGCACCTTCCTTAGGCTCTCGGTACTTCAACTTCAACTCTGGAATCGTCTCAAACGCCAGAATCTACAAATTAATTAAACAACACATTAGCAATTTCAATCTAAGATCAAAACACTTTAGCAATTTCTTAATAGCTGATTTACCTCCAAAGGAATAGTGAAACTAGGATAAACCCAAGAAGGTCTCTTGACTTCTCCTTCAAATGCCTTGTACAATTTATTCATTTTCTCCAGATTGTTCTCAAAAGAAATACGTCCCCACGGAAACGTCCTACACAATCCTAGGTCGTTAACCGCTCTAATAAAGAAGGGCTCTACACTTGGTGCGTTTTTACCGGTTACTTTCTCCCCTTGCTTTTCGTTCCCAATAATCACTGAACTTAAGAAATATAGGACAACCATGTTCAGCCTATCACTGCAAGGTCGCATGTTCATGAACTTATGCTCCACAACTTCATAGCTTATGGTTGACCCTAAGACAAAATTCCTCCTCGCAAACCCTAAACCGCCCAAATTTCTCCAATCCAATGATGGATAATTATGACAGTGTAAACCGGAGAGGATACCGTGTTCTCTGAGTGAATACCTTATAGGAACACCGTTCACAACGAACCAAGCTTCCCGCTTCTTTGAAGTTATATCACCATGAAGAAATAGCATCCACATCCCTTGAACCTTATGTTTTGTCTCCAAATGCATGTGAAAGAAATGCTTAAACTGTGGATGCTTAACAAACCATTTTAACTCCTTCGCACTAAGCTTTGATTTTAAAGTATCTACGGCCTTCTTAAGGTGACACCTTGTAGGAAGCTTAATTTTCTTCTCATACTGGCTTTGGTCGAAGTACATCTTTGGTAATAATCCTGTTGGCTCAGAAGAATCCTGCAAATTATAAAGATAATAAGTATTACTCTTTTTATCATTCCAGTTTTACCTAGTATTACTTTCTCTGCTGCCAGTTATACCAAGTATTACTCCCAGTTATACCACTAATACCTAGTGTTACTTTTTCTGCTGCCAGTTATACCAAGTATTACTCCCATTTATTCAACTAATACCAAGTGTTACTCTCCAAGTTTGAAGTCACATACCAAGTGTTCGTCATCCTCTTCGTCTCTGGCTTCAGTTTCCTCCTCGTCTCTGGCTTCGGACTCAGTTTCGGACCCGGTTTCCGCCGCTTCCTCTGAACTCGACGTAGGATAAAAAATTTCAACTCTTTGGTTTATGGGAGTTCCATCTTCCGCAACAGAGGCATTTTTTGTACGGGCCGGCATGACCTAACAAATCGACAAAGAGAAAAAATAGGTTTGGTCGGATTATCTTTAATCAAAATCGAAAAGAAATAGGTTTCAAATTGGGATTGATTCATACCTTAGAGAAGAGGAATTGGGTTGAGTTGCAAGGATATATTGCAAGCGGATGCTTAGTTTTACTCGGTTGTGCGAAGAAGGAAACCGATTTTTAGAGGGAATTTCAACTTTTCAAACGAAGAAGACAAACAAAGAAGTGGAGTCGCGTCCGTAATTTCAACGGTTTGAAGGGATTTTTAAGTCGGATCCGGAATTCGGGTCGGGTAGGCCTGGTTGGGTTCGTAATTTTACCAAACTTCCATGGTTTTTTTGGGTTTTCACCCAGTTTTCGGTTTAAAAAAAAAAAGACAATTTTTTTTTTCTCGGGTCATTTGAAAATTGGGAATAAACTTTGGGGTTAAAGGAGGTTTTGATCATTGTGGCAACATCACATAAACTCATGGAAATCCTATCAAAAATCGCTTCCAGCTTTGTTGAGAAGCAACAAATCGTATAAATTCTTTACAATTCCTCCGCAACTCTTCTTTAGGTTAATAAGAACACTAAAGGTTTGGGAAAATCGCATAAAAAACTTTCAAAGTGGCAATTTCTTACACTTTAAATCTCGACGGTTTGACATTAGCAATTTTAACCTTCAACAAGGCAATGTTAGTTCATTAAACCATGAAGTGGAACAGTAAACTCTGTTAACGGAATAGTAGACTCCGTTAACAGAACATTAACTCCGTTAGAAAATTTTTATAATTAAAATTTTTATTTATTAATTTTACAATTAAAAAAAAAAAAAAGAAGAACAGGAAGAAGAAGAAGAAGAACCCTAAATCCTTATACCAATCTAAGAATCTGGAGAGACTAACCGCGTCAGTTCTGACAATAGCCTCGACTTGCTCAAGAGTCCGATCTTTTTTCGGAAGAAGGTCATCATCATCAGAATCGTCGAGGTTATAAACCGGTTTCCGGTCTGATCTTATACGAAGTCTCTCAACCAAGCTACTCATTTTTCTTTCTGCACACAAACAAACATGATTCTCACCAATAAGCTCAAAATGTGAAATTATGGTTTCTACTAGATGCAACATTAACATCACCGTTAATTTCGATTCCCAATCTATAAAAATCGGAAACCCTAAACAAAATACCCAGAAATCAAAATCAAAAATCAATTTGAGTTTCCAAATGTAAGTATCTCGAACTCGCGTTAATTATCCATTATTGCAATTCATGAGAAGATTCAACAATATCTCAACTCAAATTGTTCAAAAGAAATTGAAATTGAGATCAACCTTTAAGAAGAAAACAGTAGCTTTATTCGATTTTGAGGAAGTCGCGAGCAATTAACATTAACCGAAAGAGGATTTGGGAAGATTAGAGGTAAGTGAAGCAGAGAAGAGTGAGAAAGAGAGAGAGAGAGAGAAGAAGAAGAAGACCTTTGAGAATTGTTGGGATCTGTTTGGAGGAAGATAAGTAAATCTCCAAAACCCGAAACGAAACTCAGACACGAATAATTTTTGAGTTATCAAAAGGAAGAAGAAGAAAAAAAACAAATCATCCACCACTCTAATGATCAATGATCTTTGTATTTAGGGCTAGGAAGCGGCACCGTCGTCTGTTCTTCTTCTTCTTCGACGGTTCCGCTAAACAATTTGGCTGCGCGTTCAAAATTGTCACCTTCATGGTTTAATGAACTAACATTGATATGTTGAAGGTTAAAATTGTTAGTGCCAAACCGTCGAATTTTAAAGTGTAAGAAATTGCCACCTTTGAGGTTTTTTATGCGATTTTTCCCTAGAGGTTTTGTACGTTAATTCCGCCTACACATACAGGGATAATTCGTTGTGTTTAAACTCCTACAATCTGGATTAATGAATCGTTTTTCAGCTTTATTCTCAATATATAGACATTGTTTATTAAAACTTTCGCAATTTCAGAGAGGTTTGCAGCTAAATTCTCACATTACTCAAAAATTTTGTCCTAATAGAATAAGGAGAGTTGCTCAGTTCGATAATTGGATTTGTTTATAGATCGGAATTTATGTTTCGTATCAGGTAGGTAATTGAATTCCGTGGGTAATACAGACGGAATACCGACGGTTTATACATATAACTTCTACTATAAATACACCAGATGGAGTGTATATCTTCTACACCTCTCTATAACACAAAAAATGTCTTCTAACTCTCCTAATGACGACGCAAAAACAACATCTGAGGGTAATTTTTTTTATATTCCAAAATACTCGTGGGAAACCCCTGGTCATTGCGACGAATTCACTGAAGAGATTCCCACTTACTCGTGGGAATTTGATAAGTGCTCACCAATCCATAAAGAAGATTCCACATCAACAATAGTGCCTGACAGCCATTGCTCGCCAAACATCCACCACATTTACTGATACACAGAGTTTTAACCCTATATTTCTACTGCAAGTGCACAGCAAACGAAGTAGTTATTTAGGGATCGAATCCTCAAGGACCAAATTGCTTACACAACTTATTATAGAAATTTGAATTAAGCTAAGCAGGAAACAAGAATTGATGGTGATGATATCAAATTTAAAAGACGAAATTGCAAATAAAAACGGTTTTAATTCAGATTAATAAAAACGCTAGGCTTTAGAGAATCTCAGGAAATCACTTTAACAAACCAGACAACTATTCAGATTCAGATATGCATGCATCTAGAGCTCAAAACACAATTATAAACCATTCCACTTTCGTGATAATAATTACTATCCCTAAAGATCCGAGAACCTATACTTTCGCATGGTCACGGCTATCCTAGGCAAGCATTACAATTCAGGTTTTGATTAGTTCACAATCAATTTCTAATTCACTTTCGAGACTAGAACCTAATTGTTCATCAACAGTAGTTCCAGTGATTCACAGGCTTTTGGAATGTAAATCAACTTAAGATCTAGGGATTAAGTGATCAGTTCAATCCTAGCTTTATGCCTAACAATGATGAAGATGATAAAGAAGAAACAACCTATTTGTGTCTGATTTATTGTGTGAAATCCATCGAAACCCTAAAACCTAACTATAGATTTACTCAGACATAATTGAAAGCAAATCGAAAGCAAAAGATGAGAATTGCATAATAGATAAAATAGGAAACAAGTAAAGGTTCAGAAATCTTTTCAGAAAGTAGATGATCTCTTCTCCTCGCTTACAATTGCTCAAAAAGCTCTCTAGGTCTTAGTAAAAACGTGCAGATAAAAAGATATCTAAAAAATCTGAAACTAATAGGGTTTTTATAAGATAAAACGTAGAAAAAAGGAAAATCCCTAAAATCAGGCATCTGGACCGGTCGGTCCTCTTCAAAATTAAGTCTTCTTCGTCTCGTCTGGACCGATCGATCCTATAGATGGACCGACCGGTCCACTTTCCCGAATCAACTTGGTGGCTTTAAATCTTCACACGGATCGGTCGGGCAAGCGCGAGCAGGTCGGTCTTCTCGTACCAAATGGGACCGGTCGGTCCTATAAGTGGGCCGGTCGGTCCGTTGATCAGAAATGCTCCATTTGACGCTCAAATACTTAAATCTCTTTCCCGAACGCGTGTTGTTCCAATTCTCCAAGTATGGACCTAAATTTAACTCAAAACGACTCAAAAGACTCTAAAAACCTGTTAAAACCATAGTTAGGATAACCCAAAATCACGTTATATCAACTCCCCCTGACTTAGATCTTTGCTTGTCCTCAAGTGAAGACAAACTAGAAATAAGCTCAAGGAAGTTACAAAAACAAAAACTAAAACAAAAACAAACCTTCATAAGATGAACACAATCCTTTGAGACCCCACAGATGTAATACTAAACAACCCTCATAGACAGATCAAAAACCAAGATGGTACTTCATGTACTTTACCAAATACATAGCAATGCTACCATACTCAAGTTCCTATGTCTCAGAGACCATATACCAGGGTCCATAAATCTTACCAGAAGGAAATGTCCGTCGCATAAGGGTTAAGGTTTTTGGGCTATTTAGCGGTGGCGATAAGTGTTTAGGCTAATCTCAGTCGCGGCCGAATGCAGTCATGGCACAAAAACCCAAGAGAACTAAGTCCAAGGATGATGCACAGCTTCCCAATCTTAAGACCTCCTATTCTTTTATAATAACTAACTTTCTGCTTTTCTAAATAAATAACACGGAGAACAAGAAACAGAAATGCGCTTAATGGATATTCTTTTAAAATCCAAGCTTTATTCTGATCCCTTTCAGCATTTTAGTGATTTTTTTTTTTTTTTTTTGATGAGCTGGGGATCAGTTCTAGCTTTTTCTAAGCACCATAATGAATAAAAACGAAAAATAAACAAAGAAATGAAATTATTAACAAAATCCTAAGCAGAAAGTTTGATAAATTGTACCGGGAGGTCTTTAGAATGATCAGCTGGCCGGACTATCTCTCCGGAGGTTTTGCGCTTAAGTGCATGTCAATGTCTTGGACAAAAGGCATGAGGTTTGAAAGAAAAAGGGTAAAGTAGGGTATGGTACCAGACTAAAAATGAGCCTGGCCATTAGGAGTCCTGAAGAGAGGATAGTGTTTGGAAAAGGATAGGACTCCTAACGTGATTGTTACTGCTTATGCGATTTCAAATTCCCTGAGTTAAGAAAAACAAAATAGCATAGAAGTGTCAGCGTTAGCTTTCAAAGAGACGGGAGCCTTCTGGTAACATTGATCCGCCTAGGGTGTTTTTAATCTTCCCATAGCATTGGTTAGTCACTGTTAAAGGGGTTAGCAAACATCATGTGGTCCTAGAAATGCATGCATATCACGAAGGTTTAGTACAAACCGACTCAATAAAACAGAAAATGACTCAAGAAAACGAAAATGAAAATAAGAAAACAGAAAACATAATTAGTACGAATAGTACTCCCCCCAGACTTACTTCACACCGACCCGGTGTGAAAATAAATCCAAAGAAGAGACTATTAAAAGAAAGGAAATAAAATGAAAATGAAAAAGAAAAGTAAAGAAAAGCTAACTTCGTCATCAGAAGTCTGGAGACTCATCAGAAGCCATAGTCTCATCGGTGCCAGCAACGTCAGCGGCATCCTCGTATCTCGGATCAGCAAAAGGGCCGGAAGGTGGAGGCACTGCATCCGTGGATCGGGAACAAGAGAGAGCGCCCCAAATGTTGGACATCATGCTGTGAAGCTTCTGAAAACTCCTGAATTGCCATTGTGTGCGCTCAGGCTCAGTCCAAGTGTCGCGAACTGGGGAGATAGCAAACTGGTTCTGGTACGGTGGAAGCTGGTAGCTCTGCTCAGGCTGGGAGTTGCTACCACTAGGACCCGCAGTATCAACATGACGGTGCTTCCTGCGCTACGGAGGTGCAGCTGGCTCTGAGCTCTGTGGCGAGGTAAGCGGGAGAAACCTCACATTATCCAGGGAAGTGAGCGATGCATTCACACTCGGTAATGAAATGGATCTCTGAACCCCATCCAAATCAAAATATCGCCACTTACCCCCAACAATCCATCTGCACTGAGTCAAGTGGAACATATCTAGGCGTGACGATGTAAGGTCTTCCTCTGTGCCTCTCACATCAATCTCATGGAATTTAAAAATAGGTGTGAGAAGACTTCCACATACCTCCTCTCTGGCACCTCCCGCTAGACCTCTGAATTTCCTCTCTGTCAGGAATTGTGCAAAGGCGGCTCCGAAGTTAGTGGTGTTGTGACGAGGACGCTCTGGGTAGATCTCTGACACTAACTCTGGCATCCCTAAATGCAACAAGAATAACTCATCAATACGCACTGCTCCTGGTTCTTCTTTGCAGAACATGGTGAAACTCAAAGCTTTAGCAACAATACGGAGGATTGGGTTCCGGATAAGTGTGAGCTCCGCGACGTGGCAGGACCCATACCGATCAAGTTCCATAGTCGGTTGTATTGAGGAAAAGAATGACGATCAGGGAACTCTGGACTTGTTTTACTCTCGTCAAACCCATAAATAGTACACAAATCCCGAAGGGAAATTGCATATTCAACCCCTTGGATCACATAAGTAAGGGTTCCCCTAGCGACTGTCTTATGAGCTGCGTCTGAATAATAAACTTCACACGAAGCTAGAAATTGTCGTACCAGTTCAGGGTACAGCGGATAGTGGTATGTAGCCATTTTCCCGAAACCCATGCGATCCAAAATAGCAAGTACTTCATCCGCTAAACCCAATTCTTCCAGCATCTTAGGACATAAGAATCTAGTGGGCTTCATAGCAACATTGAGCAAACCATTATAGCAGATGTTATTATATTTAACCCATCCGTCTCCTTTCCGTTTGTGCTGATAAGAAGGCTTTCTAACCAATTCATCCCGTTTCATCCTAGGTTGTAAATCGATTCCAGAAAAGGGTTTACCATCAGGTCGAGGCCATTGATCATTCGAATGTCGCGACCTTCGCGGAACTGCCTGTTGACTAGTACCCTCAATTCCTTTCCCTTTTTTCCTTTCTCGTTGCTCTCTTTGAATTGTCGTTAGCCTTCTTGGTCCGATGTGCAAGTTCTCCATCCGAACCATCTTCGGTGGGCGATGTGGTGGCTTTGTCACTTCTAATGCGACCCATGGCTACAAGAACGAATCAAGGAAAGAGAGAATCAAACGGTTGTAAATCAAAAACCCAATGAACTCAAAAATTACCCAAAACCCGAAATTTTAACACTGAAATAGCAAGCTCATACCTTACAGATCGAATCAATTGATAGCAGAATTAGATAGAGCTTGAAAAACTAAGCGGTTTAGGACCAAAGATCGTTCAATTGGTAAAGAATTGAAGGAGTTAGGGTGTGATGAAAATTTGGGGAAAAACTCTCAAGAACAAGTGAAAAAGGAGATGAAAACGATTGTTTTGATCTTGGGGAAGGGGTATGGGATCGTGTTCTCAGTTTATAGGAAGGATCCAGTTCAAGTTAAATGAACCAAACCGGTTTAAACCGGTTTCCCTTTTAAAAATTCGAAAACGTACCTGGCGGGGACCGACCGGTCCGATTTCCCGAGACCAGGGAGATCTCATGCTCAAATGTATGCCCGACCGATCCGTTATGTGCCCGATTGGTCTGATTTCCCGAGACCAGGAGCTGGGTTCGACGTGAGAACGGATCGATCGGTCCCTCAGATGCCCGATCGGTCTGATTTCCCGAGACCAGGAGCTGGGTTCGACGTGAGAACGGATCGACCGGTCCTATGGGGGACCGACCGGTCCGATTGGCCTGTCCGAATCCCAAGCTTCTGAGACGAAAATTCCTAAGGAAAAACCAAACAAACGTAAAATTGAAAAGAAATGAAAAACCAAAGAGCGTATATACACTTACAAGTGGGTTGCCTCCCACCACGCGCTTTGTTTAACGTCGTTAGTTCAACGTGTGTGCCTTTTAGGCCTGAGGGGGGTCCGCAAGAGGGATCTCGACTGCTTCTGCGATGGCGGTGTTGGCTAAGTAAGGCTTCAAGCACTGGCCATTGACGACGAATTCACCTCCAGTCGGATCCAGTAAGACCACTGCTCCATACAGTCTCACTTCTTTGATGGTAAAGGGGCCCGACCACCTTGAACGAAGCTTGCCAGGGAACAGTTTCAAGTGAGAGTTGAAGAGCAAAACCTGGTCATTCGGAGCGAAGTCCCTGGAGACGATTCGCTTGTCATGATATGCCTTGGTGCGTTCCTTGTAGATCCTTGAACTCTCATAGGCCATGTGTCTTATCTCCTCCAACTCATGCAGCTGGATGGTTCTCCGCTCAGAGGCTGACTTGATGTCGTAGTTCGGTTGTTTGATTGCCCACGCCGCCTTATATTCCAACTCCACTAGGAGATGACAAGATTTCCCGTATACCAGATGAAATGGAGTGGTGCCTAAAGGTGTCTTGTATGCAGTACGATATGCCCAAAGAGCATCATCAAGCTTAGTCGACCAATCTTTCCTTGTCGTGTTCACTGTCTTCTGCAAGATGCCCTTAATCTCCCTGTTCGAGATTTCCACTTGTCCACTCGTCTGAGGATGGTAAGGGGTCGTGACCTTGTGTCTAAATCCATTCTTTGTCAACAAGTTAGCGAACACCTTATTGATGAAATGGGAGCCTCCATCGCTGATCACTACCTGAGGAACGCCAAACCTTGGGAAAATGATTGTTTTGAACATTTTCAGCACTACCCTGGCGTCATTTGTTGGGAAAGCCAGCGCCTCAACCCACTTGGAGACATAATCGACCGCCACCAGGATATATTGGTTCCCATATGAAGAAGGGAATGGTCCCAGGAAGTCAATCCCCCAGATGTCGAATACCTCTACTTCAAAAATAAAGTTCTGCGGCATTTCATTGCGTTTGCTAATGTTACCCTGTCTCTGGCTAGAATCACACTTGGAAACAAACTCATTAGCGTCTTTAAACAGGCTAGGCCACCAAAAGCCTGCCTGCAATACCTTAGAAACCGTTTTAAAAGTAGCAAAGTGTCCCGCGTAACTGGAACTGTGACAGTGAAAGAGTATACCTGGGATTTCCGTTTCAGCCACACACCTTCTAAAGATGTTGTCTGAGCACTGCTTGTAGAGGTAAGGCTCGTCCCAGAAGTATCTTCTGACGTCTCGCAGGAACTTCTTTTTCTTGTACTTGACAAAACCCTTTGGTTCTTGTCCCACAGCCAGGTAATTTGCAAAGTCAGCGAACCAAGGTCTATCAGGAGGGCGTGAGGAGTGAATGGCAGCAGCAAACTCGTATGAAGTCCCAATGCTAATCGAATAGACTTGTTCCTTGGGGATTCCAGCATCAAGTGGGACTTGCTCCTCAATTCGCAGTCTAGATAAGTGATCTGCTACTCCATTCTCAATACCCTTCTTGTCGCGAATCTCGAGATCGTACTCTTGGAGTAGGAGAATCCAGCGAAGGAGTCTTGGCTTGGCATCCTTCTTAGTAAGGAGATATCGCAGCGCTGCAAGATCTGTGTGAACTATGACCTTAGAACCCACCAAGTATGACTTGAACTTCTCAAAAGCAAACACGATAGCAAGCAGCTATTTCTCAGTCGTGGCATATTTGCACTGTGCATCATCAAGGGTCCTGCTAGCATAGTAAATCACGTGTAGCTTCTTATCCTTTCGCTGTCCCAAAACAGCTCCCACTGCATAATCGCTTGCATCAGTCATGATCTCAAAGGGAAGATCCCAATCAGGCGGTTGAACAATTGGTGCAGTCATAAGAGCTCCTTTGATGGTGTGGAAAGCCTCAAGACAAGGACCATCAAAGTCAAATTTCACGTCCTTGCAGAGCAGCTGAGTCAAAGGCCTTGCTATCTTGGAGAAATCCTTGATAAACCGCCTGTAGAACCCAGCATGTCCAAGAAAACTGCGCACTCCTTTAACTGAGTTAGGTGGCTGCAGACTAGCCATGACCTCTATTTTCGCCTTATCCACCTCAATCCCTTTCTCAGATATCGTGTGTCCCAAGACTATCCCGTTCCTGACCATGAAATGGCATTTCTCCCAGTTGAGCACTAAATGTTTCTCCTCGCATCGCTGCAAAACTCTGCATAGATTCGCCAGACAATAAGAAAAAGATGAGCCATAAACAGAAAAATCATCCATAAATACCTCCATGATGTCTTCAATGAGGTCAGTGAAGATGGACATCATGCATCTCTGGAATGTGGTTGGGGCATTACACAAGCCAAATGGCATTCTGCGATATGCATAAGTGCCATATGGACAAGTGAATGTTGTCTTCTCCTGATCATCGGGATGGATGAGAATCTGGAAAAAGCCTAAATACCCATCTAAGAAACAATAGTAAGGGTGATTAGCAAGTCTTTCAAGCATTTGATCAATAAATGGCAATGGGAAGTGATCTTTCCTAGTTGCAGCATTCAACTTTCTGTAATCAATGCACATTCTATGGCCAGTTACGGTTCTAGTAGGGATCAATTCATTCCTATCATTCTTCACTACTGTTACTCCACCTTTCTTAGGAACTACATGCACAGGGCTAACCCAAGTACTATCAGAAATAGCATATATGATTCCAGCTTCTAACAATTTCATAATCTCTTTCTTAACAACATCTTTTAGATTCGGGTTTAACCTCCTCTGATGTTCTATGGAAGCCTTGGATTCATCTTCTAAATGGATTCTATGCATGCACAAGTTAGGTGAAATTCCAGTAATGTCATCAATCGAATATTATTACGATATTTTCTAAGTTCGCACAACAGCAAAACAGTCTCAGCATTGTTCAATTCAGCATTGATAATGACAGGATAAGTAGAATTGGGGCCAAGGAAAGCGTACCTCAACCCAGCTGGGAGGGTTTTAAGTTCCACCTTGGGAGCTTTCAGCTCGCTCCATGGATTATCAGTGTGAGTAGTGGACTTACCTGGGGGGTTTGGAGTCTCTGATGGCTCTGGCATGTCTGCTTTGATGTCTAGAGAAGCCACCAACTTCGTAAATGTGGCACTCTGGTCCAGCTTCTTCACAAGCTCATTAGCCTCATCATTTAGAAATCCATCCTCCGTCTTAGCTTTGGTTAAAGCAATCTCCAGTGGATCATCTATCAAGATCTCCTCTGTAGCTTGGTCGGCGATGTCTTCTGGATCATTGATGGAAAAGGCTTGACCATTTATCACGGGTCTCTTCAGCAGCTTATCCATTTCAAATTGCATCTCAATGTCTCCCAGTTGGAGATTAATGCGTCCTCGCTTGACATCTATCATTGCACCTGTTGTGCAAAGGAATGGCCTTCCAAGAATGAGAGGATCTCTTGGATCCTCGTCCAGTTCCAGCACCACAAAGTCTGCAGGGACAAAGACATCGCCAATCTTTAGTTGTAAGTCTTCTAAAACACCTACAGGAAGTTTAACAGAGCGATCAGCAAAGATTAAAGAAATTTTAGTAGGACTAAAATCCTTAAAACCCAGTCGTTTGGCGACGGAATATGGCATGAGGTTGACACTTGAGCCCAAGTCGCATAAGGAGCATGTAAAGATGGTAGAGTTGATCTGAACTGACAACACAAAACGACCCGGATCTCCAAGCTTCTTGACTGTCTTGTTCTGCAATACCGCGGTGCACTCTTTAGTTACTCTGACATAATCCTCTTCCTCGGTCACATTCGATGTCAAGATCTTCTTGAAATAACGCTTAAGCGAAGGGCACAGATGGATAACATCCACTAAAGGGATCTTCACAGTCAAATCCTTAACCATTTCTCTGCACTTTGCGTCTTCCAGGTCCTTCTGAGACTTCCTCGGTTGAACCGGATAAGGAACTTTGGGAACAAACAAATTTTCCGGAGTACTGCCGACCGGACCGACCGGTCTGACAGGGGGACCGGTCGGTCCCTCTTCCGATGGTCCTTTGTTTGGTGACGAAGAATCGTCCTTTGATGCATCCGAATCGTCTGCAGGAACGAACCTTTCCTTTACTGTCCTGGGGACCGGCTCAAGAACCTTACCACTCCTAGTGGTGATCGCTTCGACTTCCATTTCAGAGATGGCATGACAATCTCTCTTTGGGTTTTGCTCCCCTTTTACTGGAAGAGTCCCTTGCTGTCTCTGAACAGCTTCTGCATTCTGAGCTACTTGAGTGTCAAGCATCTTCAGGTGAGTTGTCACAACGTCTAGAAGCCCATAAATGTTGGTAACATCCGTGGAAACCTTCTGTTGATTAGCTAGCATGAGCTGCATCATAGCTTTCAACTCGTCATTGGGGTTAGCAGCTTGTGGTGGAGGAACTTGTTGTCTAGGCTGGAACTGATTCTGGTTCTGGTATCCAGAGCCTGAGCCTTGTCCATACTACTTCTGATATCCTGCATTGTAGCCTGTATATCCCTGAGCAGGTGGAGCTGGTCTTGATGAACTAAGGAAAGGTTTCTGAGCCGGAGCCGACGCTTGCTGAGGGTAAACCTGATCCTGGAGGTTTGCAACGTTGGTGCTCCTGTAAGAAAGGTTGGGATGGCTGTGGTAATTGCTGTTGAAACCTCTGTTCTGCCCAGTCCCTTGACCATTCACAAGCAGCATCCTCCGAATAACAGATCGCATCTGAAACGTCTCCAACCAAGTTATTGCCCTGCTGGCTTCCCTGCATCAAATCCCTTAGTTTAGCAGCTGTCAGCTCTGCTATTTCTGATGCAGATGGTGCCTCAACACTGCAGACTCTCTTCGACCTGTCATACTCGGAACACTCATTGCTGGAGTCCCGAAGTCACCATTACTTGAAGCGTGAAGGCTGGTCTTGTAATCCCTGTTGACTCCATCGTAGAAGGTCCTGAGCATCTGGTTCTCTGTAAATCCATGGTGGGGACACTCTCTACGGTACTCCTTAAATCTGTCCCAGGCTTCAGCAAACGACTCTCCGCCTTTCTGCATGAAATTAGTGATTCTGTTCCTGAGCTGGGTTGTCTTGGTCTTTGTGTAGAAGTAGTCCAAGAAAGCAGCTCTAGCTTCGGTCCAGCCATTCAGAGAATTAGGAGGAAGTGACTTGAGCCACCTTAGAGCCTTATCAGCAAGGGAATGCTTGAACAACTTGCATTTGAGGTAGTCAGATGGTACCCCATTAGCCTTGGTCGTCTCGCAGACCTCTTCAAAACTCTCTATGTGATCCATGGGGTTTTCAGAGGCTAACCCATGGAAAACATGTCTCTCCACCAGATTGATCAGCTGCGCTTTAATCTCAAAATCGTTCCTCTGAATCGCAGGCACCCGAATAGCTGATCTATTCTGGTAGTACTGGTGGACATTCTCCCCTTCTCCAATTCCTCTGTGTGGCGGAGCATTATGTCCCTGTGGTGGCACCTGTTGTGCCAAGAGCCTAGCAAACTCCTGCTGCATTTGATGTTGCGCCGCGAGCGCTTGCGCAGCATTTGCAGTACGAATCTGCTCTATCTGGTCGAACAGAACGGTCTGAAGATCATTGTTATCAGCTTGATTTTCGTTATCCATGGCTGATTGAAAATTCCTCTGAGCTCTGTTGGTTCTTTCAAGCCTTGCTAGTTCTCCGTTAGTGTATGAAAGTAGAGGTTCAATGCGATTACTTCTCCTCTGCATGCACCTGAAATCACAAGCAAAGATAAAAACCAAAAGAAAACTAAATTAGAAAATACTTAGACGAGATTCGAAATTCAAATAAGATGGCAAACGTAATTTGGTCCCCGGCAACGGCGCCAAAAACTTGATACACAGAGTTTTAACCCTATATTTCTACTGCAAGTGCACAGCAAACGAAGTAGTTATTTTGGGATCGAATATTCAAGGCCCAAATTGCTTACACAACTTATTATAGAAATTTGAATTAAGCTAAGCAGGAAACAAGAATTGATGGTGATGATATCAAATTTAAAAGACGAAATTGCAAATAAAAACGGTTTTAATTCAGATTAATAAAAACGCTAGGCTTTAGAGAATCTCAGGAAATCACTTTAACAAACCAGACAACTATTCAGATTCAGATATGCATGCATCTAGAACTCAAAACACAATTATAAACCATTCCACTTTCGTGATAATAATTACTATCCCTAAAGATCCGAGAACCTATACTTTCGCATGGTCACGGCTATCCTAGGCAAGCATTACAATTCAGGTTTTGATTAGTTCACAATCAATTTCTAATTCACTTTCGAGACTAGAACCTAATTGTTCATCAACAGTAGTTCCAGTGATTCACAGGCTTTTGGAATGTAAATCAACTTAAGATCTAGGGATTAAGTGATCAGTTCAATCCTAGCTTTATGCCTAACAGTGATGAAGATGATAAAGAGGAAACAACCTATTTGTGTCTGATTTATTGTGTGAAATCCATCGAAACCCTAAAACCTAACTATAGATTTACTCAGACATAATTGAAAGCAAATCGAAAGCAAAAGATGAGAATTCCATAATAGATAAAATAGGAAACAAGTAAAGGTTCAGAAATCTTCTCAGAAAGTAGATGATCTCTTCTCCTCGCTTACAATTGCTCAAAAAGCTCTCTAGGTCTTAGTAAAAACGTGCAGATAAAAAGATATCTAAAAAATCTGAAACTAATAGGGTTTTTATAAGATAAAACGCAGAAAAAAGGAAAATCCCTAAAATCAGGCATCTGGACCGGTCGGTCCTCTTCAAAATTAAGTCTTCTTCGTCTCGTCTGGACCGATCGATCCTATAGATGGACCGACCGGTCCACTTTCCCGAATCAACTTGGTGGCTTCAAATCTTCACACGGATCGGTCGGGCAAGCGCGAGCAAGTCGGTCTTCTCGTACTAAATGGGACCGGTCGGTCCTATAAGTGGACCGGTCGGTCCGTTGATCAGAAATGCTCCATTTAACGCTCAAATACTCAAATCTCTTTCCCGAACGCGTGCTGCTCCAATTCTCCAAGTATGGACCTAAATTTAACTCTAAACGACTCAAAAGACTCTAAAAACCTGTTAAAACCATAGTTAGGAAAACCCAAAATCATGTTATATCATTTACGAGAGGCAGCCACAATGTCCTGATCATAACGGGGTTATCGAAGCCGAACAACCATGTCAATGGATGGAAAAGTCAGATACTGACTGTGGAAGTACTTCAAACGTATGTAAGGAACAGTACTATGGTTATGAATTCGCCCAAAGCCCAGAAAAGCCAAACTTAAATTTAGATGTTGATGCAATCAAAAGTGAATTGTGCAACGGATTTATAGATTCTCCACCAAAGGAGCATTACTATGATTTCGAATTCGCCCAAAGCCCAGCCAAGCCAAACATAAATCTAGATGTTGATGCAATCAAAAGCAAATTGTGCGACGGATTTGTAGATTCTCCACAAAAGAAAAAAAGGAAAAGAACATCAGTAAATGGTTCTAACAAATGGTAAGTTTGGAGTGGAAGCCGAGAGATGATTATAAAATGAGGTGTTTATTATGTACTTGTACCATAACCTTTGTGTGTTAAATATTTGCAAGTCTCTAATGTACCTGTTTAAGAATGTGTTTTAAATTTTATGTTTCATTAAATGTTATGTTTTATTGGAGTTGCAATACCAATATTTTTCGTCAATTAGTCATCGAACATGACTATATATATACTATTAAATAATATGATATACAAGGGATGAAGTCTGATTCTCCTGATCTACTTTCACTAGGGATGAAGTCTGAATCACACAACATTCATAAGCACACATTTATTCATAAATTATTAATCTGAATCTTCTGGTCCACTTTCACTAGGGATGGAGTCTGAATCGTCGTTACATTCATCACGTGTTTCCTCTTCGTCCGAATGCACTAGATCATCCCCGATATGTGTGACATCAATGACAAGGTCAATGTTATCCATCTCCTCAACATGTGACATTGGTATACTTCTCGATGGTTGTAGAGCATCTTGTTCTGGAACTCCATATATTTTTCCTCTCGGGTTAATTGGAGTTACTGTGATCCAAGGATCTGTACGATAGGCAACTCGAGGATATGGAATGTAGCAAACCTATTAATAAAGAGTGGATATTGTTAATATACATGAACAACAAACCTTAAGTATGAGTACGTAAGTAAACATATTATTGTATTCATACCTGGTCTGCTCGAGATGCAAGGATAAATGGATCGTAATACTGTAGTTTTCGGCTTGAATTTATCGAAATAACACCATGAGGGTCAACTCGAACCCCTCGACCATCGGTTGGGTCATACCAATCGCACATAAATATAATGCAACTCAAGTCCAACATTCCTGGATAGTGGATTTCCAAGATTTCTTTTAAAATCCCATAGTACATGGTTTCACCTGATTGCGCTGAAATACCATAGTCCGAAGTTGACCGTTGACGTCCTTCCTCACGGATCCTGAACGCATATCCCCTAGTGCAAAACTTGGAATATGAAGTCGTGGTGCTGAGTAAACCATGAACAAACTCCACTAACCATGTTGGGAGTGATTGACCACTTGCTATACTATCGGAAACCTAAAAATGATAGAAGTAAGAAATAAGTAACATATGAATGTGAAAACCTGGAAAAGTATGGGTAATTAATTATATTACACTTACATAACATTTCAACCACCCCTCAAATTCTTCATCTTTCAAGACAGCAAGTTTGGCATCTGTCTTATCATAATGGTAATCACGTGCGAAAGACATGTAGATCCTGTAACATAACAGTCGTTAGTAGATAAAGGCAAATAATTCCATAAATTTATTATAATAACTGATATACCTTTCGTACTCCAAAATTCCGTCACAGTTTCTGAGGATATACGTATGCAAATGTGTGACCTCTTGGGCTGATAGTTTGCGTTTCTTTCCTTTTCCACTTGCTCGACCAACTTGGGCAAACAAATCAGGAACAACCACGGCATAGACTGCTTTCTCACCTCTATCATCATGTCGGGCAGGACGTCTCGCCTTAGTGCGGACTGCCGATGGAAAGTAATATTCGGAAAAGTGTGAGACTTCCTCGTTTAGGCTTTGTGTGACAAACTGACAATAGATCCCTCAACCTTGCTCAAATTTTTAACATTTTTCTTCAGGTGGAACATGTAACGCTCGAACGGATACATCCATCGGTATTGAACAGGGCCTCCTAAGGCTGCTTCTCGTGGGAGGTGAATAGGAAGGTGTTCCATAACGTCAAAAAAGACGGTGGAAATATCTTCTCAAGATTACAAAGGAGAACCGGGATATTGGCCTCCAAGTTACGTATCCCGTGGACGGTAAGCGTTCTTGAACATAAATCTCGGAAGAATGCACCAACTCCTATAAACAAAAATTAAACAAGTTAGTACATATATATATATATATATATAGTAATATTATGGTAGTAAGAAACTAATGGGAGTAAGAAATATACCTCTAATTGCTTGGTGGATAGGTTCTGGAAGAAGATATGCAAATACAAATAGAAGAAGACGCTGCATCACGACATGACAATCATGACTCTTCATTCCTATAAACTTGCCTTTCGTCGAATCCACGCAATTACGTAGATTAGATGCGTAGCCATCTGGAAATTTGACAAATTTTTTGAACCATTCAAAAAATACTTCTTTCTGCCCAGCGTCTAACCGGTAAGCAGGCATCGGCAATCTACCGTTTGAAACATGAAGAGATGGCCTCGAACAAATCAATGGTGAGTCGAATCTAGACTTCCAGTTGTCTTTGGTTTTTCCTGGGGCGTTTAATATGGTGTTCATGATGTTGTCAAAGAAATTCTTTTCAACATGCATGACATCTAGATTATGCCGCAATAGATGGTCTTTCCAGTAAGGTAAATCCCAGAAAATACTTTTCTTGTGCCCAATTGTGATATTCCCCACAACCGTCGACGCGATGATGGCCATTACCCCCACATTCAGGAGTTCGCTCGGCACTAAAATCACGTAATTGTTCCAATATGCTGCGACCATCTATCTCCGGAGGTGGACCATATAACACTTGTAGATTCTTCCTGAAATGTCTTTTAGACCGAAGATATGGATGATCTGCCGGTAAAAAACATCTGTGACAATCAAACCATGAAGTCTTCCTTCCGTGTTGCAGTTGGAATGCTGTATTATTGTCTTGGCAATAAGGATAAGCCAATCTTCCATGCGTTGTCCATCCAGATAACATACCGTACGCTGGAAAACCGCTTATGGTCCACATAAGAACCGCACGCATGTTGAAATTATGCTGGACTGAAACATCATAAGCCTCAACACCATGCTCCCACAACATCTGCAACTCACAGATCAATGGTTGGAGGAATATATCGAGCGACCGTCTTGGATGATCTGGCCCGAGAACTAGAATTGAGAGAAACAGAAACTCTCTCCGTATGCACATAGATGGAGGCAAATTGTAAGGTGTTACGATGACCGGCCACAATGAATATTTTCTTCAATGCTTGCCAAACGGGTTGAAACCATCAGTGGATAAGCCTATGTATACATTCCGTCATTCATATGCAAAATCTGGATATACGGATTAGAAGTGTTTCCACACTTCCGCGTCAGAAGGATGTGTGATATCTCCATCTTGACTATGCTCTGCATGCCATCTTATAGCCTTAGCTGTGCGCTTTGATTCGTACAGCCTCTTCAACCTCTCCGTTAAGGGTAAATACCACATCCGTTTGAATGGAATCTTCACCCTGCCACTTGTGTCCTGGAACCGGTTTTTCTGGCAAAATTTACATTTGTTCCGGTTCTCGTCTTCTCTCCAGTATATCATACAGTTGTCGATGCACACGTCTATAACCTGGTAGGGCAAACCAAGACCGACGACAAGTTTTTGGATCTTGTAGTATGATCCTGGGGCCAAATTATCTTCTGGCAAAACATCTTTCACGAACTCGGCGAATGCATCAACACATTCTTCGGACAAATTATAATCAGTCTTCAGGTTCATCATCCTACTAACAGAATATAGCGGTGAATGACCATCCCTACAACCGCTGTGTAGTGGGTTCTTTGATGCTTCTAACATATCGAAAAACCTTCGAGATTCTAAATTAGGTTCTTCAACCCTATCACCTTCATGATACCCACCCGACTGCAAATTCTCTCTAAACGCATCGTTAACCATTGCAACCGTACTTACCCCAACATCTACTTCCGCTGTAGGTTCTCCTACGCTAGACGGAAAATAAGGTTCATTGCTACTGGTACTACCATATTCATAATTCCTTTCTCCATGTAAATACCAAACCTTATATCCCGCCCTAAATCCATATCTACATAAGTGGTTCCAAACAGTCGGAACCGCAACACTAATTCTATTACAGCAATTAGGACAAGGACATTTGATATTCTGACCTTTGTTGGCCGCCTCTTGATTTCTAGGTAACTGCATGAACTCGCAAATACCTTGAGCGTATTCGGTCGTTAATAAGTTCGACCCCTCTTCCATCATTGGCCCGTCCATCCATGACCAAAAATATGAACTCATCTTTATAATTTTGTTTGGTACTCGAAATTTTGTTATGATGGAATGACGAATTTTGCAAAACTTATGTAGATTGGATTTCCGTCGAAAATCCGTCAGAATTCCGTCAATACCTCCGACATAACACCCCACCAATCCCATCATCCACCGTAGACGATATGGGAACCACTCAAACTTTGCCGACATCGGAAACCGTCGGAATGCCGTCGGAATTCTGTCTGCCCGAACACGCTGACCAATCAAACTTTGCCGACATCGGAAAGTCCGAATTCCGTCGATATACCGTCGGAATACCGTCGGAATGTAACGACTTCTCGTATCCGTCTGTCTTCCGTCGGTTATTGCCGACGGTATTCCAACGGAAAGCTGAGAGAGTGGATTTCTGTCGGTATACCGTTTGAAAATGTGACGGAATTCCGATGGAAACCCTCTGTGTCAGCATTCCGTTGGAATACCGTCGGAACTATCCGACGGATTTCCGAGGGAAAAAAATTTCCGTCAGAAATAAGCCTGTTTTCTTGTAGTGTATAAAGAAAGGTATGTGTAAAGGACTAGAGAATGTGTTGAGGAAATTTTGTTTGTTTTAACTATATGTGCTAAGGAAAGTATAGGGCAAAAATTGGATGTATCTTTCGCTTTTGGAAGTGATCTGACAGTCAAAACTAAAAAGCATTTGCATGTGTTTCTGTTGTGTTGCCTCTTGTTATTTTGATAGAGCTTCAAACATTCAATCTACAATGTTTCGTACTTGAGCCTTGACTTATTATCCTCGTAAGATAGTATTCTATATCATTCGTAAATTATAAGAACATAGCTATTTGATAAATTTAAAATTAAATTGTTGCTTTGACAATCTTGGTTATTGGTCATGATTGGTATCCCTTGAGGCAATTTAAGACATGTCATTTAGAGCCACAAATTTCAGTTGCTAAAAAGTTTCACATTTGTTGACACTTTCATTATAAATTGGAAAAAGTTTCTGTTTCGACTATCGAGTAAGGGGTTAAATGGAAATGACATGCTTAGTGTCTATGGTGGCCTTGACAGCATATAGAGCAAGCCACTGCCTGTGCTCGAGGTAGCTACTTACTTTTTGATTTAAGAGTTATTGATATGACAGTTTGGTAGGAGAATCAAAGGATGATCTTCTAATCATTTTGCAATCTTATGCAATTTAGGAAGATAGCGAACATAAAACAGTCGGGATAAGCATAAATTGTATGGAATTCGAAATTGGTTACGTGAGTTTGGAAATAATAAGCAAAAAAATAAGAGCTGATATAAACTCGATGCTCTCCTTTGTTCTCGACATCATTGGAAAGACTATAAAACACAAACTTCGAAATTCAAGGGGATCCATGTGTAGAGACGGTATTTTTTAGCTAATATGGGACATAATTCAGGGTAAAAGAACTCTATAAATTAATAATATTAAAAATATTTAGTTAATTTATAGAGTTATTAATTTAAGAGTAATATCTAATGTAGTACATTAAAATCACTTCATCGCAAGTGAAATGTTATATCGCAAACACAACCCATAAGTTATGTCAAAGCTATGTTTTTTTTATATAGTTTTTGATATTTTCATGCATTTAAAAGTATCTAACAAAGTTCCAACCTTCAAAAAATATGATATATGTTTTTGTATGTTTTCCTTATGTTAGATTTTAACCTACGTCTATGTAGCTATGGATTCCAAAGTTTTATATCGCCATCGATGTTCTAACTCATAAGCAAATCTATGTCTTTTTTTCGTTTTTGTATATATTATCACCATATAAATTTTAGATTCTCGTATTAGTTATTATGAAATTGCTGAACATACACAAACTAATAATAAAATTAAAATTTGCAAAGAAAAACCCGCGCGTATGCGTGGGTATTGGCCTAGTATCTTATCTTAATATCAAATTTGACCAAAGGTGTGGTGGGCTAGTGGTCAAACACTTAGAGTTGGTTCCATTGTATCCCTAGTTCAATCATCCTTGAAAGGAGAGGCATTCTCAAAAGAGAGTGAACTAAAAACTGACTCCTGGCCCACGGAGATTAATGTTTCGATCTGAACTTCGAAATTATCAAAAAAAAAAAAATCAAATTTTGTTTTGACTTAATTTAAATCATTAGAGCAATAGTAACGCCAGAAAAGCTTTTTATTTTATTTCATTTCAGATAATTAAGAATTATTCAAAGGGAGGATAACATTTTAGCTTGAAACAAATCAATGGAAAACAAAAACCAAAACACACAAGAAACAATCAACGAGTCTTAAATCTTCAAGAATCCAAGAGCTCGAAAGAAACATGCAAATATGGAAGATGTTAGGGTCCGGGTCCGAACTCTTCATAATTTTTTTTTTTTAAAACATGCAAATATGGCAGAGATTAATATCTCATGATCAAGTTTTTCTATTTTTAGATTAACTTGAGACAAGCCTTTCTAGCTTTCTTCGCAATCTTAGCTCTTTGCATTTCCATATGTAACTCAATCTGCATCTTCTCCATCTCTCTTTGTGCTTCCAACATTGCAGCTAACTCCGAATTCACCGAGCCCCTTCCTCCTTTATTCCCACCGTTATTCACATTTCCTCTTCCGCTTCGTCCTGCTCCTCTCTTTGGCTCTTCCTCTTCATCTTCCTCTACCGCACAAGAATGTAAATGCGTACCATAATCACATTCCTTGCAATAATAAGACCATAAATTATCCGGAACAATCTCTTCACAAACATCGCATTTAAAGACCAAACCGTTTTGGTAAGGAGAACAAAAGAGCAATGTCAGTGGATGCGCGTGTCCTTCACGCTCCACGGATTCAGGCATAGCTACACATCCGACATGTACATTGTACTCACATATAGAGCAGTTGTAAGCAAACGCGGATCCATACTCACCGCACGCGTTGCACGTGTAAGTTGACGACTCGTACGGTGGGGAATAGAGCAAAGTCAAAGGATGATCAGGGTGAGACTTGTGACGTGTCTCACGTGGAAGCTCGAAACATGACTTGTGCAAGAAGTAATCGCATTCGGATTTTGTGCATTTGAATGCTGCGCCTATTAGGTCTAGGTCACAACCAGAGCAGATGATTTCTTCTTCAACTTGTGCTTTGTGAACGCGCAATGGATGGCTATGGCTTTGGTGCCTCACCGATGGTTTTCTTGAAGCCATTATAGGTTATATCTTTCTTTCCTTTTTGTGTATTTGAGGTTGTTTTTGTGGTCTTATTAAGCTTATGTGATTTCAAAATATTTATAGTGAAAATGGTAAGACGATAGATTATGAGTCTTCTTTAGGGTGGGAGTAGTGATGTGTTTTGATTTGACTATTAACCAAGTTGTAGCTTTATATATTTACTATATTGTGACAATAATGTCACTAGGCGCTAAAATGATTTTAAGAACCCTTCATCTATGTAAATAAGATTGATTCTCATTTGGGATAAAGTCAAGCGATGGAATTTTTCTTCTTGAGTTCATGCATCACGCAACTAGTTTTATTTATATAATTGATTAAATGGCAAATTGTAATTAAATATTCTAAAAATATCGAGTTATCCAGCTAGAAATGTAAACAGTATATAGAGTTGACATAGTGAAGGATGTGAGGTCAACTAACTACGCATATATCGGCTCCAAGTCATTGGAATAAAAGAGATTACGACTTTGGGATTAGAATATAGCCTCCATTTTTATCGCTGCGTCTTGTTCTCGAAAAGAAAGCGGAGTCCCCGGTGACGCTGAAGAAATAATTACAAGCTTTTTATGCTGCATGATCAGTGCCGGCTCAGTGGGGAGGGCATGGGGTGCGACGCCCCTAGGCCCATCCCGTGTCCTAACAATTAAGAGGCCCATTTTTTTTTTTTTTATAAAATAGCAAAAAAAAGTAAAATTAAAATTGATAACATGTATGAAAAGGGCCTAATTTTTTTTTTATAATGTATATAATTTTTTTTTCATAATACAATTTTATAAAAAAAATAATAAAAAATATCATCAAAAATATATTTTAGAGGTCCAAAAATTTTTTTTTTGCCCTAAGGCCCATAAAAATATTGAGTGTGCATGATGCTGTCGCAACATCACACTCCCGAACATGAATTGCTTTGTATTGGTTGATGAGATGAACTGTTTTCTAAAACATGTTATCTTTTATATGATCTTGAATTGCAGAATGCGATTGGAATGATTGAACAGAAAGAAGGATTGTATTTCTTTCAATGTATTCGAAAGATTCAGAATGTGATGAAAGTTAATAAGTTGGATTTGTTAGATGTGTGACATAAGTGAATGAATCATGCCTCAGAGAAAGTGATAATTAAGGACATTACCAGGAGTAAATGATAGAAGCATTGGAGTTTCAGGCTGTGATATTTTGTTTTCGAACAATTCAATGCCGTTGTGAACAAACTAGATAGTACGTGGTACTGAATACATACGAATGAAGGATTATTTTGTTGAACGGTTATATTCTAATTTCATTTAATTAAGAATTTATTCAAAGGGAGATAACATGAAAACTTGGAACGAATCAATGAAATACAAGAACCAAACACAAAAACACAATTAACTCGAGAGAAATATGCAAATATTAACTCATCTCTTTCAACGAGTTTTTATACTTTTTTTAGATCAACTTGAGACAAGCCTTTCTAGCTTTATTTCATATAATAGAGACTTTATAATTCAAAGGGAAAGTTGTCTTTATCTGCATCCTCTGCATCTCCCTTTGAGCTTCCAAAATTTCAGCTAACTCCGAAGTCGTGGAGCCCCTTCTTCCTCCTCCTCCTCCTCTCTCTTCCTCTTCCTCTACCGCGCAAGAATGTAAATGCGTACCATAATCACATTCCTTGCAGTAATATGACCAAAGATTATCCGGAATAGTCTCTTCACAAACATCGCATATAAAGATACCATTCTGGTAAGCTGGAGAACAGTAGAGTAAAGTGAGAGGGTGTGGATGTCCTTCACCCTCCACGGACTCAGGCATAGACACACATCCAACATGTAAATCGAACTGGCAGATAGAGCAGTGGTAAACGAACCCTGATCCATACTCACCGCACGCGTTGCACCCGTAAGTTGACGAATCTATATATGGTGAGGAAAACAAAAGGGTCAAAGGGTGATCAGGGTGAGACTTGTGATGAGTCTCACGTGGAAGCTCGAAACATGACTTGTGCAAGAAGTAATCGCATTCCGACTTTGTGCATTTGAATGCTGCGCCTATTAGGTCTAGTTCGCAACCCGAGCAGATGATTTCTTCTTCAACTTGTGCTTTGTAAACGCGCAATGGATGGCTATGGCTCTGGTGCCTCACCGATGGTTTTCTTGAAGCCATTATATAAAGCTAATATATTCTTTTTTTCTTTCTTTGTGTTTGAGGTTTTTAGATTGTTTTGTATGATTCTTATTAAGTAAGGGATTTCAAAGTATTATTTATACTGAAAATTGTAAGGCGACTTGTGTCTTCTTTAGGGTGGAAAAGTGATGTGTTTTGATTTGATTATTAACCAAGTTGTAGCTTATATATTTACTGTATTGAGACAATACTTTCACTACGTGCTAATATGATTATACGATTCATTCATCTATGTATATAAGATTGATTCTTATTTGGGATAAAATAAAGATGTTGAAGTTTTCTTCTTGAATTTATGCATCACACGACTAGTTTTATTTATTTAAATTGATTAAACGGCTAACTGTAAATAAAGATTTTAAAATATTGAGTTATCCAGCTGCAATTGTATACAATAGAGTTGAGATAGTGAATGATGTGAAGTCAATTAGCTTCGGTCGCTCTAATGAAAACATCGTCTCCAAGTTATTTGAATAAAAGAGACTATATATGACTTTGGGATAAGAAACTAGAAATTACGATTTTATGTGGAAAACAATCGATATCTAAATATAATCATCTCTAACTTGAGAGTTGAGATGCATGTTGTGAGATGGTTTCATCAATGTGTTACATTCAATATATTTGAGGTATGAATATCCTCACGCTATGCGGTAGGACGAGTAGAGCGGGGTCAAAGGGTGGTCAAGTTGGGTCTCTAATGCATATTGCTATTCAATTCATCTAAAACATGAATATCGACAGACAAAAGTTGATGTGGACTTCGTGACACTAATCCTCAAGGCCAATAGAAAACCAATTATTCTTGCAATTTAAAAAGTTTACAATGAACCTTGGCTTCAAAATTCATAGAACAAATCATTTACTACACCACTAGACTATCATCATTTGGTTAAAGTCACATTATAGTACATGGTTGTGCGTGATCATCACTGAAATAGTTGAAAAGCGAGTCGGTTGCTGGAAAACCTTTGGACTCATAGAAATCAAATGGATAAGGCGCCGGGGGCTTCCTCGTCATCACCTCGGGATGCTCGTATTTCACCATCAACTTGGGTCTATTCCCCGGTGCTAACCATCCCTGTGGTCCAATTGTCCGTGGCAAAGTAAACATTGGCATTTGCATCATCCTTGGTGGTCCAAAATACCCAAAACCTCTACCCGTTTCGCCTCCCACCGGGCAAGTTCCCGCGGTCGGGGCCGCTACGGCCGGTGGTTCTCCTTGGGGCTCTTTGACCACGTAACGCTTGAGCAAGGCTCGAAACCGAGTCTTTGCATTAGCTGGATCCCTCTCGTAAGCGTAAAGTTGGGGACTTTGCCCTAATTTTTCGATGGCTTTGATAATCACCGAAGGTTCTGCTATACCGGAGACTATAATCAGACCCTTAGCCGGGTCTATGATTATGGCGTAAACTCCTGTTTATCAAACATAACCCTAAAATCAATTTTCTTAAAATGCTCAATTAGGTCAAGTGATTTAATTGACAATACCTTTTACTTTACGCAAAATCTTCTTGATCCGAGAAGGAAAATCTTCACAACATTGGAGATTCATTTTCAGTATGCAAATCTGTACAAACACACGATTTTGGCCATTACTCAATTTATATCCGAGTCAAAAGAGTGCAAAATTGAAAGGTATAACTGGATTAAGACACTTAAACAGCTCAAAACAACTATGTATGTTTATTTCTTTACCGGAAAATCCAAATCCTCCATTCTTGATTTTCTCAATATGTAGAATTGTCGAGAGAGAGAGAGAGAGAGAGAGAGAGAGAGAGAGAGAGAGAGAGATGTCCTTGAATATCTTGAGAAGAAGAAATGCTTTTGATTATAAAGAGACCGAATTTTCAGAAATGTATCTATACTTTCCTTTTTAATCATCAAGACATTAACTATGGCATTAAATGATAAGATCGAGAGAAAAAAGTTTAGAATTTTTAAAACCCAAAAAATTAAGCTGATTTACGGATTCATACTCTATGAAAAATATAATCAATGATTGTTTCTAAAAAAAACTTATCTCATGTTCTCCATGCTATAAATGTAGCCGTTATGAAAGGAAAGGAAATCCATTTTATTAAAGGAAATCTGAAGAAAGGACATCCATTTTGTCTGACTGAAGAAAGAAGTTATTATTGTTTGATGTCAAACGAAAGAATTATTGTTTACTAGGATTATACAAAATCTAAATTAGCCTTCATTTGGAAAATGCAATATTTATTTAAACAGACAAACCATTTACAAAATCTACTAATATTATGCATTTATGTTTACTTGAAAAAAATCAAGGGAAAAGTACAAGTTCACCTTTTATTGGCAAAGTACAGCTCATACATTTGAATTTTTCATATATATCAAAATACATGAAATCTTCCAACAAGCCCCACGAAAGAAAAAAATCACAAACCATACAAAGAAAGAACAAAATAAGAGTTTGAAACATTATTGTTATTTATTTTCTTCACAAAAAAGAGAGCAATTAAAAACACAGTTTTGTGGTATGAACTTTGATCATCCTCTTTCCAACATTCATAATTATTAATTCACCTATAATATAACTAACTTGATCCCCAAGAATCAACATAACTACCCGCTGCGTCAATAGCATCTAACTGTGCCTGCATACTCGCCATCTCCATCTCAGCATTCATCTTCGCAGACGCAGAACTCGCCTCTCCTTCTTCTTCTCCTTTCTTTGGCTCATGATCTTCATGAACCGTGCATGAATGTACATGCGTCCCATAGTCACATTGTTTGCAGTAAGAAACCCATTGTTTGCGGTAATAAACCATGTCGACTGATCCGGTCAGCCCCGGTAGGAACGCACCGAAATACTACATAGTGGACTTTCCCGAAGGACCACCACACCGCCTGGCCCGAGTTTGGAATGCCTTCCGACTAATGCATGGACTAGTCAGGCCGCCTGCATCTCTGACTACTAGGTAAATTAATTGGGCCAGACCCAATTAACAGACTTCCCAACAAGATGATGATAACAACGAATAGGGGGATTTGAACTTGAGTTGCTGGGATTTTCACCATCTCACCCAAGGCCCCACCAACCACTCGCCCACCACCTTCTGGGCAGTGTCATTGATCGTTTGTGAAAAACATTTGTGAAACTCATGTTATATATTGTAGGTAGGAGCAGTATTTTACGAACGATCGTTGTGTTCAACATTGATCTAGTCATATACAAATATTTACTTTTGATCATAAATTTCCAAGTTGCTAATTAAAATCAGATGTTAATTAGAATCTCTGTTTCTACAAGTTATCTTTGTCTTAAGAATAACAAAAATCAAAACGCGTCTAAGGATACTTTTGTTTCTCAACTTTGCATATCACAAATGTCAATGCTCTACTACATGCATATATGTCATACATAACAAAACATTATTAATTAGCAAAACCTTAAGATACAACAATTTGGAATTTATAAATCAATCAAACATGTCTTTGCCAGTTTTTGGTATATATAGCTCCAAAGCCTTCTCCCACCAAAAAAAAAACCAAAACCAAACACAAATCAAGAACATTTTTATATATGGCTTCAAGAAAACCAAAGGCCAAACCGGTTAATCGCCAATCCGTGAGGCACCCGAGTCACAGCCATCCGTTGCGTGTCTTTAAAGCGAAAGAAGAAAATGAGACCGTTTGCTCTGGATGCGAGCTCGAGCTAACCGGACAAGCTTTCAAGTGTGTAAAGTCCGAATGCGATTACTTCTTGCACAAGTCATGTTTTGTCCTTCCTGGTGAAACACATCACAAGTCTCACCAGGACCACCCTTTGATCTTGCTTCATTCCCCACCAGATGACCAATCAGTCTACACGTGCAACGCGTGTGACCTATACGGATCTGGATTCACTTACAATTGCTCTAACTGCAAGTACAATCTTCACGTGGGATGTGCTTTTATCCCCGAAATCATAGAGCGTGAAGATCATGAACATCCACTCACTCTTCTTTATTGCACACCGAGTAAAGGTCATGAAGACATGATCTACATTTGTAGCACTTGTGAAGAAACTGTGTCAGAAGATCTATGGGTGTATCACTGCAAAGAATGTGACTATGGAACACATGTACATTCATGTATGGCGTATGAAGACTCGGGACGAAATGGCGGCTTTGCAGCTAGAGGCACGTATTGACAATGATGCGAGGAATTTTGCGCTTGATCTTTGGATCAACCAAAGAGGTATTACTGGTGATCAAGAAAGGGAGGACTATGTTTATGAAGATGTGTGATTGTTTCTTTCTTTGATAAATATTTGTTTATAAACAAATAGATTGTTTTTTTTTTATTTAATTCAATGTTAAGTTGTATCTTGCATTCAAATCAAACTTTTGTACAATAAATTTTTGCACTGGTTCTACATATATGACAAAAGAGCGTTGTTAACTTGTTACAATGTCATTCCTGGCATTCGTGATGTTTGGGGGCTCTATTTTTATTATGGTGGTCCTGGTCGAAATCTTAATTGTACATGATTCCATATATATTATAGATGTAAGCATGGGGTATATATCTATGCAGTTTTTACCACCATCAATATATTATATATGATTACTTCTTCTTGTAAAAATTAAATGAAATGTTTTTCACATGGCGTCTATATATGTTTGGGACAGGGATAAATTTACATGTCCATCCACCTCATATATGTTATCTAAAACTGATAACATTACCCAAATTTACATAAAAATACAAATGTGTGGTCATAATTTGATCAAACGTTATCGACTAATACTTTTGAATCCAAATCTCACGGTTGAAATAAACTCGTACAAAAAGTCTTGCAGCAATTCATATTCATAGTTTTTTCTTTTTGAAACTATTCAAATTCATAGTTCCAATCTAAATGGTTATCTAATTATGCCAATGTAAAAACAAAAGCAGATTACCAATTGGTGGTGAAAGAGTCTTATTATGCTGTTGACAAAAAAAAAAAAGAGCAAATTTTTATTCAACTATTTCGATTATGACATCAAAGATAAATTATTGTGACCAACAAAAAAAGGAAGACATTAAAGATAAAATTTTACATGACATTAAACATACAATAATAACTCACACGTAAAGAAAAACGAAATTCGCAAAAGGAATAGCAATCACAAGCTTCTTCATCGTATCAAATTTTGATCATTTCATTTCCTCACCCACTCATATCTCCACTTAGGCTCATCACCAAAATGGATTACAGAATTATTGATCTTATTCCTAATTCGCATATTCTCCAACTTAATTCGAGCATTCCTCAACGACTCCATTCTTAAAGCTTCCAAGATCGCTTCTTTTTCATGTCTTTCTTTCTTTGGCTTGTGTTCTTCATAAACCATGCAAGAATGCACATGTGTTCCATAATCACATTCTTTGCAATAATAAACCCAAAGATTATCCGACATAGTCTCTTTACAAACATCACACATGAACGTCGTACCGTCATCTCGACCTTTACACGGTGTGTTGTAAATTAGAGTGAGTGGATGTTCATGATCTTCGCGCTTCACGGTCTCAGGGATAAACGTGCATCCCACATGAAGATCGTACTGACACTCAGAGCAATGGTAAGTGAAGCTAGAACCATACTCACCGCACGCGTCACACCCGTAAGACAGATTATCATATGGTGGGGAATGAAGTAAGGTTAAAGGGTGATTAAGGTGAGACTTGTGATTGATTTCGCGAGGTAGGTCAAAACATGACTTGTGTAAGAATTAATCGCATTCTGACTTGGTACACTTGAAAGCTTGTCCGGGTAGCTCAAGCTCGCATTCGGAGCATATGATCTCATCTTTGTCTAGGGATTTAAAGACGCGTAGTGGATGGTTGTGACTCGGGTGCTTCACCGATGGACGATTAACCGGTTTGCTTGAAGCCATGGCATGTGGATTTTGATTGTTTGAGTGTGGAAGAAGAGTTTAGAAACTATGTAAATACCAAAAACTATTGAGGATTTGTGATTTCTTTTTTTTGGCTAAATAATTTTGAGTTTGTGTTAATATATAGAAGGCAATAATAGTCAGTAGAACTGCAAAATTTGGACACGGAACTACTATTAGGAAGTTGTGACAAAACACTAGTCTTCATCAATAATTGATCAAGTTGTTACACTAGATCAAAGAATCTAGCCGTTGACTTTCGAAGTCGTCGACTTAAAATGTAGGATCCACATCACACGGTAACAACCAACAAACAAAAAGCAAATCAATTCAAGCCACTGTTTCATTTTCATACGTACGAGCCTCTTTTTTTTTTGGTGAATACGTACGAGCCTCTTTATCACGCACCATCTCTTCCAACATAGTGCTTACGTTTATAGAGGTCCGACGCAATTTTTTAAGAAAATATTTATGAAAATTGTAAATAAGGTTTGACAGATGTTTAAAAAATATATGACCTACTTTTGTTGCAAATTTTCATTTTGATTAATTTCAAAAAAAAAAAAAAAATCTTAATGTAATTTCTACCTTTCATAAACAATCCTTGAGGCTTTTTTCCTAGAACTAACAAAAAAAATACCCTAGCAAACGAGATGGGTACAAGATGGTACTTAAGGTTTAGCTAGAGGGGAGGACACGAGTCATGTGTTCCTTGGTTTGAAGGGGAGAATGTTGAGATATCAATCCAAGTCTCACATCTGAAGATTAGACAAGATTGCTCTAATATATAAGTAAAATCCAACCAAATTAGTATGAGACCTTTTGGGAAGGAGCTCAAAGATAAATCCGTGCGGGCTTTGCCACTTGGGCCCAAAGCGGACAATATCATACTAATTTGAGAAGTTGGACATGGGCTTAAAAAGCCTCTCAACATGGTATCAGAGCGGATACGATCATGCGACAATACGAAGTGGATATGGGCTATCTATGATGTGGGAGCAGACTCCTCATAAGGTGACCTCGCAAATAAGAAGGTACAAGACGGTGCCAAGATTTTGCTAGAGGGGAGGACACGAGTCATGTGGTCCTTGGTTTGAAGGGGAGAATGTTGGAATATCAATCCAAGCCCCACATTTGAAGATTAGCCAAGATTGGTCTAATATATAAGTAAAGTCCAACCAAATTAGTATGAGGTCTTTTGGGAAGGAAACAAAAGATAAATCCTTGCGGGTTTTGCCACTTGGGCCCAAAACGGACAATATCATACTAATTTGGGAAGTTGGACATGTGCTTGAAAAACCTCTCAACAGATACGAGTTTTTACCACTCGACTAATTTGTTAGGGTAAATGTAGTTGTCGAGTAACTTTACTCACCAATAATATTTTCGCTTTGGTTCATCCCATAAATCGAGTATAGCATTATTAGTATCATTCCTATTTCCTAATATGTGCCTCGAGCTTCAACGCGGCCATTTCATCTTGAGCTTTCATCAATGATTTCATCCTCCAAACCGCGGAACTCGATTCTCCTCCTCCTCCTTTCTTTGGCTCATGATCTTCATAAACTGCGCAAGAATAAATATGCGTCCCATAATCACATTCTTTGCAATAATGAACCCAAAGATTCTCCGACATATCTTCTTCACAAACATCACATATAAACATCGCACCCTCCTCACGACCTATGCATGGAGTGTTGTAAAGTAAAGCGAGTGAATGTTCGTGATCTTCGCGCTCTACGGTCTCGGGGATAAATACACATCCAACATGAACATCGTATTGACATTCTTAACATTTAGACAAAAAAACATCGTATTGACATTCAGAGCAGTTGTAAGTGAATCTTGATCCGTATTCACCACATGACTTTCAAAGTCGTGGGATGAATGTGTAGGATCCACATCACACGGTTGAAAAAAACAATGAAATAACAAAACAATCAAAGCCATTGATTTACTTTCATACCAAATTATAAATAAGAAATAACATGTTATAACTCTTTGAATTAGTAAGAAGAGATTTGTGCATCAAAGTAAAACAAAAACACTGGGAAGGCCAAAACCAAAGAACTGTGGATTCGCTGTAAGAGGGTCTGGTGGATTCGCTGCTCATTTGCTAAATGCTAAGAAGACAATTTGCTTGTCCAACATGGTCTAAACTCGAAGCAACATGCAATCGCAATTGTCATTAGTTTTTTTTTTTTAGTTCTTGGGCTTTCTTTTGTCCAAGTGTTTCATTGCCGAAAAGCCTTATTGAAATTAAATAAATCAAAATATATTTTAAAATTAAATAAATTTAGATTATAATCCGTATTATTTTTTTGTTCTTTAAAAATGTTAATTAATGTTTTTGCAAAATTAACAGCTTTTTCTTTATTTACATGTTTTTTTTGTTAAAAGCATCTTATATTGTTTATTAAAAAGTTTCTTTTACTTAATTTTTGGAAAAAATCAAAAAACTAAACTTATAATACTACTATTAGTAAAAAGAAGAAAAAGTTATCGACTTTAATAATAGACCCGGAAAAAATTACGTTATGCGTGATTCATCAAGAGTATAAAAAGTGATGATGAAGCTACTAATTTGATACGTCAAATATATACTAAATATCGATGATAATACTATACGATATGGGTTTGATTGCTTTTCTAATTATGTATTTGCGTTTGCGTTTATATGATAAAGTACGTTACTTGTTATATTTAATTTTAATAAATATACGATACTCATATTATTTTTTTGGTAAAGCGATACTCATATTATTCTAAGGAACATGCCAAGAAAAAGGTTTTTTTTTGCAATTATGTTTTTATAACTTTAGAAAATATTTAATAAATATTGTTACGTACCCAAACGCAAACCTAAGTACTTAAGGATTTTTTAAGACAAAAGAAACATGTCTTAAGAAATTAGTTTTGGTTTAAATATCCAGACCTACTTCTTCTTATTCTTCTACCTCTATTTTATTTTTATCAGGCTCTCCTCTCGCCACCACCGATCATCTCCACCGTCCTCGAAATCAACATCATTCGCAACTTCTCCTGATCTCTCCCTCTCCTCAAGGTCTACTCTGTTTTCTTCGATCTCCCTATCAATAATCTGTTTTCTTGAAAAATCAAAATTATTGAAATTATCTATTAGGAAAAATCTGTTCGATGTTTAATTCTTTTGATTTTATTTTGCTTTGTTACAGATGCATGCGTTACTTAATTCAAAAAATTTCAATTCGATGATGTTTCTTACTGTTATCGATTGAGCTTTTGATTTTGGGGAAAAAGAATTGGTTCGATCTATGTAATCATCTATGGATCGAAACTTTAGAGATTGATATTTTGAGAAACTTTGGTGTTTTTGAGCTCTTTCAATGACGACTAGTGTCCAAGGAGAGATAACAGATCTTGATTTGAATCATGATCCTTCTTCTGATTCCGATTCCGAATCTCCGACCGGTTTAATCGCAGAGCTTTCTCCATGGTTAACCGATCTCGAAACCGCTCACGAGCGTATCGAAGAACGAATTAGCCAACTCGAATCTATCGTTTCGAGAATCAGGGACCGAGAAACAACGATAACAACAACAACAACGCCGGTTTTAGTACCGCCTAACGAACATAGAGATTCGACCGCAGGAGTTATACACGAACGTTCTAGAGAACGACTCGTCGAAAACGGCGATAGTAAGACGTATTTGATATCGAAAGCATTGAACATGGAGAAAACGAGTTCGGTTCCTGGTGGTTATTTCGATTGCAATATCTGTTTATCGAAAGCCGAAGATCCGATTTTGACTTGTTGTGGTCATTTGTTTTGTTGGGGATGTTTCTATCAGTTGCCTTTGATTTATTTAAACATTAAGGAATGTCCGGTTTGCGACGGTGAAGTTACCGATACCGAGGTGATTCCGATATACGGTAATGGAGATGATTGTGATGGTATTAGTAATGGTACGAAACCGAAGTTAGAAGATTGCGGTATTCTTCTACCGCCAAGACCGAGTGCGAAAAGAGTCGAAAGCGTTCGTCAAAAGATTATAAACCGAGGGATTCCGTTTATCCCGGGGCATGAAACACTCGAGCATATTCGAAGAACGATTGATTCTATAAGCTTACAAGCGTTAGCGCAAGGCGATGAGTTCGGGTTGTCAAATATAATCACCAATGTAGGAGAAAATGGCGGACATCATCCGCCGTTTGGACCGTTGAGGTTATTACCGCCTCATATACCACCGTTTTCGTCTTTTCCAGGTCTTGTAGTTGATACATCGGAAATGCCGGCTTTTGTTGATGTTGATAGTTTTGTTGACACTACTAGTTTGAGAAGAAATCGTCGAAGATCGTTACGTATCGCTGAAATCGGTCCTTCACCAGCAGTACGAGTGTCGATGCAGAGAAACCGAAGTAACAATGCTTCTCAGACGATTTCGTTCAGGATCGGTCCTGCGTCTTCGTCATCAACTAGCGAGTTTGCTGTTCCGGGGTCTTCAAATGGGACGAGAAGCCAAACTGTAAATCCTACTGAAGTGGTTACTTCGGTTTCGTCAGCTTCATCGTCTAGGAGAAGAACAGATGATGTAAACAATGGACCTCGGACTAGGTCTAGAAGGAGGCTAAGTTAAACGGAAAACCGTCGCCGAAATCTTTAAACGCCGGCGATTTCGACTATTGTTGAATCACTGAAACATTACAAATCTCATGTGACCATGTTTTGGTCCTCCTGAGGTTTTGTTTGAATGTATGTATATGTCCTTGTAATTTCTGCTATAGCCTCTTAAACATTGGATTATCATAGTTTTTTTTTTTGTAATAATAATTTCATTATATTTCTTAAAGAGTTCTATTTCAAGTTCAAAATTCAAGATTCAGATGAACAAAAAATTCCCAAGTAACTACTAGTAATATCATGCTTCTAAAATTGTTTGGGTAGATTTGGCAGAAGAAGAAAATATTAAGGGTAAATTCACAATTTAGCATAAAAGTCCTTGAGAGAAAATACTTAGCTGGGACTGAAAAACGTGACGCTGTTTTACAGCAGAAAATAGAAACGGCATGTAGTTATTTACTTTTTTGTATATAAATATTCGCGACTTGTTAAAGTCGTTAAAAGTCATCGGAGATTGATTCTCTTTTCGTCGTCGCCGCCGTTTAACAATTCTCTCGCCGGCGATCATGATCTACGTTGACGGAGTTCCATTTCAAAATGAGAATAGCTCATCATCTTTGTCTTCTTCATCGAAGGTAGATTTCTTCGCCAATTTTAGTGGAGTTAATTAAGTAAGATTTGCTTATATAGTGGTAATGTGGTTTTAGAAATTGGGTGATTATGTAATTTAGAAACTCTGGGTTATAAAATAAAGCTGAAAGTTTTGATTTTTGTGCTGAAAGTTTTGAGTTTTTTTTGTAACCATTGAAAAAAATTTGGCTAACCAAAGTTACTTTGATGAATAGGGAAGTAGATTGATTCTTGATGTAATGAATCATCCTGTGATAATGTTAGCTTCTGATTCTTTCAAGAATCTTGAGGAACGAGACGTTACTTTTGGAGAAATCGATTCAGAGAGTTCGAAAAAGGAGAGATTTGTTTACATATTCCAAAGAGAATATGCTGTTGTGAATCCAGCACTTGTTGATGTATGTTCTTTTCCCCACTCTACATTTTACTCTAGTGTTCTTTTTTCTTTAATGGATTTTGTTCCACTGTTTGATTGAATTTGAAGTTTGTTGGTACCGATGAAGCAACAACTTGCGTAGGACTTGTTATACGCAACAGAAGATCTGGAATGTAAGGACTGATTCTATATATATATGTTCTATGAGGTAAAATCATCTTTAATCTACGAATTTGAGATTTTCTGAAACTGCAGGACGTCTATTTCGCATATGGATTCACCCAGAATTGTGGATTTGGGGATAAGCCAGATGTTATCATCCGTTTTAGACGATGATATTGATGCCGAGTTAGATGTATTATCTCTCTCTCTTTTAGATTACTAAGTGTCTTTGAGCTTTTTGAATAATGCCGATGGCGTTTGTATGCAGGTACATATGGTTGGTGGTTATGAAGATGTCGATATGAAAGTATGCATCAATATTCTTTAAATTTCTCAGTCTACTTAGTATTCAGTTATTAGAATAGTCTTGAGCTGAATGTATTGACTGTTATATGCAGAATGCTAATGGTGGTGCTAAACCAGAGGGTCACTCATTTCCCTTGTGTTGCAAATTAGTAGAAACTTTGCATAAGAGAAGAGAAAACTTTCACATTAAAACTCTTTTTATTCTTGGTCACAATACCAAATTGGATGCACAAGCAAACACGTGCCCCGTCTTTAATGGATGTTTGGTTAGTCTACTATCTCCGCTTTTATTGTATTGTTTTATGATGGTAGTGATAAGCTGTATTACAGAAAAAAAGAACAGAGATTGACCTGCGTCTGTCTAAAGTTCGTAAGTGACATGTAAATGTAATTTTATCAGGTGAATACCTCTACCGGTTCAATTTTCCCAGCGAGTTTCAACAGAACTTCTAGATGTCCGGATGAGATTGTTCGAAGAATTCGAGTTTCAGCATCATTCGAAGATTTTAGCTGGAATGGGAAGTTAATCGACACATATGACACGAAAACTGATAGATTCATCATTGCACCATGCTGCTGGTAACTAAACACCGCGTCTTCTGTCTCTGCTTTATACTACGGATATATAGAAGAGTTCATAAATTGTGTTAATGTTTGTAATACAGGACAATGCAAGAGTATATTTGGGACCTTAATGAGCTTCCTGATGAAGAAATTCTCACTAATTGTTCTACTTCACCTTCTGCTGAAGGTCCAGATTTCATAGACAATATGAGAAGGTTAGTCATAATCTATAACACAAAACTGAACATAATCGATTCGTACTTCAACAGAGAAGATTTACATTATCTTGTAATGTTTTCAGGGTTTGGGAGTATTTATTAAAATATCCAGAATGGAATAAAACCTTCCCAAGGAGACAACCTCGTGTGTTCGAGCGGTCTGCCAATGGAAACTGGAAAAAAATGTGACTTTTTCACCTGAGTTGGTGACATTATTCAGAAATCTGGCTAAAAGTAGCGGTTAGTGTTTGCACTTATTTGAAACAATTGTGATTCTTGGAACACATGAGGATTTGTGTTTTAACTTGTAACTTTGGAACACCTAATTACATAAAGACTGTTTTAATCCGGTCTGCCTATATGTTGAGGCCCATTAGTATTATACATTTCAATTGCAGATCGAACCGTGACCTGACCCGAATATTTCCGTTTTAACAAATATATAGCTGTTTGAGTACATAAAAAAAAAAAAAAAAAAAAAAAAAAAAAAAACTATGTTAACAAAATGTTCGTTAAAGAAAGTTTTTAGATTACTTTAGTTCGGTATGTATTCCAGATTGAATAATACTACTACACATTGACTAACTAAAAGCATGGCTCGTAATTTAGTAAACGTAGTCAGACCTAACTTTCACCAACAACATGATGCAAAATCGACATTCTATTTCTGGTAATTTAAGAGGGGTATTCTTGTAAATGCCTTAACACCTTCCTCGTTTTTCGAAAACCGGTTTACCGAATCTTAAACTGGGCCGGGCTAGCTTATGGGTTTAAGCAATTTTACAATTTAACTAAACCAAGGCGTTTTGCCCTAATGGTCAAAAAAGGGAATGGGTCAAAGGATAAAGCAGCAGTTAAAACTAGGGTTTACTTAATCCACTTTCGATTTATTTTTTTGTGTTTTCTCGGATTTAAAAAAAAAAAATTACAAATTAGATTAAATTATTTTAAAAAGAAATTTAAATTCAAATTTTTAATTGGTAGTATAGAACTCATTACTTAAATATTAAACTCGATATTTTTGTTTTGATTTTGAATAATCTAATTACCACATGTCTAGCCTAAAAAAAACCATCCTATATACAAAAAGTAACACAGTTTTTAAAGAAGATGAGAGAAAAAGAGCACGAAATAATAAGCGAGAGCGAGGAAGACAAGAAAGCAACAATACAAATTATAAACATAAATACGAGAAAAGAAAAAAAAGAGAATAAAAATCCCTAAAACTGCGAGCGTTTTTGGTTGTGTGAGAGAGGAGAGAAGAGAAGAGAAGCAAGATCTTGTAGCATGAACAACGATACTAACACTAATCATAATATTCACAGTAATGATTACAACAACAATAATCACAATATCGATGAAGACGACGTAGAAGAAGAAGATGATAACAACACTAATCTCAAGCATCGCCAAGCATGGGGCACGTGGGAAGAGTTGTTATTAGCATGCGCCGTTAAACGACACGGATTTACTGATTGGGATTCCGTTGCGACGGAGGTTCGATCCCGGAGCTCTAACTCCGCCGTCTTCGTCTCCGCTAGTAATTGTAAACAGAAGTACCGAGATCTCAAACGTCGGTTTCACGAATCTCATACCGATGCGGCGGTTACGACGACGGAGGAGGAGGAAGAAGAGAGAATCGGTAGTAATAATATTCCTTGGCTTGAACAGCTACGTAGCCTTCGTGTGGCGGAGCTCCGTCGTGAGGTTCAACGTTACGATGTTTCGATACAGTACGGAGAAACAACGAATCTCTTTATCTCTCTGTTTCGATCTCCGTCGATTGGATCTGAGATTTTTGAATTTTTTCGTTTTGATTTGTTTTTTTTAGATCGCTTGAGAAGAAGGTTAAGAAATTAGAGGAAGAGAGAGAAGGAGATCGGAAACCAGATCTAGAAGAAGAGAGGAAAGTAGAGAGATCGGAGAACTACGGTTTTGAATCTGAACGCCGTGAAAAAACGGTTTCCACGGCGGAGGAATCTGATCGAGAAAACAGGTCGATGAACGAGTCGAACTCGACGGCTTCCGGTGGAAAAACCGCCGGAGAAGACGATAGAGTTGGCGGAAACGAATCGGGTGATAATAATCCGGATCCGGTTTATAAGGCGGAAGGATCGGTTAGTAAAGGATCGGAAGCGAGTCAGTCAGACGAGTTAGGCGAGTCGGGAACGTCGGGAAGGAAGTGGAAGAGGAAACGAAGGAAGAATAATTCCGGCGAAGAGATCAGATCGGCGGCGAGTAAATCACAGCCGTTGATTGGTCTTCTTGATCTGATTCGGTCCCATCCGCGTGGATCTTTGTTCGAACGCCGGCTTCGGAGCCAGGTATGCAAATCTCTTAATTTTCCATTTTTGTTAAATCATAATCTCAGAATTAAATTCATTATTTTACACGTTTAGTTTCTGTTACATCGTTAGTAAAATTCGAATTTGTTCATACCCAATTACACAAATTATTGTGAAGCATTAAGAAAATTTAAAACGAAATCTACAGGTAATCTGTATTTTAGAAATTTTAAATTATTATTAAGAGATATTCCGTATTCTATATGGAATCTATACATTTTCGAATTTTAAATTGGACGTTTTATGGGAACGTACAAATATGTTGAGAAAGATGAAGAGGGAAAAAAATAATAATTATAACCAACCCACTACTTTTCATCGTTATCGTTGTCTTTTTGTTCACACAATCTAGGACACGTGGCATATTCTTGTTGTCGCATGGCTTTGTCGTGTCTTGCCTCTAACTTATTGGGTTTTCTTTTAGGCCTAATAATATTTTGGGCTTTAAGTTGTACTTAATGGGCCTAGACTTTGTAACCTTATTATAAAGCCATTTGAAAACGCAGGAGACCAAGGAATATAAGAGCTTGATTAAGCAACATTTGGACATTGAGGTAATACAGAGAAAATTGAAGAAAGGATCTTATGATTCTTCAGGCCTCTGTTTTTACAGAGATTTACATCTTCTCTTTACAAACGCCATTGTCTTCTTTCCTTCATCTTCATCGGAATCAATGGCTGCTCACGAACTAAGATCCGTTGTTACTAAAGAAATGAGGAAAGAGACCGGAAAATCTGGTCCTAGGTTAATAAACCGGGAAGTAACGGGTATGGATAGTATCAAAGCGGATGGTGAAACATCGGATTCGTCTCTCTCGAGACTGAAATCTTCGGCTCCTCTTGTTGTTTGTAAGAAGAGGAAAATAGTTTCCGCTAAGGCTTCTCCATCGTCGTCAAGTTTTAGCCAAAAGGAGGAGACAAAAGAAGAGGTGTTGTCAGAGGAGAAGGAAAACATTGTGAGTGGTGTAAGAAGCTCGAGAAGGACCGGTAAAGTGGTTGCTGGTGCTGCGACCACGACGGGGAAAGGGAAGAACAAACAGAAACAGACAGAGTCGAAATCCAATGACAATAATAATAGTAGTAGTAAGCAAGAGACAGGTAAAACAGAGAAGAATGTGGTTTCATCGGAAAAGAAGAAGAGTGTGGCTGATTTCTTGAAGAGATTAAAGAAGAATTCCCCGGAAAAAGAAGGTAAAGATCAGAATAAGAGCGGTGGAAGCGGTAAGAAAGAGAGTAAAACAAAACCAAGAGAACTTAGAAGCAGCAGTGTGGGCAAAAAGAAGACCGAGGTAGAGAACACTCCGGTGAAAAGAGGGAGACCGCAGAAGAAGACAGCAGAGGCAGCAGCAACTGCCTCGGGAAAACGAGGTAGAGAAAGCGGAAGCACGGGAAAGGACAATAAACAGCCAAAGAAAAGAAGCAGAAGATAAGAATTCACATCATCTTTTGGTTAGAGCTTACGTTATTGTATACCCATAGAAGCTGCTTTGAGGTAATTTATCTTGATTCTAACATTAGAAGTCATATTCTCATAGCTTAAGGATTAGGGAAACTGTACGGCTTGTTTGGATCAGTAATTCATATTCCTTCTTTTTTTGGTTATATTTTTCCTCATTTCCCCTACTTCAGTCACTATTAAAGCTAGAGCTACGGTGCAAGATACTGATACCGTTCCCTTCAACATATATCCAGTAAACCAACATTCTCTAGTGGCAGCAAAAATTACAGTCATATACCCCAAAATACTGATACTGACCTTCATCGGCTCCTCATGGACTGTATTCCACTGTGCCTTGGCAAAATTTCTTGATTCAAACGTAAGTTACCGACGAAAGCCATCTTCTGTACAAAAGAACAGAGAAAGAGAACTTCAGAGAAGGTATATGATTTGAACTAAAGGCTAATTAGCATTTCGTCGAAATATCAATGATGATATAGTGCTTGAACACTTGCCATTTTCTCCATCTGATATGTCTCCAAGCTTTGCAATGGCGCCTACAAGTGTTTGCTCTTGCTCCTAAATCAAAAGTAATAATAGTAGATAGTTTGAGACAATTCTATGTATACACACAAAACTAAGAAGGAAAGGATCTTTGTTGTTGTAGCAATCAAACCTCCAAAATTCTCTTAGCCCGTTCGATTTCTTGAGGATCTGGATTGTGTGAACCAAGAACTCTCTCCACCTAATCAGAAACCATCATCATTTTAGAAATAGCCATGATTACCACGTTTTAAAACTCGCTTGCTAATCAATTAATACTAACCTCTCTGATTAAGACATTTGTTTGACGGATTCGTATATCAACATGTTTCTTTTTCCCAGTTCCATTCTGTGATGCTCTGAAATCTTTTCTAATAGTGTTCTTCGCCAAACCGCTTCCTCGTTGTGGAACACTGCTGGGTCCTGTAGTTCTATTCAGTCCATGACCTTGTCCGTTATAACCATATCGATTACCAACCATAGGATCCTCTCCTATCCACTCAATATCCCCAGGAATTATCTGTAAAAGAATTAATAATCAGTCTTGAAAAAACTTTCAGAAGAGTACCAACCAAAAAGTAATTACCTCTGAGAGATTAACCCATTCCCATGTCTCATTTGGTGTTCCAATGTCGTAAACTAAAGCATGACGACCCTAAAATACAAATGATTAGAAGAATATTTAAAACATGTAGCCAATTTAAGAAGCCTTAAGGCAAATTTAAGAAGCCACACACCTCAATTGGATTATACTTGGTAATGACAGCCTCGTAGAATGTATTGTCTTCAGGCCACCTTGTTCTAACTCTTTTTCCTACGAAAGATTCAGGTTCGATTCCGTTTGTGGGTTCACTTGAACTGGGAGGACCAGATGGTATTCTGTTCATGACTTGTCCTCGTGGAGGTTGATCCGAAGGAGGGTATGAGACAGGTTTTGCGGAGGACGAACCAGGAAAAACCTAGAAACAGAAATCACTCGTAAAACAATAATCTCTGATCAAAAAAAGATTCTCACTTTAAGACTTAATAACTCACTGGTTTATGCCTTTTGCCTTTGACAATTGGAACCGGTCCTCGTTTAGCTGCTGATGAAGCAAACGGGTGAGTGGGTTCAACTTGAGGATGAAAAGAATTTGAAGAACCGGTGAATTGTTGAGAAGGAATCGGCTGGTTTGGTTTGTGCTTCTTCATAGAACCTGAAACAGAAGGGCTTGGCAATGTATCGTGAACTAGTTGAGCAGGATTACGCATACTTTGTTGCATTCCTCCAGATTGTCTCCACTCCCTAATAACCAAAAAGAATCGATATTACAGATAGAAAACGAAAGAAACTTCTTTTTCACTCGTTCAATCGAATAAATGCTGCTCTCACCTTATCCTTTTTATTGTATCATCAGCGTTAACACGACCTAGAAGCTCTCTATGTTCCTCATTTGATAGACTCAACTCTTTACGGAGTTCTGTTATTAGACTTTCTTTTTCCTAAACATAAAAGAGATTACATTTCACTTAACCAAAAGCTAACATACGAAACGAAATCGAAGCAGCTCAAGATTTGATCAAATACCCATGTAATTGCATCTGCTTGAGCTTTAAACGCTCTTAGAACAGCGATGTATGCTTCTTTCTCAATCTGATGAATCTGAGCTTCCATTTCAGCAGCAACTTCATCATACATCTTAGGGTAAGACGGAGGAAGATTTGTCGGTCTTCCGTTACTAGACACACGTCCTCCTCCTCGTGGAACCCTATGCGATGGAGGTAGATCATCATCTGTTCCTGCAAACACAACACCGCAAAAAACCATTCTTGTGAAAGCTCTCTAATGAATCATATACACACATTATATTCAAAAAGCTTTCACATTAAGATCAAACTAGATATGCTTAAGTCAAATTCACTAAATTTGCAACACTAATTACTAGTAACCTGCAAAAAGACCCTAAATTTCATCTTAAAAACAAAAACCCACCAAAAAAAGAACAATGTATAACACTACTTAGACGATTAAACCCCAAAAAAGTTTCGTAATTTCTTCTTAAGAACCCTAATTTCAGTAACTGATAAGAGAAGACGAGAGAACATTACACAGACAAATGTTAAGAACTAACCACTACTATCAAACGATTCGTATTCCATAACGAAGCTTTAATCTCTGTTCAAGGACTGATTCGAAGATGAAGAATCAAGAAATCACACAAACACACGAAGCACAATTTCGAGTTTGATTTCAATTTGACTAGAAAAAAGACTCGATTTTTGGTTGAGATTTCTCCTTCTAGTGCTGTGAAAAGGGAAGAAATTGAACAATTTTCTTCCACCGGAACTTTCTCCGGCAACAAATCCGAGCTCAACAAGGAGTGATTTTTAGGTTTTAGATTTACAGATTTGCGAAAGCTTGTTTTATTTTCCTAAATAAGAACAGAGAGGACGTGAGTGTGGAGACGGAAAAAAAATGATTTATTATTTTACTAAAAAACATTGTTGAGAGATTCAGTCTCATTAAATTATCAAAATATAACGAGGGGACTAAAACGCCGTCGTTTCAGAGTCTGTGTATTAAAAATAGTTGGTAAATTCCAAATCCAGTTTCTTTGTAAGGCCCAGCCCATATAAGTATGTTTGTCAAGCCCATATAATAAGTATGCTAGACAAAATATCTAAAGTTGTACTCGTTACACAAACTTACGAATAAAATTGTTAAAACTGACTTTTGAAAGGATAATCATATTTCATGAAATTACGTTAAATGTAAACGTTAAACCAGAAGATTTTCGTTTTGAAAAAATGTTAACCGCTTTGAAACTAAAATTAATGTCGAAAGATTACAAACTAGAGCGATAAGAGACTATAATCGAGAGTACAAAAAAAAAAAATCGATTTGGGAGACATCGAACTCGAGTAAGCATATGATGCAGCATCATCTAGTGTTTTGGCGCCAGCATAGCAAAACAAAAAGTCAATCATATCGGTATTAAGTTTCGGATTTTCTTTTATTTTACTGTTGTAAAAGGTTACGTCTTTCTTTTGTCTAATTAGGAATTATGTATGTTGGTGTTATTCTCTCCTCGTCGAATGTGACTTAGGAACGAGTCTATATAAGTCATAAGCATGGCTTCTTATCATTCAGTTTTTTTATATTTAATTAAATGAAACATTTTCTCGCCTTATGTTGATTCGATTAAATTCATCAAAACAAGAAGTCGATCTCTAAGTAATTCAAATTTCTTGATTGAGCAGGTCAGATTTCTAGAGATTGTTAAACCTTTAGATTGAGGTGAGTTTCTAGCTCTTACGATGCACCAATATATCTCACAAATTGAGATGCAACGCATATATATACCTCTCCAAAAATATATGAACCCTAAATTTGATATCTTCCACTCATACAAAAAAAATAGACATATTTTGTTCTCTCTAAAGACTTATAATTGCGAACATGATGTATCGTGTTTTTAACCGTTGTTTTAAATCATATATTGAGTCTTTTATTGTGTACTAGAGTCTTTTTGATATTTTAGAGTTTTTAGAGTCTTTGAGATAAAACAAATGAAAATGAAGGAATTTAAAACAAAATGAATAAAAGAACAAATTTCAGAGTCAGTAACTAGTTCAGAAAGAACAACTTTCCTCTACTGTTTGTACATTCGCATGAGTTCACTCGATCAAGAGTACCAGCCCACAACAAACCGTTTGAATATTCGTATGGGTTCACTCAGTTACGACTACTGATTTAATTTTTAAAGTTGGGTGATTCAGAATACCACCATTTTTTCAAAAATTCTAAAAATACTACTTTTTGTTGAAAATTCCAAAAACACCACAAAAATAAAATGAATTGAAGTTTCAATATTCAAAACTAAACCCTAAGCTCCAAACCTAAACTCTACCCCCTAAAATTATTCCCTAATTTAGGAATAGTTAACTCAAACCCAAAAATTTAAACTACAAATCTATTGAAAATAATTTTTTTTGTATTTGTGGTACTTTTGAAACTATTAAAAAGAATAGTTTTGGAACTTTTCAAAAAATGGTGATATTCTAGAGAATTACTCTTTAAAGTTTCGTGTCAGCATCTAAATGACTGCGTATATTTTACCAGATTTTTAAAAAAGATTTCTGTAGAATACCACTATTTTTTGAAAAGTTTTAAAAATACCATTTTTTAGTAATTTCAAAAATATCACAAATACAAAAATTAATATTCACTGGATTTATAGTTTATTTTTTTTGGTTTGGGTTAACTATTTCCAAATTAGAGTATACTTTTAGTGGGTAGGATTTTGAGTTTGGATGTTTAAAGTTTGGTTTTTAATTTTTTTTTTTTTAGAAGACGTTTAATTTTGAATGTTAAAACTTCATTTGAATTTTTGTGGTATTTTTGGAATTTTGAACAAAAAGTAGTATTTTTTGAAGTTTTGAAAAAAGGATGGTATTTTCAAAACTCTTACTCTAGTATTTTTTTAAATACTAGAGATAGTAATTTTTTTTTGGTCAAAAGACTCTAAACTATCAAATGATAATTAGTCGCATTTAAATTAGAGTCTTTTGACCCAAAAAAAAAAAAATTAGAGTCTTAATTAATTAATCAAATATTCGGTTAGGTGTGATAATTTTATGAGAATTTTATTAATATTTGGACCAACAGGTCTCTTCCCAACGCGTTCCAGACTACACCAACCTGTGAATATGCACAAAAATCAAAACAAAAATTATATTGAAAAGAACGTTTCAAATGTGAAAACCAAAAGTAATTTCATCAAAAATAAATAAAATTAGCCGTTACAAAGAATCGTGTTAAAGTATTTTATTATATTCAAAAGACGTTTTAGCACACAATGACGATACACTACAAGAAAACAACCGCTATTCCGACGGCCAAAACCGTCGGAATTCGGTCGGAAAAGACCCATTTCCGACGTGTTTCTGACGGCTTGGGTCCGTCGGATCTATCACGTCGGAATTTTAATATCCGTCGAAATTCCGTCTGTTTGTTGCAACGGAACTCCGACGGAATACGGATATCCGTTTTCCGTTTGAGATCCGTCGTTATACCGTCGGAACATCATTAGACGACGGAATACCGACGGGTTCGGAGATCCGGTAGTTTCCGAAGGCTTTCCGACGGTAAGGTATTTCCGACGGTATACCGAGGGTAAAGTAACCGAGGGAAGTCCGACGGATAAACGGCACGACGGTGTTCCGACGGAATTATATACCGAGGGTATACCGACGGAATTCGTATGTTTTTAAAAAAAAATTAAAACTATTTAAATAATTGAAAATCATTAAAAATCATTAAAAATTAAAATTACAATCTTAAAAAACCCAAATTAAATTAAAATTGTTTCAAAAGTACATTAAAGTTTTACAATAAATTTTAAAACTAATAAATGTCTATTCCGGCCTACGGGTACGGAAGAAGTCGTTCATCTGATCTTCCAACGCTTTAAAGCGTTTTTCCGACTCCGCCCTATCTCTGTCTCTCTCTTCCTGCATTTCCCTAAGCCGGTCGTGCAGCTCTCGGTTTTCCGCCTCCAACCTGGTAGCATCGCCATATCGAACCGTCGAAACAGACGAGCTACTATCATCAGGGAGGCCGTAAACACGGCCTCTGGTCTTGGGAGTCACCTACGATAAAAAAAAAATTATATTTTATAACTTACTTGTATTAAAAGTAATGTTTAAATTTCTTTAAAAGTGAAACGGTAACTAACCTCGTCGTGAACTCGTTGATCTTCTCGACTGGAACTTCGGTTGGCGCCGGAGTTCCTTCCACGATAGGTTGCGATTGCAGGAACTCCTCCTGCCGCCTCTGCACGGCTTCCACGATTTCACGAGCAAGCGAGTCTTGAATTTCACCGGTCTTCTTGTTGGTGTGCGAAACCTTGACCAAATCAAGGTTGGAAGGATAGACACCGGTCTGCTGAAACTGTTAACATATACAATTTCGTTAGCGAATTTAAAATTTTTTTGAATTATTAAACTACTTACAATTTTCTGAGCAGCTGAAGCCTTGCTCGTTGCTCCGAGGTTGTGGGTCGCCTTTCCCTTCCCCTTCCGGGTGCTGTTGCGGTTAGTGGAGTGTTTCTCGGAGTCCGCCCGAGTTGCCTCTAGTTCCCAATGTCGAAGTAGTCCAGCCCACATCTCTTGTTTATATTTGAAAACTTTAGGCACCTTCCCGTATTTATACCACGAGTCTTTCCACTCGTTGATCTTCCACGAGAACTTCCTCGCAGCCTTTGTGTCGAATTCCTTTCGGACCATCGATGTGAGCGGTGGGTCCCACGTAAAATCTTGCTGCAAAAAAACACCACATTCCCGCATTAGTAATTAAAATGTGAGTGATATAGAAAATATATTTGAAAAAAAAAAAAAAAAATCATACCGCAAATTGTCGGAACCAAGTGTCCCGGTCCTCCAATGGCATGTCGGTGTATGTGGGATACGGTTTAGTGAGCATGGAATTCATCATTTCGTTGATAGAACCCGTAATACCGTTTCCCGAGTATTGGAACCTATTAAAACATTTAGTTAAATATTTATTTAAAATTATTAAATCCACTACATGTTTAAATAAGACTTACCAGGTCGTGTTAGGTGCCGGGTCTGGATGTAGACGCGTCAACCTATCACGTCCGGGTTGCGCCACAAACTGCTCGATGGTCATCGAGGTGGGAGCTGAGTGGGCTGTAGGCGGGGGCTGAGACATGTATTGGGTCTCCAAGTCGGGACTATCCTCGGGGATAACCGTCTCACTCGTAGTCCGACCTCCCCTACTGGAACTCCCACCTCCTCTAGAGTTATGAAACTGCCCATAATTCCTACGATTTCCATAATTCTAAGATTTAGAGATTTCGGGATTTATGGAATTTGGAATGTATAGGAATTTGTGATTTTGAAATTTTGGGATTTAGTTAATTGGAAATTTAGGATGATAGGAATTAAGGATATTGGGGATTGAAGAGTTTTGTAGTAAATGAATTTAATTCAATTGGGATTACGTGGTTTTGTGATTTGCAATTTTTAAATTTAAGTAATCTGGGTTTTTTTTATATTGTATATTCAGAAACCGAAGTTCATGGAATTAAGTTTTGTTTGATGTACAAGATTTAAAGTTTTAAATTTTATTACTTTTTAATTGTTAAAAAAATTTTATTAACTACTTTAAAGGTTTAAATTTGTTTAAAGTTTGAATTGGTAAACAATTTTTATTAAAATTAATATGACAAATTTTAAAAAATTGTTAAAAAATTTGTAAATATGAAGAATTTTAAAAGTTTAATTTTTTTAAAATTCTGAACATTAATTTGACAAATTTTATTAACGTTCAAAAATTATAATTTTGAAGCATTTAAAAGTTGCAGTTGTTAACGTTATAAACTTTAAAATTTATAAAATAGTAAATTTAAAAAATTTAAAGGATTTAAAGTTTTAAATTTTATTAATTTTAAATAGGTTTAAAATTTTATAGGTTCAAATTGTTTTAATAATGTTAAAATAATTTAATTTTGAAGGATTTAAAGGATATTGGGGCTTTGGGTTTTATGGAATTTATGTGTTTTATGTAATTTAAGTAATTAGGGTTTTTTGTTTAATTTTACATATTAATCATAGATTAAATTTTAACAAAATCCCTAAAAATAACAACAACATAATCAAATCAAATTCTTAAAATTAGAAATATTTATATAATTTTCATTCTATAAAAATCCATAAATTTTGACAAAAATCATCATTAACCCTAATATGTTAATTCCTAATATAAATCCTAAATTTGATAATTACAAATTCACTAAAATTATCATAACCAATATTGACAAACCCTAATTAACGAATTAACGAATCTACAAACGCTAATTCCAACGATTTCACAAACCCAAATTTTTTTTGTAAAACTTACATTGTGATTGTGAGAGAAGTGGTGAATGGTTGCAAATCGGCGGTTGATCGGTGATAGATCGGCGGCGAGAAGACGAAGACGGCGGTTTGGAGAAATTTTGGTGATTTGCAGATCTGTCTGCGGGGAAGACGAAGACTGTGGATTTATAACAGGCCGTCTGACGGTTTTCCGACGGTTATTAAAAAGTCCGACGGAAATGCCGACGGAATTCCCGTTTTGACGACGAACACGAGGTTGTTTGGCGGCAAGTCGCATTAGGGTTTCCGTCGCATTGCCGTCGGAATTCCGTCCTAATGCCAGACGGTATTCCGACGGAATTTAAATTGTATTACTTAGGGGGGGCATAATTCCTGCTCCGTTCTATTCCCGATCCTATATTCCCGTTCCCTTTAGTTTTTTCTATGTGACTAATTTTTTTGTATGGTACAAATCATCCGAAAATGGTTTCAGCTGTTGAGATTTATTTATTTCAGAATGTTGGTTTACTTACAATTTTTTTTCCTTTTAGTAACACTTTCGTGTATTAAGTTGCAAGTGTTGGTATACTTGAAAATATATTTTATTTGATAAGACTTTAGTTTGTTCAATTGCATTTTATTTATTTAGACATTAGTTTTTACGCCGAATTAATTGTTTACTTAATAAATTTGGTAAAAAAATCTTATAATTTTGAATCCCCGAATAAATAATTTTTCAAATTGGTGACGTTATTTTGTAAACATTATCATATATTTTATACAAATCTTATAATTCCTTTCCAAAAACCTTATAATCAAATTTAAAACCTTATCATATATTTAAAAAAAAAAAAAAAAAACAAACACCGTCGGAATTCCGTCTTAAAGTTCAGACGGAATTCCGACGGCTATAATTTATTTTTTAATTTTAATTTCTCGGAACAAATAAAAATTAATTTAAAATCAAACACCGTCGGAATTCCGTCTTAAATTTCAGACAGAATTCCGACGGCTATAATTTATTTTTTAATTTTAATTTCTCGGAACAAAAAAAAATTAATTTAAAACGTAAACCGTCGGAATTCCGTCTGAACTTTAAGACGGAATTCCGACGGTGTTTGATTTTTTTTTTTTCCTTTCAAAATATATGATAGGGTTTTAAATTTGATTATAAGGTTTTTGGAAAGGAATTATAAGATTTGTATAAAATATATGATAATGATTAAAAATAACATTATCATATATTCTATATAATTAAATATATAAATTGATGTAACACCAATATTTCATAATTTTAGTTTCTTTTGTTTTGTAATAATTTGCGTATCAATTGATGTAAATAAATATTTTGAAAGGTATTTCACATATATAACACCAATATTTCATAATCATTAAAGGGAAATATAACACATGAAAACATTATATGATCGTAAAATAGATACTCGATCATTATTGAACATAAAAGCAACATAAAGTTGTTATCATTAAATTATTCTTATTTGTGGACGAGTTGGATGTTTAGTCTTCATCAGAGTCTGGAACTGTTTCATACTCGTACCCAGTAGTTCCTCCATCTTCCGACTCGATGGTAGATCCTTCCATTGGTTGGTATTCAGCAATAATCGAATTAGCACCGATTATCTGTTTCAAAAACGAATTTAGTTAACCATTCCCATAAATATTTATAAATGTATATATGGTGTATCTACCTTAACAATGTTCCGCTCTGTGATGTTCAGGTACTTCTGGTTTCTATCAAAACGGCAAACGGTAACATTCTTCAGGATTACCACCGCACCTACACCAGTGGTGAGTCTGTACTCGTCCTTCTTGAATATGTTACGGTGCATGGTTCCCTCGATTTTTCCTGAAGGATCTTTTAAGGTTACAAGCAAATCTCCTTGGTCATTGGGTGTTAAACTAGAGAGCATAGCCACAATCTGATAATAAAATATATAGAATATACTTGTCAGGTAAATTGTATGTCTAAATGTTAAAAAAAATATGTCGCAAAACGTAAACCTTTTTGACTTTAAAAAATTGTGAATGCGGGGATTTAATTTCTGCAACCTGGGTCCAGAATGGTGTGCTTCTTTTGTTAGAATGGTAGATTTAGTATTTGTCAGCTACAATCATTATTGTAAAAGTAAAACCAGTAATTTTATATATATATATATATATACCTTCACGGATTATGTAATCGATAGTAGAAGTCCACCGAGGACTACTAAAATCCTAGTCCTCCTGTGGTGCCTCATTCATGACCTCACGAATAAAATCTTGTGTTGGGCGTGGCTGAGAACTTTCACCTCGCATCACCTTTGCATCATGAGACCTCTTTCGAAACAGGCCTCGCCGTACAACTTGGCCAGGTCCCGGTATTACGGGCGTTTGGTTCTGGGATTGTTGAGTTGGATGGAGTGAAATAGTCGGTTCAGCATTAGTAACATTTAAGTTATCGTAAGGAGGGCTTGAAGGAACAAGAGTTGTGGCTAGAGGGTTATGACCGGGGGATCGGTTTTGCATATAGTAATTCCACAGATCTTTGTTTGCCATTACGCAATTGAATTTTTCTGTGTTATGACTTGATGGTTATAATTTTGTTATGAATGCAATGAAAAATTGTGCAAACTTATGTAGAACGGATTTCCGTCGGAAAACCGTCTAAACACTCCGACATAAGACCCCACCAATCCCTTCCGCCACTGCAGACGATTTATTAGCCACTCAAACTTTGCCGACATCGGAAACCGTCTACAATCCGTCGGAAAGCCGTTACATAATTGTGACAACATAGCTCCGTCAGAAATACGTCGGTACAGCTGACCAATCAAACTTTGCCGACATCGGAAACCGTCTGCAAGCTGTCGAAAATCCGTTAAATAATTCTGACGACATATATCCGTCAAAAATTCGTCGGTACAACTGACCAATCAAACATTGCCGACATCAGAAACAGCCCGCAATCCGACGGCATACGGACGGTTTATACAGTCAAGTACAACTATAAATAGACCTTATGGAGTGTATATCTTTTACACCTCTCCATAACCAAAAAAATATGTCTTCTAGCTCTCCTAATGAAGACGCAAAAACAACATCCGAGGCTAATTTTTTTTATGTCCCAAAATACTCTTGGGAAACCGAATCTCAATGCGACGAATTCACTCAAGAAATTCCCACTTACTAGTGGGAATTTGATACGTGCTCACCAATCCAAAAAGAAGATTCCACATCAACAGTAGTGCCTGACAACCAGTGGTCGCCAAACATCCACCACGCCAATCCAATCGAAGTCGAACAACAATGTGACTTGGTGGAAAAGTCTGATACTTACGGTGCAAGTACTTCAAACGTATGTAAGGATCAGTCGTATGATTTTGAATTCGCCCAAAGCCCTGAAAAGCCAAACTTAAATTTAGATGTTGATGCAATCAAAAGTGAATTGTGCGGCGGATTTATAGATTGTGCACAAAAGGATCATTACTATGATTTTGAATTCGCCCAAAGCCCAGACAAGCCAAACCTAAATTTAGATGTTGATGCAATAAAAAGCGAATTGTGCGACGGATTTGTAGATTCTCAAGAAAAGAAAATAAAGGGAAAGCACATCAGGAAATTGTTCTAACAAATGGTAAGTTCGGAGTGGAAACCGACATATGATTGTAAAATGAGGAGTTTATTATGTACTTGTGTCGTAACGGTTGTGTGTTAAAAATTTCAAACTCTCTAATGTAACTGTTAACGTTTATTTCATCTGTTTTAAATTTTATGTTCCAATAAATGTAATGTTTCATTGGAATTGCAATAACATTAGTTATCTTTAATTATTCATCGTCCATGACTATATATATAGTATTAAATAATATGATATATGGAACACACAATTGTGAGAGAACAACATGCATTAATAAGCAAATTTTTATTCCCAAATAATTATTCTGAATCTTCGGAGAAACCTTCACTAGGGATGGAGTATGAATCGTCGTCAAATTCTCCACGTGTTTCCTCTTCGTCCGAATGCACTTGATCATCCCCGACATAATTAGGATCAACGACAAGGTCGATGTTATCCATCTCCTCAACCGGTGACATTTGTACACTTCTCGATGGTTGTAGAGCATCATGTTCTGGAACTCCAAAGATTTTTCCTCTAGGGTTTATTGCAGTTACTGTGATCCATGGATCTGTACGGTAGGCAACTCGAGAATATGAAATGTAGCAAACCTAATAATAATTATTGGTTATTGATAATATACATGAACAAGAAACCTTAACAATGAGTAAGTAGATAAACATATTACTGTATTGATACCTGGTCTGCTTGAGACGCAAGGATAAATGGATCGTAATACTGTAGTTTCCGGCTTGAATTAATCGAAATAACACCAAGAGGGTCAACTCGAACCCCTCGACCATTGGATGGGTCATACCAATCGCACATAAACACAATGCACCGCAAATCCAACATTCCTTGATAGTGGATTTCCAAGATTTCTTTTAAAATCTCATAGTACATCATATCACCGGATTGCGCCGAAATACCACAGTCCGAAGTTGACCTTTTACGTCCTTCCTCACGAATCCTGAACGAATATCCCCTAGTACAAAACCCGCGATATGAAGTCGCGGTGCTGAGTAACCCATGAACAAAATCAACTAACCATGTCGGGACATCTTCACCACGTGCTATACAGTCAGACACCTACAAAATGATATAAGTAAGATATAAGTAACATATGAACGTGAAAACATGGAAAAGTAAGAGTAAGTAATTATCTTAAACTTACATAACATGACAACCACCCCGGAAATTCTTCATCTTTCAAGACAGCTAGTTCGGCATATGTCTTATCAGAATGGTATTCACGGGCGAGAGACATGTAGATCCTGTAACATAACAGTTGTTAGTTGATGAAGGTATATATATATATATTTCCATAAATTTGCCATAAAAACTTATATACCTTTCGTACTTCAAAATGTCGTCACAGTTTATGAGGATATACGTATGCAAATGTGTGACCTCTTGTTGTGATAGTCTGCGTTTCTTTCCTTTTCCAATTGGTCGACCAACTTGGGCAAACAACTCAGGTACAACCACGACATAGATAGCTTTCTCACCTCCATCATCATGTCTGGCAGGACGTCTCGCCTTAGTACGAGCTTCCGATGGAAAGTAAGTTTCGGCAAAGTGTGAGATTTCTTCGTTTAGGCTTTGTTGAACAATAGATCCCTCAACCCTGCTCAAATTTTTTACCTTTTTCTTCAGGTGGAACATATAACGCTCGAACGGATACATCCATCGGTATTGAACAAGGCCTCCTAAGGCTGCTTCTCGTGGGAGGTGAATAGTTAGATGTTCCATAACGTCAAAAAAGGACGGCGGAAATATCTTCTCAAGATTACAAAGGAGAGCCGGGATATTGTCCTCCAAGTTACGTATCCCGTGGACAGTAAGCGTTCTTGTACATAAATCTTGGAAGAATGCACCAACTCCTGTGAACGAAAATTAAACAAGTTAGCTAGTACATATATAGTAATATTATGGTAGTAAGAAACTAATGGGAGTACAAAATATACCTCCAATTGCTTGGTGGATTGGTTGTGGAAGAAGATATGCAAATACAAATGGAAGAAGACGCTGCATCACGACATGACAATCATGACTCTTCATTCCTATAAACTTGCCTTCCGTCAAATCCACGCAATTACGTAGATTAGATGCGTAGCCGTCTGAAAATTTGACAAATTTTTTGAACCATTCGAAAAATACTTCTTTCTGGCCTGCGTCTAACCGGTACGCAGGCATCGGTAATCTATCGTTAGAAACATGAAGAGATTCCCTTGAACAAACCAATGGCAAGTCTAACCTAGACTTCCTGTTGTCTTTTGTCTTCCCTGGAACGTTTAAGATGGTGTTCATGATGTTGTCAAAGAAATTCTTTTCAACATGCATGACATCTACATTATGGCGCAGTAGATGGTCTTTCCAGTAAGGCAAATCCCAAAAAATACTCTTCTTGTGCCAATTGTGATATTGTCCACAATCCTCGACGAGGTAATGACCATTACCCCCACATTCAGGAGTTCGCTCTGCACCAAAATCTCGTAACTGTTCTAATATGCTGCGACCATCTATCTCTGGAGGTGGACCATGTAACACTTGTACATTCTTCTTGAAATGTCTTCTAGACCGACGATATGGATGGGTTGATGGTAAAAAACACCTATGGCAATCAAACCATGAAGTCTTCCTTCCGTGCTACAATTGAAATGTCAAATACCTCGACACCATGCTCCCACAACATCTGCAACTCATAGATCAATGGTTGGAGGAATATATCAAGTGACCGTCTTGGATGATCAGGCCCAGGAACTAGAATTGAGAGAAACAGGAACTCTTGCCGCATGCACATAGAAGGAGGCAAATTGTAAGGAGTTACGATGACCGGCCACAATGAATATTTTCTTCCATGCTTTCCAAATGGGTTGAAACTGTTGGACTTTGAACTCTCAAAGTTGCTTTGTGTTAAGGATCGGACAACTCACAGATTTTACTCTGTTTTGCAAGTCACCATTTTTGTTTCTTGTCGAACACTCAACAAGTTTACTTCTCTCAATTTGCTCTGATTTTGTTAAACGAAAACCACACACCTTTTATTCATAATCTAAAGAGTATTTATAGGTTTACAATCACACACTTGAACTAAGAGTTGCGTCTCTAATAGACGACTCAATGTGAACAGACACATACATTCATACAAGTAACCGTTTTATGGTTACTCTCATTCGTATCCTTTGATCAAGTAATACGATTACATAATTTGACACTTAATAATATATAACTATCCTAAGTTAATATGATGAAGACTTAATCACTTCCAACAGAAACCATCGGTGGATAAGCCGAGGTATACATTCCGTCGTTCATATGCCAAATCTGGATATACGGATTGGAAGTGCTTCCACGCTTCCGCGTCTGAAGGATGCGTGATATCTCCATCTTGACTATGCTCTGCATGCCATCTCATAGCCCTAGCAGTGCGGTCTGATTCGTACAGCCTCTTCAACCTCTCCGTTAAGGGTAAATACCACATCCGTTTAAATGGAATCTTTGCCCTCCCACTTCTGTCCTGGAACCGTGGTTTGTGGCAAAATTTACATTTATTTCGGTTCTCGTCTTCTCTCCAGTATATCATACAGTTGTCGATGCACACATCTATAACCTCGTAGGGCAAACCAAGACCGGCAACAAGTTTTTGGATCTCGTAGTATGATCCGGGGGACAGATTATCTTCTGGCAAAATATCTTTCACGAACTCGGCAAATGCATCAACACATTCTTCGGACAAATTGTAATCAGTCTTCAGGTTCATCATCCTACTAGCAGTAGATAGCGGTGAATGACCATCCCTACAACCGCTGTATAGTGGTTGCTTTGATGCGTCTAACATTTCGAAAAACCTTCGGGATTCTAAATTAGGTTCTTCAACCCTATCACCCTCATGATACCCACCCGACTGCAAATTCTCTCTAAACGCATCGTTAACCATCGCAACCGTACTTACCCCAACATCTACTTCCGGTGTACATTCTCCTACGCTATCTGGAAAATAAGGTGCATTACTACTACTACTACCATATTCATAATTGGTTTCTCCATGTAAAAACCAAACCTTATATCCCGGCCTAAATCCATATATACATAAGTGATTCCAAACTTTACTAACCGAACCACTAATTCTATTACAGCAATTAGAACAAGAACATTTGATATCCTGGCCTTTCTTGGCCGCCTCTTGATTTCTAGGTAACCGCATGAACTCGCAAATACCTTGAGCGTATTCAGTCGTTAATAAGTTTGACCCCTCTTCCATCATTGGCGCGTCCATCCATGACCGAAAATATGAAGAACTCATCTCTCAAATTTTTTAAGTTTGGTTTTCAGATGTTGGTATAATGAACGTTGGAAGAAATGTGCAAACTTATGTAGAGGGGATTTCTGTCGGAAATCCTTCGGAAATCCTTCAATACATCCGACATAACACCCCACTAATCACATCGGCCACCGCAGACGATATGTCAACCATTCAAACTCTGCCGACATAGATAACCGTCCGAATTCCGTTGGAATGCCGTCGGAATATACCGATTGATACTGACCGTCGGAAAACCGTCGGTTTTTTCCGACGGTTGTCAGACGGAATGCCGACTGGAATGGCATTCCGTCCGAAAACCGTCGGTCATGTCCGACGGTTGTCCGAGGGAATCGTTTTGGTCGGCATGCTGTCTGACAACCGTCGGAAAAAACCGACGGTTTTCCGACGGAACAAAAATTTCCGTCGGAATTTACAGTGTTTTCTTGTAGTGATAATGGACTTATCGTCTCACACGTCTTCACGTTTCCTTTAGAAATTAGCACATATTGTAAATGTCTAAAGACGTGCATTGATGCTTTTGCGTTATTTTGGCTAATCGATGCCGGTTAAACGAAAAAATCTTATATATAATAAGGTAGTTCTCACTTATTCCGCGCACACGTAATTAACAGGCCGACAAGCTGGGAAATTGTGCATGCATCGTAGATTATAATGTTTCTTTTGTAAACTCTAAACTACCGAATTGGGTAACCGGTTGGTAGAAAAAGAGTATAAAGCTGTTGACAAAAAAAAAAAAATAGGTAGTTGTCTCTCCATCTAGAGTGTCCACATTGGCAAGTTTTTTTTTTTACAATTAATTTTAGTTTCAAATTTCATTTAATTCATGTTTATATATATTTATTGTCACTTAAATTTACCAAAAATTCTAACTAAATGGAAAAACGAAAATAAGTCAATAAATGATTAAAATAGTACATTTAAAGTTATTTGAGTATTTTATTTTTGTCAATACAAAATGACAACAATATATATATATGTATTATATATATATATATATATATATAATGAGCGGTGGAAGAAAAATTTACATATTCAATTTAAAAACTGAAAATATGTAAAATGAATATACATAGAAATATGAATAAACGATATCAATAAATAAAAATAAAACTAAATATTTTGAATTTCAAACGATTGCTAAGAGGTAAGGCGACCTAAAGAGAACTAAGATATATTATTTCAGTAAAATGATATTGAACTATCTCACTAAATATGAAATAATAAGGTGATCAATCTGAATATATAATAAACTGAAAATTTGTAATATACAATTTTATATAAAATGTTATATTTGAATTTTATATAAGTAAGTATGAAAGAAACATTTAAAAGTGTTATAGTGCCATTACTTAAAATTTATAACAAGTATATATTTATAAACATTAAAAATTGAAGTTGAAAGATTATTCATAAAGTATAATACAAAGAAAATGATATACAATTTGTTTAGCATACCACATGTAAAAAATAGAGTTTTACACCATGCTATTTGATAAATGTATATTTTGAATCAAATGCTTCAAAACCAAACAAAATTTTGCATGTGCTTTTAAATCATATTTGTTATATTTTAAGAAAATAATGAAAACATAAAAATAAATAACTAAATGAAAATTTTGTCGCTAAATTTAATAAAATTGTAAAACAAAAGATTTTCACGTCCCCACTTCAAAAATCTTAACCAAGCAATGAATTTTCTATTGTTGGTGAAAGAAAAATGTTAACTCAACGAAGATGGGATAACTCAAGTATTTGTAAATGCATATAAGGTGATAACTTAAGGATGCGTGTTTCTTAAAGAAGTACATTTTATTTTTAGAAAAAGTACAGTTAACCAAGATATAAAAAATAGTTTTTAAACCCGCGTGTAGCATATGATTCGCGTTCCTTTTCCCTTGTCAAAACAAAACATCAGCGATCTGCTAAGGTTCGTTGGTGATTTGCCGATTTGTGGTCAGTAAATATTTTTCTTGACATATATACTATTTCAAATTTTTGTTTTCGTTAATAAATCTAAAGATTCATCTCTTATGCTCGGCTAAACAAATTGATTGTGTTGATAACTTCAAGAAAGAAACCTCCTCCAAAGGTTAATCAAAATCAAAATTTTCAACTCACAAAAGAAGCATGTAGTCGGCTAAGGCCTTAAACCCAAAATAAAATTCGAGCAAAAAAGCCAATAGATGGAATCAAAATTTCATCTAGCTTTCTTGGTTTATGCATATAATGCGTTAACATATATATGGAGGGTGTAATGTTACCAAATTTTCAAGTTAGTGAAAAAGCCTTAAAATATCTACGTCGACTTTGTGTCCTCTTACAAAGTTGCAAGAATTCGATGCGTCTTATGTTTGTTGAGACATTATGTTATAACTCGAAAAAAACATGATGCTCGGATAAACATCACTTGAGAATATATTACCGGGTCCTAGACATGAATTGATAACACTCAAAAAAGAATATCTCAAATGGCTTTCAAGAGATATCATATTAGTCATATGTTTGATGATTCTAAACGTTGAAAATAAAAACATTACCACAATCCAAAGTAAAATTTATTATTATTAACTAAATCTCACTATTTAGTAGAAGAGGTAATTAACATGTTATTATCCTCATTCGAAGGTACTTACTATATGCCTAAAATCTAGAACCTTTTGATTCCAAAAGAAAATAAAATACAATAAAACATATTAAGATCAAAATATTCATCATACTTCTAAATTGTAATAACTCTTTTTTATTGTTAGATTTTCATTCAAATCAACTAAGAGGTAGTCAATTTTATGTAAAAAATATCTTCAAAATTATGTAAAACAAACTCAAATGTTATATAATGGACAGATAATTGATACATAACATTAACATACTTTATTCTATACAAAATTTAGAAATATACCCACCCGTATACGCGGATTCTCTTCTAATTTGAGATAGAATTTCAGTCTAAAAAAATCTCCTTTTATATGTCAAAGTAATTGTTCTTGCTATACAGTAATATAGAAAATCTAAACCGGTTAAAAATAAACCAAATTCCTTATGTTACTCTCTTACTTGCCAACAATGTTAATTTCTTGCCGGAATAAACTCAAGAAGCAACACTCAAGCTGATATTTGCAAGATCAAAAATAACCGAGAGTAAATATGTTTGAAATATTTCTTTTCAAAAATATTTAAGAACTATAAAATTAGTTATATATTGAATATTTATAGATGTTTACAAGAATTCATTACCGTTTCAAAGACATGCCACAATCATAGCTAAAACATTATATACATGATAAAATCTCTGCAAACATAAAAAAAATTATTGATATAGATTACTATTTATGTTGATTTTTTTTATAGTAATTATGGTAAAGTAATTATTTATGTTTTGGACAATTTTTTAATTAAACACATCGGTAAAACTAACCCACGCATAGCATAAGTTAAAAACCTAGTATATATAATGACTCACCTTAAGATAAAATTTTGGTTAACCGATGCAGGTTAAACAAAAAATTGATACAAATATTTTCAGGATAATTGTCGTGGCTACCATTTACACGAAATGAGCTTTCTAAATTTACCGTTACTTAAAACATCTTTCATTTGCCGACCATTATCTACTATTGGGCCAATGCAAAAAGTCGAATTTAACCTTGCTTAACTGAGCTGATTTCGTAGACAATATTGTCCATCGACGACTGTTGGCTACCACCGTTACCGTCGCCGTCTCCGACTTGTCTACCGGCATTTTCTCCGTTGTGGAAGTCTTATTAATCACCGTCGTTGTCGCTGTTGCCGTCTCCGACTTGTCCTCCACCGTTGTCTCCGACGTCGACTTGTCTCCGATGCAGACGTCTGTTCACCGCCATTGTTTCCGACGTCGTCTCTAATGTAAACGTCTTGTTCACCGTCGTAGTCTCCGACATCGACTTGTCTCCGGTGCAGACGTCTGTTCACCGCCGTCGTTTATAGTGAAGACGTCTGTTCACCGTTGTTGTCTCCGACGTCGGCTTGTCTCCAATGTAGACGTCTGTTCACCGCTGTTTTCCCTGACATCGGGTTGTATGTTTGTTCACCGCCGTCGTTTCTAGTGCAGACATCTGTTCACCGCCGTTGTCTCTGACGTCGGCTTGTCTCCGATGTAAACGTTTGTTCAATGCCGTTGTCTCTGCCGTTGGCTCGGCTTGTCCTCCGACGTTGTTGTTGTCTTTTCCGGCGCCGACATCACCATCCACCACCACCTTTTCACCATTGAAGAAGAAAGAAAGAGAAGAGAGAAAGTGAGATTCAAATGAAGAAGAAGGGCAATAAGGTCATTTTGACTAAAAAAAAGAGAGGAAGAAAAAAAAAGTGGTATGTCAATGAAAGAAATAAAATGAAATGGTTTTTTTGTATATATCATTTTACTTTAATGGTACAGAGTGTAATTTTTCCAATATTTTCCTACTTTTAACCTATTTTGGATAAAGCTAGTTGAATTTTATCACTCTTTTTTTTTTGACAAATTAAGAAATATTTTTCTCTCTTTCTCTATTAGATACTAATCTTTTACCATTATTTCTCTAATTATAGATTGACAAACCCATTTCCAAAACGATTCTCTTCCCTATATAAGTCTCCTCCACTTGAATCAGCTTCTTAAAAGAAAAAAAAATTAAGTTATATAAAAAAAATTAAGAATGAGAGGTAAATATCTTTATTTACTACTAGTGCTCATTGTCTTCGCCTATAATGAAGTTCTTGCCAAGAACAACACATCAACACCAAGAATAAGAAAAAGTGATTTCCCAGAAGATTTCATTTTTGGATCTGCAACTTCTGCTTACCAGGTATTGTTTCTTTAATGGTTTCTTCTAATTATGATTAGAGACTTTATGGGTTATTTTTTAATTAAAAGTTAAAAAAATAGGTTGAAGGAGCTGCTCATGAAGATGGTAGAGGACCAAGTATATGGGATACATTCTCTGAGAAATATCCAGGTTTGTTTTTTTTGTGTGGTCACATCCAGGTTTGTTTTACTTAACATTCAAAGATGTTTTTAGGATTTTTAGATCTATATATGAAAACTTTAGATTCAAGACCCGTGAATTTAGTATAGTGTGAATCTGCTCATATGAAAATATGTGTTGATCATGATGAGATTTGGGGAAAAAAAGATTAAAATGTGAATGTTGACAAAAAAAAGAGTGAATTAACCCCGAAATAAAGCAAATAAACTCAGTTAATCTGTTTTTGATTCTTTAATGAGATTATAGTTAGTAAACTCAATTTTGTTTTTTTCAGAGAGAATTAAGGATGGTAGCAATGGATCTATTGCAGATGACTCTTACCATCTTTACAAGGTAATTGTCTTTTTGGGATTAAATTGTTGTAGCTAATTATTATTAGCATAAGAATTAGTTACAATCTTTGATTATATCACTAATTCAAACATATGGATTACAGGAAGATGTAGCTTTATTGCATCAAATAGGCTTCAATGCTTATAGATTCTCCATCTCGTGGTCAAGAATCTTGCCTCGTGAGTTCTCTAATCTTTTTCTCTTTGGAGAAAGGTGTTCACATGAAAATTTGATTAATTCTCAGTCCCAATAATATACTAATGATTTGTGTTTCTTGTTCAGGTGGGAATCTAAAAGGAGGAATTAACCAGGCTGGTATTGACTATTACAACAACTTGATCAATAAGCTTTTGTCCAAAGGTAATACAAACAAAATTCGATTCGAACAGAGAGACTTCTAAAGTAACGCTCTATTTCATACAGTTTGAGTTTAAATTAAGAATTTAGGTAATAAAAATATATATATAAGCTTAGTGTATATATATGTTATATATGTTAAATTATTACTTCATAAGTGATATAGTGGATTACAAATTATTTCAAGTATTATAGTAATAACTATATTATATACTTTAGAATTTCTTATGCATTTTTTTCATAAAATTTATATGTTTTTGTGACCCAAAAAAACAAAGTTATATGTTTAAAAAATTCAGAAAAACATTAATGCGGTCCAGCCCGATAACCAACTCAGAAAGGATAAATTTTGTAGCCTCTTTTTCTTTGGTTACTTTTTAGTGTGTTTTTTGCTAACATTAATTTATGGGTTAATTTGCAAAATAGCAAAAAAAAAAATTAATAATTAGAAAACTAACCAAAATTGCCCTATGTGGCATGTTCTTAGCCATTAGATTAAGGGCAATTAGCTAGTTTTCTAATTATAAATTTTTTCTTGGCTATCTATGCTAATTTCCCTTAATTTATTGTTGACACGATAGCATACTGTCAAGAGAATATAAATTCCTGTTCAAAGTAAATCTGGATTTAGTTATGAGTAATTCTGTGGTAAGTGAGTTTTAAAATTCTCTCACTCCCGCTCCTTCCCATAATAATTTGTTTTATTGTTCCATATAGCTTACTGATTTAACTTGTAGCTCTTTGATAAATCCCTTAGGTCTTCTTATACTCGGAGAATCAGAGTGTAGTGGCTGGCGCCAGAAGAGTGGATAAGAAGAAGAGAAGTTGAGATGGAGTCAGTTAGTAGTTTGTTTATGACTTAATAGAGAAGTTGTTAGAATTTCTTTTGTGGTAAAATTTAAATGTTTTCTCTTTTGACTAGGGATTAATATCTTCCAAGTTCACGTTAGTCTAAACAATGAGGACATCTTTTTGCTCATGTACCACATCAAGTAGTTCAAACTCAGAAACCTAATGTCTAGATTCATCTTCGATGACACTTATATGACTGTTTAGTTTGCAGGAAAGCGTCACACAAGACCAAAGACCTTCGATTTAGTAGAAACATTTGTGCATTATAGACTTGCTTTGTGTACAAATCAATCCAAATATCTATCAAAATTTATTTTTGGACCATGAAAATTGTCAGTCATTAACGTAATTGTGATCGGTATTGGGAAGTAAAATACATAATTGTTGTATATAAAAAATTGTCAGTCATTACTATTATAAAGGGAGATCAAATGCATGTATAAAATATGATGTATATAGTTTATAATAAGATATAAGCATATTTTTAGTTTTAGATGGATTTTTTATTTACTGGATCCTCATTTATGTTTTACATATTTTTAATTTCTTCATAAAAATGTAATTCCAAATTAAAACTATCGATTAACAAAATTTGAGTTAACTTATTTTGAATTTTTAAACCATGACCTAAAAAAAAATATTTTTCTTCGATATTAGAAAAATAATTAAAAAAAAATCTCGCGCGTATGCGAGGGATCTCATCTAGTTGTATACTAAAATCTTCTATCGATGTTATGATGTACAGGGAAGATTAATATACTTGTTAAACGGAGTTGGTTGTGGAAGCCCCTTTGCCCAATGGTCAAGGGTTTAAAGGCTTCTACACCAAGTCTGGGGTTCGAATCCCAGATAATACAGTTTATTGCAGATTATTGGAGGAAATCGCTTTTTGGAAGTTCTAGAGTGCAGAGAGACCATGTCCATCACCGGAGGTGTCGTACATGCTAAGCCGATCGTCGGGGAGAGTCTGTCCATCACGGAAGATGTCGTACATGCAGAGCCGTTCGTCGAGGAGAGCTTGTCCATCATGTGAGATGTCGCACATAGACAGCTGCATCAGTGGCGATGTCGTACATGGAGAGCTACATCATGGAGGCAAAAGTGGAAGCAATTCATCATAATCGCATAGACAAGAGATAGATGAATATCATCATAATATAACTAGGTCAAATAGATCAAATTAGTCTAGTGATGATTGTAATATCTATAATAATTCAGACGTTAAAAAAAAAAAAAACGGAGTTGGTTAGAAATTAAATAAAGGGTTTTCTGCAATTTAACCCTCGATAATGTTTTTTTTTGCAAATTTAACCCTCAAGTCAAAAAATGCAAGTCAATGCTACTAACTCTTCGGTCACCCGCAAAACAACCCTTCTCTGTAGCAATGACGTGGCAGCCGTTACCACTGTTAATAATTATAAAACGCACCGTTTTATACACATAAAAACGGCACGAAGTTTGTGTTGACCATGTCGTTTAAGGAACAAAAACAACGACAGGAACGAGTTTTACTCATAAGATTTGGGGAAAATAAGAAATTAGGGTTCTGGGTTCTGGTTTCGTAAGAGATTTGGGATTTGAGAAATTTGATTGAGTGATAGTGAGAGGGTGTCACTAGATTGTATCTATTCGGTGTAAGGGTTCCAGTTTCGTGTTCGTCACAAGACAAAGAGTTTCACTTTTGAAGAGATGAGGTAAAATGCTATGATTTTTTTTTGGTATGAAATCGACGACGAAATCGATTGTGTTTCTCATTTACTTGTTTCTTCTCTGTAGTTTCGATCTGTTTTTGCGTGTTGGTGGCTATTGGTCAAGCGACGATGCTTACCTTGGTGGAGAGGCACATCAATCTGGTAGACACGTTGGTGTAGGGTTTTCAAGGAATTCGCTTTGGATGTTAATTACGAAGGTACATGGATACACTAAGAACATGCGAAAGGTCTCTTGGTTTCAACCTGAAACTGCTAACAAGAGAGTTGATATTGAAGACGAAGCAGAGTTGGAGAAAGTTGTGGAATACGCCATTAGTTCAGGTGCGTTAACTCTTTACGTTGTGCGTGAAGATGATCCGTATATATCTCGGCGTAAAGGTTGTACTCTTGGGTTCCTTAATGATGATGATGATGATAATGTTGATGGCGATGGCGATGGATCTGATGATGGTAATGGAGATGGGTCGGATGATGATGGGAGTGAAAGTGGGAGTGACAATGATGATTTCGATCATCGTGAGAGTGATAGTGATAGCAGTAGTGGCACATACACTGAAGTTAATGTGGTAGATGAGAAGAAGTATAAAAAGTTCCGGTTAGGTCAAGAGTTTAGGACAATTCAGGCTTTTAAATACGCTATCCACCGATATGCAGTGAAGAAGAGGGATATTAAATATGAGAAGTCAGACAGTAAACGTGTTGTTCTTATATGTTCAAATAAGAAGTGTCCTTGGAGGTTATCTGCTTCTATCAATAGCATTAGTACAAGGGTCGTAGTTAGATCTTTGAACGATGACCACAACTGCACATGGCAAGGGAGAGTTTCACTGCTGACTAATTCACGTATAGCTGAGATGTACATCGACGAATTCAGACTAAATCCTGATTTTTCAGCAACTATGTTGCAAGAGAAACTCCTAAGTCGCAACATAAATGTCTCTTGGACCATATGTGAGAGGACACGGCTAAAATGCTTGCAAACCTTTGTTAATGTGCAAGCAGAGTCCTTTGCAAAGATTTTTGACTATATTGGTGAGCTGAAAAGATCTAATCCTGGATCCATAGTGGAATGTGAGGTTAGAGAAACAAAGTTTCACAGATTTTATGTGTGTTTTCAAGCTTTAAAAGATGGGTGGAAAGCAGCATGTAGAAGAATCATTCATGTTGATGGTACATAAGATATGTTCAAGAAACTTGTACATATCATAAACACTTTCCTATAAATTATAAAGGGTTTTCACACTCACATCTTCACTTTCGCAGGTGTAGTATCTTCTCCCTGGATTCTCAGGTAATTGACATGTTACGACCCTGATAGCACCAGAGCAAAAACATCATTTAGGAATTCCATATTTCCCATATCGACGACCCTTCGAGCTCACTGACGACCTCGAAGATGAGCTAAGGCTGTAATTGAAAGTTCCCATTCTCTTTCACTAGTTCATAAACAACAAATAAGACATTAACATATATCAATTCCGTTCTCATATACGCAACAAAACACACTTACTTCACTAGTTCGAAACCCAGATTTGTTCTCATATCGACATATCAAAATCAACATAAGAAACTATAAATCGGGACACAAAACCCACTGACAAATCAAAATCGACATGTAAACAAACCTGCTTTGGTCGGAATTCGCAGAGGATTCAGAAAACTGATGCAATTTGAAGAACCCTAGTTTTTTCCCCAAATATGTTTTCCCCAATTTGAGTTTTACACGGGATAAAAGATTTTCAGTTTTAACCTACTTACACACGTGCGTAATTAAAAACATAAGGATTTTCGAAATTTTTTATCAGCTCAAAATGCAGAGTTTTATAAGTCCGTTAAAAATATAACGTCTGTTAGAGTGAGGGTTGTTTTGCGGGTGACCGAAGAGTTGGTAGCATTGCCTTATATTTTTTTGACTTGAGGGTTAAATTTGCAAAAAAAATCATTATCGAGGGTTAAATTGCAGAAAACCCTTAAATAAAAAGTTAAAAGAAGGGTGAATTTTCTTAATAAGTTAATAATCAAACTACAATTATAATTAACAATATAAGCCCATGTACAATAGAGTGGTTGAATATATTATTCACTAGCTAAATGCCCACATTGAGCTAGTTGAAAAAAAATAAAAAAGTGTATTAATTTAGTTAAATCTTTTCAGCTAGCTTAAAACAAAAAAATTTGGACCCACAAATGACACGTGACGAAAATTGATTGGAAAGAAAAAAATTGAAACAACCAATTTTTTTTTTTTTATTAATTAACTTGAATTAAGTATTCTTATAAATATTACTCCCTCTATTTTAATTTAAGTGTTGTTTTGATACTTTTCACATAAATTAAGAAAACATATTAAAAATTCTATTATACCCCTAATAAATAGTTTGACTAAAAGTAATATATTCTACTATTGGTTAGACTTAGGGATAAATTAAATATTTTACACTAAAAATTGCATTGAAACTATAAATCGACACTTAATCTAAGACAAACAAAAAACACTAAAACGACATCTAAAGTCATACGGGAGGAGTAATTCTCAACGGTTGATTCAAACCAACAAACCAAACAATAACCAGCGGAAATAATTAAACACTTAAACCGGAACTAATCAAATACTCCATAAATCACATAAATAATTAAACCAGATAATTCAACAACAATCTGAATTGACACTACTTACGAAAAATACTATTTACGATTCATGGTGGATATTGTTCATGAAAAACATTATTTCACGTGGATGGTGATACTATTCACGACAAAAACTATTCACGATTCATGATGGAATACTAATGGATACTAATGTATGTATAGTGTAATAGTAAAGCATGCCGATTTAACGAATTATAAATAGTGTATCGCCTATCTCACATAATAATTTAGTAAAAGTTGCAATTTTTTTTCAAAAAATAAATAATTTGTCTTAGATCTAAGAGCACTTTGAGTGGTGAGACCAAGAGGATTTCTTTAAATTAAAATAATTAAAAAAGAAATTATGTGGTAACTTTTTGCGTGAGACCGTCTCAATGCGGAGAGACTATAGAGACCGTCTCTAATGAACACGTGTCGTGGTGCGAATGGACCGATTGATTTGTTTTTGGCGAGAGGAGAAAAAAGAAAGAAAAAAATCATTTGGCCTCTTTGACATTTTTCCTCCGTAGGCGATTTCCATGGTGAATCATACAAAGATCCTTTGTTCTTTCTCCTTTTTTCTCTTCTATTTCCCTTATCAGAACTAGATTTGAATAATCGAGCAAGTGTTGAAATTCAAGAGCAAGAAGTAGATTTGAATAATCGGAACAAAGCTTCTTCGTCTTCTGGGTTTTACTTCAATCATGTTAGAAGAGCTTTCAATAAACGGTCGATAGGGATCAAACTCTCCGATCTGTTTAGACGCAGACTCGCCACCGTCGCCGCTCACTTCCCGGCCAACACTAACGATCCCGTCTCCTCCGCTTCTCTCGTCCCCTTGGTATTCCCTTCTTTCTCTCTCACTGTTTTCGAATTAGTATCGATCTCGAATCTCGCTGTGACAATAACTCTCCGATGATTCACGGTGTTGTTCCAATTGAATTTGTGTGTGTTCTCTCTCGCTATGGAATTTATGATAGTGAAGATATATATAGTACTCGAATGAAAGTAGCTTACTTTGTCCGAGTTAATCTACTTATCAAGTGGATTAGATCGACCAAGAACAAGAGGGATAAAATACAAATATTCTTTGAGTTAAATCTCTTTCAAAGTTGTTGCAATGGAAAACTGAGTTGTTAAATTTATTGAAAGTTTTGCATGCTTATGGGATTGGATATAGCTTTCTTAAGTTTGATCTATCTCAAAAAGCTTGGTTTCGTTGTTTTGTAACGTGTTCTTGAAATGTTTCTTGGTTTATTGAACAGAAACCGGTGAGGCGGATGGAGAAGAGATACGTGTGGATGAAGCGGTTTGTAGGATTTATTTGGTAGAATTATGTGAAGGAGGAGAAACATATGGAGATTGTTCTTTTGTTTTTCTTTGGTTCTTTACATACACCATTGTATTGTTGTAACTTGTAAGTTTAAAACTTTGATTGCAAATGAAATGTTTGTAGTATTGTACATTGGCCTTGGACTTGTCATATATAATAAATTTGAGATTTAGGAAAACAAATTATATGTTGTAAATCAAAAATAGAAAGTCCAAATTTATATACTTATTATATACAAATTTGATTATTATGCATTTTGCAAACATTTAATTTTTTTTTTTTTATTAGACCGACACTGGTTTTACTATTGGAGACAAATTTATTAACAGTCTCTTATTGAGTCTCAAATAATAACCTAATATTAAAATTAATACTAAAATATGTTTAATAAGACCATAAAAATTTTACCAATATGCATTCTCTAATGGTTAACATTTTGCCACATACCCTACTTTTTGTTACTTTCTTAATTATCTTTTTTTTTGTTATCTAGCAAACAGTCTTATGACAGTGCCGCCCAACTTTATAAGAAAATAAATGTTTTTAAAATACATTGTTTGTATATATTCACTTTTGACTGTCCAGATTCACTTGTGGTCACTAGCCACGTATACTACGAAATTATGAATAAACACATGATTACGACCATATTCAGACTAATTATAGTATACTGGGTACATAGACTGCCTGCATGTAAGTGTATAATGAAGTCTAAAATGCTTTGAAAAACAAACAAAAAAATGTAACGATATCATTCATGTAATCTATCCAATTATAACATAAAAGGAACAATATCTGGATATTTAGATGTAAAGATAATTCACTTTTTTATATATGCATTTTATTCAGTATTTGGAAGTAATATCTGAATTTATTTTATGGAATTGTAGTTTTTTTATAATAGCCTTACAAAATTTCGTAAGAAAACGAAAGAATTGAAAGGTTGTTTAAACTTTTAGTTTTTATCATCTGATTGAATACACCATACGGAAAATATGGGGCTAAGCTTTCAAAGCAATACCACCAAAGGGAACAAACCTCCCACATATACCACCTACATAGACAAAGCCAAGGATACAAAATACAATACGCATGGAATTGCTACCCAAAAAATAGAGGTCTCAAGCATCAACAGAGGTAAGGAGTCTCTTACTAAATCAATCATTCATACATGTAGGTTCTTATAACAATAGGAGCAGACCATTCTGGACCCAGCTTGCAGAAATTCAATGTCCGCATTCACAATTTGTGAAAGTGAAAAAGGTTTACGTTTTCGACCTATTTTATTAACATGTAGACATAAAATTTATCTCACAAGTATATTCTATTTCATTATCAGATTGTGGCTATGGTCTCTAGTTTAACCCCCAATGACCAGGGAGATCTGCTAGTAACTTTTAAAGATCCTTCAGGAAAAATCGAGGGAACCATGCACCATAACATTTTCAAGAAGGAGGAGTACAGACTCACCACTAGTGTAGGTGCGGTGGTCATCGTAAAGAATGTTACCGTTTGCCGTTTTAACAGGAACTCAATGTACCTTAACATCATAGAGCGGAATATTGTTAAGGTACATGTATATTATAAGTTTATAAATTTTTGTAGGAAATCTTAATTAACAAATTAAATTCATTTTTGAAACAGATAATCGGTGCTAATTCGATGATTGCTGAATACCAATCACCGGAAGTATCTACGATGGATGATGAAGATGACGGAACTACTGGGTACGAATATGAAACAGTTCCAGACTCAGATGATGATGAATAAAAATCCCACGTCCATGATTTTAATATTTTCGTACTATCCATTGTACGAGTTTATCCGGATAATATTGTTATGTGTAATATTTTACCATCCATGATTTTATAAGTATGTACCATCGATCATTTAATATGGAATAATACGGATTTCCAACCTTTTTTGTGATCAATTAATAATCCCCTTTAGGTAAAAAAAATGAAAAGAAATAACAATACGATATTTTAACAATTTTCCAATTGTTTCCAATTCAAAATTCTTTTAATTTGTAAATTTTTTCAATTCTCTTAATAGAAAAACACATGAATCTCTTACATTTAAATTGTTGAATCTTATTAAATTAATATAAAAACAAATATTCCGTCAGATATCCGTCAATATTGCCTGACGGATTTCTAACGGATCTTTAATTTATAAATATTTTATCCGGTTAAAAAAAAAAAAAAATTTTAAAAAAAACCGTCAGAAATCCGTCAGCCAATATTGACGGATTTCTGACGGAATTTTATTTATTTTAAATTTTTTGCAAAAAAGAAAAATTAAAATACAATCACGTGTTACGGATTTGTAACGGATCCTAAATTTAAAATTTGTTTTCCTCGCATACAGATAAACGCTATATTTGTTTAGGATGTACGATATTATAACAATTTTACGATTGTTTTCCAATGAATTGAATTTCACTTCTTATAAATTGATTGTAATTTATTAGGATTTATACAACTTTATAATATGATTAATCTTCAGAATTCTTTAAATTTTTAAATTTAACATTTCTCCATTACACAATAAAAATAAAAACCCCAAGAATCTTTTACATTTAAATTGTTAAATACTTATTAAACAATTTTAAAAAAAAACCGTCAGAAATCCGTCAGCCAATATTGACGGATTTCTGACGGAATTTTATTTTTTAAAAAATTTTTCTAAAAAAGAAAAATTAAAATACAATCACGTGTTACGGATTTGTGACGGATCCTAAATTTAAAATTTGTTTTCCTCGCATACAGATAAACGCTATATTTGTTTAGGATGTACGATATTATAACAATTTTACGATTGTTTTCCAATGAATTGAATTTCACTTCTTATAAATTGATTGTAATTTATTAGAATTTATACAAATTTATAATATGATTAATCTTCAAAATTCTTTAAATTTTTAAATTTAACATTTCTCCATTACACAATAAAAATAAAAACCCCAAGTATCTTTTACATTTAATTATGTGTAAATCCTTATTAAACTATTTATAAAATAAAGAATCCGTCAGAAATCCGTCAGCCAATATTGACGGATTTCTGATGGAATTTTATTTTTTTAAAAATTTTTCTAAAAAAGAAAAATTAAAATACAATCACGTGTTACGGATTTGTGACGGATCCTAAATTTAAAATTTGTTTTCCTCGCATACAGATAAACGCTATATTTGTTTAGGATGTACGATATTATAACAATTTTACGATTGTTTTCCAATGAATTGAATTTCACTTCTTATAAATTGATTGTAATTTATTAGGATTTATACAATTTTATAATATGATTAATCTTCAGAATTCTTTAAATTTTTAAATTTAACATTTCTCCATTACACAATAAAAATAAAAACCCCAAGAATCTTTTACATTTAAATTGTTAAATACTTATTAAACAATTTTAAAAAAAAAACCGCCAGAAATCCGTCAGCCAATATTGACGGATTTCTGACGGAATTTTATTTTTTTTAAAATTTTTCTAAAAAAGAAAAATTAAAATACAATCACGTGTCGGATTTGTGACGGATCCTAAATTTAAAATTTGTTTTCCTCGCATACAGATAAACGCTATATTTGTTTAGGATGTACGATATTATAACAATTTTACGATTGTTTTCCAATGAATTGAATTTCACTTCTTATAAATTGATTGTAATTTATTAGAATTTATACAAATTTATAATATGATTAATCTTCAAAATTCTTTAAATTTTTAAATTTAACATTTCTCCATTACACAATAAAAATAAAAACCCCAAGTATCTTTTACATTTAATTATGTGTAAATCCTTATTAAACTATTTATAAAATAAAGAATCCGTCAGAAATCCGTCAGCCAATATTGACGGATTTCTGACGGAAAACCCTAATTTACTCCCGCCTAAGCACTTCGGTCTCATCAAAATAGCGGGATGGCTGACGGAATTCTGACGGATTTTAATAACCCGTCATAATTCCGTCATAGTGTTCTTTAAAACCACCACTTCGTCTTCTCCGTCGAACATAGAGAGAAAAAAAAAAAAAAATTCAACTCCTCTTCTCTGTCCGATTCACCGACTTCTCCGTCCGATTCTCCGTCTTCTCCGTCGATTCACCGCCGTTTGTCACCCAACTCACCAAATCAATATAAGTTCTTGGTAGTTTTAAGATTATGAACAAATCCATATAAATTTTTTCAATCCGTTCAAATCGATGCTTCAAATTGTGTGTTATTCAATTGGGTATGGGTAAATTTCGAAATAGAAATCTTGTAGAACATGGTTTTGTTATTGATTTACGAATTAAAGATATGGAGATTTAGAAAATCATATGAATTTAGGGATTTAGAAAATTCCATGAATTTAGTGATTTATTAAAGAATTATGAATTTTGAAATTATGATAAATTAGGGATATATGGATGTATAGATTAATTAAATTTCAATTGTAAAAAGTTGTTGTAATTTTTAAGGATTTATTGAGATATATACATGTAAGTTGTTAAAATTTGGGAAAAAACTCTTAAAATACAAAGATGTAACGCTTAAATTAAAAAACATATGAAAATATGTAACTTTAAAAAACATGTAACTTTTAAAAACATGTTACTTTATAAAACATTTAAATAATATATAAAAACTTTGTAATTTAAACAAATAGAAAAACTTTTAAAAACCATACAAATTGGAATATGTGTAGCTGCATTCGCGGATTCAATTGTAATAATTCTTTGTAATTTTTTAGGATTTATTGAGATTTATACTATGTACGTTATAAAAATTTGGAAAACAAAAATTCTTACATTTCAAATAAATTGCAAAACTTTTACAAACATCATGTAACATTTAAAAACATGTAACTTTTATATATCGCATATTACCAAATTACCATAAATCATAAAATCCTTAAATTCTAAACTCCCAAATACTAAAAATCATAATTCCCAAAAGCCCTAAATCCGTAGTAAAGATTGTAAATTTTAAAGCAATAATTGACATACTAATTTTAAATATGTAATAAAAATAAATGGTTATTTAAAAAAATTTTAAATCGTAGGGATTATCCCCTATTTCATGGTGGTACCGGAGGCGGTGAATCCAGTAGGGGAGGTGGGACTGCGAGTAATTCGCAGATCCCAACCACTCCTCTTATGGGTACAGCTGCCTCTGCTGCTCGTACGGCTATGACCATCGAGGAGTTTGTGTCGCAACCTGGTCGGGATAGGTTGACACGCCTTGACCCGGACTTACCTGACAACACGACCTGGTAATGACTACTTTTCAAAATTTAAATGATTATATAAGCTTAATAAAAATTGTTTAAAAATATGAAACAAAATACCGTGTAGGTTCCAATTTTCGGGAAACGGTATTGCGGGTTGTATCAACGAAATGGTCAACAGCATGATAACTAAGCCGTATCCCACATATGAGTCGATGCCGACTGAAGACCAGGACACATGGTTTCGGCAATTTGCAGTAAATGTTTATATTCTTAAATAAATATCAATTTTTTTAAAAAAATTCCAATTGTCAATAAATCGAGTATTGGTTTTCTTTGCAGCAAGAATTTACGTGGGACCCCCAGCTGACTCCTATGGTCCGACGTTTTTTCGACAAAAAGGCGAGGAGAAAGTACTCGTCGAAAATAAACGAGTGGAAGAACAAGTGGATAAAAAAGGGGAAGGCGCCTAAGGTTATTAAAGACAACACAACATTATGGGATGGACTTGTTGCATATTGGCAACTGGAGGCCACTCAAGGGACCTCCGCCCAAAACTCGAGTAACCGGAAGAGCCAGCGGAATGGGAAGGGAGAGGCGACCCACAACCTCGGTGCAACGAGCAAGGCGACACGTGTTCAGCAACTGGTAATTTTCCTAATTTTTCAAATAATTTTACTTATCGCTAACATTTTCCGTACTTGAATATGCTAACAGTTTGAGAAGACCGGTGTGCGTCCGTCGAATGTTGATATCATCAGAGATGCCCACACCAACAGAAAGACGGGTGAAATCCAAGATGCGATTGCTCGGGAAATCGTGGAGAGCGTGGAGAAGGCCGGGCAGGAATACCTCCAGTCGCAACCGATCGTCGAAGGAACTCCGCCGCTAACCGAAGTTCCATTCGACAAGGTGAACGAGTTCACTTTCGAGGTTAGTAAACGTGTCAATTTTAAACACATTTAAAATACCTTTTAATACTAATACGTTTTGAATTTGAATTTTTTTTTTCTTAGGTAACCCCTAAGAGCAGAGGTCGTGTCTACGGCCTCCCCGAAGACAGTTGCTCATCCGTTTCGTCGTATCGCTATCACGGTGGTAGCAGTTTGCTAGCACAAAACGCCCAACTGACCCAACGGGTTGTCTCTTTGGAGGAACGGATTGAGGAGGCGGAGGAACGGCGCAAGAGGGATATGGAGGAGGTGGAGGCACGGCGTCTGAGAGAGAAGGCAGAGGCCGACGAACGATACAATCAGATGGAGCAGAAGATGAACGACTTCTTACGTCGTCAAGGACTTTAAATTTATATTGTAATTTAAATTTAATGTAAAACTTTAATTTCTTTTTAAAACAATTTCTATTTAATTATAATTTTCTTTTTTTTAATTTAATTTTTTCTTACTAATTTATTTTTTTGCATTTATTTTATTAAAAATAATTTTTTTTTTTAAATAATGCCAAATCCGTCAGAATTCCGTCAGGACACCCTGACGGAATTCTGACGGATTTGAAATTCTGACGAGATAGAACTGACGGATCAAATCCGTCAGAAAACCCCTGATTCTGACGGATTTATGACGGATTTTTCCGTCAGAAACTGAGATGTTTTCTTGTAGTGGATGTGTTGTAACCAACTCTTTTAGTAACTTGAAAACTCCATTTCCTTTGGAAATAATAGAAAGGCCTCCAATGCCAATTCCAATTCCAATTCAAGAAAATAATTTTAAAATAAAAACAAAATCGACAAAACCGTAGGGTTTGGTTTATAGGGTTTGGTTTGTAAATTGTAATGAATATTAATATTATTATTACATCAACGGTCAAGGTTCGATCAATCCGTAAAAGGAAGCGTTAGCTTTATGAACGTGAAAGTTGTACGTGTCCCATAGTGTTTATTTACATTGCAAAAAAGACACTGTATATAGTCAATATCAAGACCACATTCAAGCTCCACCTGTCATAACCACAGACATACATGCATAGATACACATATAGAAATTGAATTTAACTAGTGATCACGGCCATATTCAAAGACGAAGATGAACAAAAGCTACGATCACGGTCGAATTTGGAGCTAAAAAAGGAAACCAAAACTGAATTCCCTATCTTATATTTAAATCCATCTTTTCTCAATTTAAACGTAAATTTTAGTTAAGTCACTTATGATAGTAATTATACATATTGATATGTCTAAACGGATACACCTTTCCACGTAGACCAAAGTCACGAGACTAAAACTCTATATATTTCAGAAGGGAAACGCTTAGTTTGTAACATCTGCAAATCTTAGCTCATATCACTTTGAAGAAATACATAACATTTTAAAATCCGAAACACCTAAGAGAAAAAAAATATGAAGGTAGAATGTTTCGTCCTCCTTTTGATAATCTCATGGTTGTCGAAGAATATTATTTCACTACCTCTTGAATCTCGAGTAATCGGTCGTCATAGTTTTCCGGATAATTTTGTTTTTGGAACAGCTGCATCGGCTTTTCAGGTACTATTTGAGTTTGTAATATCCAAATTTCTTTTTAGATCATTATGATAATACAAGTGGCTATAAACTTAATTACACTTATGTGACGTTTACATAATGATTCATACGTACTTGTACGTAGAATTCCCTTGGATGCGGAACTTAATATTCTAAAAGAACATTAATTTAAAAGCGAAAAAAATAAAATAAATAAATAATAATTTAAAAGCGACATAAGTCAGCTGGCTTATGAAGTTGTTGCAATTACGATGACGGCGTTGATTTTCTTTTTCACCTTTTTTTCTAAATGAATGTGTTAAATTATATTCAAACAAAAAAAAAACATTTTTATAATAATATTGTAACATTTATTTAAAGCCGCATAACAAATGAATATATTCTTCACCTTTTGTCTATGTCACAATGAATAATACGTAGACAGCTAATATAGTTTGTAACTACTGGAGTTTTTGTATAATTACTGTTTTTTTCAATATATATTTTTTTTTTTTGTAATTGTGTCTAAAAATTAAACTGACCCATTTGTCCATTATGTAGTACGAAGGTGCAACAAGTGAAGGTGGAAAATCGCCAAGTATATGGGACTACAGCCACACTTTTCCAGGTCACTCTTTTAATACAATTAATTATTTGAAATTTTGTACTATAATTAGTGTATTATAAGTTGTATAATATTTTGAAAATTTCCAAATGCAGAAAAAACCAATATGCATAACGCAGATGTGGCGGTCGATTTTTACCATAGTTACAAGGTACTTTATCGTTTCTTTATATTTCCATGTCGATTAAAGTTTTTGTTTTGTGCCATTATTTTATTTTCCTAATTATTTAAATGAATATAAAAAAATAAACCAGGATGATATCAAGTTGATGAAAGACCTAAATATGGACGCTTTCAGATTTTCAATTTCGTGGGCTAGATTAATACCCAGTAAGTATACTTATACTTTTATATTTTACTATGTAAGTTTACTTCCAACTAATATGTATTTTGGTGGAATTTCTTAATATTTGGGATTATTTTAAAGGTGGAAAGGTTAAGGATGGAGTAAACAAAGAAGGTTTACAATTCTACAAGGATCTCATCGACGAGCTTATTGCTAATGGTAAGTTGAAAAATCACCTCTCTAATGAAAAATAACTGTTAGACGTTATTTATTTTTATTTTTTTAATTAATATATTTTATTTACTCTCTTCCCTAAAACGAGTACCATTTGGATCATTACAAAAAAGATACTAGAGAATCAAAAACCCACACGCAGGTGGATTACATCTGATCACCTATTATCTAGCTAGATGAGCACTGAATATGGAATAGAAGTACATTCAAAAAGATTGCTCAGTGATTTCAATTAAGAAACCTAATTCCCTTAACCTTGGTCATGATGTGTTGGCAGAGAATATTATTTTCTGCCATTGGTCACCTATTATCTAACTGTTAGACGTTATATTATTTTCTAATATTTAAATGTTCTGATGAACAACCATATATTTGTAGATATTGAAATTTCGATGACTCTCTATCATTGGGACCATCCTCAAGCTCTTGAGGACGAGTATGGTGGTTTCTTAAGCCCTCAAATTGTGTAAGCGAACTTAATATAATACTCCAAGACATATACAATTAAATGTCTTTCATGAACAGAGAAGATATTAGTACTAATGATTATTTCATTTCTCTTGAACAGAGAAGATTTTCGAGATTTTACAAGAGTATGTTTTGAAGAATTCGGAGACAGAGTTAAGATGTGGACAACTATTAACGAACCTTACGTTATAACCGCTGCGGGCTACGATGCTGGCAACAAAGTGGTTGGACGATGCTCGGAATGGGTGAATCGTCAATGTCAAGCCGGTGATTCGGCTACCGAGCCGTACATTGCATCACATCATCTTCTTCTTTCTCATGCCGCAGCTGTACAAGAGTTCCGAAAATGTAACAAGGTACATATACATAGAACCTTATATAAGAATTACATTTTGATTATTTTCTTTAAATTTGTATATTAATATGAAAAATCTGTGTAACAGATTTCACAAGACGGTACGATTGGGATAGTGTTATCGCCTGTGTGGTTTGAGCCTTACAACTCTACTTCTCCTGCCGATATCGAGGCTGTTCAACGAGCTTTTACAATCGAAAGGGTTTAATAGATAAAATATATGTTTTTTTGATCAATGCTTTTTCGAGATTTTTTATAATCGGTTTGAATATATGTTGAGTTCGCATAATTCTTTTGGACTCTAGAGAAAATGTTTTAGTGGATAGATTAATTCGCATTTCCAAATTAGTTTTTTTTGTTATTGTTCAGTAATCTATGAAACTTGCTTGCAAGATATCTGCATTATTCATTTTGTTGCTCGGATCTTGGCTTTTTTCCTTTCGAAATCAATCAATGAGCTACTCATGGTTTTAGCCATTTCTCAAAGAATCCGGCCGATGAATAATTTGTGATTTTTTTTATATATTAGTGTTGGTCGCTTCTCAATTCATAAGTGTACTTTCTAATACGTTAGCTCATTCGAAATGACGATTCTTATCCATTTAGGTTTTACTAAATTTTAGTACCATGTAATAGAGAGAAAAATGTGAAACAATATTTTTTTTAAGAAGGCCCTAACCTCTTAACAAGAAAATGCAAAAACAATATGGACAGGCTTATATGGAAGGTAAAAGATGGTATTCTACGCTGTTGACAAAACAAAGAATATATTCAGGGCTGTCTATTTACATATGTGGTGCAGTCGAACATAGCCCATAATTTAGAACGGTCTAAAATTTTTTTCCTATATATATACACACATATTATTAAAAATATTTCAGTTTATTAACCATTGAATATTTTTTTTAAAAAAATTTCTATTTAGACAACCAAATAAGAAATAACTAAATTAAGGATTACCTACCTTTGATATATATAATTAGTATAGGAAAGCGATGTATGAATTGATATCAAATGTTAATATAAAGAAAACTGATGTTAAAATATTTATCAAGTGAGAGTTTTTTACTTGATTACATTCATATATTTTTTTATTAATTAGATTTAGTATATATATTGAGAGAATCTAACAAATTATTCGCTAATTCTCTGAATTTTCTTTTTTTCAAACACATTCATGACAAAGCCATAAATAAAATTAATTCGAGTTTCACAATATGCCGTCTTTAATCATTCAAGGCAACATCTTAAGGTATTTCATATTTTTATTTATTTATTTACTTAATGATAAATTTTTATCATTATACTAGGTTATATTATTCTTCAATTACAAACTCAAATTAAAGAAGATTTGATGTGATTTTTCTGTGATCGATAAGAAAAATGGTTTTGTTTAAATATAAGTTATTAGTTGAAATTGTATGAATAGAACAATTTTGAGTAATAAATTTGTATTTGTTGTAAAAAAATAAGAAAAAATAGTATTTATAATTAGAAACTATTTATCACAAGAAGTTATAGGTAAAATATTTTTTTGATAATTAATGTTTAAAAACTAATAATATCAAGGGCTACTTTTGATAACCTCGTAACGTACGAGTTCTTTAAGGAAAAGATAATGCAACCTAAGACCATGATCAACGTTGGTCTCTTACATACTTTCTCCGTTTCATATTAAGTGTCGTTTTGAAAAATGTATATGGTTAGTATTTAAATATATTTAATTCAAAACACATCCAGATATATTTTAGATACATTTTATCAAAACGACACTTAATATGAAACGGAGAAAATAGATTTTATCAATTAAAAAATAAAAGATAATGAAAAAGCATGAGAGAGGTAAGAGACAGAGGCAGAGGCAGAGACATAAACGTCTTCTATACAAGAGAATTAGTAAACGTCTCTAAGATGGGTTTGGCCATGTGTTATTTTTTTTTGGTCGGAGAGGGGGCCGAAGCCCTTTTTTATTGAAAAACTAAAGGAAATTTACAAACGTACTTGCCGATGAAACATAACTCCTGTAGGGGTCAAATCTCCCCTAGAAGAATCGATAGCCTAAACCGACTAAACATACGTTAAACCGGCAATTCCGAAGACTCGGTTAACCGGTGGCAGAACCGGAGGTTTACTACAAAACGGCCCAATGGTCAAACCCAGAAGACAGAGACCCATTAAAGGCCCGATACTATTTGTCCCAACCGACCTATTTTCCTATAAATAAGCATGTACCCCCTCATAATCGGGGATCCGAAAATTATGAACTGAATAAGACAAAAAACAGCTCTCAGCTAATAAATAGGAACAGCTCAAGAACCCTAATTCGTAATCTATCTGAGTGTTTGAAACCCTAAGAAGCTCTATTTCCGAAGAATCTTCACAAATTCAATTGTGTGATTTTCCAGCTCGCACAATTTGGCGCTAGAAGGGGGGGATCTACTCGCAACACTAGCTTCATACACGAAACAAACACTTAGATGAATTCGCAAGATGTCAATAACGAACCCGCAATCTCCACCGACCGACGGTGGTTCAGGTCCGAGGGAGCCCGCGGTAAATGGGCAAACCAACGTAAACAGCCAGTCCGCTTTGGAGGCGGGAAACCAGACAATCACCAATACAGGCTCGGCCGACCCGGCCACACCAGAAGCTTACAGTCAGCTCAAATCAATGCTCGAGCAGTTGCTCAAGCAGTCGCAGAACCAGGAAACCATCAATAGTAACATGACCGCCGAAATCAGAGCATTGTCGACAGCCCGTCAGTCTCAAGGACATCCTCAACGTGCCGCGCTTCACATCACCCCGACCACTCTCAGCTTCACCCCAGTGGCCTCGCCTTCAGCTCGCGGGGCTCGCGGGGATCATACACCAACGCCTCTCAGAGATAGGGTCGTCCCTGTCGCAGGTGCGACTGATGACGTTGTTGAGATCGCAGACGATCTGGAGGAACGTGAATTCGCAGCCGCACGACCCAGTCGACCGACCAGTCATATCCAAGGTCGGGATGAGGGCGAAATCGCAGAGAATATGCGATGGACGGAGCAGGCCGAAGCCCCGACCAATCGCAGAACTATTACTACGCAGCAAAGGGAGATGGGACGAGCTCAAAGCCATCATGCAGCAGACTGCCCGCGATCTCAAAGATATGCGATCACAAGTGCATCGCGTAACCAACAAGGCACCGGAAATCGAACGTGTTCTTGAAGAAGCTCGCATTACTCCTTTTACCGAGCGAATAACCCATGCGCGTCTATCCGATCCGGGCTATATCAGGGTCCCTATTTACGAGGGAAAGAGCGACCCCATGGAGCACATTAGCGCATTCTCAATCGCAATGGGGCGAGCTAATTTCCGACTCGAAGAAAGGGACATGGGTCACTGCCTCCTCTTTGTGGAACACCTCAAAGGGGAAGCTCTCTACTGGTTTACGGGAATGAAAAGGAATTCGATCGACAACTTCGCGCAGCTCTCCGAAGCATTCTTGAAGCAATATGCTATCTTAATAAAGCGCAGGTCGTCGGAGGCAGATCTGTACACCATGTCGCAGGCAGCCAGCGAACCCTTGGGAGTTTTCATCGAACGCTTCAAGGCGATGCTTACTCAGGTAAAGGGGATCGATGCTTACTCAGGTAAAGGGGATCAACGACCAGTCTGCACAGAGCGCGTTGCGGAAAGCCCTGTGGTATAATTCGGATTTTCGAAACGAAATGACAATTAACGAGCCCTCGTCGATTCAAGACGCACTTCATCGCGCTAATGGTTTCGCAAAGAGCGAGGATGAAACCAGAACTCTGGGCCAGAAGTATGGGAAGGCCAGAAATCCTAATCCGCAGGAAGCCCCGACTACAGAAAAGAAGAAGTAGGGCAACTTTGTGCAGCACGAGGGAGTTTTAAAGGTGCCCATAACTATCAAGTGGACTCGCCCAGCAATAGTCGAGGAAGAGGGCAAGGCCGCGGAAGTGGCACTCCGGGCCGTATTAATGGCAACACGTGGACGAGGAACTCGCAGTATGATGAATCTGCATATTGCGACCTGCACAAAATGGGCGAATATTCAACGGCTAATTGCAGAGTGCTCGGTATGCGACTCGCAGCGAAGCTGGCTGCCGGCAAACTCAGAGGAAACATAAGTGTTAATGATTTCCAACTTGAGCAATTCGACGATGCAAGAGAAGGAGACAACCCATCTTGGGACAATAACATGAGTAACAAACGAGACAGGCGGAACGATAACGAGGCCCACCTCGGCAGGCATAACGGTAATGAGGACCAAGGCGGCTCGAAGCAAAAGGTCTGTAACATGATCATGGGCAGCTCGCGGTATTGCTTAAACACCATCTCGTCAATCAAAGCTTATCAGAGACGAGCCGAGATAGGGGCGAATAAACCAAACCCGTCCAAGTTTACAAACGATGTCATCAAGTTTGAGGAGCAGGAGGTTGATGACATTGACAAACCTCACGACGACCCGTTTGTCATCCGACTCTTCGTCGCAGGTTGGGACACGGGTCGCGTTCTGATTGATACTGGAAGCACAGTAGACATCATTTTCATAGACGCTCTTAAGCGTATGGAAATCGACCTCGCTCAAGTCGAATCCCATCCTAAGCCTTTGACCGGGTTCAATGGCGAGACGACAATGACACTTGGGACGATCAAACTTCCGATATGTGCGGAAGGGGTAACTAAAATAGTAGAGTTCGCAGTGTCTGACAACCCGGCGATTTACAACGTTATAATGGGAACCCCTTGGCTTAATTCGATGCGTGCCGTCGCCTCGACATGCTATCTCTGCCTTAAATTTCCAACCATAATCGTGATCAAAACAAGCAGAGGAAGTCAGGCGGCGTCACGATATTGCTTCATTGCCGCGTACAAACTAAGGAGTTAGGCGGCAACCCCGATCCCGAGCGAGAAACGAAAAAAGATTAAGACTGATAGGGAGCCCGACAAGGAGCTCTCGAACGTTTTATAGCAATTATAGGTCGCGAAATCCCGTGAAGAGGAAGGAGCGGGTCCGACCTGCGAACCTGTCATGTTTGTTTGCATAGACGGCGAGTCCCCAGAGAAATGTGTGGAGATAGGCGCATCGCTAGACGAAGCAGTCAAGCTCGACCTCGTCGAATTCCTTAAGAAGAACGTTGATACTTTCGCGTGGGCAGCCGAGGATATGCCTGGGATTGATATCGGTATCATCAGTCACGAGTTGAATGTTGATGTGACCTTCAAGCCTATTAAACAAAAGCGAAGGCGACTCGGTCCAGATAGGGCTCAAGTGGTAAATGATGAAGTAGACAGACTGTTGTGGGCCGGTTCAATTTTTGAAGTCAGATATCCAGATTGGCTTGCTAATCCAGTCGTCGTGAAGAAGAAAAATGGCAAATGGCGAGTCTGTGTGGATTTCACGGATTTGAACAAGGCGTGTCCAAAGGATAGTTTTCCTCTTCCACATATCGACCGCCTCGTCGAGGCCACCTCGGGGAACAGACTGTTGTCGTTTATGGATGCGTTTTCTGGCTACAATTAAATCTTCATGCATCCTGGCGATCGCGACAAAACATCTTTCATTACAGATTACGGGATCTATTGCTACGAGGTCATGCCTTTTGGCCTTAAGAATGCTGGGGCTACTTATCAACGGTTGATGAACAAGATGTTTGCGGACCTCCTCGGCAAGACAATGGCGGTGTACATAGACGATATGCTCGTCATATCGCTCGAGGAGAAGGATCATGTCGGTCATCTCGCGAAATATTTTGCGTTGTTAAACAAGTATAACATGAAGCTTAATCCGGCCATGTGCCGTTTCGGCGTAACATCAGGCGAATTCCTTGGCTATATGGTAACTCACCGCGGGATCGAGGCAAACCTGAATCTATTCGGCATAACATCAGGCGAATTCCTTGGCTATATGGTAACATCCAGATGGCCTCGCCGAAGACGAAAAGAGAGGTCCAACGATTGAAAGGAAGAGTGGCAGCGTTGAATAGATTCATCTCACGTTCTACCGACAAATGCTTGCCTTTTTATGACACACTCAAAGACAAAAAGGGGGCAGCTCGACAGGCATTCGAATGGACAAATAAGTGTGAAGCGGCCTTCCAGGATTTGAAACAATATCTCGTGACTCCACCCGTTTTGACAAAGCCCATTGCTGGCGAACCGCTTTATCTTTACATCGCGGTTTCCTTATCAGCAGTCAGTGGAGTTCTAGTTCGCGAAGACGGCACCGAGTAGAAGCCTGTATTCTACGTCAGTAAGTCGTTAACCGATGCAGAAACTAGATATCCTCTGGCGGAGAAATTAGCACTCGCGGTTATTACATCGGCTCGCAAGATTTGACCCTATTTCCAATCCCACTCGATCTTAGTTTTCAGTACTTTTCCACTACGAGCTGTTCTCCATAGCCCAACTCAATCCGGGTGACTCGCCAAGTGGGCCATTGAATTAAGCGAGTTCGATATCGAGTATCGCAGTAGGACGACAATCAAGGCACAAATGTTGGTTAACTTTTTAATCGAATTACCAGAGGCGGCAGCCTCGTCAGGGAATGAAGGTTCATCCCAAATTTGGAAATTACACGTGGATGGTTCGTCATCTAAACACGGATCTGGAGTATGCATCTGACTGTCGTCACCAGACGGAGAATCGCTGGAATAGTCATTCCTCCTTGGTTTCAGAGCATCGAACAATGAGGCAGAGTACGAAGCCTTACTCGCGGGTCTTCGATTGGCTAAAGCACTTAAAATGACAAGGATAGAAGCTTTTTGCGACTCTCAACTCGTCGTGAATCAGTTCAACGGCGAATACGCAACAAAAGACAAACGCATGGAAGCATACCTCACCCTCGTCAAGACATTAACGTCGGAATTTGAATTTTTTACCCTGACGAGAATTCCAAGGGTAGAGAACTCGCAAGCAGATGCCCTCGCTTCACTCGGCTCGTCGGCACAGCCAGACAAAGCTCTTTAAAGAATCGTCCAGGTTGAGTTCATCGAAAAACCAAGTATCGCGGTCATCAAAGAAGTCAACATGCTGACAAGATCTCAAGCCGCGAAGCGGAGAGCGGATCTAAGCAACGGCTCGCCTACTCGTCCCATGGCAGATATGATGGACCTCGACCAAACCAAAGGTATTGTCGAGCTGGTTCCGATGGATCTCGACCTGTCCGACGCAGTCGGAGCAGATGAAACGACGGATGTGATAGCAGAAAAAAACGAGCTCGATCCAGATAATACAACTTTTTACCGTGGTTTTCTCCCCAAGTAACTCGAATAATTACCAGAGGATGCTTACCCGTGTAGCGAGGTGCCAATCGACAAATGGGAGACTCGCAAATTAAAGGCGCAGTCATCACGCTTCATTTTATTTCACGGGGAAGTCTTCAAATGGCGACTCTCTGAGCCGCTCCTTGTATGCGTCGAGGGGGAAGCAGCTCGCCAGGTAATGCATGAAGTTCATGGCGGATCCTGCGGTAACCATTCAGGAGGTCGCTCACTCGCCATTGGAATTAAACAACATGGATATTTCTGGCCAACGATGATAAAAGACTGCGAGTCGTTCGCGGCAAAGTGCGAGACGTGTCAACGTCATGGTCCTTTCATCCATCAAGCAATAAAGTTTTTAAGTTCGGTCACTTCGCCTTATCCATTCATGCAATGGGCGATGGATATCGTCGGACCTCTCAATCCGTCTCGGCAGAAAAAGTATCGTTTGGTCCTCACGGACTATTTTTCCAAGTGGATCGAGGCAGAAGCATTTGGATCAATCAAGGACAAGCACGTCAAAAACTTTGTCTGGAAGAATATCCTTTGCCGACACGGCGTGCCCTACGAAATAGTAACTGATAACGGTTCGCAGTTCATTTCCAAGCAGTTTGAACTTTTCTGCGACAAATGGAAGATCAGAGTCAGCAAGTCGACACCTCGCTGCCCACAGGGCAACGGTCAGGCGGAGGCGTCGAACAAGACACTTATTCATGGATTAAAGACTCGACTCGATGCCAAGAAGGGCCATTGGGCAGATGAACTCGAAGGCGTATTATGGTCCAATCGAACCACACCTCGTCGCGCTATGGGCGAGACACCTTTCGTCCTCTTCTACGGAACAGAGTGTGTAATTCCTCCCGAGGTCTACTTTCCAGGAGTTCGCAGACGATTACTTCCAGAACAAGAAGGTCTCAATCATCTCCTCATGCTCGACGAGCTCGACCTCATCAACGAAAGGACTGATCAAGCTCTTATCAAGATGACTGAATATAAAACTGCGGCCGCCAAGTATTACAACTCCAAAGTGCGAGTTCGAAGTTTTTACGAAGGAGACCTCGTCCTTCGCGCAGTATTTCAGAATACGGCCGAGTCGAATGCCGGCAAACTCGGCCCTCACTGGGAAGGATCTTACCAAATCACAAAGGTGGTTCGTCCAGGCGTCTACGAAATCGCTAACATGAAAGGAGAAATGATCCCGCGTTCCTGAAATGCGCGACATCTGAAAAAGTACTACTGCTAAAAGTACTAAGTCACTTGACTTGAACTACGGCGCGACTTGATGCCTTCATACGGTACGTAGGCAGCTCGTTTTCGGACGAGTTCAGTTGCCCCCTGTTGGGAATGTCCTGAAATCACACTTGTATTCACTCTAGTGATAGTTGTACTGTCGAGATTAGACATTCATATGATACTAGGTGGTCATGACGTTTTGCTAGAAGCCACTAATGATCTATGAGTTATGAACTCATTGCTAGTATTATATGATCCTACAGGGTCACACACCTAAGCAAACTGGATTTACTTTATGTGGGAATGATCATTAATGTAATGATCAAATGATGTGTATTTGATACACATAAGAATCATGTTTTAGAGGAGGTGTCGATCGACTCTATAGAGTGGTGTCGATCGACATGTGTATTTGATACACATTATAATCATGGTTTAAAGAAGGTGTCGATCAACACCACTGAGTAGTGTCGATCGACACGGGCCAATAATCGAAATAGGGATTTTGGTTTAATTACTTAATTTGAGCCGGTTTATATACTGGTCAATTAGGTTTTTGGCTCGTGCCTATATATATGATATGAGGCACGAAAACCAAGAAAGCCTGAAGTCCGTAGCCTCCTCTGAAACGCAGGATCCCTAAGAGATCTGATTCCAGGTACTAGCATCCCTGCGTATTCCAGTTTGTGTGCGTGTGGACTAACCGTAGAGGCACAGCACTTGATGCGCTACAGATCTCGATAATCTGATAATCTTCCGCTGCAAAAACTCCAGGTATATTCGAGATCTCGTTCTGTTAGATTCATCGTTTACAAACCCTAGATCCTAAGCAAAGGAATTGTCGCTAGGTTGATTAATAGAGATTAAAACCGGTAAACTTGTGCAAATTCCTACAGTGGTAGCAGAGCCTTAGGGTTTAACTAATGAATCTAAAAGCATATAATTGAATTAGAGAATTCAAATTGAAACATGTGATGTTTAGGATGCTTGCTAGATCAATTTTTCACTGAAATTCGTTTTGTTAAAGTTTATCAGGACCATTGTGTCGATCGACACGACTTTGCTAAAATTCTAGGGTTTTCGATCGTAAGATCAAAGTTCCAGAAACCCAAGTGTCGATCGACACAAATGGTTATGTCGATCGACACGACCTTGCGATTGGTTAACCGGTTCAATTGGATTGAATCGGTTATCGCTCTTGGTTAGAAATCAATTAAACCGGGTTATTGCGGTTTATTACGAGTTGGTTAGTGTCGATCGATACAAATGTTGTGTCGATCGACACCAACCGGCTATCGACCCGGTTCAATTGGATTGATCGGTTATCGATTCGGTTCAATTGGATTGACCGGTTATCGCAAAATTGATTTGGTTTGGTTAGCGTCGATCGACACAATCGTTATGTCGATCGACAGAGACCAATTATCGATCCGGTTCAATTGGATTGACCGGTTATCGATTCGGTCAATTGGATTGATTGGTTATAGAAAATTAAATTTGGTTAGTCAATGTCGATCGATACAAATGTTGTGTCGATCGATACTGACCAGTTATCGGTCGGTTATCGAAACCGGTTCAAATGGATTGATCGGTTGTCGAAGAACTGTTACAGAGAGGTGAGTGTCGATCGACAGCCTACGAAATTTATGGGTTAATGAACCTACAATCAAATAACCAAACCAGATTTAATGAGATTCTAAACCTTCCTGAATGCATATTGGATATGTGTTAGGATTAAATGTTCAGTTCCTCAACTAAAATATCAAGTGTTCTGGATGTCTTCCCGATCTTGTTAGCTGTCAAGACTCGTTTCATTGCGTGATAGGCTTGCAGTGCAAGGTGTCCGCAGTTATATGAGTAAGGCAATAGGTAATTGAGTTGATGGGCTTGCAGTGCATGGCATCAACTATTACATGACTGAAGAGATTGGTTTACTTGAATGGGCTATCAGAAGTTCTGGGCCCAGAGACATCAGGTGGTTAAAACATAAGATGTCTTATCCACAACCAAGAGTCATATTGGATATGATTAGCAAAGTGTTGCTTACCTATATAGCTAAGATTTGAGTGACAGCCAGTGGCTCGCTCGGGTTTTGGTGAAATATGGATCTTGGATCATTATATTCATTTGAGGAAACACTGTTTTGAATATAATGCGAGTTTTCTTAATTGTTAAGATTTCTCATTTCCTGAATATCATAACTGAATTTTTCTTTTTCTTATTACAGTTATGTCTAATCAGAACTCTTTCTCGTTGAGATCCGTCCTTGAGAAGGACAAGTTAAATGGATCCAACTTCCTTGATTGGTATCGAAACTTGAGAATCGTTCTCAAGCAGGAGAGAAAGGACTACGTCCTTGAGAAAATTCTCCCCGAGAAACTAAGGTCCAATGCTTCACATGCAGTATATGATGCTTGGAATAACCATTACTATGATGTGGTCGATGTGCGTTGTCTGATGTTGGCTACCATGAACTCTGACTTGCAGAAGCAATGTGAGAACGTGGCATCGCCCATCGAGATGATCACTAGCCTGAAAGCGATGTTTCAGGAGCAGACTCGAACTGAGAGATACCAGACGGTTAAATCTCTAGTTGAGTGCAAGCTACCAAAGGATGCTCCAGTGAGTCCTCATGTCATAAAGATGATGGGTTATATTGATAACCAGAGGAGACTGGATTGTCCCATTAGCCAAGAGTTGGCTACTGACATCATTCTGCAGTCACTGCCGTCGAGCTATGATAAGTTCATCAAGAACTACATCAAGAATGGCTTGACGAAGACGTTGACTGAGCTGCATGACATGCTCAAGACAGCTGAGCTCAATATCAAGAAGGGCAAAAGGTTTGAGAAACCTGGTAAAGACAAGGGTGAGAGAAAGGCCGTCCAGATTGTGAATCAGGATAAGCCTGAGTTTCTCACTCAACCCAAGTCTGGCCCATCTAATGATGATACATGCAGCTACTGTGGGGAGCCAAGGCATTGGAGGAGAAAATGCAAGAAATACATGGAAGATACTATGTAAATGATGAAGATGTATGAGACTTCTTCTTCAGGTATTTATGTTATTTCAAGTTCTATCTTAAGGGTATTAGATACCGGTTGTGGTGCTCATATTTATTGAAATATGCAGGGCCTAAGCAACAATAGAACGTTGAAGAAGGGACAAGTGGATATGCTCAACAGGAATGAAGCAAGGGTTGCTGCATTAGCTGTAGGAAGTTTCCATCTGTAGTCGCCTTCAGGCTTGGTTTTGCTATTATGTACCTGCTATGAGCAGAAATGTCATTTCATTTCTTGTATGATTTTGAATGATTTTATTTTGAAAAAGACAAATGTTGCTCTTTTGATCTTAATGATATATTCTATGGTAGCACCCCATTAGAGAATGGGTTTTATGTCTTAAACCAATCTATGCCTGTCTATAACATAAACACAAAACGGTTCTCTGGCATTGTCATTTTGGGTCACATCGGATTCTGAAGCTCCATAGTGATGGGCTTCTGGACTCACTTGATTGTGAATCATGTGAGAAATGTGAATCCTACTGTTGGACAAAATGACTAAGGCTCATTTTATCAAACTAAATGAAAGGGCAAAGAATTATTGGGCCTTATACATACAGATGTGTGCGGCCCGATGGGCACCAGTGCTAGAGGAAATTTTCAGTACTTCATTGATGACTTTAGTAGGCATGGCTATGTTTATCTAATGAGTCACAAGTCGGAATCCTTTGAAAAGTTCAAGGAATTCCAGAATGAAGTACATAATCAAATTGGCAAAAGTATTAGAACTCTTTGATCAGATCGCGGAGGAGAATACTTCTTCGATCAGATCGCGGAGGAGAATACTTAAGTCAAGAGTTAAGTGATCATCTGAGAGAGTGTGGAATTGTTTCACAGCTCACTCCTTCTGGAACGCCCCAATGGAATGGAGTTTCCGAGAGGAGGAATCGGACCTTATTGGATATGGTTCGATCAATGATGAGTCACAAAGATCTTCCATTATATCTCTTTTAGGGATACACTCTAGAAATGTCTGAGTTTACACTAAATAGGGTTCCATCAAAATCAATTGAAAAGACACCACATGAGATGTAGACTGGAAATGTTTCAATTTGTCTTTCCTAAAAATTTGGGATTGTGAGGCTTATGTGAAATTTCATATCTGATAAGCTCGCACCCAAATCCGATAGGTGCTACTTCATTGGTTGTCCTAAGGAAACCAAGACATACTACTTCTACAACAGTTCTGAAAACAAAGTGTTTGTTGCTAAGAACTATGTTTTCTTGAGAGAGATTGTCTTTCCAAGAAGAACACTGGGAGTGAAGCACAACTCGAAGATGTTCGAGAGTCACAAGAGATTGCTCAACCTGTTAAGGAAGAGCAGTAGCTGGATCTGCAAAGAGTTGTAGAACCTACACCTGTGGTGCCTGAAGTTCGCAGATCCGAAAGGATTCGTAACGATCACGAGAGATATGGATTTCTTGTGACCTATTGTCATGACTTGTTGATCATTGACAATGACGAGCCTGCGAATTTTGAAGAAGCAGTGTTGGGCCTAGACTCCGAAAAGTGGCTTGGAGCCGCTAGATCCGAAATGGGATCCATGTCAGAAAACCAGGTATGGTACTTGGTAGATTTACCTGATGGTGTAAAAGCCATTGAGTGTAAATAGATCTTCAAGAAGAAGATTGACGTGGATGGATATATCAAAATATATAAAGCTAAGTTAGTGGCTAAAGGTTTCAAGCAAATTCATGGTATGACTATGAAGAGACCTATTCCCAGTCGCTATGCTTAAATCCATTCGGATTATCCTAGTAACTGCCATTTATCATGGTGATGAGATTTGGTAGATGGATGTGAAAACAGTTTTCCTAGATGGAATTCTGGAAGAGGATGTGTACATGACACAACCTGAGGTTTCACAGATCCTAATAATGCTGGGAAAGAATGCAAGCTTCATCGATCCATTTATGGATTGAAGCAAGCATAACGGAGTTGAAATCTTTGTTTTGATAAAGCTGTCAAAAGGTTTGACTTCATCAGGAACGAAGAGGAACCGTGTGTTTACAAGAAGACTAGTGGGAGTGTAGTTGCATTTCTCGTTATGTATGTAGATGACATACTTCATCTCGGAAGTGACGTTCCGTTGCTTTAGTCTTTAGAGACTTGGCTCGGAAGTTGTTTTTCAATGAAAGGCATGGGAGAAGCCGCGTGAATTCTTGGAATAAGAATCTATAGAGATAGATTGGGTAGGCTAGTTGGATCAGGTCAAGATGCTTATGGTGATAAGGTCTTGGACAGGTTCATTATGCATGATTTCAAGAAGGGCCTCATACCAATGTCTCATGGCATTAATCTTGGCAAGATGCAATGTCTCTAGACACTGGCTGAGCAAGAACGTTTGAGTAGGATTCCCAGGCGTATGCAGTGGAATCTATCATGAATGCCATGACCTGCACTCGTCCAGATATTGCTTGTGTTTTAAGCATGACGAGTAGATACCAATATGATCCATGTGAAAGTCACTGGACAGTTACCAAGAATATTCTTAAGTATTTGGAGAATACTAAGGATAGGAGCTTGGTGAACTGAGGAAGTAATGGTTTTGTTGAGAGTGGTTAGACGGACAAAGATGATTTCCGGTAGGAATCTGGTTATGTCTTGTGTCTATATGGCGGTGCAGTTTGTTGGAAAGGGTTCCAAGCAGAGCATCGCAGCCTGCGGTTTATTGGAAAGGGTTCCAAGCAGTGCGCCGCAGCCTCTCCCACGACCTAAGCATGAGTTCACCCTCCTGCTGTAGGTATTGGATATATTAAGATGTGATCTTGATTCTAGTGGGAGTTGAAATGGATTTAGTTATGTTATGATATTCTTATAGACATACTTTGGTTATGTCATGATGAAATTGTTTCATTTATTATTTGATTATTGGATAATTGAATAATAGTCCCAAAGTAATCTATGGCATTTTATAGGTCATCAAGTTGAGGACTTGATCATGAAACCCTATAAGTGATAAATGACATAGATTATATTTGTCCCTGGTCGAGGTTGTTAAAGTGGGACACTGACAACCGCGTGAGACTGGTATGTGAGGTGACTGATGACTAAGTTTCATGGAGTCATTAATAAGAGTATTAAAGTCAATCACATAGATATATGTTAAAGAACATATGATCGGGCATGACCCGCTAATGAGAACTCTACAGGATAGTTATATAAGTGTCATAAGAGGTTCTCATTACGACTATAGAGTATAGTCCTTAGACCTGAGTTCATCATGATTTCTTGCATATGAATTGGTCCGCTTTGACTTTGTCAAACGTTATCCGTAACAGGTGACTATAAAGGCATTGATTGGGCGTATCATGAAGTGTGTGAAGTAACAGGGATGGAACAAGATGGGATTTGTCCCTCCTATATAACAGGAGATAAATATCTCAGGGCCCATCGAAGATTTGATACTGAGAAATGCGTGGCCGCGCTCAAACGAGGTGATTGTTAGTCGTTTGTTTTTAATCAGTATAAATCGGAGTTCGATGAACGTGATATTGGCTAAAATAAGGATGACACGGTTCTTGCCTTATGCCATATCGAGATATAGAGACGAAGGGATTATGGGAATAGTTGATTCCAGTACAAGTGGGAGATTGTTGGGAATGTCCTGAAATCACACTTGTATTCACTCTAGTGATAGTTGTACTGTCGAGATTAGACATTCATATGATACTAGGTGGTCATGACGTTTTGCTAGAAGCCACTAATGATCTATGAGTTATGAACTCATTGCTAGTATTATATGATCCTACACGGTCACACACCTAAGCAAACTGGATTTACTTTACGTGGGAATGATCATTAATGTAATGATGAAATGATGTGTATTTGATACACATAAAAATCATGTTTTAGAGGAGGTGTCGATCGACACTATAGAGTGGTGTCGATCGACATGTGTATTTGATACACATTATAATCATGGTTTAAAGAAGGTGTCGATCGACACCACTCTATAGTGTCGATCGACACCTCATATCCTATTTCAGTGGTTTATATACTAGTCAATTAGGTTTTTGGCTCGTGCCTATATATAGGATATGAGGCACGAAAACCAATAAAGCCTGAAGTCCGTAGCCGCCTCTGAAACGCAGGATTCCCTGAGAGATCCGATTCCAGGTACTAGCATCCCTGCGGATTCCAGTTTGTGTGCGTGTGGACTAACCGAAGAGGCGCAGCACTTGATGCGCTACAGATCTCGATAATCTGATAATCTTCCGCTGCAAAAACTCCAGGTATATTCGAGGTCTCGTTCTGTTAGATTCATTGTTTACAAACCCTAGATCCTAGGCAAAGGAATTGTCGCTAGGTTGATTAATAGAGATTAAAATCGGTAAACCTGTGCAAATTCCTACACCCCCTATTCAAAAAAGGGGGGAGTGGGTCCGTATATTCATACTCCCAAACTCGATGTATGCTAAACCAAGTTTATTACGATTCAATCAATTCGCAAACGACTTAAATGTCTAAACGCGACAACTCGCAAACGACTTGTCTACACGCGACAATCGGCAAACGACTTAATTGTCTAAACCGCGACATCAATGTCGACTCGTTGTCATTACTGACCATAATGGCGATCTATAACACCTCATCCCGAAGTTTACCAATACATCCATAACGGATAAAGCGCGCTATATAAATTTAGAGTTCATCACTGGAGCTTATGTATTCACGGGAATATGTTTGTAAACCAGGATGTTCGTCTCGCAAAACCTAGTTATACTTAACACTGGTCGAACTTGGCAAATATAATCGGGTCGGAGATTCTGTGAAACTAGTCGGCACCGAAATTTGTTCCAAGTAACGAACTCTAACATGCCTCGCTAAAAACGGCGAATCCTAAAGCGATTAAAATCTCGCTTGAAATACAAATTTGTGAAGGCATTCATTAAAATTTGGTTTCAACCAACAAGGCAATTAAAATGTCACAAGTTGGATAAAGCTGTCCAGGCAGCGAAACAATCGTAATTTTAAGTCTTAAAACCTTAAACAAAACAAAAAACAAAATCCTAAAAACCAAACACAATTTGGATTAGGCGATCAGCTCGCCTTCTTCAACCCCTTTATCTTCAGCTGGTACAGGTCCGGCCGAACTCGCCACCTCGCCAGTCGATTTCCCAACAATCGTTTCGCCAGTCTTGGGGTCCTGTCCAGAAGGAGCCGGCTCGCTCAGAGGTTCAGTCGGTAAGACTTGGTCGGGATCAGCAGTCTTATTGATCTCACCCAACTCGCTGTCGCTCATCTCATTACTGGTACCTCGCAAGCGCATACCGAACAAACCGTCGCTGGATCCAGAAGCTACATTAATACCAACAGACTTAGCAACGGTCTCGACTCGCGGAGAAACAACTATATCCTTTACATTAATGGGAACCATATAATTCATACCTAGTGTCTTCCTCAACTCGGCGGCTATCTCATCAAAGATATCATAGGCAGAACCCAGTTTTGCCTTGCTCTCCATGATATCGGCACACTCGGCTACAGGATCGAAAGGGTCCTGAGGGTCACCCTTCTCCATATCATCAAGAAGTTGGAGATTTGCGTCATCTTGCGAGAGGTAGACCATATGCTTAATCGGCTTCTTCATCATTCGGCAAAACAACTCGTTAGCACGGTTCAGTTAGGCTTGCACCTCGGCAGCTACAGTTTGCTTCGCAGAAGAAACAACCGCTTCGAGATCCTTCTTGCGGTCCAACTTCAGAGCCGATAACTCTCTCTCCAGTTTGGCAATTCTTTCCTCAACCTTCTTCTTGTCGAGACCAACTCTTTGAAGATGTACGCCCAAGTCATCAGAGCTCTTTTTATACGCGTCGCGTTCGGCAGCGAGTTGGCTCATTTGAGACGCGACTTGTTTCTTTTTGGCTTCTTCCTTCTTCCTGGCCTCGTTGATAAAAGACTGTCTAGATCTCGCCTCCTGATCATACGCTATGATTATTCTGTTGCAAATTTTTGTCAAAGAGCTCCCGACTCACTTCATCAAAATAGTTCGCGACCTCTTGGGCTTCATCAAATCAATTCGTGGTCTTCGCAGAACTTTGCAGTTTTTATCAAAGACCTCGCAGCTTTCTTCGTCAAATCAGCTCGCGGCCTCGCAGATCTCTTCGTCAGATCAGCTCGCGGCCTCGCAGCTTTCTTCGTCAAATCAGCTCGCGGGCTCGCAGCTCTCTTCTTTAGATCAGCTCGCGGGCTCGCAGCTCTCTTCTTTAGATCAGCTCGCGGCCTCGCAGCTCTCTTTGTCAGATCAGCTCGCGGCCTCGCAGCTCTCTTTATCAGATCAGCTCGCGGCCTCGCAGCTCTCTTCGTCAGATCAGCTCGCGGCCTCGCAGCTTTCTTCGTCAAATCAGCTCGCGGCCTCGCAGCTCTCTTCACGGCCTCACAGCTCCCTTCATCGAATCTGCTCGCGGATTACGAGCGTGATCGGCTCGCGACTACACCTCTGATTCGCCTCGTCATCTCGCATCTTCAATCAGCTCGCAGATTACGAGCGCGATCAGCTCGCGACTTCGCAAGTTTGAAATCGACTCGCAGATAACGTCACATAGGTCAGCTCGCCGAATTGGGTTCAACCATGTCATCTGGGCTCGGCATTATCTCTCGATATCAATCTTCACCAACACGGGTTTAAAACGCGATAATCGGACCGTCGCCAACACGTTAACAATCTAACGGAAATCGATTCTTCATTTGGACACCCTTACTTCAACATTTTTATTAATAAAACTGTTGAAATGGGGGGCTAAGTGTAGGGGTCAAATCTCCCCTAGAAGAATCGATAGCCTAAACCGATTAAATCGATAGCCTAATTCTGAGGACTCGGTTAACCGGTGGCAGAACTGGAGGTTTACTACAAACCGGCCCAATGGTCAAGCCCAGAAGACAGAGGCCCATTAAAGGTCCGATACTATTTGTCCCAACCGACCTATTTTCCTATAAATAAGCATGTACCCCCTCATAATCGGGGATCCGAAAATTCTGAACTGAATAAGACAAAAAATAGCTCTCAGCTAATAAATAAGAACAGTTCAAGAACCTTAATTCGTAATCTATCTGAGTGTTTGAAACCCTAAAGAAGCTCTATTTCCGAAGAATCTTCACAAATTCAATTGTGTGATTTTCCAGTTCGCTTAACTCCCTCGACATCTTCAAGCAAACAAGAACGAACTATGTCCGGACAAGTATGAAATAAATGAAATCCAAGTGGAAGAGAGAATGCATAGTTCGCTAACTCATATGCAAAACGGTTAGCTTTCCTATACACGTGAGAAATACGGACTATCCAGTTCCTTGATATAAAGCCATGGCACAGTTGTACCAGGAATGACAAAGGGCTCGCCTCGCTAATCCCTATCTTAAAAAAATCAACCACCAAATATGAATCAATCTCAATTTCTAACCTTGTCACTTTGCATTCCCAAGCAATCACTAGGTCATAGTACACTCCCCCATAACTCACAGGGGTCGAACAAATCCCAATATTTATGGCCATGTGTTATTACTTAAGTGGTTCATAATTTTTTTAATAGTTTAGTATCTAAATAATTAACTAAATTAAATATAAATGTTTAAATTAATGTTTTTTAAGAGATTGAAGAAGAGACTTACGTTGATCTTGCTCTAGGAGCATATACATTGCAGACCCAATTGTGTCTAAAAATTGGATCCAAAACATAAATAATATTAAACACAAAATTACGAGATCCAAAACGAGTCCAAAGTGTCTAATATTAGACCCATTTTCGTTTATTAGACACGGTGACGTGGCTAGCTCTCGGATTGGTTGAAGGTAATTAAACACGGAGAAAAAAGGGTCCTCGTGTTTGCAGATCAAATCGACTTTTTCTCTTCCTCTCTCTTCTTCATGTTCTCTGATGCGATTCAGAGGCAGATTAGTTTTTGTTATTCTAGATGACCTAAAAATCTGAAATATTGCAGAGTAGATCAGAAAAAATACATGAGAAATTTTAAGATATGCCATTTTTCACATGCCACTTTTCAAAAATACCACTATCACTTTTTCCAAATTTTAAATCATTTATGTTTGTGTTAATTATGTTATATTAGGGTTTAGTTTATTAGGTTTAAGGTTTGTGAGGGATCAAAACATTTTTTAAAACCAAAAATTTTGAGATCTAAGGTTTTTAAACGGATTCATAAGTGGCATGTTGGTAAGAAAATAAATCAACAGTGGTATATTTGAAAAGCGGCATGTCAAAAGTGGCATTTTTTTAAATGTCTTAAAACACATTTAAGTCACACAGGCCAGACTAGGGTTTATGGGTGTATACGGTGAAACTTATGAATATTTTTTATTCTTTGTTGTATCGGGTTTGAGAATTATATAAAAGGGTCATAATTAAGAATTTGTAGAAGATGATTCACACATTCATTAAAAACTCTAGACAAAAGGGTATTCGCCTCAATCGCTTTTTTCTATTATTTTTTCTTCTTCTTTGATCTTTTATATGGCCAAATTCACAATAGTTTTAAATCAGACATGTAGATAAATTGGTAGTTTAGTATGCTATGTAGATTACTTTCTAAAGACATACATTGTATTCCGTTCGACGAGAAAGAAATAGTAGAACGCATGATAACTTACCTACTTTCTACTATATCTATCACTTAACTGAATAAGCAAATTCTCTCTCAGTTAACTCGGTATATCGATAAACAAGTTTGAAACCGATTGTCTTTCTTTCCATGGCAACGAAAGATATGCATATGGACAATGCCGACCTTGGATAGAAGTTAGGGAAGCATGGGCATGTGTACACCCCCATACCAAATTGGCCAGTAATGCTAGTAAGATTTTTGGCCCTAAATAGAGGTGTTGGGTTCGAAATCTAGCCGAGAGCATTTTCAGTTTTTCATGGTTTTTTTTTGAAAAATCATATATTTAGTGGGCCACAAATTAATCTTGCTTGCGGCTTTAAATTCTTCTTTCTTTTAAGCTTTTTCTAATCTTTCAAAAACATCCATTCAAACAAAACAAAAAATGATGTGCTAATGCTATATATATTTTGTCTTGAAATCTATATATATTTTACTATTTGTAATTTTAATGCTAATTGAAACAACCAATTTTTTTTTTTTAATAATTAATCCGAATTAATAATCCAATAATTACAATTCTCAACGATTAATTAAAACAAAAAAAATAACTAGCGGAAAATCACATAATCAAATCCAACCAATAATTCCAATAAATAAATTTTAAACAACAAAAAACCAATTCTAATTCCAATAACACAATGCAGTATTTCGAGCAACCTAAACACCAGGTTCTACTAAATTGAAAGCTCATAAACCATCATAATCATCCTCTTCCTATGCCTTGATTCTGCGATAACACATTCCTTTTACCTGCAACACATGGAATAAAGAGTTGCGTGAATATTATTACAAATACTTAGTGAGAAGATCATAACATCTACGATATATATATCAATCAGGCTCAATGGAAATAATAAAAATGCCAAGACAACACACAGCAATACCGCAATAACAAGAAACATCGACAAAATAACGATTCACAAACAAAACACACTCAGTAGTCTCTGGTGTCGATCGACACCAAGTGTGACACCTCGGTTTCAGAGCATATATAGTATATGCGGTATATGCGGAGAGGCTTAAAGGAATTGATTTGGCTACCTATATCACCAAAGTGCACTAATCTTTTCGGTCACAGGTCTTGAGACAACTCCAGAGTTAAGCATGCTTAAGGTGGAGTAGTTTCAGGATGGGTGACCTACTGGGAAGTGATTTTCAGTATCGTGTGAGTGAGGTCAAAACACGAGAAAATATCGCGTGGTGATTTGCAGGTCAGTAACCATGACTTATGAGCCTCCCGGACAAACCCACCGACCGTCTGACATGGGTGGACCCATAGGCCGAGAGTGGATGTGGGGCTCATTGGGAGATGAGGATTTCTCTCGAGAGGATGAGGATTTCTCCTACGACGGTGGTCGGGCGTTACAAGAATTTGGACCATTTCTTGATTTGTGCGTGTCATCCTTGTACAGGGGCCATGCTAATCTTATCTGTATCGTTCTAATTTTATCGGATGTCCCTACTGGGAAGTGATTTTTAGTATCGTTTGAGTGAGGTCAAAACACGAGAAAATATCGCGTGGTGATTTGCACGGTCAGTGAACATAACTTCTGAGCCTCCGGAACTAACGCACCGACCGTCTGACATGGGTGGACCCATGGGCCGAGAGTGAACATGGGGTCCATTGGGAGATGAGGATTTCTCTCGAGGGGATAATGATTTCCCCTACGACGGCGGTCAGGGCGTTACAAGTGGTATCAGAGCAAACCCTGACATCTATGAAGAGTCAGATTATCGGGGTAACGATCTTAGTATGTGCAACAAGGACGTTGCGATCTGTTAGTGGGGATGGTTGTGACACCCCGGTTTTAGAGCATATATGATATATGCGGTATATATAGAGAGGCTTAAAGGAATTGATTTGGCTATTTATATCATCAAAGTGCACTTATCTTTTCGGTCATAGGTCTTGAGAAAACTCCAGAGTTAAGCGTGCTTATGCTGGAGTAGTTTCATGATGGGTGACCTACTGGGAAGTGAATTTAAGTATCGTGTGAGTAAGTTCAAAACACAAGAAAATACCGCATGGTGATTAGTAGGGTCAGTAAACATGACTCATGAGCCTTTCGGACTAACGCACCGACCGTCTGACATTGGTAGACCCATGGGCCGAGAGTGGACGTGGGGCCCATTGGGAGATGAGGATTTCTCTCGAAAGGATAAGGATTTATCCTACGACGGCGGTCAGGGCGTTACTCCAAGCAATGGTGTCGATCGTCACAAAATAACTTGTGTCGATCGACACCAAGCAATGGTGTGGATCGACAAATGTCGCAGAAAACCTGTAGCAGAAAACGTCTGGATCATGATGTCTCCTCTCTGGCTCAATTGTGAATAGCTACAATCGATCCACCTGTACTAGAACATCAACAACACAATCCACAAGCATATATCACAGAGAAAAACATGTTAACAATCAATCAATTCCACAAAAATGCATTATTATTAATCCAAATTGCTCAGAAGCAACGGTCACGCACTCACCTTAGTTTTTCGGAAATTGGAAATCAATCATCAACACAACCAACACTAATCACAACCTCAATGAGACCAAAAACCACTGGTTAACCTTCTCTATCCCTAAAACTCAACACAAGATTTCCCTTAAACCAAATTAGGATATTCTGAAAAACAGAACCAACGCGCTGCCTTCGAATCAACGATGATGATAGAACTTACCTCAGATTAACGATCATAAAATGATTCAAAAACTAGACACAAAGAGCTTTCCAACGACATATAGATCGTTGTGTAACTCCCTCTAGAGCTCCGGCAAAACGCCCTTGAAGTGGTCTAATCACACACCATGTAACATCCGCGAACCAGAAATTAGGTTTCTGGTGGTCGTGTCGAGAGACACGAGGAGTGTGTCGATCGACACGATGGTTTTTGTTGGTGTCGATCGACACAGTTTTGGTGTCGCTCGACACGTTCATCTTTCTGAACCGGGTTAATTAAACTTTAATCGCGGTTTTGGCTTGGGTTATCGTATATAAGTGCCTAGGGCTGCGTGCAGTTCTGGTAGCCGTCAAAAACAGAGAAAAAGAGGAGACTTTGAGAGGAGAATTGTGAGTTTGTGGTTTTTGAATTCGATTGTTGCAAAGAAATCAATCTAAAACCTCTCCTTAGCGTGTTAGAGGCGTTAGGTTCCGTTTCTCTCGTGTTCATTGGGTGATCGTGCGGTTTTCGAGTCTAGAGGGTCAGAGTCGCGTAGTTCTTTTGTTCCAAATCCGAATCCTTTTCATTCCTATTAAGCCAAGGTGAGTTGTGACCGCGGTTTCTAGGTGATGAGGATAATCCGTGAAGTTTGGTGATTGATTGTTAATGTGGAATTGTATGATGTCGTTTTGTGATGTTTGTGGATGGGATTCTTGTATTCGTCATGTTTTTGTTGTAGGTTTTGCGACTCGTGTAACCGGGATCGAGTCTCGAGAGGAGAAAGACTCGATTTTATGTTCACTGAGGCGTGTCGATCTGTTGCTCGACATGAGTAATTGTTAAGTGTCGATCGACACATGTGTGTTCGTTGGAACGACGCCTCTGTGGCCTGCTTGTTACGCCGGTAGGCGGGATGAGCAACTTACTAAGTATTTATGAAATACTATCGCAACTCTTATTTCCAAGTGTTGCAGGTAAAGTAAAGTGTGAGATCGTGGGATCATGGCTGGGAGGAGAGGATGATAGGATGTCGTGTGTTGTTTATTAGTCTAGAGAACCCGTTGTCATTGGTGGCTAGATTTATTTATTCATTCCTGAATCTGGTATTTGTGTTCTATTTGAATTATTTTAGAATATCGATTGTTTATTTTATGGAGATATTAGATAATCTGGATGATTGAATGATTTCATGTTTTCCGCAGTAGAAATTATTAGGTTAAAACAAATAAAGCCTGGTTGTTTAACATCCGATTCTGCACAGACTTTTCTCACGAAAACAAAGATATCTCTTAGCATACACATCCGATTGACAAACCGATTTGCCTCACGGATAGCTACGAGAAAGGAAAACTTACCCAGAAAATTTCATTTTTATCCGGTCTGATCTTCATGTCCGTTTACCTCCTCTACCAAACGGACAGAGCTGCCTCCTTCTCACGAAAAATCAATTCTCTCTTCTCATCCTCCCCAAAACTCTCTCAAACACTCTAACTTTCTGATTTTGTTTTCTAGAATACAGCTGCTCACGAGCACAAGGGTTTTATAGACGAGACCTAGGGTCTTCTTGACCCAAACCGCACCAAAATCGGATATTTAATGGAACCAAGCCATTCCGCATAACAAGATGTCGATCAACACTCACAAAACCAATAAAAATTGTTTGCGGATGTTACACTAATGCTAGGTAATGTCACTTTTCAAACGACCAACTATAGAAAATAAGTTAGCATCGGTTGTTTAATAAACCTTAGCATTCAAAGTTTGCATTATATTATTATGGTCGTGCATGTACTTGTTGGTTATTGCATGATCGATTATTCCAATTCTCGGTCTACAGTTGGGTGTGCATGATTGTTGGCCGATCAACCTGGCAGACCTAGTTCAGAGTAAGAAACGTTACATTCGGGTAGTTCTTGGCGAATCTAGTTTGGTTGTGTTATGTTTTGCTGTGTATTTGGGTACGAGTAGTTACCCAGTACCTCACCGAGGGAGAAGTTTTCCCTGCATTCTTGTTTGTAATGAATTTTTGTGACTAAAGATCGGATTGTAAGTACACCTATGTTGGTGTGACCGAGCTGGGTAAGCCTTATGCGGCGTACACGGTGATTTCAGGGGTTGGTTTCAGACCCCCTAAGTCGGTACTAGTCCCAAGATTATAGGCGTATGGTATTTATTGTTCTAGGGACTACGGTCTCGAAAAACTCTTTTACTATAGAGATATGAGTTCTCTAGTTGTTGCGATTGATGTGAGTTCTTTCGCGGAGATGTGAGTTCCCCAGTTACCGTCGACTCGAGGGATGCGTTCCAAGAGTACGAGCGGTATGTATCCTGATTGGCCATAGGATGCGTTTTGTGGTATCATGTAGTGGAAAGAGTTAAGAGCAATAGGTATCTGTATCGTGCAAATAATCTTAGGATTAGCATTGTGATTCAAAGGTTAAGTATGGATCTTGAGGAAGATAAGTTGTGTTAGCCAAAGGTTCGTTGGAGTAGAGACGTTATGTTGTAGTAAGTAATGGCTGTTAATATCATGGGAAGCAATCCTAGTTACAGGTGCTTGTACATGTATGAGTTGATTACTTTAAAGGAAACATTTTTCCTATATAGATCCAGAGCTTGAGGGAGACGTTCTGACAGTGGAGTGGCATCAACATCGTTACCTCGAAGGAGACGTCCCGAGAGTGTGATGATGACGATATAATATACGAGTAATCAATGTCTGGTCGTGGCATAGGTGCGAGACGGGATATGGATCTTGGAGTTTGAGTGTATGATTCCGTGTAAGACCGGCCAGAGGATTGCATGGTGGGATAAGTGTCAACTAGTGGATTAAATGAGGTGATGTTTTCTAAAGGAGGTCATCGGCGTTTAGGAAGGATATTTCAGATTTTGGGTTTAGAGGCGGATGATCCGGCATGTTATTTGAGTAGGATCCAAGCGGCTCAGACAAGTGATCAGGGTTGGTTACTGCATCAATCGCAGAGGATTCTGAATATCAGGTCTCTTCAAATGGGACGATTCTTGTTCGTAGTCGGGTTTGTGTACCCAAGATAGAGGAGTCGAGGCAGGAGTTTCTGCGAGAGGCTCATGCGAGCAAGTTCTCAATTCATCCTGGAGCGACTAAGATGTATCATGATCTCAAGCGGTACGATCATTGGGTTGGGAAGAAGAGAGATGTGGCTGATTGGGTTGCGAAGTGCATAAGGTTCCGAGTGGTTTATTGCAGAGTTTACCCATTCCAAAGTGGAAGTGGGATAGGATCACGATGGTTTCATGGTAGGATTACCTAACTCGCGGATCTTCGATGCGATCTGGGTGATTGTGGATCGGTTGATTAAGTCTGCATACTTTCTGGCCATCAAGAAAACAGATGGAGAGGCTGTTTTGGCTATGGAATTTGTGAAGGAGATTGCGAGGCTGCATGGAGTGCCAGCTAGTATCGCGTCAGAGAGGATCCGAGTTTTTCTTCAGAGTTTTGGAGAGCATTTCAGGCAGAGATGGGCACTAAAATTACACATGAGTACATCGTACCATTCGCAGAGTGATGGGCAGTCAGAAAGGTTGATTCTGACTTTAGAGGATTTGATGCAGATGTGTGTACTGGATTGAGGGGGTCACTGGGTAGATCTTTTGAGCTTGGCAGAGTTTGCATACAATATCAGCTTCCATGCAAGTATTGGGAGGGCTCCTTTTGAGACTTTGTATGGGAGGCCATGCAGGACACCCCTATGCTAGACCCAAGTGGGGGAGCGGAGTATTCATGGGGGTACCTATGTTCAGGAAATGACAAAGAAGTTTTGAGTTGTGAGACTGAACATGAAGGTAGCTCAGGTTAGGCAAAAGAGTTGTGCAGATAAGCGGAGGCGAGAGCTTGAGTTTGCAGTGGAAGATCGTATGTATCATAAGATGGTTATGTTGAGGGGTCCTAACAGATCCATAGCAGAGAACAAGCTGAGTTCGCGGTTTATGGGTCCGTTTCCGGTAGTGGAACGGGTTTGGCCGGTTGCTTATCGGCTGGAGTTACCTCCGATTATGAAGGCATTTCATAAGGTGTTCCATGTGTCGATGTTGAGGAAGTGTCTTCATGAATCGGAGGAGTTGGTGGCTAAGATCCCTGAGGATCTGCAGCCTAATCTGACGGTACCGGCGGTTCCAGTGAGGATTCTCGAGAGGAGAGTCAAGGAGTTACGTCGGAAGAAGATTCCGTTGTTGCAAGTTTGTGGGATTACGCAGGTTGGGAGGAGGAGACTTGGGAGCCTAAGAAAAAGATGAAGTTAAAGTTCAGGAAGTAGTTGGACAAGCAAGTCGGCGTTTGAGATTTCTTTCTCTTTGTAGTCCCAGTTTCAGCTTTTAGCATGCGTTGCTTTTGTTGTATTTTCGTTTTTGTTGTAACGATTATACTCTGTTTGGAGATTTATAAGATGGAAATGTGCCTTATTTATTTGTGTTATATAAGATGATTAGTTCTTATATGTGTTGTTGTGGTGATATTCCGGGTTAGGGAGTATCGGGTTTGAGCACGAGAGGTAGCTTTAGTCGATAGATGTTTATAGAAGTTTTAGAATTTATTACTCAAGGGGCTGCGGTCCCGAGTAACTCATTCATTTTGGGGATGATTAGTTCCCTGTGTACCCAGAGCTCAAAGGATGCGTCCTGAGAGTGGAAGGGGCACGGTGTACCCGAAGCTCAAAGGATGCGTCCTGCGAGTGGGAGTGGTGTGACACCGATAGCTCAAGGGATCGCACGTTCATTTTTTTGAACCGAGTTAATTAAATTTTAATCGCGGTTTTGGCTCGGGTTATCGTATATAAGTGCCTAGGGCTGCGTGCAGTTCTGGTAGCCATCGAAAACAGAGAAAAAGAGAAGAATTGTGAGTTTGTGGTTTTTGGATTCGATTGTTGCAAAGAAATCAATCTAAAACCTCTCCTTAGCGTGTTAGAGGCGTTAGGTTGTGTTTCTCTCGTGTTCATCGAGTGATCGTGCAATTTTTGACTCTAGAGGGTCAGAATCGCGTAGTTCCTTTGTTCCAAATCCGAATCCTTTTCATTCCTATTAAGCCAAGGTGAGTTGTGACCGCGGTTTCTAGGCGATGAGGATATTCCGTGATGTTTGGTGATTGATTGTTAATGTGGAATTGTATGATGTCATTTCTGTGATGTTTGTGGATGGGATTTTCGTATTCGTCGTGTTTTTGTTCCAGGTTTTGCGACTCGTATAACCGGGATCGAGTCTCGAGAGGAGAAAGACTCGATTATGCGTTTCAGTGAGGCGTGTCGATCGACACCAGGAGGGTGTCGCTCGACACAGAGTTTTTGGTCGTGTCGATCGACGCCTATGTGGTGTTGCTCGACACGTACCTCTGTTTTCCCGAAATGTGTTGACTGGTTATCATCGAGTTGTGTTATGTTCTAATTTGAGTTTATTTTGATTGTGTTGTTGAATATCTGAGCATGCTTGTTACGCCGGTAGGCGGGATGAGCAACTCACTAAGTATTTATGAAATACTTACGCAACTCTTATTTCCATGTGTTACAGGTAAAGTAAAGTTTGAGATCGTGGGATGATGGCTGGGACGAGAGGATGATAGGATGTTGTGTGTTGTTGATTAGTCTGGAGAACCCGTTGTCATAGGTAGCTAGATTTATTTATTCATTTTTGAATCTGGTATTTGTGTTCTATTTGAATTATTTTGGAATATCGATTGTTTATTTTATGGAGATATTGGATAATCTGGATGATTGAATGATTTCATGTTTTCCGCAGTATAAATTATTAGGTTAAAAAAAAAAAAAACATGGTTGTTTAACACCTGATTCTGCACGGACCTTTCTCACGAAAACAAAGATATCTCTTAGCATACACAAGATGATGTATGCTAACATGTAATGGCAATCTCTCAATCCAACGGTTCACAAGAAGTTTCTACCAGACATGATGTGGACTGCGCCAAAGTGAAACACCTTTGGACATATCAGGTTTTGTCTTTCGTTAGTTTGTCATCGTAGAAGTCATTTCAGTTTGAGATAAATTCAAATAAAATTATTTACTTTTGATCATTAATGAAGACATATCTATATCATAATAATTAGACTTGTCGTTTAAAGATTAAAAGAGTCGACCAATTTTTTTTTTTTAAAGATAGATAGATTACGTTTGTGCTAATCTCTCATGCCTATTTCGCTTTCTTTAATTGTTTACTTTTTTGTCCGATCAATTTAAAATTTTATGGTAGTTTGCAAACCAGAGAAGTTAAATTGATTGATCAATCATATTTATCAGCTATAATAACCTTTAAAAACCTTATGTTCAAATGTCGTTTAATTTAATTTCATCCTATGTGAATGGGTTACTAGTATAAAGACGCACATGCTATATTTAATACTATTTTCTGAATTAAAAATACCAATTAAGATCAACTGCTAGTTAATGTCACTTCAATTAATTAAAACAAAATCAACACTGAAGAAATAAAATTAGCATCGGTTGATTAATTAACCTTATAGTTCAAAGTTTGTATCATTTAACATGTATCACTGTCGGTTATCAAGTTTTTCATAGGAAATCGAAATAATTGAAACTAGAAAATTACCCGTGTTATATGCGGGATAAAATGATTGTCGAATAAATTAATAGTTTTAGTTAAAAAAAACAATTATGGTGAATTATTATATATAATCTAAGACCCATTTTATATATTTGAATTTTGCGATTGTTTTGTACACAAATGTATTACACCCATGAAATAATTAAACCAACAAATTTCATTAATAATTATTTTACTTGTAGGAAAGTGTATTTATGAAAAATTAAAAACATCTACTTGTCAAACAAAACAACACATATAAATATATATATATATATAATTGTTTTACATGCTCACAAAAGATAAAAAAATATATTTTAGTTTTATTTTAAATCTGGTATATATGTTAAATTTTTGTTCACATTTAATTTTATGATTTAAATCTATAATTTTTGAAATATTTTAATTTTGGCAAGTTTAATATTTTAAAATATTTTAATTCTGGCATATTTAGGAAGATTCAAATGTGTTTGGCAATTAGAGTTATAGTAATCAAAATAAGTATATTTGGAAATAAATGTGTTTGATAATAAATATAAGAGAATTAAATAAATAAATAAAAATAAAGAGGAAAAAAATTGTGAAAATGACACTTAAGCAAAATTAGTCTAGAATGCTTCTCCTTTGATATATAGAAGATGTTATTTTAAATTTCAACAGATAATGAAACTTAATAAAGATGCTTATTTTAGGTTTTAAGCATATTTTAGCCTCTTAATATGCTTAAGAGGCTAAAATAAGCACTCCTCTTAAGTTTTTTAACAACTCAAAACAATATTAAATTGTTTTGACCCACTAACACCACCATTATAACTCATTGATAATCATAATCTAAGAGAAAAAAGGAAATTTGTTGGTCAACATCTATGGCGGCTTCCATACCGCTGGAGTTGTGTCTTTGTTAGTTTGTTTTTAATGAGGTTTTGTTAGTTACAAATAGAAGTACGTATATGAATTGTACCTCTTATTTCTTTTCACGGTAGAATTTTTTTTTTCTACGAATGGACAGCTAAGTTGGCAAATAGATGGATGATGTAGATGTAAGAAGGTGATGAAACTAACATTTATTTTGGCTACTTTGTGAGATTTCTTGCAGTAAATTTGGTTGTTTTGAAAAATGTTAAAAAGTATAAAGGAAGGCGAAACTCTAAAACAATTGATCGAATAAATGAAATTCTTCAAAATGATTTTTAATCTTTAAGCGTCTATTCAAGCAATAAAGACGATGAGCAATAAAAAGACGATGAATCAAATTTGATGATTTTTAATTTAATTGTGTGTTTCAGTTTTCTTTTCATAATTTTGTTGTTGTTGATTGATTACCATAACCTCTATTGATGTACGTGGAATTGTTCCAATTTCTCCTTATCTATTAATGCTTTTAAACAATTTAATATTTTTTTTGAGTTGTTAAAAAACTTAATAGGGATGTTTATTTTAGTCTCTTAAGCATATTTTAGCCTCTTAAGGTGCTTAAGACACTACAAGAAAACAAGGGGATTTCCGACGGAATTTGGAATTTTACATTTCGTCGGAAATTTCCGACGGATTTCGGAATTTTACATTCCGTCAGAAATTCATCGGAAATTTCCGACAGATTTCCGACGGATACGGTATCTGTATATGGGAAATCCGGTATACATATACGGTATCCGATATACAGTTACGGAATCCGTCATAAATTCGTCGGAAATACGTAACCGTATACCGTATACCGGATATCCCAAATACGGATACGGTATCTGTCAGAAATTCGTCGGAAATTTCCTACGGATTTACCCTAATTTTATCCCGCCCAAACACATCGTGATCATCGAAAAGGCGGGGGAATCCGTCGAAAAGGAGGAGGAGGAGGAGGAGGAGGAGGAAATTTTTAAATTGTAATTTCCGACGGATACGGTATCCGTATATGGTATGCGGTATCCGGTATACGGTTACGGAATCCGTCCGAAATCCGTCATAAATCCGTCGGAACTCCGAATTCCGACGGAAATCCGTTATTCCAAGATCCGTTGGAAATTTCCGACGGATTTCCGACGGATCTTCAATTTCCGACGAGATAGATCCGACGGTGGAAATCCATCGGAAACACCCTTATTCCGACGGTTTTGGCCGTCGGAAATCCTCTTGTTTTCTTGTAGTGAGAGGCTAAAATAAGCACTCCTCTTAAGTTTTTTAACAACTCAAAACAATATTAAATTGTGTTGACCCACTGACACCACCCCTATAACCCATTGATAATCATAATCTAAGAGAAAATGAAAATTTGTTGGTCAACATCTATGGCGGCTTCCGTACCGCTGGAGTTGTGTCTTTGTTAGTTTGTTTTTAATGAAGTTTTATTAGTTACAAATAGAAGTACGTACGTATATGAATTGTACCTCTTATTTCTTTTGACGGTAGAAATTTTTTTCTACGAATGGACAGCTAATTAAGTTAGCAAATAGATGGATGATGTAGATCTAAGAAGGTGATGAAACTAACATTTATTTTGGCTACTTTGTGAGATTTCTTGCAGTAAATTTGGTTGTTTTGAAAAATGTTAAAAGTATAAAGGAAGACAAAACTCTAAAACAATTGATCGAATAAATGAAATTCTTCAAAATGATTTTTAATCTTTAAACGTCTATTAAAGCAATAAAGACGATGAGCAGTAAAAGACGATGAATCAAATTTCATGATTTTTAATTTAATTGTGTGTTTAAGCTTTCTTTTCATAATTTTGTTGTTGTTGATTCATTACCATAACCTCTATTGATGTACATGGAATTGTTCTAATTTCTCCTTATCTATTAATGCTTTTAAATAAACGGTAATATAGAATTATGTTTTGAAAAAAAAAAAGCAGTGTTAACAAACAAATTTCATCAGATAAACCTCCACTTCCACTTCCACTTCCACTTTCATTACTAAAGAAATACAAATATCAACCAAATAGGTCTGGATTGTAATGAATGTTACATCAACGGCCACGATTTTATAATCCGTAAATCAAAATGCCAGCTTGTAAAAACGTGAATGACTGAAAGTTGTAAGCGTTTCAGAGAGAGTGTTACATGCAAAACAGAGTTTAAATTTGACCATAAGGGTATTTTCCACGTAGATAAACGTCTCGAGACTAAGCTCTATATATATATCAGAAGAGGATCGCATTGTTTGTAACGTCTTCTAAGCATCTAAGCTATTATCACTTTTACGACAACATACAAAAAAAAAAAATCTATAAAAAACAAAAAATGCACATTTTCATTATCCTTTTGATAATCTCATGGTTTACAAAGAAGATTACTTGTCTTCCTTTTGAATCTCGAGATTTTGATAGAAGTGGTTTTCCCGATGATTTCGTTTTTGGAACTTCTACATCGGCTTTTCAGGTAATTTAAGACGTTAATCATAACATGCATGACTATCAAAAACAAATGTTAGTATGCAGTATTTATCAGAAAATTTTAGCATGGAGTATATAACATGCAATAACAACAAAATAAGATGCTACCATGGAATAACTATCAAGACCATCTCAAAATATTATTGTAATGTTCATATATTTTATACTGAATTTATATTTAATAGAGTAAAAAATTATAGGTTCTCTTTTAATATGTGTATTTAATTTCTCTTTTTAAAAAGTTTCTTATTTTGAGTTAGAGAATCAGAATTATGTTCAATTGCTTTATTCACACATGTTAAAAGATGGCTGTGTATTTTATTATAGGGTTGAGACTTGAGACGTTGATGACAGTGCGAGATTCATTGTCGTCAATAGTCATATATTATATTACAGTACTTGTGGACATACTCGAAGAAAATTATATAAACACGATAAAATTCACTTGTTTCATAAAGATATTACAATTTATATAGAGGTAAAATAATTAATTTCTTGAAAATACAATGTATTTGTAAGTAACAATATACTTTCGTAAAAAATAAAACCCCCGGAAATAATAAATAGGCAAACGACTTTGTAAAATCTTAGTTCGAAGATAGGTTAAATTAACTACTAGTGGGCCTTTTTGTAAACTTTGTTATATGGGTTGGAATTGCACTATTTGAGTAGAGTATAGAAGAGCATCGTCAATTGTAATAAATCCATTGAATTTCTCGAATATAATATTTTAACTAATTTTTGTAAACTTTTAAAAGTTTAATTATAAAAAAATCATCAACCAATTAAATATGTACATATAATAAATGAGTTTCTAAAAAAAGTGAATAGAATTTTTCAAAATTTCTTATTTGAGAAACTCACTTTATTCTTTTTCCAACTTTTTATTACTATTTTCTTAATTTTTTTGGGTGAGAAACCTTTAAAATACCCCTATTGTACATGGTCTAAGTAGTTGTCGTTGTTTCACCGACCGAGTTCAAATTTATATAATCCATGTTGATGAAAAAAAATACAAAATCTTGTAAAAAGAAATTACTTTTATATAGAATGCTTTGTAGTGTCTATAAACTAAGCTGGTAATATCCATTATGTAGATTGAAGGTGCAACAAGTGAAGGTGGAAAATCACCAACTATTTGGGATTACTTCAGCCACACTTTTCCAGGTCTCATATTTCTAGAAATTGTTTTTAAAATTTCTTATCATATATATATATTCTATTATTCAAAAACCTTTTTCTTTAATATATTAGTGAAAGACGAATTATAATATTTTGAAATGCAGAAAGAACCAATATGCAGAATGCAGATGTAGCGGCCGATTTTTATCATCGGTATAAGGTATCATAATCTTGGATGTGAAACTTTGTTGTTTGAAGGAATATTTGTTATTGTGGACCCAATATTTGCTGCGAAACAATTTTCCTATTTTATTTTCTTAATTATTTAAGCGACGAAAATTTCTTAAACCAGGATGATGTCAAGTTGCTGAAAGAACTAAATATGGACTCTTTCAGATTTTCAATTTCGTGGGCCAGATTAGTACCCAGTAAGTGTAATTATATATTTTTAGTTGCGCTGAGAATAATGTTATTTAATTAATATTCATTATAATCTTAAGGTGGAAAGGTAAAGGATGGAGTAAACAAAGAAGGTGTACAATTCTACAAGAATCTCGTTGATGAGCTGATTGCTAGTGGTATTTATTAACCAATTAATTAAACTTAACCTCTCTAATCAAAATTAACTATAGTACATGATCTTATATTATATGGTTTGGTGGGATAAAAATATATATGTAGGCATTCAACCTGCGGTGACTCTCTATCACTGGGACCATCCTCAAGCTCTCGAAGATGAATATGGTGGTTTCTTAAGCCCTCAAATGATGTAAGCGACCTTGAAAAATCATTAGAAGACATATAAAATTAACTATTTGACATGCACATAAAAGAGACTAGCTATGATGACTACTAATACTCTCTTTTATTTTTATTTTTTTGAACGTCTAACTATTACTATCTTTTTCTCAAATCATTTATATCAGAGAAGATTTTCGAAATTTTGCAAGAGTGTGTTTCGAAAACTTCGGGGACAAAGTTAAGATGTGGACAACTATCAACGAGCCTACCGTTATAAGTATTGCGGGGTATGAAGCAGGAAACAAAGCAGTTGGACGATGCTCGAAATGGGTGAATAGTAAATGTCAAGCCGGTGATTCAGCCACCGAGCCTTATATTGTATCACATCACCTTCTTCTTTCTCATGCCGCGGCAGTACAAGAGTTCCGAAATTGTAACAAGGTGTATATATAGAATTTTATAATGTAAATATAAGATTTTTTAATTTCATTTTGTATATTAAGAAATTAATCAAATTTTTAATGTGACAGACTTTAAAAGATGGTAAGATTGGGATAGTGTTAGCACCTTATTGGTTTGAACCTTACGACACCACATCTTCTGATGACATTGCAGCCGTTGAACGAGGCCTTGCCTTTGAAGCAGAATGGTACGTTATATTTTAGAAATAAAGAGAGAAAAATATTATATGCTTTAGAATCATACATTTTAGCTATCATATTCTAATTTTACAATTATTAGGCATTTAGATCCGTTGTTTTACGGCGATTATCCAGAAATAATGAAAAAGTACATCGGAAATAGACTACCTTCTTTCACGGCAGAACAATCAAAGATGTTAAGAAATTCGACGGATTTTATTGGACTAAACTATTATAGCGCACGTTTCATCACTCATCTCCCCCACATCGATCATTCACGACCTCGACTAAGAACTGATCTACATACTGAGAGGAAAGGTAAGAATGCTGACATAATCCAAATCCTTTCTTCGTACGAGTAAATTAATCAAGTGAAACATGTAAATTAACTAGTTTTCGACTTGTTTGCAGTAACAAATCGGAGTAACCACCTAATCGGACCAGGGGTATGTAACGTTTTAATTATTAAGAAGATGGTTTTATTAACATTATAATTTACACAAAATTTAAGAGTATTAATTTTTATTTTTCGATACAGGTAGATGGAGGCTTACTATACTACTCGTACCCAGAAGGTTTGAGGAGAATGCTCAACTACGTCAGAAACAAATACAATAACCCTATCGTCTATATAACAGAGAATGGTGAGAGAAATGAAACTCATTTTAATCTATTATAAGTATATTTTCTCTTAGTTAATAATTAAACTGAATATATGTTTTTTGGTTTAACCTTTCTTTATTTGCTAAATTATTTTTGCAGGTATCAATGAGTACGATGATGGTACAAAAACACGAGAAGAGATGCTCAAGGACACATCCAGAATAACCTACATTAAGGGCCATCTTCAACAACTCCAAAAAGCTATAATGTAAATTCCGATCCACAGGTTATATATATATATATATATTAAAAATCTGATTGTTTTAAACGTAAATAGTCATATTTGGTTTTACTAGCTAAAGGGTTTTTATTTTAAAACATTATTTTTTGTCAAGAGTCATTTTGAAACTGTAAATGCAAATGGAATTTTCGTTTTGTTTACGTTTTGCAGTTTCCGGATGATATTGTTTTTTTCTTTTGTGTGTAACATATTGTTTTTCTATAACAGCATCTAATTTTATCAAATTTCCTTATGCTTCAATTATATATTGTGTTATATCTATTATACTGAGATTGTATATTTATTTACACAATGTGTTAGATTTTGGTACATCTTCTTACTAGAATACCAGATGTATATATATGTAGTTTAGAAGAAACACTCAATAATACAATGTGCTATATTTCACCCTTAACTTTTATCGGTAGTTTTTTTTTATCATTTGCTCATAAATAATTTTTCATTTCTTAAATATGTTATGTTGTCATTACCAAATTACTTAGTGTTTTAACTGTTATAACAGAGAGGATGGGTGTAACGTTAAAGGATATTTTACGTGGTCGTTGCTAGACAACTTTGAGTGGGAGCATGGATATTCAGTTCGGTTCGGTTTGTACTATGTTGATTACGACAACAATCAAGAACGTTATCCCAAAGCTTCCGTTAACTGGTTCAAGCAGTTTCTCAAACGACCGGTCAAATTAAGTGAAGAAATAGAGAATACAGAAGTAGGAAATGTGTCACGCAAGGAAGAAAATAATGATTGTAAGTCTTTAGATGATTCAGAAGATTTGGAGACCTCGATTGATTCTATTCTCGATCTCGTGAAAAACGGATCGAGAATAGAAGAAGAGGAGAGAGGTATTTGCCCTTTTGAGAATCCTAATGATCAGTTTGGTTTCTTGTGGACACCAAAAATATCTGTGGGACTCTGAATGATCTTTTTGGTGGACGTAAGAAACTCTTTAGATGTTCAAGTTGTAAGTCTTTTAGCTAGTAATTAAGCAATGTGTATTATCAATAAGGGAAAACAATTCAGTCGAAGATGATTCGTGATTATGGAATGTAATCACGGGAAAACTCGTAAATGTAAGTGCTGTTCTGTTTATTGTTGTTTGAGATTGAATCCTAATATTATTTGCTCGCGCGCATGTGTCGTTTACAGTTTGATAATACTTACAAACAAATGGTTTGATAAATAACTAATTCTTTTAAAACTAAAAATTATAATTGACTTAAAATGAATTAGTTTTTTCTCTTATCTAAACTTCATGAACATGAAAATAGGAAGTGATTTTGAACCATTTTTGAATATTTTGAAAATGTATATGTTTGTTTAAAACTTTGTTTGATTACTATGACTTTTGTTTTGTAACATTCATAATATGAAACTATTGGTTAAATAGAAAACTAAATTATTTAAAATCAAAAATACAAAGTATTTGTAAGTTTAAAATATGCATCTCTTTTGTCACTCATTGACTTTGAAATGTCTATAGTATTGATTCCAAGATATTAACTATACTTACATCACATGATGTATATTATATCATTTACTTAATAATTTAGCGCTTTTATTTTCCTCCTCATGTTATAGTTACATTTAAATCTTCATTTTTGGTTAAAATAAAATCATAAAACACAATAATCTTTTAATTTTAAGCATATATTAATTTTTATAAATATTTATAGTTTATAATTTGTTTCTTAGAAAAATAGTTTCTCTTATTCTCTTTTGCACTTTAGTTATGTATAATTGGATAATTGTCTTTTCGATGCACTTTAATGACTTTTATTTAAATAAGTAACTTAATTGTTTAAAACTAAAAATACAAAACGTTACAAATGTATATATTATGTGACACATCAAGCTTTAAAATTTCACTTCGTATTGTTCCCTAGATATTATTTGCACTAACATCACATGATACATATTATATCAGATATTTAATAGTTTAGAACTTGTATTTTCTCCTCCTCCTATAGTTACATTCAAAATGTTCTTAAAATCATAAAACACAATAATGTTTAATTTAAATGTTATATTATTTTTGGTGTAAAATTACGATAATTGTGTTCTTCTCTTATTTTCACCTTGTTTATGTAAAATTGCAATAATTCTCTTAAGTTACTAAATCTAGTTTGCTTTCTCTTTAATTGATGTAATACTTATGAACTTATGTTTTGGTTTATAAATTTAGTTGTAGAATTTGTTTGATATTTGATAATATATGCAATACAATTTATCTAATTATATTTATAGTGTAATATATATTAGTATAACCAAATTTATTACATTTGTTATTATTTTAGTAAACTATATTTATATAAGTTTTGAGATTTCATGTTTGTTTTAAAATATGAATAATGACTTTTCAAATTCTTTTTATAATGTTACAACCAAAATATTAAATGTGAAATTATAAAAGTAAAATAAAAACAAAGAAAATATATGATATGGATGATGAGGTGGCTTCATGAGAAGAGAGAAAAGCTATCTTTATATATACTAGGTTAGAGTCCGCGCAAACGCGCGGGTTTTTTTTCTTAACCTTATTCCAAACATAAACTATTTAATTTTGCAAAGCTACTCTGTGAATTTCACTTAGACTATGAAAATAGTATTCTAAAATTCAACAAATAATCAATTCAAAGTAGTGTAATATGATCCGCACACTATCATAATGCAATTTAGCTTCCAGAAATGAAAGAAACCACGCTTGATCCTCATAGTTCTCCAACCATGTCTTCTCTTTCCCCTGACAAGCATGGTTCTGTACTGCTATTTCTTCATGTCTTCTAAATTAATTGAATTAGGTACACAACACAGGCTACAAATCCTCGGCCAAAAGCCATTGCTTGCTCTTGCCGAACGTTGAAGCTGAACCATGGTAAGACGAATAAAAATCCAATTAGTCAACCAAGACTTCTCCATGAGTTACAACTTTAGTTTTATTCCAAAAAGTAGTCTACAAGAGGATAATAATAATACTATGCACATGATATCATCAGCACAAGAAACAAGTAATTCAGATCTAATGATAAACTGATGAAGAATCCATAGAAGTTTTAGACAAATCCTTACACAACAGAGGACGTAGCAACAAGAGTGCAAGAGCTACAACAGTCGCTGGTACATTCAACAATAACCTTTTAAAATAATCTATTGCAAGATCATTATAAAATTGCATACCTAAATAGTTTAGAAGTCTATATAATATATAGAGTTTGTCCTAAGCAATTAATTTACTGTTATGTTTGATAACGTTTAAGAATAAAGGAGTTATCCAAACTAAGATACCTTATTTTTCATCAAATAGGTATTACCTTTTTATTGCTAAGACTGCATCTCGGACCTTCACACACGATTTCAACTCCGTTCATCTAGATAGACATAAATTAATGATATATTGTATCCAAGTTATACACGTAAGAAGATTGATGCAATGAAAAAAGACGAAAACCTTTAATTTCATTTGTAGCTTATCATAAGCTTCATCACTCATGATTGGATTTCAAGACACATAAGCCACTGAAGCTTCAAGAAATCTTTATGCATCATAACCTGCATAAATTGATTATAAATCAAGATTTTAGACATAAGAGAAACCGGAAGGATTAAGAAGAAATTATAAAGCATAGTTTGATTACTTAACATAACAACACTGCTTCCTTACCACATCAGCTCTTCTTTAAGGTTATCAGATTGTTCTCTAGCGGAGTCTTGGACCAAAAAAGTCAGAATAGAAGAATTTAGTTTCTAATACAAACATATTAATAATAGACCAGACTTTCATTCACGCAAATGAAACCAAAAGTATATTGGATAAAAGGTACCTAATCTCTTACTTTGCATCTTGTGATTCTCAAGCAGATTTATTCTCAAAGTTTAGCTAGTATTTGGATCAAGCATACGAAGACCATCCAAACCAATCTGGTAGCACAAAACAGACAACTGATTAACTCAAAACAATTTAGGTAAGACCAAATTCAAAAGCTTTAAACTAAGAGAAAGAGCAAAAGAGTTTTCTTCGTCATAAATATCACATTAGTCTAAATGATCATACCATCATCGAGTTTAGCAAGAATAAGCAAATTTACAACTCTAACTTAATAAATAATATATCGAATTGGCATATCACCTGGCAAAGAACAACTGTTTTCCTTGGGTCTCACCCAACAATGGGACACGAAAATTCTGCACACCATCAGTGGTATCTTCCTTCACATTAGCCTTAGGGACAGGTTTGACGATGTTGGCAGACTTCAGCTAGCAGAAGAAGAATTAACTCTCAACTGTATTGAAAACTAATTAGTTCATTATTTACACATCTTTCTTATTATTTGATAATCATATCAAAACCACCTGTTTCCATAAAGGTAAGGAAGAACACAACTCTTTTTATTTGTTAAAAAACTACAAATGAAGCAAAAGAGATCATACACTTCAATAAGGCTTGAGATCATTCTCTCCTTTGTGGAAAGTCTTGTATCGATCTTATGCAACAACTTCATGTGACCATAAAATAGAAACGTAAATTACCAACAAATTTGCAGAAGAGGAAATTGGTAGTTGTAATCAGCTGGAGATCGAACAGGAGTAGGATAGTGAGAGAAAACCATAGGGATATTACTGACAATATTAGTTCTTGAGCCAATAAATACATAGGAGACAACACCTTTTTTGCTATGTCATGCATGGTAATCCCTGGATTGAAACACCATCAGGTAAGAGTTCTTGATAGAGTGCGTTATAAGTAAATCGTTTGTCATAAATTGTATGAAAATAAATAAATAATAAGACAAAATCGAAGAAGTAGACATAAAACGAGAACTAATATTAAAAACTACTTAATCTTCTAGAAACAATACTACCAAAGAAAATTATTATAGTTAACATTTAATTGACACAAATGCCTACAACTCGTACAATGTTCTACTGTTCTACACCTATTAAAATAACTAAATTTGGATGAAATCTTCAAGTGGTCAAGACCAAAGTACATTTAAGGCGCAAAGGATTCATCATACTAAGGGGAATATAGCCAGAAAATGCATTATCTCATGAAAGGCACAAGTTGAGGAGTAAGGGAAAGAGTTCAGAAGTTATGATAGATTACTCATAGAATGCTATAAGGCTGGGATACATTCACGATCATCAGATAATAAAATTATCCACCGATATTATAACGGTTAGCATCTTTTCGAATGGCCCCACCACCAGAATCATGAAATGGTTGATTTTACGCTAAGATACTGTGACTTTTGCAGATTATAGAGTTAATGCTCTACCTGTTAACCCAAGCTACAAAACCCTGCCAACATTTGTTCAGTAGCAAAAGACAAAACATAGTTACTATAACACACTTCACCTTTACCAAATTGAATTTTTCGTCGCTTCGGATAAGGTGTTTAGTACAATTAAAAGAAAATCTAACTGAGTCTCTTTGTGTTTCCATTCCATTCACAAACATAAGAAAAAATTCATTGACATTAAAAAAATTGCTCTAAAAACTTAATGATTCTCTCAAAAAAGCATTACAAGCAGACTGTATACAACCTATTTTAGACAGATATCACAACACGCAAAAGAGACACACCTGTTTATGGAATCAATGGAAGGAATGACATGATCCCGAAGATGACGGAAGCGGTGTAAACCAGTTAGCTCATCCACAACCTAAGAAAATGGAAAAACCATTTTTAGCTTCTTAAGAAAGAGAATCGCAAGCATCTAAAAGTATCCAGCACAATCTGCAGAGGTAACAAGCTGAACAATAAAGAATCAAACATCCATCAAGAAAGAGAGAAAACACACAAAAGTAGCTAACTCGACACTATTCTAAGTGAACCAGTAGAAATGTTTTTTACCAATTTGACTGCAGAGAACTTGGTTAAAATACGAAAAAGTGTCAATTTACGTTGCATCTCCAACATATTACTCTTGCTTGAGTAAATCTCTTGAATCTATCTAGTTGAATCTACCAAATTTCTATCCGGAAGCCAAATAGTCTCTTTCAACTCGCAGATCCTACTACAACCCTCAATAATTTTCATATTCAAGCTCTGTAACTGTCTCTGACTCTCGAAGAATGAATCAGACCTCACTGAGATCTGCTCACAAGCTGCAGCTCCACCGCATCAAGATATTGTGACAGCTTATCTTGAAGCGGTAGATTCTCCGTCAAGCTCGATAATGGACAAGCAGAACGAAATGGAGCGCCGTCCTCAGGGGAATAATCCTCCTTAAAGCAAAGTGCAGGAGTCTACTGATCAAACCCAAGAAAGAAATCGATTAAGAGGAGTTGCATATCTATTCGTAGGAGGCTGTGACAGGTAAAATAATGAAGGTAAACCCAATAGGATTCATCATTCTGCAGTTTGCAGGAATAAAATTTATAGCTTTCTATGTAAAAATATACACTCACAATCGTATCGGTACAGTGCACATTACATTGACCACCACCATAAATATTTACCTGCAAATTGTACAAATGAACTAAAAGACTCCATTTTTCTGGCCGATTGATTTATAGTCAATGAAATAGACTAAGCTTAGAAAGAAATCTTTTTTTAATAACCAAAACTTTGTAATAAGGTGAGGGGGTTTTATCCCTAATTGCTCTATAAACTCCATGTGCTCCACCATTAACAATAACCAAAGCCTCATCATCATCTTTTTAACATTTACAATTTTATCCAGTATTCAACAAATTCAGAGAAAGAAAACAAAAAAAAAACCGAGAATGATATAATTACTACGAAATTTTCAGGAATAGAGTTTGTTTGAGACTCCCAACTATTCTCAGAGGGCTTGACCCACAAATAGAATATTATTTCAACAGTCGAACATGATCATATTCCTCCATGAGATTCATAAAATCCTCGTCATAAGTTACGGTTACAAGAGCGTTTATAAGCGTTTATACAACGCCGCCTGATAACTGACATGAAAGACTCAGTACCATCCCATATGTTTCTCCTACCTTCCTCTCCTACTATGGGAAATCAGCGTCTAATCACGCTTTAGAGAGTTAATTGAACTTGAGCGAAATTTCAAATCGGAGTTAAAATGGAAAATAAGAAACTAAAAAAAAAAAAAAAAAAGAAACTAACTAACTAGTGAAGGAGACAAAGCCAAGGACGAAGGGGAAAACGCAGAGTAGTCAGTTGGGATAACGGAAAATGATTTTGCCATCGTGACTACAAAGAATTTAATGGTGGTTGGATACGGCCAGGCTTATTCGAAGCTTACATGATAGATGTATATGGTTTCTCTTGAAGCCAATTGAAACTAAGATTTCAATCGTTAGTTTGGAAAAGTGAAGACAAGTAGAAGATGAAGGGATATGAAGGGAGATAACACAATTTTAGTCGACTATTAGCCAATTGATTTTCCCTGCAAATGAACCTTTCATCGACATCGGCGTTACAGACGAGAAGAGAGTTAATATTTAGGAGTTTAAAAGAAAAAAAAACTTATGATGCCACGTGTCGATCACATAGAGCGCCACGTGTCAAGACCAGGAGAGTGCTGACCTCTTGTTATATATTAGATAGATACTAGATTTTGACCCACGCCAAGTGGGGAATATAAATTTCAGTTTATTGTATAGTAAAAATATATATTTTTGAATCATACATACCAAAAAGATTTTAGATAAATAATTGTGTCCACTAAAAAAATTAATCAACCGATTTTTGAATCTTGAATGTCTTAATATGATAGGTCTTATGTTTTAAGTGTATACAAAATATAAAAAATAAAAGAAATTGATTTACAATAACAAAACCAAAAAACAAAACATGGTCTTATAATGTATGACAAAAAAATGTAATTGAGTGATATATATCTTATATTTACAAAAACAAATGTTTTTTAGTAACTCTATAAAATGTTTTTAAACTCAACTTTATCACAAACCAAAATACTACTGCATAAATGAGTTAAATCGGTTTAAGTTTCTCAGTATGGTAATTGATTTAGTAAGTATATATTTTTGTCATTAATGCTCCATATATATTAAAGATATTAAAAATATGTAAAGATTTCCACCATGATAAATTAAAATATTTTGATTGGTTGATTTAATTAATGTATTCTTTAAATTCCTCTTTGAATGACGCCTAGAATTAATATTACTTAAGACTCTCTTTAAATAACACATAAGATTTTTAACTTTTAGTGTCTCCTCAATTAATATATATAGAATATGAGATTTTGAAACAAAAAGAGATGAATTAAAATTAATGACCAAAACTAAAAAAAGAGATTAATTACAATGGTCTACATACCTTAACTCCATCTAATTATTTTAATCCCTTGTTTCGTTTTGGTCTATCTTTTAGTCTCTCTTTTAGACCCCCTCCGTTCTCTTTTCTTTGATGTTTTAAAATTTTCACACTTATTAAGAAAACACATTAATTCTTAGTTATAAATGTTTTTTTTTTTGTACTAAACAATTTTCTATAACTTTAGCCCAATAGTAATTCAATAAAACCAATTAATGTGTCTTGAAATTTACAATTCATCATTAATTTTTTCATTAAAAATGATTGAGAATGTAAAAAATCAATCTTTTAGAAATATTTTTTTTCCTAGAACATCAATTAAAAGAGAACAGAGGGAGTATATACTAGGAAGTTACCCGCGTTATACGCGGGATAATACGATTAGCGTGTAAATCAATATAATTTGAATTAAAAAAATAAAATACCACTTTTGGAAAATTATTATACGGAATCTGAAATGTGCTTTATATTTTGAAATTTTATCATTATTTTGAATAGAAATGTATTCCACCCGTGAAATAATTGATCATTGTTGTTTTTAATTTTTTTGGTCAATGTATACAATCTCATAATCTTCAAAGATAACGATTTTAATTTCTTAGTCAATATATATAATAAAATGTATTAATTTTATTTCATAATATACAAAAATACAGTTTATGACTTAGCACAATATATTTTTTTTTATATAATAAGCATCGTACGTTTGTAATCATCGAGATGTTTGTAAACATGGGAATATACGTTTTTTAATTGAAGATTCCAAAGCGAAAACAATGCATTCCTTCATTAGTTTATTTTCAATTAAATGAAAATTAAAATCGTGATTTATGATTCCAAAAGTGAAGATTTTATATAATTTAAAATTAACTTGTTCACATTTAATTATGCAAACTACTACAAATTATTGTATTTGGTTGGTTATAGGAATTGTCTTATGAAGAATATTAGGATAAGAGTATAGTAGAACTTGATAATATAATTTCAGTTTAAAAAAAAAGATATATTACATCTAATATATTTTTTTGGCAAGTACATGATTTCGAAATATTTCGATTTTGGCAAGTTTATGATTTTGATATTGAGACTAAAAGTAATCAACATTAGTTAATTGGAAAGAAATGTGTTTGACAATTAGTATAAAAAGGTTAAAATAAATTAAAAAGAAAAAATTCAAAAAATTGTGATGATGACACCTAATCAAAATGATCTCAAAATGCTTCTCAAATAATATATAGCATATATATATATATATATTTACATACCAATCGACTTATTGTTTTAGGTGATTGGTCAAGGTTGTAGCGATTGATTAGTTTATTTAAAAATTAGTTTGATACATTTAAAATTATTTTACAATACATAAGTGGTATTTAATACATATGTTTACAGGTTATATTTCTTTAAGTTAAAATATTTCTTTATGGTTATTTGCATAAAAACACTCTTTATAAAAAAATTAAGGATCAAATTTATATACGAAATAAATAATTTCTTTAGTTTTTAACTAATTTCTTACAAAACCATCTATTATCTTATTAATAAATCAAGATCTAAATATTTTCAAATATTAAGTGAAGAGATATTTTTTGGAACATGAAACCATATTTTCGTCGCAATCTTCTTGAATAAAAAAGAATCAACAAAAAAAAAACTATATGTTGAAATATTGTTTTACATATTTTTAATTAATTATGAAGATAATTTGATGTTAATCATATTTTAAAATTAGTATTACCATCACATTTTTATTTAAAAAAATTAATTCAGAAATTACAAAATTTAGGGGAATAAATGTCAAAATAAAAAAAATAGAAGGTTGTAAATGAAAAAAAGGAAAATCACAGAAAAAACCTTCAAAGTGTCACTTACTATCACTTTAAACCTCCAAAGTTTATTATTGTCACTTTAAACTTCGACCTTGACAATATTCTCCATATAAACCATCAACATGACACTTTTGAACGCGCCGTCAAAATTTTAAACAGAATAGTTGAAACAACCGACTCTTTTTTTTTATTAATTAATCTGGATTATTATTCCCATAAATAGTAATCCTCAACGATTAATTCAAACTCAACAACCAACCAACAACAGCGGAAAATAAGCAATCAACTAACCAGATAATTCAATAAACTCCATTAAACCAGTAAACAATCATCAAACATCAAATCCAGTTCCAAACATAATATAGCAACCTAAACACCAGGTTCTAGCAACTTAACAACATAAAATAAACCATCATATCATCCTCTCTCATTGTCTTGATTCCACGATCACACTTTATCTTTATCTGCAACACATGCGAAAAAGAGTTGCGTGAGTATCATCACAAATACTCAGTGAGACGGTCATCCCGTCTATCGGTTACATAATAAGGGTAAAGAATGTCAAACTACGCAAACAACCATCAATTACAATTTTCAATTACCATAATCAGAACAAACATTCAAATTCTACAATTCAGAAGTCGGTGTCGATCGATACACCACCATGGTGTCGATCGACATCACAATACGCAACATAGGAAAACATGACTGGGTGTCGATCGACACAACCACTAGGTGTCGATCGACACACCATTCTCAAAACACAACTTTTCGATATCATAAGTGGGTGTCAACCGACACACCCTCTAGGTGTCGATCTACACTCCTTGCAGAAACCTGAATCGAGTCAAATCCTCACGCGACTCGATTTCGTTTCATCATACAAGCCAATATCACGACGAACAGCACCAATAATCACACGAAAATTATGAAACCACAAAACAATCAACCGATAACCTAACATTCTAAAACCTATAACCACGATCATGCACTCACCTCGACAAGGATTGAACGGATAGGAACAAGGATTTGCACACAAATCATACCTCTATTGGCTCGAAAAGCGTGAAATCAACAAACACCAAGAAGGAACAGGGTTCCACGATCGATACTGTAACATTCCAATTCCTATAATATTATTATTTGGAAAAGAGGGGTGTCGATCGACACCAAGTTTGGGTTTCAGTTCGGTTTGAGTTAAATTGCTCGGTTTGCGTCGTCGGTTTAGCGAGAACCCTAGGGCTTGGCTTTATAACTTCTTTGGGATTTGTGGCCACGTGAGGCAGAAAGTAAAGTGATTTTCGTGGCCTTGTGTGAAGGAGAAGAGTTTTGAGAGAGAAGAGTTTAAGAGGAAGAGAAGACAGGTTCGTCTGTCTTGGGAGAAGCAAAGAACGGTCGATCTAATCGATTCTGATCGACGTGATTTTTCGTAGGTTTGTTCTCCTTCCTCTTAGCTTTCTATAGGAAAAATCCGATTGGCTTTTGGATTTGTGGTTTGTGAGTTATGATTGTGTTTCCATAAGGGGTCTGTGCAGTCTCGGGATTCAATCAGCCTCCTTGGGAAATGTTTTCCCGGCGGTTCAGAGGAAATCAGAGGACGAGCTTGGTACCATTGGAAAGCCCTGTCGGTCTAGTTTTCATATTGGGTTTCATATATGAATTTGGAGGTAAGCTCCGATCCCTATGATCGTTTTAATCCAGTGCGTCGTTTTGTTTCTGGAAATCTGAATTAGGGTTTTGGGAAAATCCAAGTTTTGTGTCATAGGTTTTTGAGGAAGGTTTCCTCGGTGTTTTCGGTTGAGATCAGAGGCTGTGAGGTCGCTGTTTTCGTGTTTTTAACCGTTCTTTCCTCGAATCGTGTTATCGAGGTGAGTGCGTGATCGTGATATGGAATTTGGTTATTAGGAAGCTTGATTGGTTGTTTGTGTTGAATTGGATTGTTCTTGTGATATTTCTGTGTGAATTGATTGATCTGGAATCACGATAATCTCGTGATATGGAACGGAACTTGAGCCGTGAGAGGATTTGGCTCGGTTCAGGTTTCTGCGAGATGTGTCGATCGACACCTAGTGGTAGTGTCGATCGACACCACTGTTTTATGATCGTGAGGATCGGATGCTTGAGTGAAGCGTCGATCGACACCAAGTGGTGGTGTCGATCGACACTAACTGTTTTAAAGGATCGGTTGCTTGTGTGAAGCGTCGATCGACACCAATTGGTGGTGTCGATCGACACCCTCTTATTTAAATGTTTAATCTGTTTAAATGTTTAATCTGTCTAAAGGTTTAATTTGTTTAAATGTTGAGAACTGCTGTTTGATCGCGTAGAATTGATAGTCTAATTCCTATTATATATCTAGTAGACGGGATGACTGCTGCACTAAGTATTTATTAAATACTTACGCAACTCTGTTTTTCCCTTTGAGTTGCAGGTAACAGAAATGCGTGATCACGGAATCAAGGCTGGCGAAGGGGATGATAGGATGTTTTTATGTCTATTTAGTGTAGTGAAACCTGGTGTTTAGGTTGCTAGATTTTTAATACTGTTCTGGAATTTGAAATTACTGGAATTGAATTGATGGCTTCTTGATTTAATATTATATGGTTTTGTTTTATGAGAATTTCCGCAATTGTTTAATTAAAAAAAAAAATTGGATGTTACATTTTGGTATCAGAGCCTAGACGTTTTTAGGACTTTGTAATTGGATGAATTGAGACTACGTGGTTTAATTGTTTATTGGTGGTTAGACAATTAGTAGTCTTAGATCATCCTCTTCGGCCTTTAAAGAGATTCCGCGGTAAGTTGGGTTTTGATTTTTTGTTTGACCTCTTGTTTGGTGGAATCTAGTATCTTAGATTGTGCCCTTGGAAAGTGCAGTGTGTGATGGCTAGAGTTCCGAGAGGTCGTGGTGGCAGAGTTGGTGGTCGGGGAGGCCGAGGTCGTGGTCGGGGTCGTGTGGCTACGCCATTCGAGTGGGTGACTCAGAGTGAGTCATCAGAGTCGGAGTCTGTTTTGCCGACGTATCAGGAGGATTCAGCGGGCAGTGTTCGTGTGACGTCTAGGACTGCCAGTGCCAGAGGTAGTACCAGAGTTGCTGGTGTGGTCTGAGGCCCAGGTGCGGGTTATGCTACGGGTGGAGCTCAGGATCCGGAGGATCGTTTGGCAAAGATGTTGTCTTTGATTTTGGAGCGGTTACCGGTTGCGGTACCTGCGCAGGCTCCAGTAATGAACCCAAGAGAGCAGTATCTGGTGATGTTTAATGAGATGCAAGGCATGGGTCCTTTGTCCTTCTCGGGCGGAGGGGGAACAGAGGGAGCCAATGAGTGGAGGTTGAAGGTAGAGCGGAGGCTTCGTTCTATCAGATGTCTTGAAGAGTACCGTGTGGATCTCGCGGTAGGATTTCTAGATGGTAATGCTTATCTCCGGTGGACAGGAGTCCAGGCCAGGAGGAGGCGGACAGTGTGGACTTGGGGTGAATTCTTGGGCAAATTTAATGCCAAGTATTTCCCCCAAGAGGTGGTGGAGCAGCTAGAGTTGCAGTTCAGAAGTCTAGTTCAGGGTAATCGGTCTGTTCGTGAGTATGATACTGAGTTCAGCAGGCTAGTAGTATATGCAAGTAACGCCATGGATGAAGAGCGGGCCCAGATGGGCAATTTCGTGGTGGGACTTCGGATGGGGCTGAAGAAGCCCGGCAGAGCTTCTAAGTACGCCTCGAGGGCAGAGTTAGTGGAGGTGCTTGCGGCAATCGAGGAGCTGGGAGAGCAGGGCTAGGATTGCGGTTGTTCTTTCTTTTGGATTTGTTTCCAGTTTCAGAGCTTTAGTGTTGGCTTTGTTGTTCTTGGTTTTGGTAGTTTCGGTTGTAACGATTCTACGTTCGGAAATTTATAAGATGAAGTGTTTCCTTATTTATTTCTTGTATCTAATAAGTTATATAGTTCTTATTAGTAATGTAGATATTTCAGAATGGGAAATATCATGCCTTAGACCATATGAGGTAGGTCTGGTCAATAAGGGCTTAGAGGCATTTAAAGATTTGAATTACTTATTCATTATCGAAGATGTGAGTTCTCCGGAGGAGATGTGAGTTCTCCTGTATACTTATTTGGGATGCGAGTTCCCAGAATAAGTAGCGAGGGTTATGAGTTCTCTCACGGGGATGTGACTTCCCCATATACCGTTGGCTCGAAGGATGCGTCATGAGAGTGCGAGAGGTATGTTTGCCGGATAAGACATAGGATGTGTCCTGTGTGGGTCAGTGTGTGAATGAGTAAGAGTAATTAATGTTTGGGAACGTAAGTAAGCTTAAGACTAGATGGGGGCATCAGAGATCGGGAGTTGATCTCGGATTGTTTTGACCAGTTTGGGTCGTGTGCTCAATGATATTTCGGGTGGGAAATATCGAGATAGGCCAAGTGGGGCAGATCAAATCATAGATGTTAGTAAACGTTTTAGAATTTAATACTCTAGGGATAGTGGTATTCCCGAATAACTCATTACAATTTGGAAGACAGTGGGTCTTCGGCGGTCTACTCATGACGGGTGGATCACAACATAGTACCGGATGTTACTTACCGATGACAAGTGGGTCACGGTATAGTATAGTGGGATGCTTACTTATCTGGGACACTTGGGTCTCAGGATAAGTATCATGAGATGGTGGGTCTCTTGAAGGGAATGAGCCCCTGCATTCCTTTTGGAGTTGGTGGTCTCTAGAGGCTTGTTTGAGACGGGTGGGTCTCAGTATGAGTCTAGAGGGAAAGTATTTCTCGGTATACCATTGGTGGTTGGTATATTTATTGCTAAAGGATGCGTCCCGAGAGCAAGGTAATGAGTTAGGAGTAGCAAATATCTGTGAAAACGTATGTATAAACATAAGATTAGATGCGAGTGTATGAGATCATGTGAGGACCTCTTGTGGTTCTGGCCAAGTATGGTCAGGATGTTGGCCTATGTAGGCAGGTTATGAGAGTCGGTGGAGACCTCGAGTATTGTGGACCAGGTTTTGGTCAGGTGTTGGTTTTTTATAAAAGATGTGGTGGGCTTCAAGCCTAGAGTGGAATAAGCTTTATGCAGTGCACTCTGTGGATTCAAGTGTTGATTCGATCTACTTGAGGCAGTTCTTAAATTTTGAGGTTTATAAGCGTGTAGAATCTATTGCTCTAGGGGAGATGTATTCTCTCGTGTGGGGACAGTGGTTCTAGACTTACTTATTTGGGAATTGTGTTTCCTAGTATAAGTAGGAGAGATGTGATCTCTCGTGTGAGGATGCGATCTCTCGTGTGGGGATGTGTTCCCAAGATATCGTTGGCTCGAGGGATGCGTCCCAAGAGTACGAGCGATATGTTCTGAGAGATAGTATTCTCTCGCGGGGATGCGTTCCCCAAATATCGTTGGCTTGAGGGATTCGTCCCGAGAGTGCGAACGGTATGTTACCTGACAGCTCCAGGATGCGCCATGTGAGTGTCAGGGTGTTGCTGGCTCAAGGGATGCGTCCCGAGAGTGCAAGCGGTTTGTTACTTGACAGCTCCAGGATGCGTTCTGCGAGTGTTAGAGTATTGTTTGATTTAAGAGCATTAGATGTCTGCTACGGCCGAATAAACCTAGGATTAATAGCGTGTTTTGAAGGTCATGAATAGATCTTAAGGAAGATCATTGTATTGCCAAGTACTCAGTTGGAGCGGCTATGATATGCTAGGGTCTTGGTGTACGAGCTGGAATTTTCACACAATAGAATTTGTGAGGATTCAGATAAAGTAAAGCTTCTTTAGGTTTTCCAAACACTTAGAAAGATTTTTAGAATTAGGGTTCTTGAGATTGTTCTTATTAACCAAGATCAGAGCTGTAAACAGTGTTTCTATCAAAAACCAACCGGTCTCCTCCAAGTGAAGGGGTACATGTCTATATATAAGTAAAATTGGGCGGTGTGAACAGTTCCAGTCGAGGTGACTTGAACAGTTCCGGTCGCTCTGAGCCGGGCCGGCCTAGAAAGATTGAACAGCGCTGGAATGAACAGTGATGGGCCTTTGACGGGCCTGCGTTTTCTGGGTTTGACCGCTGAACCGGTTTAACACGTGTTAAGACGTTTGGTTTATCGATTCTTCTAGAGGAGATTTGACCCCTACAGTTAGCCCCCCAGTTCAGCAGTTTAGTTAAAAAGTGTTGAAGTAAGGGTGTCTGAAAAATCGATTCCCGCTTAGGCCGTTTAGCGTGTTAGCGGCGATACTGTCGAACCCAAATACTCAATACTGCGAGTCGGTTGCTGTTATAGGCGAGTCAATTTTTAGTTTCGCGAATCTGCGAATTTGTTTTACTTGTGATCCGCGAATCGTGCGAGAGTGCGAGGTGTCAAGGTAGATTTGTTCCGATATCTGCGAGCTGACTGAAAGCCTTCAAAATCACGAGTTGACTTGATTGAATGAATCTGCTCGAAGATGCGAGGTGACGAGATGAAGATGTACAGATGTGCGAACAAGCCTCGGTAAAACCTTGTCTAGAAAACCCAGTGGGAAAAAACAGAAAAGGGGAAAAGAGCGCGAGTCGCACATTTACTCAAGTCATCGTTGTCGCCGAATTCCTAAGTTTTATGGAGATAAAGTCGTGAGTTGATGAAGTCGCGAGTTGATTTCTGTGGAGAGAAAGTCGCGAGCTGATCCATTGAGATGGAGTCGCGAGTTGATTTTCACAGAGAGAAAGTCGCGACTGATCCATTGAGATGAAGTCGCGAGTTGATTTTCACGGAGAGAAAGTCGCGACTGATCCATTGAGGTGGGGTCGCGAGTTGCGAGATGCTGAAGTCGCAGGTTTATTCGTAAGTGAAGTCGCGAAGTCGCGCGATTCTTTGAAGGTCAAAATCCTGAGAATATCAAAACTATGAAGTCACGAGTTGATGAAGTCGCGAGTTGATTTCTGTGGAGAGAAAGTCGCGAGCTGATCCATTGAGATGGAGTCGCGAGTTGATTTTCACGGAGAGAAAGTCGCGACTGATCCATTGAGATGAAGTTGCGAGTTGATTTTCACGGAGAGAAAGTCGCGACTGATCCATTGAGGTGGGGTCGCGAGTTGCGAGATGCTGAAGTCGCAGGTTTATTCGTAAGTGAAGTCGCGAAGTCGCGCGATTCTTTGAAGGTCAAAATCCTGAGAATATCGAAACTATGAAGTCGCGAAACAAATCGAGGAGGAGCCCGCGGAGTCGCATTTAGGGTCAAATAAAAATTGTGGAACCACAGACTTAGATCAATCTCGCGAAACTGATCTTCTGAGCCCAGAATCCTTGGGCCCATTAAGAAATGAGGCCCACCTCGAAAGTCGAACCGTCTAAAATGTCCTTATAAGAGGCAACGCTCCCTTGATACTTCTCATTATTCTCATTCCTCCGAAAAAACAGGTTCCCTCTCTCTCTCCCTTCTCTGTTTTTTCTTTCGAGTAATAGATAGGAATTTTGCCGTCCCATCACTTCGCCGCCGCCGTGTTCTTCATCGCCGCCGCAGTGTTCTTCAGAGAAACTGAAAAAACTTAAAGTTTTGATCCAAAAAAAGATGTCGTCGACGAGTTCTTTTGCATCCGCGAAGTCTGCCGAACTCCCCGAGAAGGGAAAATCGGCCTGGGAGTATTCTCCCGATAGCGAGTCGATTGTAGATGCGAGTTCGAGTTGTAGTAGGCTCCGTGGTCAAGAGGAAGCGAGTCCTTCAGGCAGCGAGGATGCGAGCCCCATTAGTCGAGAAGATCGAGCTGGAGGCCATTCTCCTCTTTCTGAACTGTTCTCTTATCCTACTCCCGTCTTAAGACAAAGTCGTGAGAGAAGGGAGTCTACTTCATCCATGCGAGCTGGACGAACTGGCTTTGAAGAGGGAGTTGGGACTTCGCATCCTTCGCAAATTGGCGAGGCCTCGACCACTGATGGGCGAAGACTGGTTGTGGAAATCCCACAACTCCGCGACGAGTCCCTTAGTCCTGCCGAGCTCCCTCTCAAAGTAAAGATCGAAGAAGGTAACTGGTCATACAACTCTTTAGTAGAAATAGAGAGACTGGAAGCTTGGGCTGCGTGCGGGCTGGCCGAGGTTGTCCAGAAGAAAAAGAAATCGAGGCGAAAGCAACGCCCGCCTCCAGGTTCCTCTTGGTGCGATGAGGACTTCCTGGAAGACTATCGCTCAGAGTGCCGAATTCCCAATTCGGTCGAACTGATCGCGCCTTCTTTCGAGCAGCGAGAAGACGATCCCCCTGCCGGCACGTTTACCGCCTATGCGTGTTGGTTTAAGGAGTGTTTCCTCACGTTCCCCATCCCTGCGCTGATTCTCCGTTTCGCGCGGGTTCACAAAATCGCGCTCGCGCAAATCAACTCGAGAGGGATTCGCCAATTGGTGGGAATTACGACGCGGGTAGCCGAATGTCGCGAGCCCATCGGAGTTCGCCATCTACACAACCTTCTTGAATGGCGCAAGCAATCCAACCCGGGTGGCATGAAGTATTACAATCTGGCGAGTCGTTCTCTTTATAAAATACTGGACGACTTCCCGAACAAAGATCATAGCTGGAGAAAATATTTTTTCTTCGTGCCGATATCGGCCGCGTCGGCCGAGGATGAACACTTAGTGGTGGCGAAGTGGGGGACACTTGGTAGATTTTCTCGAATGTTTACTGCGCGAACTGCCCCCTTGTTTTATACTAACTTTTCTGCTGATTTGTTTTTACAGCTAGCAGACTGCTATTCACTCCTGTTGCCAACATCGACGATTTGGTCAATAAGTTGAAGGCTCGGAAGTGCCTTTGGAATCGTCACTTCAATCTTCGAAGGGTTGTTCTAGCTCGCGAGTTCATTTCCTACGACGAAGAAGAAGAAATCGAACAGAGCGAGTCCGACGATCTAGAAATAATGCCTCCCAAGCTCACTTTCCGCGATCTCGCCAAGAGAAAAGCCGAGAAGGCTAAGAGAAAGGCCAACCCGAAGGCCACTGCCTCCATCGTCGAGACGTCCGAGCGGAGCGTCGATAAAGAGAATACTCCTACTGCTGAGGGTGACGAAGCGGCTGCTGTAGCTGCGAGTGGTGCGTTGGCTGTTATTACTTCACAGCCAACTACCATTACTGACGAGCCCGCCGAGCCTAAGGCCCAATTGCATCGGAAGAGAAAACGATCTGCCTCTGAGAAAGGCAAAGGTAAAGTTGGCGAGAAGAAGAAATCTCGTCGCGAGCTGCCGACTCTGTCCCCAGGGCAAACTATTCCTGGAAGTTCCGATGGGCTTTACACTGATCCCTTAGCCGTAGCCGCCATGATGGCTAAGGTTACATATCCGGGTGATCGTATGCCGATCCCGGAAAGGCTGGTAAAGAGCGAGCTCTACAAGGAGTTCGCGTCTCGCCAGGCCAAGGTAATTCCACACTTTATTCTTTCTTTTTCACTTAGCTTTATTTTTCATACTGTCAACTCCTTCGCAGGCCATCGCCCATTTCAACAGGCTGATCATGTCGTACGATCAAGACTCGAGGTCTAAGGAGCTCTTTATAGGCGAGGCCAGGCAGAGAGAAGAGGTCGAGAAGGAAAAAGTCGCGGCCCAAATGAGAAATCTTGCTGCTGAGCGAGATATGTACAAGAAGAGCTCAGACGACCTGGGCGTGCATCTTCACAGAGTCGGTAAGGAGAAGGAAAAGGTCGAGGAGAACAACACCGAGCTCGTGAAAAAGCTATCTGCTCTGAAGGCGAGTCGCGAGCAGGATCTTGAAGAGGCTGTTTCTTCTGCGAGGCGATTTGCGGCCGCTGAAGTGCAAGGCCAGCTTAACCGGGCTTACGAGCTGTTTCAACAGATGATGAAGAAGCCGATTAAGAAAATGGTCTATCTTGCACAAGCGGAGGCTAATCTCCAGCTCCTTGACGACATGGAGAATGCTGAAGCAGAGGAGGCCTTCGATCCCAAGGCCGAGCGTGCCCTTTTAGCTGAAAACAAGGCGTCGCTCGGAAAAGCCGACGAGATCTTCGACGCGATAGCACTCGAATTGAGAAAGACCTTGGGTAAGAACTATGTTGTCCCCATTACCGTAGCGGATATAGTTGCGTCTCCGCGAATCAAAGTTGTTGCTAAGTCTGTTGGTATAAATGCAGCTTCTGGGTCGAACGATGGCTCTCTTGGTATGCGCTTGCGAAGCGCGAGTGAGGAGTTAGACGAGAGCGAGTCGGACGAAGCCGATGAGACCGTTGATCCGATCCCAGTCGCACCAACTGAACTTCTTCGCGAACAGGCTCCTTCGGAACCAGAACCCAAGGACGGCGAGGCTGCGAGTTCGGCTGCTATTATTACTCCAGCCGAAGAACAAGTTGTCGAAGAGGGCGAGCTGGCTTCTGATGACAAAGAGGCCGAAGATGGCGAGACTGTCGCCTAATCCGGACTTTGCAACAGTAGGATTAGTTTTTGTTTTTGCTTAAGGATTTTATGACTCGATTTTTGTTTTTGTGCCTAGATGGCTTTATCCAACTTGTAACAACATTTTTATGCCGAGTTGGTCGAGCAGATTTATATGAATGCCCTTAAGCAATTTCTTAACTGTATTTTCGATTAGTAGTCTGTCGACGAGGCCTGTTAGAGCTTGTCTAAGGCCATAGAAATGATGCGGTTTTAAGATGCTTAGATTTGATGCAGTTTTAAGACGCTTAATGGCAATGCGGTTTTAAGACGCTTAATGGCGAGGCGATTGATATCGCTGCCGTATGTTTTGCCATTTTAGACCAGTGTTGAGTGTAACTGGGTTTTGCGAGACGAACATCCTGGTTACATTCTACTGAATATATCTTATCCACGCAAATATATATTTGCTAAGTTCGACCAGTTTGTTAAGGTTAAAACTGGGTTTGCGAGTCAAACATCCTGGCTAACGGACACATTCTACTGAATGTGTCTATTCCGAGATGGACTCGCGAGATGGACATCCCGGCTAACGGACAATACTCGCACTGAATACGTCTATCCCAGTAATGAACTCTAAACTTATATAGCGCGCTTTATCCGTTGAGGATGTATGAGTATACTTCATAATGATGATGAAGTTTTAATCAGGTAGCCATTATGGCCATAATGACGCCTAATTGTTATTGATCTCGCGTTTAGACAGTAAAGTCGTTTAGCGAGTTGCCGTGTTTAGACCGAAGTCGTTTGCGAGTTGAGCGAATAAGACTTGGTTAAAACCTCAGCTTATTGCGAATCGATTATCGCGTTTAGACCGGAGTCGTTTGCGAGTCGAGCGAATAAGGCTCGGTTAAAACCTTGGCTTATTGCGAATCGATTATCGCGTTTAGACCGGAGTCGTTTGCGAGTTGAGCGAATAAGACTTGGTTAAAACCTTAGCTTATTGCGAATCGATTATTGCGTTTAGACCGGAGTCGTTTGCGAGTCGAGCGAATAAGACTTGGTTAAAACCTTAGCTTATTGCGAATCGATTATCGCGTTTAGACCGGAGTCGTTTGCGAGTCGAGCGAATAAGGCTTGGTTAAAACCTCAGCTTATTGCGAATCGATTATCGCGTTTAGACCGGAGTTGTTTGCGAGTTGAGCGAATAAGACTTGGTTAAAACCTTAGCTTATTGCGAATCGATTATCGTGTTTAGACCGGAGTCGTTTGCGAGTCTAGCGAATAAGACTTGGTTAAAACCTTAGCTTATTGCGAATCGATTATGGCGTTTAGACCGGAGTCGTTTGCGAGTCGAGCGAATAAGACTTGGTTAAAACCTTAGCTTATTGCGAATCGATTATCGCGTTTAGACCGGAGTCGTTTGCGAGTCGAGCGAATAAGGCTTGGTTAAAACCTCAGCTTATTGTGAATCGATTATCGCGTTTAGACCGGAGTCGTTTGCGAGTCGAGCGAATAAGGCTTGGTTAAAACCTCAGCTTATTGCGAATCGATTATCGCGTTTAGACCGGAGTCGTTTGCGAGTTGAGCGAATAAGACTTGGTTAAAACCTTAGCTTATTGCGAATCGATTATCGCGTTTAGACCGGAGTCGTTTTCGAGTCGAGCGAATAAGACTTGGTTAAAACCTTAGCTTATTGCGAATCGATTATCGCGTTTAGACCGGAGTCGTTTCATACGGCGAGTGGGAGTATGAATATACGTACTCACTCCCCCCCCTTTTTTTGAACAAGGGGGCAACTGAACTCGTCCGAAAACGAGCTGCCTACGTACCCAATGAAGGGATCAAGTCGCGTCGTAGTTCAAGTCTACTGACATAGTATTTTTAGCAGTGATATTTCTTCAGATGTCGCGCATTCAAGGAACGCGGGATCATCTCGCCTTTCATGTTGGCGATTTCGTAGACGCCCGGGCGAATTACTTTTGTGATTTGATAAGGTCCTTCCCAGTGAGCGCCGAGCTTGCCGGCATTGGGCTCGGCAGTGTTTTGAAATACTGCGCGAAGGACGAGGTCTCCTTCGTAAAAACGCCGAACTCGCACCTTGGCGTTGTAATACTTGGATGCTGCAATTTGATATTCGGTCATTTTTATAAGTGCTTGGTCGCGCCTTTCGTTGATAAGGTCGAGTTCGTCGAGCATGAGGAGATTATTGAGACCTTCCTGTTCTGGAAGCAATCGTCGGCGAACTCCTGGAAAATAGACTTCAGGAGGAATCACACATTCTGTTCCGTAGACGAGGACGAAAGGCGTCTCGCCCGTAGCGCGTCGCGGTGTTGTTCGATAAGACCATAAAACGCCTTCAAGTTCATCTGCCCAACGACCCTTCTTAGCGTCGAGTCGAGTCTTTAGGCCATGGATAAGTGTTTTGTTTGACGATTCTGCCTGGCCGTTGCCTTGCGGGCAGCGAGGCGTTGACTTGCTGATTCTGATTTTCCACTTATCGCAGAAAAGTTCGAACCGTTTAGATATGAATTGCGAACCGTTATCTGTCACTATCTCATAGGGTACGCCGTGACGACAGATGATATTCTTCCTGACGAAGTTTTCGACCTGCTTATCCTTGATTGATCCGAATGCTTCCGCCTCGATCCACTTGGAAAAATAATCCGTTAGGACTAAGAGGTATCGTTTCTGCCGAGACGGATGAAGCGGTCCGACTATATCCATTCCCCATCGCATAAACGGGTAGGGCGAGGTGACCGAGCTTAAGAACTCCGTCGGTTGATGGATGAACGGACCATGTCGCTGACACTTCTCGCACTTTGCTGCGAACAGCTCGCAGTCTTTTATCATTGACGGCCAAAAATATCCAGGTGGAGGCTCCTCGCTACATGGGTAAGCATCCTCTAGGGATTCCTCAAGTTGTTCGGGGAGAAAGCCACGGTCAAAAGCTGTGTTATTCGGGTCGAGCTCGTTATCTGTTGCCATCACATCCGTCGTTTCGTCTGTGCCGACTGTACCGGATTGATTGGGATCCATCGGATCCGGTTCGACGTTATCTTTGGTGTGGTCGAGGTCCATCGGGTCTGCGGCGGAGCGAGCGGGCGAGCCATTGCTGAGACCTGCTTTTTGCTTAGCTGCCAGAGATCTTGTTAGGACGTTGACTGCTTTTGCGATTGCGATACTCGGCTCTTCAATGAATTTGACCTTGACAATTCTTTGAAGATCTTTATCTAGCTTCGCGGTCGAGCCGAGTGATGCGAGGGCATCCGCTTGGGAGTTTTCCGACCTTGGAATTCTTGTCAAGGTGAACAGATCGAATTCAGCTGTTAAAGTTTTGACGAGAGCGAGGTATGATTCCATGCGCTCGTCCTTTGTCGCGTATTCGCTGTTGAACTGATTTACGACGAGCTGAGAGTCGCAAAAAGCTTCTATCCTTGTTATTTTCAACGCTTTAGACAATCGAAGACCTGCGAGAAGGGCCTCGTATTCGGCCTCGTTGTTCGATGCCTTGAAACCAAGGCGGAACGATTGCTCTAGAGATTTTCCGTCGGACGATAGTCGAATGCCTACTCCCGATCCGTGTTTAGATGACGAGCCGTCGACGTGCAGCTGCCAGATTTGGGATGCAGAACTGTCCGCGAGTGTGTCTTCGATTTCTGGCGAGGCTTCCGCCTCCGGCAGTTCGATTAAAAAGTCGGCCAATACCTGTGCCTTGATCGTCGTCCTACTGCGATACTCGATATCAAACTCGCTTAGCTCAATCGCCCATTTGGCGAGTCGCCCGGACTGAGTCGGACTGTGGAGAACAGCTCGCAGTGGAAAAGTACTTAGTACCACGATCGGATGTGATTGAAAATACGGTCGAAGCTTTCGAGCCGACGTAATAACTGCGAGTGCGAGTTTCTCCGTCAAAGGATAACTTGTTTCTGCACCGGTTAACGACTTACTGATATAGAAAACAGGCTTTTGCTCGGTGCCGTCTTCGCAAATCAGAACCCCACTAACTGCCAAGGTCGAGACCGCGATGTAAAGATAGAGTTGTTCGCCAGCTATCGGCTTTGTCAGAACAGGTGGAGTCGCGAGATACTGCTTAAACTTTTGGAAGGCTTCTTCACATTTTTCAGTCCACTCGAAATCTTGTCGAGCTGCCCCCCTCTTATCCTTGAGCGTTTCATAAAAAGGTAAACACTTATCAGTAGAGCGCGAGATGAATCGGTTCAAGGCCGCGACTCTGCCGTTTAGTCGCTGGACTTCTCTTTTCGTTTTTGGCGAAGGCATCTGGATGAGTGCGTCGATTTGCTTTGGATTTGCCTCGATCCCGCGACGAGTAACCATGTAGCCGAGGAACTCACCGGACGTTACACCGAAACGACACTTAGCCGGATTTAGCTTCATGTTATACTTGTTTAGTAACACAAAGCACTCTGCGAGGTGGCTGATGTGGTCCTTTTCCTCGAGTGATTTGACGAGCATGTCGTCAATGTAAACCTCCATCGTTTTGCCGAGTAGGCCCGCAAACATTTTATTTACCAATCGCTGATAAGTAGCCCCAGCATTCTTAAGTCCAAAAGGCATGACTTTGTAGCAATAGACTCCGCGGTCTGTGATGAAAGATGTTTTGTCGCGATCGCCGGGGTGCATGAAGATCTGATTATAGCCAGAGAAGGCATCCATAAATGACAACAACTTGTTTCCAGATGTCGCCTCGACGAGGCGGTCGATGTGAGGAAGAGGGAAACTGTCTTTTGGGCATGCCTTATTCAAATCCGTGAAGTCTACACAGACTCGCCACTTACCACTTTTCTTCTTCACGACGACTGGGTTCGCAAGCCACTCCGGATATCTGACCTCAGAGATCGAGCCGGCCTGAAAGAGTTTGTCTACTTTGTCATTTACCGCTTGAGCCCTTTCAGGACCTAGTCGCCTTCGCTTTTGCTTTATAGGTTTGTAGGTCGAGTCCACGTTTAACTCGTGACTGATGATGCCGATATCGATCCCGGGCATCTCTTCCGCGGACCATGCGAATGTACCGACGTTTTTCTTGAGGAATTCGATGAGGTCGAGCCTGGCGGCTTTGTCAAGTGTCGCGCCTATCTCTACGTATTTCTCTGGGAATTTGTCGTTTATACAAACCGATATGACGGGCTCGCAGGTCGGGCCCGCTCCTCTAGCTTCGACGGATTCCGCGATCTGTAGCTGCTATAAGAGGTTTGAGATTTCCTTGACGGGCTCCCTGTCTGTCTTAATCTTTTTCCTCGGCTTGCTTGGGATCGGCACTGTCGCCTGAGTTCTTAGTTTGTGCGCGGTCATGAAACAAGATCTTGACGCCGACTGACTTCCTCTGATTGTTCTGACTCCGCCCTTTGTTGGAAACTTAAGACAGAGATGATACGTTGAGGCGACGGCGCGCATCGAGTTTAGCCAAGGGGTTCCCATTATCACATTATAAATTGCCGGGTTGTCCGAGACTGCGAACTCAACTATTTTAGTCATACCTTCCGCACTTACAGGAAGCTTGACCGTACCGAGTGTCATCGTCGTCTCACCAGTGAATCCGGTTAATGGCTTAGGATAGGATTCGACTTGTGCGAGGTCAATTTCCATACGCTTCAGAGCGTCTATGAAAATAATGTCGACTGTGCTCCCAGTGTCGATTAAAACGCGACCCGTGTCCCATCTTGCGACGGAGAGTCGGATGACAAGCGGGTCGTCATGAGGTTTGTCAATGTCATCGACCTCATTCTCTTCGAACTGGATGACGTCGTTCGGGAACTTCGACGGTTCGGGTTTGTTTGCCCCTACCTCCGCTCTTCTCTGATAGGCTTTGATCGACGAGATGGTGTTAGAGCAGTAGCGCGAGCCGCCCATGATCATGTTGCAGATTTTCTGTTTCGAGGCGCTCCGGCCATCATTACCGTTTCATCGGTCGAGGTGGGCCTCGTCGTTTCGTCGGTCTCGCTTATTATTCCTGTTGTCTCCCGACGGGCCGTCCCCTTCTCTTGCATCGTCGAATTGCTCGAGCTGAAAATCGTTAACATTGATGTTTCCTTTGAGCTCGCCGGCGGCCAACTTTGCTGCGAGTCGCATGCCGAGGACTCTGCAGTTAGACGTCGAGTGTCCCTCCATCTTATGCAAGTCGCAATAAGCAGACTCGTCATACTGCGATATTCTCGGCCAAGTGTTGCCGCTAGCGCGACCAGGGGCGCCTCTTCCGCGGCCTCGCCCTCTTCCTCGACTGTAGCCGGGCGAGTCCACTTGGTAGTTATGGGCCCCCTTGAAACCTCCTTCATGTTGTACGAAATTTCTCGGCTTCCTCTTTGTCGCGACTGGGACTTCTTGCGGACTAGGATTCCTGGCCTTTCCATGCTTCTGGCTCAGGACTTTGGTTTCATCTTCGCTTCTTGTGAAGCCGTTAGCGCGATGAAGCGCATCTTGAATTGACGGGGGCTCGTTAATTGTCATCTCCTTTCGGAAATCCGAGCTGTACCACAAAGCTTTTCGCAGGGCACTTAGGGCGGATCTATCGTCAATCCCTTTTACCTGAATAAGCATCGCTTTGAAGCGTTCAATGAAAACTCCCAAGGGCTCGCCGGCCGCTTGTGTTATAGTATAAAGGTCCACCTCCGATGACCTGCGTTTGATTAGGACGGAATACTGCTTTAGGAAGGCCTCGGAGAGTTGGGCGAAGCTGTCGATAGTGTTCCTTTTCATTCCCGTGAACCAATAGAGGGCCGCCCCTTGGAGATGCTCCACGAAGAGGAGGCAGCAACCAACATCGATTTCATCGAGCCTGAAATTAGCTTGCCCCATTGCGATTGAGAATGCTCTGAAATGCTCTGTGGGGTCGCCCTTTCCCTCATAGATAGGAATCTTGAGCTTCCCTGGGTCAGATAAACGCGCCTTTGTTATTCGCTCGGTAAAATGAGTGGTGCGAGCTTCTTCAAGAACGCGGTCGAGTTCCGGCGCCTTGCTGGTTGCGCGATGGACCTGTGACCTTATATCCTTGAGATCGCGAGTGTTCTGCTGCAAGACGGCTCTGAGCTCGTCCATTTCTGTTCCCTGCGAATCGACAGCTCTACGGGCGGTTAGGGCTTCGGCTTGTTCCATTCATCGCGTATTTTCTGCGATTTCGCCCTCGTCCCGACTCTGGATACGACTAGTCGGTCGACTGGGCCGAGCTGCTCTGAATTCACGTCCTTCTGAATTGTCTGCGATTGCAGGTATGCCGCCGGGAGCACCTGCGACAAAAACGGTTCCGTCTCTGAGAGGTGTTGGCGTATGGTCTTCGCGAGTGCCACGAGCCGATGGCGATGCCGCCTGGGAGAAGTTAAGAGCGAGCGGGGCGACGCGAAGCGCGTTACCTTGAGGTAGCCCTCAAGACTGACGAGTTGTCGACAATGCCCTGATTTCAGCAGTCAGGTTGCTGTTGATCGTTTCCTGGTTTTGCGACTGCTTGAGCAACTGTTCGAGCATTGCTTTAAGTTGACCGAAATCTCCTGGTGTGGACGAGTCGGCCGTGTTTGTATTGGCGGTTGCCTGGTTTTCTGTCGGGACAGGTCTGCCTGCTTCCGCCCCCAATGCGGACTGGTTGATTAGCCCAGCCACAATGGGCTCGCTTGGACCTGTATCTTCGGCCGCTGGAGACTGCAGGTTCGTTATTGACATGTTGCGAGTAGCGGGTTCGTCTAAGCGTTTGTTTCGTGTATGAAGCTAGTGTTACGAGTTCCCCTCCTTCTAGCGCCAAATTGTGCGAGCTGGAATTTTCACACAACAGAATTTGTGAGGATTCAGATAAAGTAAAGCTTCTTTAGGTTTTCCAAACACTTAGAAAGATTTTTAGAATTAGGGTTCTTGAGATTGTTCTTATTAACCAAGATCAGAGCTGTAAACAGTGTTTCTATCAAAAACCAACCGGTCTCCTCCAAGTGAAGGGGTACATGTCTATATATAAGTAAAATTGGGCGGTATAAACAGTTCCAGTCGAGGTGACTTGAACAGTTCCGGTCGCTTTGAGCCGGGCCGGCCTAGAAAGATTGAACAGCGCTGGAATAAACAGTGATGGGCCTTTGACGGGCCTGCGTTTTCTGGGTTCGACCGCTGAACCGGTTTAACACGTGTTAAGCCGTTTGGTTTATCGATTCTTCTAGAGGAGATTTGACCCCTACACTTGGTAGCAGGTTTTACCAATGGAACGTTCTAGTCTTCAAATGCTTGTACACGCAAGGGATGATTACTCGATAGGATGTATTTTTCCTAATTATAGTCAGAGCTTGAGGGAGACGTCCTGAGAGTGGAGTGGCATCGGTATCGTCACCTCGAAGGAGACGTCCTGGGAGTGTGATGTTGTCGGTAAAAGTTTGAGTAATCAAAGTCCGTGCATGGCATAAGTATAAGACGGAACATGAACCTCATGGTTCGGGCGTGTAAACTTGGTAATACTGGTCAGTGGACCGCAGTATGCGGTAAGTGGCAGCAAGTGGAAGCGGTTTATGGTTTGGATGAATTCAGATGGATGCCAAGATGGTTCTATACAAGGCTTGTATGGGAGGCGGTATAAGTCACCTATATGTTAAACCCAAGTGGGGAAGAGGAACATGATGGGTGCAGGTTAGTGCAGGAAGCGACGGGAAGCATCAGTGTTTTGAAGTTGAGCGAGAGAGAGGCTCAAGATTAGTATCAGAGTTATGCTGAAAAGAAGAATTCAGAATGGGAGTTTGAGGTAGGAGATCGTGGGTATCTCCAGGTGTCAATGTTGTAGAAGTGCATGCGTGCTTCAGTGGAGTTGGTGGTTAAGTTTCCAGTGAAACTTTCGCCAAATTTTTTTTTTTTTTTTTTTTGGTAGTGTCGAGACCTTTGAGTTTTCTTGAGAGGAGAATTAAAGTGTTGCATCAGGAAAAGTTGCTTTGTTAAAAGCTTTGCAGGTTTGTGTTGCGTAGAGGTAGATATTTGGGAACCTGAGACAAGGATGGATTTGAGGTTCATGTGATATTTCGACGAGTGGGTCGCAATTTGAACTTCATTTTCCTTGTGGTTCCAGTTCGGTTGTGTGAGCATGGTGCTATGTTCTTTCGTCGATTGGCATATCCTCGTTCTGTGGTAACGACTATGCATTGTTGAGATTTATAAGTGGAGTTTCCTTGTATTTCGGTAAGGTGAGATGGGTGTTCTCATTATTGATTGGTGTGGACCGGTAGTTGTCCTTTGGGATGATATTCCAGGTGGGGAATATCGTGGTTAACCCGCAAGAGGTAATCCTAGTCAGGATTTGGAATCTATGCTTTATGGTATTCTGGGCTAGGAGCCTTGCACGTTTATGTTGTTTAGAGTGAGTTTATGAGTTGGTTGACCGGTATGGGTCGTGTTAGTGTGGTATTCCAAGTTGTGAATATCGGTTCTTGTCGAAGATGTTTATAGGCATTTCAGAATTAATACTCTGGGGACGATAGTGTTCTAGAGTAACTCATTACAGATTTTTGGGAGATAGTGGATCTCCGGCAGACTTATTTGGGACAAGTGGGTCTCAGGATAAGTGTTTGGGGAATGCTTACTTAGCTGTGACAAGTGGGTCTCAGCAAAAGTATCAGGGGATAGTGGTTTTTTCTCGAAGGGTCAGTGATTCCCTTGCATTCTAGAAGAGACAGAGGGTCTCCAACAGACTTATATGGGGCAAGTGGGTCTCAGTATAAGTATAGAGGGAGGAGAGATTCCCGTGGTTTGGAGATAGTGGTTCTCCAGTGGGCTTATTGAGACAAGTGGGTCTCAGTATAAGTGTATGGTAATGAGTTAGAGTATTGGAAATCTGGAAACGTGCGTATAAGCATAAGTTAGATGCGGTTTTTGGAGATTAGTCGAGAATCTCTAGTGTTACTGGCCAAGTGGGGCCAGGATTGTCGTCTTTAGTAGACGTGTTCGTTGGGATTCAAGGTCAAATCCAGTTGAGTGGGGGAGAATTGTAACATCCCAATTCCTATAATATTAATATTTGGAAAAGAGTGGTGTCGATCGACACCATTGGTGGGTGTCGATCGACACCAAGTTTGGGTTTCAGTTCGGTTTGAGTTAAATTGCTCGGTTTGCGTCGTCGGTTTACCGAGAACCCTAGGGCTTGGCTTTATAAGTTCTTTGGGATTTGTGGCCGCGTGAGGCAGAAAGTAAAGTGATTTTCGTGGCCTTGTGCGAAGGAGAAGAGTTTTGAGAGAGAAGAGTTTAAGAGGAAGAGAAGACAGGTTCGTCTGTCTTGGGAGAAGCAAAGAACGGTCGATCTAATCGAGTCTGATCGACGTGATTTTTCGCAGGTTTGTTTTCCTTCCTCTTAGCTTTCTATAGGAAAAATCCGATTGGCTTTTGGAGTTGTTGTTTGTGAGTTATGATTGTTTTTCCATAAGGGGTCTGTGCAGTCTCGGGATTCAATCAGCCTCCTTGGGAAATGTTTTCCCGGCGGTTCAGAGGAAATCAGAGGACGATCTTGGTACCATTGGAAAGCCCTGTCGGTCTAGTTTTCATATTGGGTTTCATATCTGAATTTGGAGGTAAGCTCCGATCCCTATGATCGTTTTAATCCAGTGCGTCGTTCTGTTTCTGGAAATCTGAATTAGGGTTTTGGGAAAATCCAAGTTTTGTGTCATAGGTTTTTGAGGAAGGTTTCCTCGGTGTTTTTGGTTGAGATCAGAGGCTGTGAGGTCGCTGTTTTCGTGTTTTTAACCGTTCTTTCCTCGAATCGTGTTATCGAGGTGAGTGCGTGATCGTGATATGGAATTTGGTTATTAGGAAGCTTGATTGGTTGTTTGTGTTGAATTGGATTGTTCTTGTGATATTTCTGTGTGAATTGATTGATCTGGAATCACGATAATCTCGTGATATGGAACGGAACTTGAGCCGTGAGAGGATTTGGCTCGGTTCAGGTTTCTGCGAGATGTGTCGATCGACACCTAGTGGTAGTGTCGATCGACACCACTGTTTTATGATCGTGAGGATCGGATGCTTGAGTGAAGCGTCGATCGACACCAAGTGGTGGTGTCGATCGACACTAACTGTTTTAAAGGATCGGTTGCTTGTGTGAAGCGTCGATCGACACCAATTGGTGGTGTCGATCGACACCCTCTTATTTAAATGTTTAATCTGTTTAAATGTTTAATCTGTCTAAAGGTTTAATTTGTTTAAATGTTGAGAACTGCTGTTTGATCGCGTAGAATTGATAGTCTAATTCCTATTATATATCTAGTAGACGGGATGACCGCTGCACTAAGTATTTATTAAATACTTACGCAACTCTGTTTTTCCCTTTGAGTTGCAGGTAACAGAAATGTGTGATCGCGGAATCAAGGCCGGCGAAGGGGATGATAGGATGTTTTTATTTCTGTTTAGTCTAGTGAAACCTGGTGTTTAGGTTGCTAGATTTTTAATACTGTTCTGGAATTTGGAATTACTGGAATTGAATTGATGGCTTCTTGATTTAATATTATATAGTTTTGTTTTATGAGAATTTCCGCAATTGTTTAATTAAAAAAAAAAATTGGGTGTTACAGATACACACACTCAAAACCTCACATACCATTTCTTGTGAACCACAATCACTAAGAACTCAAGAACTCTCAATCTTTCACTTTTTCTGCCTCTGGAAACGAGAAAACGCGACTGCTCACCTATAAAATATGAGTTTAGAGTTTTCCTTTCCCAAACTGCAATTAAAATCGAATCGAACCTATTCAATTGATGTTGGTGTCGATCGACACCCCTTACCAAAGTCCACATTTTTGTTTCGGGATGTTACAATAATAAACACAGTTAACAGAATAGTAACTCCGTTAAATTTTTTTTTTTTTAATTAAAGTTGTAGAATTGAACTCTTGAACACTAGCTCAAACTCGACGTACACAATCAATGTTCCACAGCACGCATTGTATATATCCCAAACATAAACATATATAACGCGAGACTACGAGACTAAAGGACGGTAAATTTACTCCGTCGTCGATATTCCATGAACGATGGGTTAAGCTTAATCGGAATCGATTTCAAGATGATCTCATGAAGTTTCGGTTCTTAAATTTTAAAATGAAATTTCTAGAGTTCTAAACTGAATTTTGTCTAATCGAGACCAATCTTTTATGTGATTTTAGTAAGATCTACTATTGCTATATTTTTATTGGTAAAAAATAATAAAAACCCCATACCCCAACACACACAATAATTTGGTTTTAACTTTTAAGTAAAAACAAGCAAAAATTGGTTTATGTAGGTGTACTACTGTATATTTTCTGCAGGTTGTACTATATTTTCTACAAAACTACAAAATTTAAAAACATTACCATGTTTATTCTTAAATAAATCGTGTTAATAAATAAAAAATTTCATAAACGATGAATATCCTTAAAATAAATATTATTTATCAAATTTATACACAATTTTTCATATATGCGTACCAGCTTTGACCATTTCTTTATATATATATATATATAGAGAGAGATATATTTATGAAGTGTTAAAAAACAGGAATACACTTTAAATAAATACTACCTAGTTGTATCACCCAGACACCCACACTAGGGAGAAATTGATATCCCTTATACATTATTAGAGAGGTTATTTGTGAGAAATGCTTATGTGTCATCTCTAGAATTATGAAATGGCAAGAAAGAATTATGACATTGTAACTCACTTACCTTAATCACTAATTTTTATAAAACTATTTTCTAATATCACTTGAAATTAAATCATATTAAGTAGTAAACTTAATAAATTAAAATTAAAATTAAAAGAAGCAAATTCACAATTTAAGATCTTCATAGATCTGATAAAAAGTTCTTACGAATACTCAATACTACCAAATTATTTTAATAACAACATTAATCTATAAATTGAAATTTTTTTTATATCCATAACTACTTTAAGTAATTGTTTTACATAATAATGTATCTTTAAGATTCGCACCTATAATTAATTTTAGTCTCCATGAAAGAGTGAACAAAAGCATAACCAAGACCAATTGATTTATCAAAACAATATATTTATTTATTTAATTAAAAATTCAGTTTACCAGATAAAACCTTATCCTTATTCTACGGGAGAAAAAATCGGTTAGATGTACAATATAATCTAATGTAAAGTGAAAACTATAAGTTACATTGGTTTATTATATATCTAAAGGGTTGAAAATATCCAAATTGTGTATAATGTCAAATAATATCTAAATATCTATATGTGATTGAATCTGTTTTAAACCTATATATATATATATATATATATATATATATATATATGTGTGTGTGTGCGTGTGCGTGTGTGTGTTTATATATTTATGTGTATGTCTAAATGAGTATTTCAATTTTCTAAAGAAATGTGTATGTGTAAACAATTAATGTGTGCATATATTATGTTTTGAATATCCATATATACAATAAAAAGAAAAGTAATGAAAGCAAATCAATCCAAAACTTCATGAATTTTTTTTGAACGGAATACAACAATATGTTTACGAAAAAATATATATATATATATCAATTCATTATTTATTTCACATGCTCTCAGTAATAGGAGAAAATGTATTCTTATATATATACTTAAAATACAAGTCTACACCTACAAATAGTACAAATCTGTTTTTTTTAAAAAGCATATAAAATTTTCTATTTACTTTTTGATTTCTCAAGAATTAATTTAAATACATCAAAAAATTCTTGAAAATATGTGTTAAGGTAAAAAAATTAGTTAGTTGTTTCGTCATGAATTTACATGTTTAAACAACACTCAGTGTGATCAAAAACTTTAATACAAACAAAATTTACAATCATATAAATTGTATTTTGATAATACTTTAGATATAATTGTTCAAAACATTTAACCTAAAACTAACATTTTTTTAATTTACTAATTTTTTTAAAAAATAATAATAATAATAATTCGCGTATCACGCAGGGAGTCATCTAGTTATATATTATCTTTAATAGGGAAGTAATTATGTAACGAATAAAAATTACTTTCAAACGTAGTGATCAATAGGTGTGTTGAGAATACTTCACGGTCGATCCGAGAATCAACTGATAGACTCTTTAAACACAATTCCACAAGTTGATTTTTAAGATGAATGTCTTAAAAAAATTCGCACCATCTTGTAAGAAATATTACCTTCTAGTTTAATTAAAAATCAGATAATGTTCTAATGATGTTTAGTTTTGTTAGAAAGTAAATCAGTCTAGTATATAAGAAAAGAACACCGTACAAATTCATTTGGTGAACGTATAAGAGAAAGAAAAAATTTTCTTTTTAAGAAACGGAAAATTATGAAAATAATCCAAAAACAATTATTTTATTTTTTTTAACTAAGCCCTATGTTTTATAATTAAAAATATAGGCCACTGGTTACATAATTATCTACGCGTGGATATTCGGGTATTTTTTCGAGTTCAGATCGGGTATTTTTGGGTCGGATAATTCAACTTATGGGGTTTAGAGATATAAAATTTCTTCGGGTATTATAAATTTTTGGATAGGGTTCAGCTAGGATTTTTTTTTATCAAACCGATTTTAATAAATAAAACGTAGGCTCCAAGAAAGGAGTTTGAATTCAACGATACAATACCAGACTTAGCTAAAGCATCGGCTTTAACATTTGCCGAGCGCGGAATAAACAAAAGAGATAGATTCGAAACCTATACTAAAACAAAGAGATAGATTCATTTATAAAAATCGGTTTGATCAAAAAAGGGTTCGGCTAGGGTTTTGTTGGGCATGTAGATTTGGCACTTTCCTTGTAAATCTTCTAAGTGGTACATTTTACTGATGTTTATCTCATCAATCATATCTTAAAAATTTACATTAAGTCAATTAAACTTATTGTTATTAATATTTACACTACAAGAAAACAGGGGGTATTCCGATGGCCCAAACCGTCGGAAGGCCGTCGGAATATAACATTTTCCGACGGCCTTCCGACGGGACTAGTCCGTCGTTTCTATCACGTCGGAAAATATGTTATGTCGGGAATTCGTCGATCACTTGTGACGGAACTCCGACGTATTTATGTCGGATTAGAAAGGGAGACGGAATTCCGACGGTTTCGGACTTCCGGCGGAATTCCGGCGAGTACCGACGGAATTCCGACGGTTTCAGTTTTCCGGCGAGTACCGACGGAATTCCGACGGTTTCGGTTTTCCGGCAAAAACCGACAGAATTCCGACGGTTTCGGACTTCCGGCGAGTACCGACGAAATTCCGACGTAAATTGTAATTAAAAATTTTTTATAATTATTTAATTTAAAATAAATACTATAATAAAATATAATAAAACATTTAAAAATATATTAAAAATAAAAATAAAAACTAATTAAATTAAAATTGTTTTAAAAGTATTTTAAAGTTTTACAATCAATTTTAAAACTCTAAAAGGCCTATTCCGGCCTACCGGTACTGAAGAAGTTGGTCATCTTCTGTTCCATCGCTCGAAATCGTGCATCGGCCTCCGCCTTATCTCTCGCTCTCGCTGCCTCGGCCTCCTCCTTATCCTTCTGTCTCTCTTCCTCCATTGCCCTAAGACGGTCGTGCAGCTCTCGGTTTTCCACCTCCAATCTGCTAGCACCGCGATGTCGAACCGACGAAACGGACAAGCAACTATCTTCAGGAAGGCCGAATACACGGCCTCTGGTCTTGGGAGTCACCTACGATAAAAAAAATTAAATTAAATCTTAGAACTTAGTTGTATTAAGAGTTAATTTCAAATTACTTTAAAAGTGACACGGTTACTAACCTCGTAGGTGAACTCGTTGATCTTATCGACTGGAACTTCGGTGGGCGCCGGAGTTCCTTCCTCGATCGGTTGCGATTGGAGGTACTCCTCCTGCCGCCTCTGCACGGCTTCCACGATTTCACGAGCAATCGGATCTTGAATTTGACCGGTCTTCTTGTTGGTGTGCGAAACTTTGACCAAATCAAGATTCGAAGGAAACACACCGGTCTCCTGAAACTGTTAACATATACAATTTCGTTAGCAAATTTAAAAAAAAATTGAATTATTTAACTACTTACCATTTTCTGAGCAACTGAAGCCTTGCTCGTTGCTCCGAGGTTGTGGGTCGCGGGTCCCTTCCCCTTCTGGTCGCTCTTGCGGTTAGTTGAGTGTTGCTCTGAGGCCAACCGAGTTGCCCCAAGTTCCCAATGTCGAATTAGTCCAGCCCAACACTCTTCTTTATATTTAAAAACCTTAGCCACCTTCCCGTTTTTATACCACGCATCTTTCCACTCGTTCATCTTCCACGAGTACTTCCTCGCAGCCTTTGTGTCGAATTCCTTTCGAACCATCGAAGTGAGCGGTGGGTCCCACGTAAAAATGTTGCTGCAAAAACACCACATTCCCGCATTAGTAATTAAAATGTGAGTCATATAGGAAATACATTTGAAACAAATAAAATAAAATCATACCGCAAATTGTCGGAACCAAGTGTCCCGGTCCTCCAATGGCATCTCGTTGTATGTGAGATACGGTTTATCTACCAAGCAATTCATCATGTCGTTGATACAACCCGTTATCCCTTTTCCCGAGTATTAGAACCTATCAAAATATTTAGTTAAATATTTATCTAAAATAATTTAATCCACTACATATATAAATAAGACTTACCAGGTCGTGTTAGGTGGCGTGTCTGGATCTAGACGAGTCAACCTATCACGTCCGGGTTGCGCCACAAACTGCTCGATGGTCATGGACGTGGGAGCTGAGTAGGCTGTAGGCAGGGGCTGAGACATGTATGGGGTCTCTAAGTTGGGACTACTCTCCAGATTATCCGTCTCACTCGCAGTCCGACCTCCCCTACTGAAAGTCGCACCTACTCTAGAGTGATTAAAATGCGCATAGTCCCTACGATTTTCAAAATTCTAAGAGTTTGATATTTCGGGATTTATGGAATATGGAATTTATAGGAATTCGAGATTTTTATATTTTGCGATTTAGTTATTTGGAAATTTCGGATTTAGGGATATAAGGATATTAGGGATTGAAGAGTTTTATAATAAATGAAATTAATTAAATTGGGATTACGTGGTTTTGTGATATATGGACTTAGGGATTTAGGGAAATTGCAATTTTTAAATTTAAGTAATCTGGGCTTTTTTTATATTGTATATTCAGAAACCGAAGTTCATGGATTTAGGTTTTGTTTGATTTACAGGATTTTAAGGATTTAAAGTTTAAAATTTTATTAATTTTTATTTGTTAAAAAATTCTATTAACATTAATTTTCCAAATTTTTAAAAATTGAACAAATTTAATTGTTAAAAAATGTTATTAAAATTAATTTGACAAATTTTAAAAAATTGTTAAAAATTTGTAAATATGAAGGATTTAAAGGTTTATTGTTTTTTAAATTGTTAAAAATTGTTAACATTAATTTCACAAATTTTATTAACTTTAAAAAATATTTTAATTTGAAGAATTTAAAGGTTTAAATTGTTAACATTATAAAATTTAAAATTTATAAAATAGTAAATTTAAATTGTTTTAAAACTTACATAATTTTTTTTTTCGTTGAAGAATTTAAAGGTTTAAAATGTTAAAGTTATAAATTATAAAAATTTTACTTTTTAAATTTAAAGGATTTCAAGGACTTAAAGTTTTAAATTTATTATTTTTAAATAGGTTTAAATTTTTCAAGGTTTAAATTGTTTTGTTGATGTTATAAATATTTAAAATTTTATAATTTTATATCTAATATTCTATATTGTTTTAAATTTAAATTGTTTTAATAATGTTATAATATTATGTTTTAAATTTAAATTGTTTTAATAATGTTAAAATATTCTATATTGGTATTTACAAATATAAAATTTTATGAAGATAAATTTTTTTTTCCAAGAACACATTTTTTTTTTATGAAGAACAATTTTTTTTTTATGAACAAACTTTGTAATCATCAAAAAACTTATATAGCTTTTTTGTATTCGTGAAGGAGGGTGTGGATTAGGATGATTCCGGCGGTTTGTGTGAGTTTTCCGGCGGTTGCAAGCGAAATCCGGCGGTGAAAGGTTTTTTTTTCGTTTTCTCCTTTGAAGAATCGGGAAGAATAAGACACCGAGAGATTACACGACTTGAAACAGAGATTATACGGCGGAGAAGAGATTACACAGCGGGGGATCGGCGGCGGAAATAAATTTTGTGGGTTAAAATTGTTTTTTCCCGATCTGGAATCAGGGAAGACGAAGACTGTGGATTTATTGGAGTGTCCGACGGCAGTCAGACGAAATTCCGACGGTACTTCCGACGGTTGTCCGACGGTTTTCCCGCTTTGACGAAGATTACGAAGTCTTTTGGCGGCTGGTCAAATTAGGGTTTCCGTCGGAATTCCGTCTGACTGCCGTCGAACACTCCAATAAATCCACAGTCTTCGTCTTCCCCGATACCAGATCGGGAAAAAACAATTTTAACCCACAAAATTTATTTCCACCGCCGATCCCCCGCCGTGTAATCTCTTCTCCGTCGTATAATCTCTGTTTCAAGTCGTGTAATCTATCCGACGGAATTTAATTTAAAAGATTAAATTGTACATTTTTTTAATATTTTCCCGGCGAAATAAATTGTTTGTATCCGAAATTTTAAGAGTTTGAGATTTCAGGAGTTATGGAAAATGGAATTTATAGGAATTTGAGATTTTAAGATTATGTGATTTATTTATTTCGAAATTTCGGATTTAGGGATATATATATAAGGATATTGAGAATTAAGGGTTTTTTGAATATAGAAATTAAAGGAATTTAGTTTTCGGACATTTTGTTATGTAAGGACATATGGAGTGATGGGAATTTATGATTTTGGTAATAATAGAATTTATTCAATTTGGGATTACGTGGTTTTGTGATTTATGGACTATGTGATTTTCGACGGATTTCCCGGTTTGATGATGATCACGAAGTTGTTTGGTTTTTTTGAAACATAGTATAAGGTTATAACCAACTACTATTTTTCAAATTGATGATGTTATTTTTGAAACATTAATTATCATATAATTTACAAAAATCTTATAATTATTTTTAAAAACCTTATAATCAATTTTAAAACCATATCATATACTTTAAAATCATAAAAAACACAAAACCGTCGGAATTCCGTCTTAACATTAAGACGGAATTCCGACGGATGTTGTTTTTTTACTTAATTAAATTTGTATGGACAAATTAAATTAATAAAAAACCCAAAACCGTCGGAATTCCGTCTTAAATTTCAGATGGAATTCCGACGGTTTTGGGTTCTAATTTATTTAATTTGTCGATGCAAATTTAATTTATTAAAGAAAACAAAATCTGTCGGAATTCCGTCTTAAATTTAAGACGGAATTCCGACAGTTTTGGGTTTTTTAAGATTTTAATTTGTGTTTGATATGGTTTTAAAGTTGATTATAAGGTTTTTAAAAATAATTATAAGATTTTTGTACATTATATGAATATATTAGTGCGGCTGCGGCTGCGGCTTCGAAACTTGCACTGAACATTGGATTGTGTAAACACATTGCATTGAGACTAGTATAAGTTTGATAGTATACCTGCAACCGTTGTATAGTGGTTGCTTTGATGCGTCTAACATATCGAAAAACTTTCGAGATTCTAAATTAGGCTCTTCAACCCTATCAGCCTCATACCCACCCGACTGCAAATTCTCTCTAAACGCATCGTTAATCATCGCAACCGTACTTACCCCAACATCTACTTCCGTTGTAGGTTCCCCTACGCTATCCGGAAAATAAGGTTCATTGCTACTAGTACTACCATATTCATAATTCCTTTCTCCATGTAAATACCAAACCTTATATCCCGGCCTAAAACCATATCTATATAAGTGAGTCCAAACATTATGAACGGCAACACTAATTCTATTACAGCAATTAGAACAAGGACATTTGATATCCTGACCTTTTTTGGCTGCTTCTACATTACTGGGTAAATTCATGAACTCCCATAATCCTTGAGCGTACTCGTCCCTTAATAAGTTCGAGCCCTCATTCGTCATTGGCTCGTCCATCCATGCCCGAAAATATGAACTCATCTTTATAGTTTTTTTTTCTCGAAATTTTGTTATGATGAAATGAAGCATTCTGCAAACTTATGTAGAATGGATTTTCGTCGGATATCCGTCGGAATTCCGTCAATACCTCCGACATAACACCCCACCCATCCCATCGGCCACCGCAGACGATATGGCAACCACTCAAACTTTGCCGACATCGGAAACCGTCGGAATGCCGTCGGAAATCCGTCCCTAATTCCGACAGATTTTGTCCGTCGGAAATACGTCCGATCAATCAAACGTTGCCGACATCGGAAAGTTCGAATTCCGTCGGTAATCTGTCGCAATGCCGTCGGAAACTGACGATAGATCATTGCTGTCTGTATTCCGTCGGTATTTTCCGACGGAATTCCAACAGTTTGTCGACCGCGTGGATTTCCGTCGGAATGTCGTCGGATTTGGCAGACGGAATTCCGACGGAAAAAAAATCCATCGGAAAACTGCCTGTTTTCTTGTAGTGTTACGACATAATGATTAAGGATGTTAAGAAGTTCTTAGAGGTTTTTACATGTTAGTTATGGTGGTTAAGCTAATGAAAAGATGTAGATAGACATTTGACGTATTAAGATTAATGAGAGAAAATCAGTTTTACAAAAGCGCTAATAACTGTTGAACCTGCATGATAATTTGCTGGAAGGAAAGTGGCATAATAGATTGGTGTAAGCAATAATGTAACCATCTCGTAAGCATATGTATATTATATACATGTGAAGAGATTGGAAAGATGTTTGGACAAGTGATCAGCCATACATTTTTGGTCCAGCTAGTGGTTTCAATTATCTTGGATGTTTTGATTCCACTTGACGAGGGACTGAGGGAGACGAGTGGCATGAGAGTACATAAATATTTGGTAATTTCTTATAAGATTTGGCCTATTTTTTAAATTTGAAAATATTTGGTCTATTCTTTTAATTTCCAATAAAACGTGGCCTATTTCTTTAATTCTTTCCCAAAAAAAAAAAGAATTAAAAACTAAAAGGGTTCTTTAGCCGTTTCTCCTAAATACTTAAAAGCATTGGGGAAATTCGAATTATGTAATTGAAATAATATGTATCCACCAACGCCGAAAATACTACGTTGCTTCTTCATACTTTTCTCTTATGACTCAGCTTTTTCATGTTTCTTTTTCGTTATATTTTTTTAAAATATGTTATCTTTAAAAATTTATTGCAAATATACCACTTTTATAGAAAATGATAAAATCATTAATTTTTTTCTTTATCAAAACTTAATCTCCAAAATCTATACCCTAAATATACAATAGTTAACCCAAACCCAAAAATATAAAAGTTAAGTTCCAAAAAATACGGTATTCTTGCAAAAAAATTCAAATGATGGTATAACTGTAAAGTGACATGTCAAAAATATCATATCATAAAAAGTCTCTTTATATTTTTATAAACGTGATGCTTTTATTTAAAAAAAAACACTTTTAAAACTAGTCAACCTGAAAATGGTTAGTGAAAGAAAGAAAAAAAGACTGACGTGTGTTTTGCTTCTTGTATTTAATTTGTCGTTGAAGCATTTGACACAACGTATGGCGTACTTTTCTACGTATCACTCAATTAATTAGCTGATGCGCGCATTAGGGAACCAACACAATCGGCATGTTAATTAAATAGTTAGTGCTGGCAAAAACTTTCAGTAATTAACATTTAATTTGATTACACGACGGACAAAATAGTAGCCAACACATGAGATGACTGATGTAGTTATTTATTAATTGAGTTACTTATACCATGAACAATTGCATTAAGACTAGGGCTGGGAATTTTCACCGAAACCGAACATCCGAACCGAACCCGAACCGAAAAAACCGGTTCGGATCGGGTATATATCCGACCTAATAATCCGATGGATATGATTTAGTTATATCCGTGGTTTTCGGTTCGGTCGGATAAATATCCGAAAACCGTCGGATAAACCCGAAACCCGAACATATATATACATTGCATGTATAGGGTTTACAGTTAGCATTCATTCTTCTCATACTTTCCCGATACCGTCGAGTCGTCGACTCCTCTTCTTCCTACTCTTGTCTATTGATTTCGAAAACAAAACGTCAAAACCTAATAACAAAGTAAGAAATCTGGAAAGACATCAACTGTTAGTCTCATCACCACCATCTGCGACATCGAGAAATCGATCGGAGGTACGCTTCTTGTCTCTCTCCGATTTGCGATTCCTCTTCCTCTTGTCTTGTGATTTTGCATGTCTACGATTTGCTTCTCTCTGTCAGACATACGTTATGGGTTTTGTTTGGGATTTTCGGGATTGGATTTCACTTCTTTAAAATGATTTCGTTTGTGATTTCGGCTATGATTAAATTTTGGATGTGATTTATGCTTTGTTTGTCTCTTGTGTATTTGTATATCAACAAGCTTAATAGGTGATGATGACAAAGATTTAGTCATGGTGTATTTTCTTGTTCGGATTTTGGATGACATGATACGGTTTCGGATGAATTTTATAAGTTTCGGATTGCTTATATCGGTTTCGGATGAATTATATCCGAAATCCGAAATATTTCGGATAACCAAATGTAAAACCGATCCGATCCGAAACCGATATATACCGAACCGATACCGAACCGATTATGTTTCGGTTTACATATGGATACAAAACACCTATATCCAAAATATCCGAACCCGATCGGGTTGTATCCGAACCCGACCCGTTTATCCGAAGTCGCAGCCCTAATTAAGACAAAACAAAAATAAACAGTAGTTACCTTTTGTCTCTAAAGTCGTAGTAAGATTTGTAAGATTTTCTTTTGACAATAAATGATTAAGTTATCAACTATCCGCAGGCCCGTGCCTATAAAATCGTAAAAAAGCATTTGCCTTAAAACCCCAAAAAAATATATAAATTTTGGGACTTTTAGATTGTAATTATTAGTTATAGTCTAGTAATTCTATAAATTTAATTTACACCCACGCCACCTTCCACATTATGAGTTCGAATCTTTGTTTCTTTATTTAAAGATTTGGTTTTTTCAGTTTAATTATTTATTTTTCTTTTTTAGTTTTATTGTTTGTTTAGTGTTTGTATAATATTTATGAGTCATCTTTATATGTGTTTTTTTTATAAAGACTTTATATGTGTTTTAGGTGTTTTTGTTTCTATTGGCAGCTATATACAATAAAAAAAGTATAATTCAGTGACTAGTATTCTCTATCATACACAGTGTATAATATGTAAGTATGACAAAATTAACTTGAATGGCAGAAGAAGTAATTTTAAACACGTGACAATAATAACGTATCTTCACATAGTACAGTACATAAGCAAAAAAATTTGTTTTGCTATATAACATAAGCAAACTTGACCTACAAGCTAGTAACAAATCTGAATCAATTGGTGAAAAGCAATTACTTCGGTGGATTTTTCTTCTTCCTTCATACTATTTAATTTTTATTTTGTCAAACTTTTTTTTCACAAAATGTAGATCTAGTTCCTAAACATCAGGTAATTACACTTAAAACCTGAGACAATACTAGCCACATAATTACTAGGAGGAACCCGGATTTCAAATGTACTAATTGCAACTAGATTATGGCTTTGATTGGTCGACTTTTTTAAATCTTTATGTCATTTTTTAATTCATACAGCTTTAGATTGTACTAATCACTAAATCTTTATTAAAAGTTTTACCAACACTATTACACTAATCTTTATCTCAAATTTTTATCTCAAATTTTTATCTATACAGTTTTGCACTATGCTATAAAGCTTACTGCTCCAGCTTCCCGCTCCAGATTTTAAAAAAGCTAGTTTATCAATCGGACCCTATGTTGAAGTCTCAAGTCTATATGGTTAAGGAGTTAGCCACGTCAGTTTTGGTTCACAAATGCCACAAACACATATTTGGTTTATCTCAACTCAAATTCACACGTGCAAAGGGTAAAAAGGAGACAATGAAGTATGTTTTTGTTACTAACTACATTAATGGATTTGGTGACTATATTCTTAATTATTAATCTCAGATTAGATATGGCAAATTCACCCTTTTTTATATGTGTTTTACTTTTTTTTTGGTTTGTTAAAAAAAAGAAGATTTTAAACAAATGCATTGCACATGTATTGTAAAAAACTTGAAAATCTGTATTGATTTGTTTGAATTAATGATGAGTATACCCAAAATATTATGTGTTTTTTTTTTGTTAACGTTTAAACTTTATTTTGTTGATTTAAGACTTTATTTATCGTGTTTAAAATTAAGTATAAATTCATATTGATAAGGATCTATTTTTTAAAATCTGTTTCGGGCCTTTAGAAGTTTGGACACGGCGCTGACTAGAAGAAAACAAAAAAAGCATGCGGAATTTGACTTGATTAGTAAAGTGTGTTCACGCCGCAAAGAACATGCACTAGATATTTTTTTTAAAGAACATGCAAATTCCTATATTGACTAGATATTGTTTTCTCTCTCTCGTGTCGCTATTAATTTCCAATGCAACGCCGTGGCAATTGCGGACTCTTTGACTAAATTTTGTCCCGATGACCGTGCGTAAGACATGGAACACTGCTACTGATTGAAATAAATTACAATTTTGTGAATAATTAGACGGCTAAAATCTGTATGTAAACTCAGTTTATTTTGACGATTAATTAATTTTCCAATTTATCGAATCGGCTTTTGTTTCATCGAAGCAAATTATCAATCGCACGTCCGCTTTAGACAGGTAAAATACCACACAAACCGAATTTTGTTCAAAACTATTTGTATCCGATACAGAGACGGATCCATAAACTTTTTTAGTATGAAGTACAAATACAATATTATTTTATGTTTATAATTATGTAATAAAATTTTAAATTTCGAAAGAACTAAACATTATTAAGCAAAACCATTTCATTGGTTTTAGATATTTTTATATATAAGAAAATAAATATTACATTTGAACATAATATACATTATCAGAAAATAGTTTTATATAAAATCCTATTATGTATAATGAAACCAAGTCACCTTTATAATTTAGTATACAAAATACATATTTGGTAATATATTAGAACATAGATTGTATGATTTACTTTGATGGATTTAATAAAAATGTATAATTGAAAATGAAAATAAAAAGAGAAAGAAAAGAAAAGGGTATACACTACAAGAAAACATGGGGATTTCTGACGGCCAAAACCGTCGGAAATCCGTCGGAATAAGGGTGTTTCCGACGGATTTCCACCGTCGGATCTATCTCGTTGGAAATTGAAGATCCGTCGGAAATTTCTGACGGATTTCCGACGGATCTTGGTATAACGGAAATCCGTCATAAATCCGTCGGAATACGCATTCCGACGGATTTATGACGGATTTCCGACGGATTCCGTAAACGTATACTGGATACCGTATATCGTATACAGATACCGTATCCGTCGGAATTTTCCGACGGATTTCCAACGGAATTACAATTTTTTTTTTAAAAAAAAAATTCTCCGCCGGAGAATTCCTCCTCCTCCTCCTCCTCTGTATACGGTTACGTATTTCCGACGGATTTATGACGGATTTCCGACGGATTCCGTAACCATATACCGGATACCGTATACCATATACTGTATACCGGATTTCCCGAATACAGATACCGTATCCGTCGGAAATTTCCGACGGAATGTAAAATTCGAAAATTCGTCGGAAATTCCGTCGGAAATCCCCTTGTTTTCTTGTAGTGATAAGATGCAACCAATAAAAAAAAAAAAAAAGGAGGAAGAAGCCGCATAAGCCTCGAACGCTTGACATGAGTGATCAAGTGAGAGAATACCATGCCAACTCAACTAACAAATCAACATTGTCACCCATTGTTAATAGCTAATTAATATTTTTACAAAATCAGTATAGGGCACGTGCAGTGCCGGTCCTGGTTAGAGGCAGAAGAGGCATCTGCTTCGGGCCTTCAGTTATATCAAATATTTTAAGGGCCAATTTTTACTTAAAGTCTTCCAAGCTGGCAAAGAAAGATTGAGGTCATGGGATCGAATCCCCCTTCTGCAGTTACTAGATTTTTTTTTCTTACCAATTATATATAGTTAATAGACCATAAAACAATTTCAGCATGAGGCACACCCTAGTCCAGGGCCGGCACTGGGCACGTGCCCCATCTCCTTACACATAGATCCGCCATTCCGATACTTTAAAATTGGCCGACTATATTTTTTGCCTAAATTCATATTAAATATATATATATATTAGCCGACTATATTTTTGGCCAAAATTTATGGATTCAAAATAAAGGATTTATAATAAGTGTCGTAACTAATTTCCAAAAGTAATGCCGTCGAAATAAAATATATTTTCAGTTCGACTTTTATCAAATCGTAGCAACTACCTAATAGCGACATAGTTTCATCAAATACGGCCGTTTAGATGGTTAAACTGCCAAATAAACCGACTTTAAAAAACAAAAATAGACATGGTAATTATTATATATATTGCCATAATATGTTTTTAACGTAATTTTATTGATCGAAATAAAGGATTTGTTTATTGTTAATGTAGGTATTAATTTTCAAACTAGGAAGTGCCGTCGAAAATGTAGAATTTGACTAAAACATTTTGTGTCGATGACCGTTGGTGGAATAAGAAGACATGGGATACTAATACTGACCTAAGTAAATGATTCCAACTATATTGCATGTGCATGTACAAGAATGGACAGCAAAAACGTGCATATGTAACATCGGTTGTACCCAGTGGCAGAGAGTTAGCAAGGGTGGCACTTGCCCACCATGAAAAAAAAATTTGGTCAATTATCTTAAGAGATTTTAAATGTGTCCCTATTGATAAATTATTTTATGATCCCTATTATTGGCTTTTGCCCTGGGTGAAAATAGTTTCTAGATTCGCCACCGGTTGTACCTACTACTATATGATCTAAACCGATCTATTTGATTAGACCGATGATCGAATATGATTTTCAAGGATCCAAAATTTGAATGGTATAGATATTTTTTTCTTTCCCTATTTGAATGGTCCAAAATTTAAATATATAGATAATTAATGGTATTGAATATACAGTAAAACTCTCATAAATTAATATTGTTGAGACTTTAATAATTTAGAAAATTCTATTGAATTTTCTAAATTATTAAAGTCTCAACAATATTAATTTATGAGAGTTTTACTGTATATTCAATACCATCAAATATCTATATATTTAATTTTTGGACCATTCATATAGGAAAAAAATACTTAATATTTCTTAATTCATACAAATTTTTCTAAAAATCAAACATTTTATACCTATTTATGTTATCTCATATTATGCTAATAATCTCGGTTATCATAATAGAATATATGTTAATAGTTTACTTGATTATTCCGATGAAAATGATACATACTCCAAAATTTAGTTTAGAAAAAATTACAGTTACAGTTCAATAAAGTTAATATGAGATAATAATACCCATAATAGTTACGCGTAAAGAAACATTTATAACATCTAAAACTCTTATAATTTTGGTATGTAAATGGAGATAATAACACTATAAGAATCTGATGCAAAAAAAAAAATTGGTTACCACTAGAGTCTAATTTTAATAAGAAAAAAATAATAATAAAGTCATATTTCAATAACTGGTTACCATGATTATTAATTTATATTATTATAGGGACCATATTTTATATATGAATTTTTTTAAAAAAATATTTTCTTATCATTTAATCGAATTTTGTTAATTTTTACATTGGCCTGATTCAAAAAAAAAATTTATTAATTTATAGAGTCTTAATTTATAAAGGTTCACCTTATAGAAGATCTATGAACAATAAATACGTGATCTACGAACATAAACACTTCTTGTTATATTACATGATAGCACATCAAAAAAAAAAGATAAACGCCCCAACAAACAAAACCTATGACTTTTAAAAAAAAAAATAGAAAACTAAACCCATGATTAATAAAACATCAATGAATTAATGAACATATTGTTTTGAGACGATTTCTCTATTTTCTCTAAACTTTGAATATTAATAGTAAATATAATATGCTAGCTTTTTTTTTTATGTGAATTTTTATATTTTCTGAATTAAAAAGTGCTAATTTGTACGTAGAAAGATTTACATTTAATTTATAGAGTTTATTTTTATGCTATTTTTTATGATTTTATATAACTGTGCCGATAAAAAACGTGTGTTATCTTTATTATAAAAAGTAAAATTTACATATCTTCTTATATAATAAGATTTATGCTTCTTGAACTCGACACAAACATATTTGTTTTTCTCCTGGCTTCTGAAACACTCATTTTTTTTTTTTTAAAACAATTACTAATTTTCAAGTAACCAATAATCAAACATAAATCAGTAGAACAATAAACCATTCATTCAACAATACTATAATAATTCTAGATTCACTAGCAACCTAACCAGCAATCCTTAACAGCAATTCTAACTCAAACACATAAACCGAGTTCCTAAGTCACCCTCTTCTTCATAGCCATGATTCCACGATCTCAACTCAATATCTGCAACACATGGGAAAACGTTGTGTGAGTATTATTACAAATACTCAGTGAGCCGGTCATCCCACCTACAACGTATCACTCAAACATAAGAAATAACAATCAACACAACCATAACAATACGAATAATCAACAAAATTTTCATAAATCAGAAACCAGGTGTCGATCGACACGTCAAAAACTCTGGTGTCGAGCGACACAACTACTAGGTGTCGATCGACACCTCAATCGCAAAAACACAGCATCATATCACTGGTGTCGGTCGACACAACCACTAGGTGTCGGTCGACACAACCACTAGGTGTCGTCGACACCCCAACGCAGATCGAGGAACCGAGCCAATCCTTACACGAATCGATTTTGATTCCTTTAGCGATCTCTGGATCGATAACACATAAAAATAACAACAACACAAAATCACAGAGTCGAACATCATATCTCAACACAAACCATCCATAAGATAATCACACAAAACAATCTTATTCCTTAGCCCAAAAACAATGGTCGCGCACTCACCTTAGCCTTAGGAACGAAGAACAAGGATATGAACACGAAACCAGCAACCCGAAACCTTCGCAGCCTCTGATCTCACATGCAAACACCAAGAAAACATCTTCTCTAACACCTAGAACTCACAACTAGGGTTTCCCCTCAACCCAAATCAGATTTCCAGAAAATCAGAATCGACGCATTGACTTTGAAAGAACACAAAAAAATGGAGCTTATCTCCGAATTCAGATCAGAAACCTAATCTGAAAACTAGATCAAAAGAGCTTTCCAACGGTATATATATATATATATATATATATATATATATATATATATATATATAAATATTGTCTCCTGAATCCTTCTCAATCGCCGAGAAAACACTTCCCAAGAGGACTGATCGAAACCCGAAACTATACAGACCACTCACGAGAAAACGACCATAACTCATTAACTACATAACGAAATGGCAATCCGCTTTAACCTATAGATAGATAAGAGACAGAACAACATACCTACGAAAATTCACACCAATCAAACTTGATTCGATCGTCCGTTCCTCCCTTCTACCGAAACAGCTGAAACTGTCTTCTCCTTCCTCTTAATCTCAATGTACAAAACCCTCAAGAACACTTTAGAATCACCTTTTCTCTCAACTCACAGTGTTTTCTCTCTTAAAACACGTCTTCTCTATGAGAAAAGAGTTTATAAGTGATGCCCTAGGGTTTCCAACCCTAAACCACATCAAAACCGGGCAATTAAAGTAAACCAGCCCAACCCGAAAATAACAAGTGTCGATCGACACTACTCCTTGGTATCGATCGACACCACTGGAATCCCAAAATTCCGGTTTGCGGTCGTTACAGCTCCCAAACACCACTTATAATACACCTCTTTTTGGAAGAATATAGACTCATCTAAACTAGGCATGGCCAAAATCCAACCGTAATCGTGTTTCGGACCGTAACCGGACCGTTTTAAACCGTAACCGTATCCGTAACTGTTTGAAATGGTTAAAAATTGTAACCGTTAACCGTAAATTTATATTAGTTATGGTTAACCGTATTTTTTGACCGTAACCATTAGTCAACCGTAACCGTATAAAACCGTCGGTTAACCGTAAGGTTAAAACCTTAAAAATTTAACTGTAACCGTATTTAACTTAAAACTAAATATTCTCATAATTTACATGTATTAATTAGTTATCTAAGATGACAAAGAACAATTGTTTACAATTAAGATTATCCAATACAAATCATAAATATTTAGAAAACTAAAAGTATTCTTAACTAAAGTTTTAAAGTGAACGTGTTAATAGTTAGTTAATTTTATTTCTAACAAGTGTGTAAAAATGATTCATAAAAATAATGTACAGTAAAATTTTATCGAGTGTAATCTTATAATATATAGCAAAACAAAACCAATATTGATTAAAATTTAAAATTAATTGTGCTAAATTAAACTCAAGCACATCAAAATTAGAATTAAAAAAAAATTAGAATTAGCCAGAAAGATTTAGATAGTGGAATATGGGTGCAACAAAGTCAATGTGTGTTCTCCCTATTATCATGCCCTCTAACTAATTCTGTGAAAAATAGTAAATTATGCTATATTTTAGTTAAACTCAAGTATTTAGTGGCAAATTTTACTTTCGAAATAAACCTCTCTTGAGAAAATGTTTACCCGTAAGGATGTGAAATATTTCGGAGAGTTTTCAAGTTATGCTCCATTTTTGGTGGAAAACAAAAAATTTAAATCTTAAATTCAATTTTTTTTAAAAACAAATTCTAAAAAATCCGAAATTTTGTAGTGCAGCCAAAAATTGGTTATAATGATTTTTGTCATTTTATAAAAGAATTGAAAGATCATAAAAAAATATCGTTTAATTTTAATACCATGTAAAATGAGTTCTAAATATATATAACTTTAATAAATTGTTTTTATTTTTAATTATTCAGTGTTAAAAGTACTATAATTATAACCGTAGTACTAACCGTAAAATTAACCATATCATTTTATTAAATACTCGTAACCGTTTTTAACCATAACCGTATCAACCGCAACCGTATTCAACCGTAACCATTTAACCGTATATGAAATAGTTAAGGTTATGGTTAAAAGAAAAAATATAACCGTAACCGTTGGTTAAAAAACCGTAACCGCAAAAACCGTAATCATGGTCATGCCTAATCTAAACCTAGGCAACAACAGAAGACGGATCAGTATTAACGATTAAGATATTCTATTAAACAAAAAAGTGCTCCACTTAAAACAAATACTACTAGTCCATTTTTTTTACTATTATGTACAAATACTACTAGTCCATTTTTTTTTTCTATTATGTACAAATACTACTAGTCAATGAACGCCTTCTCCTAAATATTATTTTATTCTATAGTTTGATTATTCTCAGTCTTACTTTACCTGTGTTCAGCCCTAGCTTCCTTTCTCTATATAAACCCAACCACATCCATTATCGTTTCTCAGAATACGATTAGCAATATAAAGGCTAGTTACATTCTAAGTATTCATTCAATTAATTTGTTTAATTAAACTTTATCAAAATAATGGCGATTAAGCTTGCACTTGTAGTCACACTCTTTGTAGCCTTATGGGCTGTTTCAATGGGAAGATCTCTTCCAATTTGGACAAAACCACTTGATCGTTATAGTTTTCCACCTGATTTTAGTTTTGGTGTTGCTTCATCAGCTTATCAGGTTAGTTTTTTTGTTTTTTTTTTGTTTTATGTAATATTGTGCCATTTTCACACATAATGATATTCAGTGTCTAATAATTTGGAAATTAATTAATAATATTAGTACGTGCATGTGATACAGTATGAAGGTGCAATCGAAGAAGGAGGGAGAACACCGAGCATTTGGGACACATTCACACATGCATATCCAGGTCTGGATTTAAACTTAAAATTCATGTTCTTTTTTAAAACAAAAATTAAGTTGTGGTATTTTTTTAGAAAACAAAAATTTGGTTTTGTGGTATTTTATGATAATATAACTGTTAATCAAAATTTACAAATATATTCTGAAATATTAGTTCTGGTCCAATAAATAGTAAATAGTAAGTAACATTAATGCATGGTACAATTTTGCAGAGAGGACAAATATGGATAACGGAGATATTGCCGTTGATTTTTATCATCGTTACAAGGTATTTTTTTTTTACTTTTATTCTATTTTCTTTTTTCGGTCTTCGGTTAATATTAGCAGAAAACGTGGAAAATCTGCACTTTTTTGAATATTTCTGCCCTTTTTTGTCATGGACTTTTATTTTCTTGTTAAGTAACTATCATTAATTATAACATGTTTGGCCATATTAGAACAAAGATTAATTGATTAAATAATCATAAAACAAATTATAACGGATAAACTAACCCAAATAATCTTATGTGGCAAAATCTCAGTACTTAGATTTAGAGATTTTGGCTAGTTTACTTAGATTTATATATAGATTTTGGCTAGTTTATGAACCCAAATAACCCAAATATATATATATATATTTTTTTTTTTGGTTATTACACAAATTGACTTTTATAGAACAACCTGAAACATGTTTTACGAAGTAGTTTTTTCGAAAGAGTTGGGCGAACATAGAAATTAGCCCAAACTTTAATTTAATAGATATAATTTTTTCCATGTTAAACTCATATTTACCATGAATTCACGTACTCAACGAACAGGATGACATCAAATTGATCAAAGAAATGAATATGGATACATTCAGATTCTCCATCTCCTGGTCAAGAATATTACCAAGTAAGTCGTAATCAACATTTTAAAATTTATTTTTTATTTTAAAATAATAACTTCGTATTAATCCCTTTAACACACAAAAAAAAAAAAAAACTCCGTACTAATCCTGTCTTATACGCATATGCTGACTAGTGCTGCCTTTTTTGAATATGCAGGTGGAAAAGTAAGTGGTGGGGTAAACAGGGAAGGAATTCAATTCTACAAAAATGTCATCGATGAACTTATCAAGAACGGTAAGAGTTATATTCTCAAACGAGTATATGTATATAAATAACAACTCTTAAATTTTATAGTATTTCTAATAATATTATATTTAAACATTTACAGGCATAAAACCTATTATAACCATCTACCATTGGGATATTCCTCAAGTTTTAGACGATGAATATGGTGGGTTCTTAAGCCCTCGGATCATGTAAGTAAAAAAACAAAACATTATTTCATGACTTACCATACATATAAAACCAAACACATGTTACTAATTCTTCTTTAATCTTTGTTGATGTTTGCAAAACAGTGAAGATTACCGGAACTATGCTAAGTTGTGCTTCCAAGAATTCGGTGAAAAAGTCGATATGTGGATAACTTTCAACGAACCATATGTTTATAGTGTTGCGGGTTATGACAGTGGTAAGAAAGCAATGGGACGTTGCTCGAAATGGGTAAACAGCTTATGTGTTGCCGGTGACTCGAGTACGGAACCTTACATAGTCTCTCATCATCTTCTTCTAGCTCATGCCGCAGCTGTTCAAGAGTTTAGAAATTGTGACAAGGTATAAAGACATTAATATCTCACTATATTAGTGAGTTAGAAAAATGCTACAATACTTTTTCGATTTTTCGGATAATAATCAAAAAAAAAATTGTTACAGATTTCAAAAGATGCTAAGATTGGCATAGTGTTATCTCCGTTTTGGTTCGAGCCTTATGATATTAATTCCCAAGCCGATAAAGAAGCAGTTGAACGAGCTCTTGCTACCTATGTTGGTTGGTAAGTTTTTTTCTTCTCATTTACAAATTTATATTAAAATTTAAATCATTTTTTTTAAAACTTAAAATTTAAATAAGTTTGTGTGAATTAATTGGTTTAACTTGTTTATTTATGTAGGCATCTTGATCCTCTAATTTTTGGAGATTATCCGGAGACAATGAAGAAAAACGTTGAAAATAGATTGCCTTCTTTTACGAAAGAACAATCAGAAATGCTCAAAAATTCATTTGATTTTATTGGAATTAACTACTATACTGCTCGATTTGTCGCTCACAAGCTTCATACTGACCTTTCACGACTTCGTTTCGCCACGGATCAACACCTTGAATACAAAAGTAAGAACCTCAAAAAAAATTAAGAGTAAATAAATTTTAATTTTCTAATCTAGTTTGCTAATCTAATAATACGTTTTCTTCATTTTTTTAGTGACAAATCGTAGCGGCGTTCACATCTCTTCAGTATCGGTATGCACTTCAACCTATTTTAATTAAAATTTTATTGTGAATTACAACTTTTGGAAGTTTGACTGAAATAGTTATTCTTTGTTTTTTTGTCAATTTCAGGATGGATCAAAACTTCTTTATTCATATCCTCAAGGCCTACGAAATATTTTAAATTATATTAAAAATAAATATAACAATCCAACGATTTACATCACTGAAAACGGTAAGAATTTTAATCTCGAGCATTTTCGTTAATTTTCACCTAATTATGTATTTTATTAAACCAAACAAAATCATTTGCAGGATTTGATGACTACGATCCTGGCCAGGTTCCACGTGAACAAATATTAAAGGACACACAGAGAATCGAATACCACCAACAACATCTTGAACAACTCCACAAAGCTATCACGTAAGAAAGCTACAAAATAAAACACTGATTAATGACTTATAATAATTATAGTTAATTAATTCTAATGTGTATGTATAATACAAATGCAGTGAGGATGGGTGTGACGTAAGAGGTTATTTGGTATGGTCATTGTTGGATAACTTGGAATGGGAACATGGATACGCCGGGAGGTTCGGCCTTTATTACATCGACTATTCAAATGATCTAAAACGATATACTAAAGATTCCGCCAAATGGTTCAAACATTTCCTCGAGAGATCAGAAAAGTCGACAATGTTGGATCGGCTTAAGAGTATCAAGACGTGGTGGTTCTCGTTGGAGATGATCTAAATTATTTGGGAAAATTAGATAAGTAAATATGTTTGAGTCACTTTTTCGTCAAGAAGTCTACGTACTAGACCTATTCTCTCAACCTTTTACGAGAGGTAATGGAACTCTCGTGCTCAAGGATTTTGTAGAGGTGACAGTGCCACTTGACATGACGAATTCGAGCTCAAGCAAATGAGTCTTTATTCTTTGATCTCTGAATAGAATATGTACACACATGTCTGTAGAAATATGTATAAGAATCTAAGGGAAGATAAAATTCAATTTCGATTGACACTACAAGAAAACAGGCAGATTTCCGACGGACATTTTGTTTCCGTCGGAATTCCGTCAGGTAACTCCTACGGAATCCCGACGGGTTCTCGAGGAAAACCAAATCCGTCTCTATTCCGTCGGTTTTTCCCGACGGACAAAAAAGCCGTCGGGAAAAACCGACGGAATAGAGACGGATTTTGTTTCTGTCGCAAAATGGCGACGCTACATCGACGGAAATCGGACGGAAGTAAAAATTTCCGATGTCGGCGACGTCTGAGTCTTCGGACTTATTTCCGACGGCTTATATATGTCGGAAACTAGGACGGTATTCCGACGGTATTCCGACGGTTTACGATGTCGGCAAAGTTTGAGTGGTTGAGATATCGTCTGCGGTGGCCGATGGGATGTGGCGGGGTCATATGTCGGACATATTGACGGAAGTCCGACGGTGGCTTGACGGAAATCTATTATACATAAGTTTGCAGAACGGTTCATTCAATTCCATCAGATAAAAATTTCGACAAACAAAAAAAATATAAAGATGAGTTCATATTTTCGGGCATGGATGGACGAGCCAATGACGGAAGAGGGCTCGGACTTATTAAGGGACGAGTACGCTCAAGGATTATGGGAGTTCATGAATTTACCCAGTAATGTAGACGTAGCAAAAAAAGGTCAGGATATTAAATGTCCTTGTTCTAATTGCTGTAATAGAATTAGTGTTGCCGTTCATAATGTTTGGAATCACTTATATAGATATGGTTTTAGACCGGGATATAAGGTTTGGTATTTACATGGAGAAAGGAATTATGAATATGGTAGTACTAGTAGCAATCAACCTTATTTTCCTGATGTCCTAGGGGAACGTACAACGGAAGTAGATGTTGGGGTAAGTACGGTTGCGATGGTTAATGATGCGTATAGAGAGAATAATATGCAGTCGGGTGGGTATGAGGGTGATAGGGGTGAAGAACCTAATTTAGAATCTCGAAGGTTTTTCGAGTTGTTAGACGCATCAAAGCAACCACTATACAGCGGTTGTAGGGATGGCCATTCACCGTTATCGTCTGCTACTAGGATGATGAACATAAAGACTGATTACAATTTGTCCGAAGAATGTGTGGATGCTGTCGACGAGTTCGTGAAAGATATTTTGCCAGAAGATAATCTGGCCCTCGGATCATACTACGAGATACAAAAACTTATTGCCGGTCTTGGTTTGCCCTACCAGGTTATAGATGTATGCATCGACAACTGTATGATATACTGGAGAGAAGACGAGAACCGAAATAAATGTAAATTTTGCCGCAAACCCCGTTTTCAGGATACAAGTGGCAGGGTGAAGATTCCATTCAAACGGATGTGGTATTTACCCTTAACGGAGAGGTTGAAGAGGCTGTACGAATCAAACCGCACAGCATCGGCTATGAGATGGCATGCAGAGCATAGTCAAGATGGAGATATCACGCATCCTTCTGACGCGGAAGCGTGGAAACACTTTCAATCACTGTATCCAGATTTTGCCGGTGAACGACGGAATGTATACATAGGCTTATCCACTGATGGTTTCAACCCGTTTGGCAAGCATGGAAGGAAATATTCATTGTGGCCGGTCATCGTGACACCTTACAATTTGCCTCCATCTTTGTGCATGCGGCGCGAGTTCCTGTTTCTCTCAATTCTAGTTCCCGGGCCAGAGCATCCAAGACGGTCGCTCGATATATTCCTCCAACCATTGATTTATGAGTTGCAGATGTTATGGGAGCATGGTGTTCTGGCTTATGATGTTTCAGTGAAGCAGAATTTCACCATGCGTGCGGTTCTTATGTGGACCATAAGCGATTTTCCGGCATACGGTATGTTATCTGGATGGTCAACGCATGGACGATTGGCATGTCCTTATTGCCAAGACAATACTTCAGCTTTCCAATTGCAGCACGGCAGGAAGACTTCATGGTTTGATTGCCATAGGTGTTTTTTGCCGCCCAATCATCCATATCGTAAGTCTAAACGACATTTCAAGACGGATGTACGAGTGTTTCATGGTCCACCTCCTGAGATAGATGGTCATAGCATATTGGAACAATTACGAGATTTTGGTGCAGAGCAAACTCCTGAATGTGGGGGAAATGGTCATTACCCAGTCGACGGTTGTGGGGAATATCACAATTGGCACAAGAAGAGTATTTTTTTGGATTTACCGTACTGGAAAGATCATCTACTGCGGCATAATATAGATGTCATGCATGTGGAAAAGAATTTCTTTGACAACATCATGAACACCGTATTAAACATCCCAGGAAAGACCAAAGACAATTGGAAGTCTAGAATCGACTTGCCATCGATTTGTACGAGGCCATCTCTTCATGTTTTGAACGGTAGATTGCCTATGCCTGCGTACCGGTTAGACGCTAGGAAGAAAGAAGTATTTTTTGAATGGTTCAAAAATTTTGTAAAATTTCCAGACGGCTATGCATCTAACCTAGGTAACTGCGTGGATTCGACGGAAGGGAAGTTTATAGGAATGAAGAGTCATGATTGTCATGTCGTGATGCAGCGTCTTCTTCCATTTGTATTTGCATATCTTCTTCCAGAACCTATCCACCAAGCAATAGGAGGTATATTTGTTACTCCCATTAGTCTATGTCTATCATTATATTACTATATATGTACTAACTTGTTTAATTTTATTTTGTAGGAGTTGGTGCATTCTTCCGAGATTTATGTTCACGAACGCTTACCGTCCACGGGATACGTAACTTGGAGGCCAATATCCCAGTACTCCTTTGTAATATTGAGAAGATATTTCCACCATCTTTTTTTGACGTTATGGAACATCTCCCAATTCACCTCCCACGAGAAGCAGCCTTAGGAGGCCCTGTTCAATACCGATGGATGTATCCGTTCGAGCGTTACATGTTCCACCTCAAGAAAAAGGTCAAAAATTTGAGCAAAGTTGAGGGATCTATTGTTGCACAAAGCCTAAACGAGGAAGTCTCACAATTTGCCGAATGTTATTTTCCACGGGAAGTTAGTACTAAGGCAAGACGCCCTGCCCGACATGATGATGGAGGTGAGAAAGCAGTCTATGACGTGGTTGTTCCTGAGTTGTTTGCCCAAGTTGGTCGAGCAAGTGGAAAACGAAAGAAACGCACACTATCTGCACAGGAGGTCACACATCTGCATACGTATATCCTCAGAAACTGTGACGAAATGTTGGAGTACGAAAGGTATCTCAGTTATTAAACTAAATGTCTGGAATTATTTGCCTTCATCAACTAACGACTGTTATGTTACAGGATATACATGTCTCTCGCACGTGCTTACCATTATGGTAAGACAGATGCCGAACTTGCTGTATTGAAAGATGAAGAATTTGCGGACTGGTTGAAATGTTATGTAAGTTAATATAATTAATTACGCTTACTTTTGCATATATGTTTGCACGTTCATTTTTTACTTATTAGATATTACGAATATAATTTTTAGGTTTCCGATAGTAGATCAACTGATCAATCAGTCCCGACATGGTTAATGGAGGTTTCTTATGGTTTACGCAGCACGGCGATTTCATATCCCAAGTTTTGCACTAGGGGATATTCGTTCAGGATCCATGAGGAAGGACGTCAAAGATCAACTTCGGACTATGGTATTTCGGCGCAATCCGGTAATACCATGTACTATGGGATTTTAAAAGAAATCTTGGAAATCCGTTATCCTGGAATGGTGAACTTGAGGTGCATTGTATTTATGTGCGATTGGTATGATCCATCCAATGGTCGAGGGGTTCGAGTCGACCAGCTTGGTGTTATTTCGATAAATTCAAGCCGCAGATTGCAGTATTATGATCCATTTATCCTTGCGTCTCAAGCAGACCAGGTATCAATATTTACACTAATATGTTTACCTATGTACTCATACTTAAAGTTTCTTGTTCATGTATAAGAACAATATCCACTAATTATTAATAGGTTTGCTACATTCCATATCCTCGAGTTGCCTACCGTACAGATCCGTGGGTCACAGTAACTCCAATAAACCCCAGAGGCAAAATCTATGGCGTTCCAGAACAAGATGCTCTACAACCATCGAGAAGTGTACAAATGTCACCTATCGAGGAGATGAATAACATTGACCTTGTCGTTGATGTCACTTATGTCGGGGATGATCTAGTGCATTCGGACGAAGAGGAAACCCGGGGAGAATTTGACGACGATTCAGACTCAATCCCCAGTGATGGTTCTGCCGGAGATTCAGAATAAATATTAGTTGTGCTTATTCATGTTAGTCTCTCACATTTGTGCATGTGTTCCTTATAACATTTTACATTTCATAAACAAAACCGATTGTGGACGAAAATCTGAGTATTGCAACTCCAATAAAACATTAAACAATGAAACATATATTTTTAGTTACGAATTTAAAAAAGTACAATAAGGAATTGCAAATTTTTAACACCTAACAATTATGGTACAAGTCCACAATAACCTCCCCAAAGGACTATCAGATGTCTGTTTCCACTCCGAACTTACCATTTGTTAAAACCATTTCATGATGTTCTTTCCCTTTTTTTTCTTTCTTGGAGAATCTACAAATCCGTCGCACAATTCACTTTTTATTGCATCAACGTCTACATTTATGTTTGGCTTTTCTGGGCTTTGGGCGAATTGGAAGTCATAGTAATGATCCGTTGTTGGAGATTCTAAAAAACCGTTCCACAAATCTTTTTTGATTGCATCAACATCTAAATTTAAGTTTGGCTGTTCCGGGCTTTGCGCGAATTCAAAGTCATACGACTGATCCTTACCTACGTTTGAAGTACTTGCACCGTAAGTATCTGACTTTTCCACCAAGTCACATGGTGGTTCACCTTCGGTATCCCGCTCTTGATGAAGACATTGTGGCTGCCTATCGTAAATGTTGTGGATGTTTGGCGCGAATTGGCTGTCAGGCACTACTGTTGCTGTGGAATCTTCTTCATCGATTGGTGAGCACGTATCTAATTCCCATGAGTAAGTGGGAATTTGCTGAGTGAATTCGTCGCATAGGGATTCGGATTCCCATGAGTATTTTGGAACAATGAAAAAATTAGCCACACCTTTTGTGTTTGAGTCTTCATTAGGAGAGTTGGAAGACATTTTTTTTATAATTTGAAGCTGTACAACATAAAAAACTCGATAGGGAGTATTTATAGAAGACGTTATATGTCTAAACCGTCGATATTCCATCATATACAGTGGCCGTCACCGCCGGAATACTGACGGAATTCAGACAGCACGATGTCGGCAAAGTATGATTGGTCAGTGGGTATGGACGGATTTCCGACGCATTAAATCTGTCGTAAGTAATGATGAATTTCCGACGGTATTTATACGGAATCAGATGTCGGCAAAGTATGATTGGTCAGTGGGTATGGACGGATTTCCGACGCATTAAATCTGTCGTAAGTAATGATGAATTTCCGACGGTATTCATACGGAATCAGATGTCGGCAAAGTTTGATTGGTCAGTGGGTATGGACGGATTTCCGACGCATTAAATCTGTCGTAAGTAATGATGAATTTCCGACGGTATTCATACGGAATCAGATGTCGGCAAAGTTTGATTGGTCAGTGGTTATGGACGGATTTCCGACGCACTACATCTGTCAGTAGTAATGAAGAATTTCCGACGGATTACCGACGGACATAAGTAAGTTTTATATAAGCATCCCGGCTCTGCATTCATTCATAAAAATTTGAACCCATACTCATAACATAAAATATTCTATTGCGTAATGGCTAATAATGATCTATGGAATTACTATATGCAAAACCGAGCCCCTGGTCAAAACACTCGCAACACACCTCGTGTTCCATCAAGCCCTCCTTACGATAACTTAAATGTTATTGATGGTGAACCGACAATTTCACTCCATCCAACTCAACAATCGCAGAACCAAACGCCCGTAATACCGGGACCTGGCCAAGTCGTACGGCAAGGATTGTTTCGCAAGAGGACTCATGATGCAAAGGTGCTGCAAGGTGAAAGTTCTCAAACACGCCCAACACAAGATTTTATTTCTGAGGTGATTAACGAGGCACCACAAGCCGACCATGATTTTAGTAGTCCGCGGTGGACTTCTACTATCGATTACATAATCCGGGAAGGTATATATATATATATATATATATATATATTTAATTATCATTTTTACTTTTTCAAAAATGAATTAATGTACGTAGGTGACTAATACAAAATCTATCATTCATAAATGTAGGTTCTTATCATAATAGGATCACACCATTCTGGACCCAGGTTGCAGAAATTCAATCCCCGCGTTCACAATTTGTGAAAATAAAAAAGGTTTAGGTTTCCGTCCAATTTTATTAACATTAATTTATAGACACATTTTATCTGAGAAGCTAGTATTTATATTTTATTTAATTTTCAGATTGTTGCTATGCTCTCTTCTTTATCCCCCAATGACCAGGGAGATCTGCTTGTAACCTTAAAAGATCCTTCGGGAAAAATCGAGGGAACCATGCACCATAACATCTTAAAAAATGACGAGTACAGACTCATGACTGGTGTAGGTGCGGTATTCATCTTGAAGAATGTTACCGTTTGCCGATTTGATAGGACCCCAAAGTACCTAAATATCACAGAGCGGAACATTGTTAAGGTAGTTACACCATACGTTTATAATGATTTTTAGGAATGGTTTTAACTATATTCAGTTACGAATCAGATAATCGGTGCTAATTCGATGATTGCTGAATACCACCCAACGGAAATATGCACCATGGAGGAGGAAGATGAAGAAACTACTGGGTACGAATATGAAACAGTGCCAGACTCCGATGAAGAATAAATAATTTAAACCTCTAAAGCTTTATGTTGCAGTAATAATAAATAATGTCGTACTATTTATTGTACGATTTTATAATGTTGTCATGTTTTTTAATTCCTATTATGGAATGAGAAATAGAGGTGTTAAATATGTGTAATACGTTTCGAAGCCGTACTAATATATTTATGTTTCTTGACTGCGATGGTCAAATTAACATTTAAGCGACATATAATTTAGACAAAGCTTAAATTTAATTTTTAAAAACCTTATAATCAACTTTCAAACCATATGATATACTTTTATATCAAACAACTTAATATTTTTATAAACTTTATAATCAACTTTAAATTTGTAGATAATATTTAAAAGGATTAAGGAAAGAAACCGTCGGAATTCCGTCTTATATGAAAGACGGAATTCCGACGGTTTTGGAGTTATATTATTTGTAAATTTTTTCCCCAAATTTAAAATCATAAAAACCCCAAACCGTCGGAATTCCGTCTTCAAATTTAGACGATATTCCGACGGTTTCGGGTTTTTTATTCTATGTAATTGTAGCAAGAAATGTAGTTTAATTAAAAATCCCAAAACCGTCGGAATTCCGTCTTAAATGTAAGACGGAAATCCGACGGTTTTGGGATGTTTTTGATTTTAAAGTTTAAAAGTTCATTATAAGGTTTATAATCACATTATTTGTAATTTTAAAGTTCATTATAAGTTTTAAAGTTATAATCACATAATTTTAGTTTTAAAGTTGATTTTAAAGTTTTAAAGTTCATTATAAGTTGTAAAGTTAATCACCCTAATCACATAATTTTAAAATCACATATATATGTTTCATAGAAATAATGTATTTGTAAGAGAAAATATATAAAAAAATTTACAACTAAATTTTTTAAAAGAATAACCGTCGGAATTCCGTCTTAAATGTAAGACGGAAATCCGACGGTAACCCTAATTTGCCCAACCGTCGGAATTCCGTCTTAAATGTAAGACGGAATTCCGACGGTAACCTAATTTGCCCAGCCGCCAAAAGACTTCGTAATCTTCGTCAAAGCGGGAAAACCGTCGGAGGTACCGTCGGTTTTTTTAATTGCCGTCGGAATTCCGTCTGATTTCCCTCGGACCCCTTGTTAAATCCACAGTCTTCGTCTTCCCCGATCTCATATCTATAAAAAAAAAAAAAATTATCAAACTCTCCTCCGTTCCACCGCCGATTCTCCGCCGTTTGGACGCCGTTCCACCGCCGATTGTTCTCATCCCTCATCAATCATCTCCATCGTTCACTAAAGCAAAAACTATGTAAGTTTTCCTTCAAAATTGTTCTTCATGATTTTTAATTGTTGTTCTGGATCCGAAATTGTTCATGGTGATTAATAGATCCGTAATTGTTCATGGTGCTTTATAGATCCGAAATTGTAGAATGTCAAGAAATTGTTCATGAGAATTAATAGATCCAAAATTGTTCTTTAGGAATTGTAGAGTGTTTAAAAAATTTTCGAAAATTAATTTTAAGAAATTTTTTAATGAATTAGGAATTAACGAATTAAGTAAATAATAATTTTAGGGTTTATGAATTTATTAAATTATGTTTCTAGTGATTTTGTTATTAAATTTTTGAAATTTGATAATTTTTGGAGTTTACTAATTTTAATAATTAGATTTTCATTTGTGTTATGTGAGTTTTAGGGATTTTTTATAATTTAATATATAATTAATATATAAATTGTAATTTTCTAAATATCTTATATAGAATATTTGAAGGTAATCTATTTAAATCCGTATAATTTAAAATTTTTATCACATTAATAAAAGACTTTAAACCTTAATAATTTTAACATTATATAAAAATAAGTAAATTTAAAACTTTAAATCCTCTAAATTTAAAATTTGATAAATTTAAAATGTATAACGTCGAACAATTTTTCTATTAATTTAAAATGTTAAATCCTCTAAATTTATATATATCATATATATATACAAAATTTTATGAAAATGTATTAAAATCCTTACAATTTTAAATAACATTAATAAAACAATTTAAACTTTTACAAATGTAAATTTATACATATCAATTTCCCAACAAAACCTAATTCCATAAACTTCGATTTCTTAATAAACAATATTTTTAAAAAACTCCAACTTAATTCAATGACATAAAACCCCAACTTAATTCAATGACATAAAACCAATAAATTACATAAAACCCTAATCTCCAATATCCTTAAAAACCATAATGTAAAATTTTCAATTAACTAAATTCCAAAATCTGCAACTCACAAAATCTTATACATTCCAATTTTCATAAATCCCAAAAAATCTAAATCTCCAAAATACGGAAATCGTAGGGCAAATTATGGGGATTTTCATAACTCTAGACGTGGTGCGAGTTCTAGTAGGGGAGGTCGGACTCCGAGTCAGACCGAGTTCTCCGAGGAGACCCCATTCCCCGAGGAGACCCCATTCCCGTCTCAGCCCATGCCTACAGCCCACTCAGCCCCCAGCTCGTTGACCATCGACCAGGTTGTGGCGCAACCTGGGCGTGATAGGTTGACGCGTCTGGATCCAGACTTGCCACCTAACACGACGTGGTAAGTCTTATTTTAATATGTTGTGGATTTAATAATTTTACATAAATATTTAATAAACAATTTAATAGGTTCCAATTCTCACAAAACGATATTACGAGTTCCATCAACGAAATGATGAACTCCATGCTCAATAAACCTTACCCCACGTACAACGACATGCCTCCAGAGGACCAGGACACTTGGTTCCGACAATTTGCGGTAAGAGTTTATTTTATTTGTTTCAATTGTATTTCTTATATGACGCTTAATTTAATTACTAATGCGGGAATGTTTTTTTTTTTTGCAGCAAGATTTTACATGGGACCCAGTCCTCACATCCAGGGTCCGAAAGGAGTTCGACAAAAAGGCAAAGAGGAAGTTCTCGTTGAAGATGAACGAGTGGAAAGACAAGTGGTACAAAGAGGGGAAGGTGGCAAAGGTTTTCAAATATAAACCCGCTGAGATGTGGACTGGACTTCTTCGACACTGGGAGTTAGAGGCAACCAAGACGGACTCCGAGAAACACTCGACTAACCGCAACAGCGACCGGAAAGGGAAGGGAAAAGCGACCCACAACCTCGGTGCGATTAGCAAGGCTTCAGCTGCTCTGAAAATAGTAAGTAATTAAATATTTCATAAAATTTTTGAATTCTGTAACGTAATTGTATATGGTAACAGATGGAGGAGACCGTTGTCTATCCTTCCAACCTCGATATGGTCAAGTTTTCGCACACCAACAAGAAGACCGGTGAAATTGAAGACCCGATTGCTCGTGAAATCGTGGAAGCTGTGCAGAGGCGGGAGGAGGAGTTCCTCCAATCGCAACCGATCGTGGAAGGAACTCCGGTGCCAACCGAAGTTCCAGTCGAGATGACCAACCAGTTCACCTTCGAGGTTAGTAACCGTCTCACATTTAATGGAATTTAAACATTATTTTTAATACAAGTTATGACATTTGAAAAAATAAATTTTTGTAGGCGACACCCAAGACCAGAGGCCGTGTTTACGGCCTCCCTGAGGAGAGTAGCTCGTCTGTTGCGTCGGTTCGATATGATCGTCATAGGAGGTTGGAGGCGGAAAACCGAGAGCTGCACGACCGGCTTAGGGCAGTGGAGGAAGCGAGAGCGAGAGATAAGGAGGAGGCCGATGCAAAATTCAAAGCGATGGAAGAGAAGATGACCAACTTCTTCAGAACCGGGAGGCCGGAATAGGCCTTTTAGAGTTTTAAATTTGATTGTAAAACTGTAAAACACATTTTAATTTTATTAGTTTTTAATTTTAAAATTTAATATATTTTATTTTAAATAGTTTTTATTTTTCATTATTAAAAATATTAATATATTATATTATTAAATTAAATAATTTTTTTTAAAAAAAAATAAAATAAATTAAACCGTCGGAATTCCGTCTGTTAGCCAGAAAACGGAACCCGTCGGAATTCCGTCTGTTATGGCCGGAAAACGGAACCCGTCGGAATTCCGTCTGTTATGGCCGGAAAACGGAACCCGTCGGAATTCCGTCTGTTATGGCCGGAAATCGGTAACCGTCGGAATTCCGTCTTTCATCGCCGGAAAACCAACTACCGTCGGAATTCCGTCTCCTTTGGGTCGCCGACATAATTCCGTCGGGAATCCGTCGCAAAGTAGCGACGGATTCCCGACGGTTTTTGTTTTTCCGACGTGATAGAAACGACGGTCTGTTCCCGTCGGAAACCGTCGGAATACGTCCTTTTCCGACAGCTTACAGACGGTTTTGGCCGTCGGAAAAGACCCTGTTTTCTTGTCTCATGAGTTCTCATATTAAAAAAAAAATCGTCTTGTTGTTATTTTTTTTTTTATAAAATCGAAAGAATCTTAAACCGAAAGTTCGATTAATATCAAACGAAAATTAAATTTCTCCGTTAAAATACATCATTGTTTAATGAAATATTGTTAAGAGCCATCCGGATTCCATTACGGTGTTTTACCAACCTTGATTGAAAAACATTAAAATCTGTCTGAATTGCATTTGGTGCACCTATCTAGCAACCTAATACTCTTGACCTAAAAAAAAATAATAATAATAATAATAATAATAATAATAATAATAATAATAATAATACTCTTGACCTAAGTAAACGATGTAATTGCAAGACAAGATAGGGTTTTGAGTAACCGGTTCGATTTCTATATTAAACCGTTAATTAGATATCCAACCCGAAATAATTTCGATTTTCACGTAATGTCATATTGTGGGCCTTAGCCCAATCGTGCAGGGATTATTAGGCATCCTCATTGGAGACTATGTTAATGATGTCTTATTGTATATTTTAATAGATTTTATTAACTTTTTTGTGTTTAGACACTAAAAGTTTTGATTGAGCCAATGGAGACACTAAAATGTCTAATAACAAAGGTGTATTTTAAAATATTATTATTATTACTTTTGTTTTATTATAAATAAACATTATGATAATAAAGTTATAAAACACAATACATTTTATAAAGTATAATACAGAGAATTTTAATCATATAGGAAACTAGAACATTTAAAATACATATTTGCAAATCCGATAAAAGAAAAAATGCTTAACCGTAATTTTGACGTTGTGCGACAATGTATTGTTGATGGTTCCATACATGCTCAACCAAATCATTTTTTAATTGGTGATGCTTTTTTCTGTCACGAATTCGAACTCGAATGGATGCCGTATCCACATTTGTAGGCATATCCGTTGAAAACGTGAAATCCACTTCTGAAGCTGTGATTCCATCTCTTAGTTGAAATTCTTCTGTTTGAACAAGATTGTATGTATCTCGTTCGTCTTGGACTATCATGTTGTGGAGTATGATACATGTTGTCATAATTTTATCAATTTTTACCTTATCCAAGAAAAGAGTTGGGTTTTTGACAATGGCAAATCGAGCTTGTAAGACTCCAAAAGCACGTTCTACATCTTTCCGGGCACCTTCTTGATATGCAGCAAAATTATGTGCTTTCGGACCTTGTGGCAGTGAAATCGATTGGACAAAAGTTGCCCACTGGGGATAAATACCATCAGTAAGATAGTAAGCCATATCATACTCGCGGTCGTTCACAAAATATTTCACCTTTGGAGCTTTACCATGTAATAGATCATAAAAAATTGGTGACCGATCAAGAATATTGAGATCATTAAAGGTACCAGGTGATCCAAAAAAAGCGTGCCATATCCAAAGATCATGCGAAGCGACAGCTTCTAGAACGATTGTTGGTTTGCCATGGCCACGTGCGTATTGGCCTTTCCAAGCGGCTGGACAATTCTTCCACTCCCAATGCATACAATCGATGCTCCCTATCATCCCGGGAAATCCGCGAGAGTCTCCAATATCAAGTAGCCGTTGAACATCCTCTGTTGTGGGTTTTCGCAAGTACTCCTCTCTGAACAAAGATATTATTCCTTCCACGAAATTTTCCAAGCATTGCATCGAAGTAGTCTCAGCAATTTGAAGGTATTCGTCATACGAATCAGCCGCACCACCATATGCCAAAATACGAATTGCTGTCGTACACTTTTGTAGGCCAGAAAGACCTACTTTTCCAGTAGCATCTCTTTTTAGATGGAAGAACAGAAATGTATTGCAGAGTTGATCAACAATATGGATGAACAAGGGCTTGTTCATTCTAAATCGACGTCGGAAAATATCATCGGGGTATTTTGGGGTGTCACTGAAATAATCCTCCCATAAGCATTGGTGGGCTTTCGGATGATCTCTATCAATATAGACACGCTTTTTTTTTTCTCGTTGGCCGCCGACCTTCTTCATAATCAATGCATAGACTCTCGAAAGCGTCATCGAAAGGTTGATCATAAAGTTGCTCGTACAACTCTTCATAAGTTTCTTTGAAAGGATTACGAGAAGAAGAACCCATTGTCTGTGGTTATTTTGATTCCAAAACTTTGTAATAGAGGATATGAATGAAAAAGTAATAGAGCATATATATATATATATATATATATATATATATATATAAACTTGTTGTGTGTTTACAAGAAAACAAAAACACTTTGTTGAAAGGCCAAATGACTTCTACAATATTACAAGAGACAAAAGTCACAAGAAAACTAGTGGTGTATCATTGTGCCGACATACATGATTTGTCATTTTACAAGAGACAAAAGTCACAAGATTTTGATTTTATCTCCTTCTTTGGTTTGCATTTTAAAATGATCAAGCTTCGTATTTTTTAAAAATTTTAGAATTTGGTTTTTCTGATTAAAAGTTGGGTATCTACTAAAAGTCGATTCTTCTAAAAAATGTGCTAGGGAAACAGAAAAATAATGGTTAATTTGCATAAAAAGAATGGTCAATGGGCTGAATATTATCCTTGAACAATTAGTAGATTGTCCATGAGAATCCATATACAAAAACATGACAAAGAAAATGCAAAAGTTTCTTACAAAACATAGAAAGAAACCAAATATTACATAACCATTGAAACACACATGTTACATAAATGAGATCCAAATATTACATAATTGTTTACCAAATAATACATAACCATTGAAACACACATGTTACATAAATGAGATCCAAATATTACATAATTGTTTACCAAATATTACATAATTCATAACCAAATATTACATAAGTGAAAAGCAAATATTACAGAACTGAACCCCATAGACTACATATTTGGAAACACAATATTACATCCGAAATATTACATAGCATTAAAATTCATAAGAAACATACACACGACAATCTTTCTCTCTTCTTGTTGCTCATTCCGGCCAAACCTGAAAAGACAAATAGGACAGTAAGTACATATGCAAAGAAAAACATCATTATGTAAAGAGACAAGAACATGAACTGATTCAAACCAGAAAGCAAAAAATGGAAAGTAATACTAACTTATTAAGGTGACAAGATATCAGCTATTAGCATCTTCTTCAAGGCCAATTCATCATCAGTTAGTGGTTCTGTTTTGGCAATGAGATTAGCCAGCAATTTTTTGTTTGAAAGCTTCTCTTTGAAAGCTAAGTCCTTCTGCCTTAGAGCACACATGTTCTCAAAATTAACATGTTTGGTTCCCTCTTCCACAGTCTTGGTTGCGCCATTTTGGCTCTGGCCTTTGATGCTTTAACACCAGGAGGACGAGCCATAATGTCTGCATCAGCATTATTAACTGATTGTGAGCTTTGTGCGGGGGAAGCCTCCATCGAACACTTTCTTTTTTTTGAACTTCCTCCATCTTTGGAGCAAGAGTTGGCACACCATTTCTGCTCAAGCCGGAGCAGCTCCCAACAATGCTGCATATTGAATTTCTTACCGTAGTCACTGTAGTAGATTTGGTGAGCTAGTGTTAGTTCATCAAAATCATTAGTCCCACTCCGGTACTTAGCTAGAGCAGCCTCATAGGATCCACAAAACTTGCTCACACATTCGTTGATCTTCTTCCACCTTTGCTGACAATGACTCGATTCTCTCTTTTCACCACCTTGAACATTAGGACTAGCAGCATACAAGGCTGCTATGCGTTTCCAAAAAGTAGCAGATTTTTGCTCATTGGACACCACAGCATCCTTGCTGGTGTTTAGCCAAGAGCTGATGAGCACAACATCCTCTGCAGGTTTCCATCTCTTCCTCTCCTTACGGTCAGCAGTAGTGTTTTGCTCTAGCGTAGGAACATCAGAACACTGGGTGGTAAACGGTGGGACTTCTGAGGTTCCAACTGATATTTGGGAATAACTAAAGAGTGGGATATCTTCTTGGTTATTCAAAAGGTCCATAAAGTTGGACCTTTGATTACTTGGATTCGGAGAATCCATGATAGCTTCTGTAATTTTTAGGTTATGAAAGAGGTAATAGAAACAAAAGAACAAAGGTTTTGAAAGATGTAATAAGGAACAGATGAATGGTTTTAGGTCTGGAAACAGAACACAGGTTTTTACTTTAAGGAAAACAATGGTTTTATAGTAGTTTAAACATTGAGAAGAACAATGGTTTTTTATAGAAGTTTAAACGTTAAGCAGAAGAGAACAAATTTGTTAAAGCATTCATTACACAACTAACACTTCACCTAAACTACAACTATGCAGTGATCACACACACACACAGACCAACCAAAGTACTAAGCATTAATGAGAGTCTATTAACTAAGCACTCTTGTCTATGTAATGTTTCAAACAATTACCGCACACACTCTCTTTAGTTTTGATGTCGACAGAGCATCCATCACACAAACCATTTTAAATCTAAGTAAGCATTAAATCACTATCTAATAACTAAGCATTCTTGTCAATCAACTGTTTCAAACCATTAAGACACACAAACTCATTAATTTTCAGTACACAGAGGCAGCTTCATCCCCACAGAGACATTTACCAATCAATCCACTCCTAAAATCTATTATTAGTAAACAACCAACAAACTAAGCTTTTATTATCCTAACTACAACAATGAACGATAGAGTTAACATTTGTTCAAGTAAATACAGAGAATTATTTACCTGATTCAATGCTAAAAGAGTTTAGAATGATACGTATGCTCTTTGGAAACCTCTTTACCATCAATGAAATCCAACCTGAACAAACCAAGTACAGAAACATGAGAATGCATTCTTCACTGCAGTCACAACCTCAAATCAATTCAGATCAAATCAAAAAATAGGTTCCTTCCAAAATCAGAAATTGTATAATACTCCAAAACCCTAAAATCTATAATATCAAATCCCTAATTGCGTTAACCCTTATTTCAAAACCCTAAATTGATTGTTATTCCAATCAGATGAAATAACCGTGAACTCAATTAGATAAAAATCCCAATTTTGAAAACCCTTTTTTCGCATAAGAACCCTAAATTCGGTTACCCCTAATTCGATTTCACACAACCCTAATATCATCAACGAACCATCAGTAGAAGATAATCGACCTAAAAGAAGGAGGAATCCGTACCGTGCAACGAGATTAACCGGCTGTCAGAAACTTTCCGATTGATTTTGGCAGCCAAAAATCGCCGATTCTGAGCAAACCCACATCGAATCCAACAATTAAGATACATTTTTTGAGTGATTTCCCTTCTGAAAATCGAACAAACACACAAATCGCCTTTGAAATCGCGATAGAGACAGAGACGCGGTCACGCTGTTTTTTTTTTTCTTTTCCTTTTTTCATATTTCAGCAGCCACGTCACATGTCCTAACTCTTGAACCATAGTCCTATATTAGACCATATGCTTAAACTTAAGACATCAAAATTTTGTATTTAATTCAGTTTTAATCATAAGACTACCTAAAATGTGCAATGAGGATACTCTTAAGACCAGTTTGTAACCACTTTTTCATTATTTTAGATTTTCTTAAATTTTCGACTTAACTTAACGACAATGAACGGGGACAAACGGACGTTTACTCACAGAATAACGAGTGAGATTCACGCGCGAGTTAGGTTTAATCATCTAAGCGGCAGAGGACGCGATTATTCGGCGTCCTTTGGTGATTAGATTAATTAAGGAATTTTTAGGCCAGATTATTGATTATGTCCAACTATTTTTTTTTTAGGGAAAATTATGAAAATACCCTTAAAAAGAATTAAAATTAAAAAAATAGGCCACATCTTTTTTAATTAAATAATTAGGCTAAAAATTACATATTTATCCTTTCTTTTAAATAAACACAATTTCATTTACGATCTTCAATTAATAAATTAACACAACAGTCGGAAAAAAAGAGAACAAAACAAATTTAAACATACAATCACCACTGTACGTTTTAAAACGCAACACACACATTAACATCAAGATCTCTCGTAGGACTTGGGATTTGCCACACCTCTCTGTTGTAACTTATAATACATTCAATCAAAACAAAACAGTAGAAAGTTCACCTGCCCCTCTCGTTATGAACCATAGACACGTTTTCTTCGTGATCAAATCATCTTACCCTTGGTTTTTTTTTCTTCCGATTTGTTTTTCTTTGTTACCTTGTTATTTCGTTTTGGTTTTAGTCACGAGAGGGGAGGTGAAGAGCAGTCTAATAATTATTGGTCATCAGAGCTTGTTAACAAAATCTTGTAGTTGGAAGATGGAGAAGGAGCCATTGTTGATGAAGAAACCATTGTTGGGTTTTCAATGGCGACCAAGTTTCAAATGACGTTAATGAACAAATTTTATTAGGCTTTCAATAGTTAATTTCAGATTGGTTTAATTGTCATTTCACCTATCAAAAAGACTATTTTTTTAATTTTAAAATATTTGGTCTATTCTTTTAATTTCATTAAAAAATTAGCCTATTTCGTTAATTTTCCCTTTTTTTTATCTGCCGCCTCTTTTCATCATTTTTTTGTTAGTTTATATCTAATTCTAAATATAGATACTAGATAAAGTCATAAAGGTTACACAATATGGTCTATTAAACCAATAAGGTTACATAATAACTGATTGATATATTATGTTTTAGAAAATTGAACGTTTTCGATTATAGTATGATATATGAAAAAGTTATAGTTTATAACTACTTGCAGAAATATTTTGTATCTAAGTAAGAATTACTATTTGTCTAATAAACAGTTTCATTGACCCAAGACAAGCACAATCTCACCACTTGTACAACATTTGGTAAACTAAATTTGAATTGCATAAACTATCAAGAAATATAATAGCGTTTATGTTGCAATGATTGCTCAAGTTGCTAATTTTTTAACCAAATCATTAAAACCATATTTTTGGGTTTTGTCATGATAAGAATTTGAAAGAAAAAAAATTCTCTCTTTTTCTCATTTTATAAGATGTTTTTTTTTTAAATCTATATTTTATTTCAATTAATTTTCCAAAAAATAAAATTTTAGTTCAGTATTAAATATATTTTTATACTAATAAATATCATGGTTTTAATCAAAAAAGGTCTGAGATAAAGGAACATAAAGCCTATACGTATTTGAAAAATTTATAATTAAACCACTAGACCCAACAAACATTTTTGATCGGATTATAAAGTTAACCTCTCTGCACACCAAATAGAATACTACCCTCTTTTTTCTTCTCTGGTCCAGCAAAAAATTGAAATCCAAAAATTAAAGAAACCATGAACATCGTCAAATTCATCTTTATCATCATCATCATATCATCAATATCAGAACTTTATGCTTTGAATCCTTCCTTTCTTCTTCGTTCTTCAACCTCTCTCCATCGAAATAGCTTTCCTCGAGATTTTCGGTTTGGCGCAGCTTCAAGTGCTTATCAGGTCAATATATGTTACTTATATATATAATCGGTTCTCCTTAACCGAGATTTAGAATCAAATGGTATTTAGATTTTTTGAATTTCTATAGAGTGAAGGAGCAACCAATGTTGATGGAAGAAAACCAAGCATATGGGATACGTTTGCTAAACAACATCCAGGTTCTTAATTAGATCATGTCAGCTTTGTAAACATATTTTAATAGAAATTTGGTGTGTTTACGTTATGATTATAACTTTCAAACGTGAAATGCGAACAGGAATGCTAAAAGGAAGATTACATTGTTTATAAATGATGTTTTCGTACATATTTTTGTAATAATATTTTAAATATTATATTGAATTTGTATTTGATTGTCAAACTCAATCGATGTGTTTGAATACAATTAAACGCTAATAAATACAATTAAGTTGCTTAAAATTATTTTTGTAATGCAGTTTTATATTCCTGAATACAGAAAAGATTGTTGATGGTAGCAATGGCGAAGTCGCAGACGAATTTTATTACCGTTTCAAGGTTTTTTTCTTAAAGCAATCCACAAAATATTTTTTTCCATTTTTTAGATACTTTTAACATTATTTTAGGTCTAATGTATGGCTAATTGGTCAGGAGGACGTGGCACTTATGAAAGAAATTGGTCTGGACTCATTTAGATTTTCTATCTCTTGGCCAAGGATACTACCTCGTATGGTTCCTTCATCATTAAAAGTGGCATAATTACTATCAAATTCTCCTCTCTTTTTTTGGGGTTAATTAAAGCGTTGCCAGTGACAAATAATGAAACCAATGTTGGTCCAATTTAGGAGGTAGGATTGCTGGAGGAGTTAATCAGGCAGGAATAAACTTCTACAATCAACTCATCAATGAGCTCATTTCAAATGGTTAGTTCATTTTATATCTTCATTACATTTTATATATTGTGTACATTGTAATTAAGTTTTGAAAATTCAGAAATCATTAGTTGTACAAATCTGATTTATCTTTGGTCATTAAACATGTTTCTAGTGGCTAATATATAAAAAAAACATAATGTATGAGACTCAACCAGTCAATCTTCAATATAAATTTCAAAAAGACGAATTCTCGAGCAATATATTATTCCCACGTTACAACCAAGATAATGAAAGTTATTCAAGAATATCTACGAATGTTTATAAATACTGGGATTGTAGTTTAATAATTTATACACTTTAGTAATTAATAAAACAAAAATTAAAGAGAAAACTCATGAGAGACAAGTTGCTTAACTAGTGTAAATCCAACCATAAATGCTCACACCACATTTTTGTTAGTATCAAACTTATTTAGAATAACTTAATAATGATCTGTAAAAGTATAAGATAACATAACACCCTAATACAATTATATAAGGCATCAACTTGAAATGCAAAACTATTTTACATTTTCGGTATTAAGATGGAGTACTTGGGGTTATTATATTCTCCGTAATTTTTCCAACAAATGTTTTTCCTTCTAAATATAACAACATATACTTTCAATTATTTATTTTTGCCAAATAAAAAAATCAGGAATAAAGCCTCTTGTTACTCTATTTCACTGGGACACACCTCAGGCACTTGAAGATGAATATGGCGGATTCTTAAATCCACAAGTCGTGTAAGCAACTGCTAAATACTTTTAGTACTAAATCTGTATAGCAAAATAAAATTATTCTCAAAAATATGAGAATTGAAACAGGAAAGATTTTCTAGAATACGTGGATATATGTTTCAAAGCGTTTGGAGATAGAGTAAAAGAGTGGATCACAGTCAACGAGCCAAACATGTTCGCAATGTTTGGTTACGGTGGTGGTTTAATGGCTCCGGGACATTGTTCCAGCTATGCCGGGAATTGTACGGTCGGAAACTCAGCAACTGAGCCATACCTCGTGGGTCATTACTTGATCCTTTCTCATGCTGCTGCAGTCCAACTCTACAGGGAGAAGTACCAGGTTCTTTGTTTTTTTTTTTAAATTCGATATTAATATCGACTTTTTTGTATTGGTTCCAATTGGTAAATAAAGCTTTCACTTAGTCAGTAAAAAAATAAACCTTGGGTAGAAAAAAAAAATTGGTCAAACCGTAAATCGAATTAATTTTATCCTCATTCATCGGATTTTTTTCTTTTTTAAGCATTAGATTTTAACTCATGGAAACGAGTATAACGTTTAGATTTCAGATTCTGTAAGTTTAAAATTATATTAGATTGTTAAATAACCCATAGTTAGCATGTTGTTGTGATTGGCAGACTTGATGCCTAGCTAGTGATTTAATATTTCAAAGGCATCCTAATAAGACCAGTTTGAAATTCTCGAAAATAGTAATGAAAAAATGACTTCTGGCCATTGACAAATTCATGGCTACTAAAGGTTATGAAAAAAAAATTGAATAAACATAAATCATTTGTAAAAAATCATCTGTTTTGAATTCACTGCTAATTGCAAATGAATTACATTATTCATATATTTAGAACATATATCAATCGATGAACAATTTCCACCTTTTTTTTTAATCTCCACTTTGAATACAACTCTCTTAAAGTTTTCATACTTTTAATTGTCTCTTTTGTCAAATCAGAGTTTTTATGGGGGGGCCATTGGAATGGCTATTCAAACATATTGGATGATTCCAAAATATGACACTCTTGCTTGTAAAGAAGCTTCCAAGAGGGCTCTTGACTTCTCGTTCGGATGGTAGTTATTTTGTCCCATTCATTATGAATTTCAAAATTTTGATTCAAGCCTAAAGTTCTACTTCCCGTAAACTAATGTGACATAAGGGTTCAAAAAATTCGACTAAATTGAAATTTATTTGGATTTTCGAATCGTTTTTTCCTGAATGAATTGAGTTTAATTAGACTAAACATCTCTAATTTTCGCAAAAAAATATTTTAAACACGGATTTTAGTGATGCGGATTAGTCCATTTATGTATAGGTTTGCTGATCCGATCACATATGGAGATTACCCAAAGGTGATGAGAGAGTTAGTGGGAAATCGACTTCCAAAATTCACAAAAGAGGAGTCAAAAATGATGAGAGGATCCTTTGACTTTTTAGGAGTCAACTATTACACTGCAAGATACGTTGAAGATGTTATGTTCTACGCAAACACCAATCTTAGTTACACAACGGACAGTCGTGTCAATCAAACAAGTAACAAAAAAAATATTCATATTTCCAAACAATTTCTCACCATTGCTTAATTATTTTTGAATTTATTTGATGAATTGTTTGAAATTACAGCGGAGAAAGACGGAGTTATGGTGGGTGAACCGGTAAGAGTTCTTCCATGTTAGGTTGATTTTATTTTATTTAGTGTAATATGAATGTGATACTACAATTAAGACAATTTTGAAATATTTTAACTTTTCAGACGAATGCTGTTTGGCTCTTCATATGTCCAAAAGGGTTACAAGATCTTCTATTATACGTAAAATCAACGTATCAAAACCCAGTAATTCTCGTTACCGAAAACGGTACGTAAAAGAAAAAAATGGTAAATTGGTTATATATAAGCTAACAAATATTTTATCCCATTCTTGAAAGAAACTAACATGTTTAATCTAGTAATGTTACGAAATAAGATTTATTCATTCGGTTTTTTAGATTGGTATGTAATTTGGTAAGGGGTTAATTTGCTCACTAGTCAATAAAAAAATTATAATTAGTAAAGTAGCAAAAATTAGCTCATGTGTCATAATGATGTCCAATAGATTTAGGTTAAATGGTTATGAATTTAGTTATAGATTTTTATGGTTATTCCTCCTAATTCGCCTTTGGGTAAAAGAAAAAAAATTAATCCAATAACTTTGTACTAATGTTATTTTTATTATTTGGGCTCTAAGATATCTGATATTTAGTATTTACATATACTTAATTAGGAATGCCTACCAAAAATGACAAATCAATACCCTTGAACATATCTCTCAATGACGAGGCAAAGATAAAATTTCACCAACTACATCTCTCTGCTCTATTAGAAGCAGTCCAGTAAGTTATCTAATTCTTCATATTTATAAATAGTTCAAAAAAGAATCCAAAGTTTTGTCAAAATTATGTTTTTTTCTAAATTGAAACAGAGAAGGAGCAGATGTAAGAGGATATTATATATGGTCATTAATGGATGATTTTGAATGGAGATCTGGTTACAAAGATGGATATGGATTAGTTTACGTTGATTATGGAAATGGACTTAGACGATATCTCAAGAGTTCTGCTCTTTGGTACAATCATTTTCTATCCGACCCATATTTTTGATTTTATTTACCATCATTTAATGGACTAATAAGTAATTTATCAATGTTTGTCCAAACTGATCTGGGACACGGACACTGTTTATAACTTCTTTGTGGCCATCATTAGATTAAATATTGATTGGTAAATTTGTATCGATATTGCGATACAAGGTATAATATTCCTACTATAGTCAATAGTAGGTATAATATTCCTACTATAGTCAATTGCGATACAAACGTTGCGGTACAAGGTATACTATTTTTACCACTTTTTCTTACTCCATTCTTTTATCACTATGGAAATGTTTTACTTCTTTTAAGTACTTGGTTTCAATATTTGAAAAATGACCTAACCGGGTTAAGTATTGGGTTTCTCTGGTATTCCGTAGAAGAATTAATCATGAAATATATTTATTTTTTTGGTCGGAATCATGAAATATATTTTGTTTCAGTAAGTTAGAACATTGTGTTTAAAAATATTTTAAAGGGAAAAGTATTGTGCTTAGAAATTAGATTAGTGTTGAATTGATGAGTCCTTAATAACCGGCAAAATTGACCGAGGCTTCAACGCCACGTCATCAAGTTTCATCAACTTGGTCCCACTCGTACAATCCACGACGTTCAACGATAGACGTTCACGCAATTTTGCGGAGTTATCATTATACCCTCCTCTTTCTTGCGAACGCTCCAACGGAACGCTCCATAAATATACTGTATTTTCTATCGATTAATTAAAACTTGTTGTTTCTGAACTACAAAAGAAAATACAAAAAAGTATAAATTGTCCTTGCCATGTGATGTTAATATAAGTTTGAATTCATTCCACTGATTAGTTGTAGTTGGGATGGTCCCATGGAACTTATCTCTAATTGACATGTAGGGTCTTTTTTTCCTGGTATTGAATACTGATTTATGGGAGAATTTGGTTAATAACCAAAAAATATTAATAATTAAGTAACTAACAAAAAATACCCTATGTGGCTAAATAACAACCTAGAATTTAGGGTAAATAGTTATAATGTAACTTATATTTTTTTATGGATTATACATGCTAATTTCCCTTGATTTATTGTTTATTTGAACGACCATAAACTCATATTGATAATTTACACAGTGGAAACAGACAATATTAACGTGCAATGAATAATCAAAGTTATATATACGATCCTTAATCAAGTAGATCAGCAAAAAGAAAATTTATAACCCATTATAGATATACAAGTATCTTTTAAAATAAGAAATATCCTATAAAAGGCAAGGGTGCTGAAAATTTGAAGTTGACCGAGGTCTACTATAGATTTCATCAATAAATCTAAATTTAAAAATAATAATAATGTTGCACAATTTGACTTCTCAATTCTCTGTGTCTCAATCACACATTTATATATCACTTAGCTCAAGATCTACTTCTCAATTCTCATCATCATTTTCTATTTATATTATCATATATTACCACTCTTCTTCTCCTCCAAATCAAAATTCATCGACAAATATCAAGAAAGCTTTAATTTCAAACAAGACAAAAATCCACCAAAGATGACACAGTGAGTGTTCTGTTTCTTTTCTTTCTACAATCTCCAACCATTTCAAGATTCATTTCCTCGAGAAAACTAACACTTTGATTGATCAATCCTTAATATTTTTGGTTTAATCTATAGTCTTCAAAGAACATATCCTACATCAATGTCAAAAGGTAGAGCTAGTTTTCCAAAAGGCTTTCTCTTTGGAACTGCATCTTCTTCTTACCAGGTAAATAAATAAAAATCAAGAACTACAAGCAAACAAACAAATAAAAACATTACAAATGATGTTCATTTCACTGTTTTTTCTTGTTTTGTATTAGTATGAAGGAGCAGTTAACGAAGGCGCGAGAGGTCAAAGCGTGTGGGATCATTTCTCAAACAGATTTCCTCATAGAATCAGTGATTCTAGTGATGGAAATGTCGCCGTCGATTTCTTCCATCGTTACAAGGTTATCTTTTTGTTCATTTTTCGATTTCTTGCTTCATAAGGTAATTAGTTAAAAAAATTTGAAAGATTTGTGGTTTAATTTCTTGTACAGGAAGATATTAAAAGAATGAAAGATATAAACATGGATTCTTTTAGGCTCTCCATTGCTTGGCCACGTGTATTACCTTGTAAGTATCCGTATTTCCGAAATTTTATCATGGTTTCCATATCAATAATAATTTGTGATGGTTGATTTTGCGGAAAACGAAAAAAACAGATGGTAAAAGGGAGAGAGGAGTTAGTGAAGAAGGAATTAAGTTTTACAATAATGTTATTGATGAGCTCTTAGCCAATGAAATCACTCCTCTTGTTACTATCTTTCATTGGGACATTCCTCAGGATCTTGAAGATGAATACGGCGGTTTTCTAAGCGAGCAGATTATGTAAGCAAATTCATTTATATGAACTTTGAATATACGAGGTGGATGTATCCATTCGAGAGATTTATGTTAGGTAATGTGTATATATAGAGATGACTTCAGAGACTATGCGAGTCTTTGCTTCGAAAGATTTGGGGACAGAGTGAATCTATGGTGCACACTGAATGAGCCATGGGTCTATAGTGTTGCGGGTTATGACACGGGAAGGAAAGCGCCAGGTCGGTGTTCGAAGTATGTAAATGGAGCTAGTGTTGCTGGAATGTCGGGATACGAGGCGTATATCGTGAGCCATAACATGCTCCTAGCGCACGCGGAAGCAGTGGAAGTGTTTAGGAAATGTGACAATGTAAGTAGAGAGTTACATTTTCCATTTATGGACCATAATTCACTTTCCATTTTGCTTTTTGTAGTGACCTGATTTTGAACATTATGTAGATTAAAAATGGACAAATCGGGATTGCGCATAATCCGCTTTGGTATGAACCTTATGATCCGAACAATCCCGATGATGTAGAAGGATGTAGTCGAGCTATGGACTTCATGATTGGTTGGTAAGTGATTCAAACATATTAACTAGCAATCCTGCATTTTTAAAATAGGAATATAAAAATCTCATGGAAATGAGACATGAGTCCGTTTATTCAATTAGTGTTGAGATAAAATGTTCATAAGTGTCAAACCAATTTTTATTGTTTTCTTGTCGCGGTATTTTGCTAGGCATCACCATCCGACTGTTTATGGAGACTATCCAGAGACAATGAAGAAGTCAGTCGGAGATCGACTACCGAGTTTTACACCAGAACAATCCAAGGAACTTGTAGGCTCTTGCGATTACGTTGGTATAAACTACTATAGCTCACTTTTCGTAAAGACTATCAAAGACGTGGATCCTACGCAACCCACTTGGAGAACTGATCAACTCGTAGATTGGATGAGTATGTCTTTTGATATTGATAATAATAATGATTAAAGGTAATGAAATTTGTGACTAATGTGTATGTTTCATATTAACACATTTTGCAGAAACCAACATAGATGGGAATTTTATAGCAAAACAAGGAGGATCAGAGTGGAGTTTCACATATCCAACAGGACTTAGAAACGTTTTGAAATATATGAAAAACAATTATGGCAATCCTCGGATTCTCATAACAGAAAACGGTATTAACACACCTAAAAAGTTTCTTTACATAAGTAATTTCTATTTGTCTCTCTCCATTTCTCATGCAACATTTTCTATAATAATCTTAGGGTATGGTGAAGTAGCAGAACAGAGTCAAAATTTGTTTATGTATAATCCATCAATCGACACTGAGAGATTGGAATACATAGAAGGACATATCCATGCAATTCAGCAAGCAATTTAGTAAGCAAGAAATATAATTATAAGAATTTTGAGTGAATTAAGGGTGTTTAACTGCCGTTCAGTCTATCTAATTTGAACATTCCTAGTCTAAATTGTCTGAAAATCGAAAAGAAGTTTAAATGTTTCCTTGTCTTGAATTTAACAGTGAAGATGGAGTTAGAGTGGAAGGATATTACATATGGTCATTGTTGGATAACTTCGAGTGGAACAGTGGATATGGTGTGAGATACGGCTTGTATTACATTGATTACAAAGATGGGCTTAGACGATACCCAAAAATGTCGGCTTTATGGTTAAAAGAGTTCTTGAGGTTTGATCAAGAAGAAGATTCTTCGACATCTAAGAAAGAAGAGAAGAAAGAGAGCTATGGAAAACAATTATTGAATTCTGTTCAAGACAGTAAATTTATGAATTTGATTAAAGATAGTGGTGCGTTACCCGCGGTTCTAGGGAGCTTGTTCGTTGTCTCTACAACTGTTGGTACTTCTTTGTTCTTTAAGGGATCTAATAATTGAAAGAGAATGTAAGGAAAAACTTGAAAAGTGTTGCAATGTGTTGAAGAAGAAGTATGTTATGATTTGTAATCATTATTTTGTACATTTTGTGTTTGTTCTGTGTTATTGGGAAACTTGTTTGACCTATACAATATGGTGAAAAAGATTTGTATTTTTTTGTTGAGAGAGTTTCTTATTTCCGATGTCAATATGGGCTTGAAAATTAGACCCATTAAGTTATTCTTAAATTACGGTCATGGCATTTTCATCTTAATGATCCGGAGAGAGATGGAGACAATAGCTCATCATTTTTGGGTTTTAAAAAAAAAATTTTAATAGTATTTCAAAAAATTCTAGACCGAAGATTAATACACCTTTGCGTCGGAGTCTAAACGTCGGAGTCTAAACTCCGGATAAAATTCTTTCAAGTAGACTCGAATGAGGAGTTTTGGACAACATATCCTTTTTATTTTGGTGGATACTAAGACTTCACCACTAAACCAAGAATTAGAAATAATTAGAAATAGTCGTTCATCTTCTTCTTTTCTTATATATCATATTCGTTGATTCGACTAGCCCCAATAAAAATATATTAAAGTATTACATAATATTTTTTTCTTGAAAAACTATCACACTATTTTATTCGAGTTAGAAATGCTTTCTGAATAATGCCAAGAGGTAACCAAATTATTAGTCTATCTTAGAAGTATTTTCTAAATAAGATTTTGAATTTTAATTCGTGTCGAAAGGCTAAAAAAACATTAAATAGATTTAACAATCGTCTAATATTTGTCTTGACATAGTTCTATACATATATAATATATGTTTTAATTATAAGAGGTAAACTTCCGGATAACCATGACAAATCTGTAAATCAGTAAAAAAAAATCAATATTTTTGCCCATGTAGCAAATTCATTTTTTTTATTTGACAAAGAATGTAGCAAATTCTTCACAAATACTTGTATACATATATAATATTCAAATAAGGCATTGCATGACATAAAAATTAGCATATGGCTATTATGATTGTTAACAACGGTCATTAGCTTAAAATTAACTGATTTATATCAGGATTATAAATTGGAATTATTTATAACATTTATAGCAAAACAAAAGGGTTACTGCTATTACTACAATGCAATAAAGAAAGCACATGGGAAGTAAAGAGAAGACAAAGGTCACATGCCATAATTCTAGTGCTTGCTCCCTCTCTACTAAACCTCCATTCTTCTTGTTCCCTTCTTTCTTTCTTACTCTTCTTCTTATCTTCTTTCGATTTTGAAGTTTGATTTTATTTAATAACTGTGAATCATACACATTTCTTCGAATTCTTCATAAATAAAATAGACTAGCGATGTGTTCGTTCATTTTCGAAGTTTTAATATATGTATAGTAACTAAGAATTCATAAACTTTTGTTTTTACTCTTTCTAAATACGGAACTAATCGTTTCTAATACATGTGACAATATAACCTATCATATTTGTTATGTAGTTATTGGTTCAACGGCATTTTATTTGGTGTTAGTTACCCAAATTTATCACAAAAATGGAAATATGTCAAAATCAACGACTAAACAAACCTAATTTAATTATTAAAATAAGATAAACAAAAATTATGGCAGAGTCCAGGTTCCTAGTCTAGTAATAATTATGGATAAGACATTGTCGTCGGCTTTAAATGGGTCATGAACCCCATAACTTGAGACTCTTTCATGTGAGCTATCAAATTTTTGGGTACACTTTGTTTTTTTTTTTCTCTTTTTCTTTTACGTTTCTCTCCCTTATGGTGTTTCAATGAATTCATCATACTTCTTGCGTTGACCTTCTTATGTATTCGAAGTCAATGGGCTTAATGGTCAGTTCCTCTTACAAGGGTAAAATTGGAAGAAAAAATGATGAAGACGATCGATGATGATATGATGTGATTGGCCACTAAGTTTGGCCAAAGTGGCGTCTACGAATGTCTTTGGTTCCCCATATGATTGGCGTTTTTTGTGATGTGACCAAAAGAACAATGCTGACATGTATTTGGTCCATTTTATGTAAAGTTGATTTACAACATTAATCACTTTTGCATGCTTAACAAGGCACCTTGTGGGGCAAATTACTCAAATCTCTTGAATCTTAACCTACTAATCCACGATGTTCCAAGCATTTTGTCTATAGTTATTCTAAATATATATAGTACATACACAATGGTTTGATTTTGTCCAATCTAGTACTAAAAATAAGGTTAAATTTTTGTTTTTAATTAATCCTTTAAATTGTTGATTTTAGTCTTCAACTATATATATGTATATCGCATTGGCTTGGATCAAACATATATTTCTACAAAAATAAATTATTTAGTGCATCTATCTAAATTTCTCATCATATTTGTATTTAAATCCGTATAATATAATAGAGTGATAGTCCTCTTAAATCCATTTCAACTGACAATGTTGAGATTATTAAATCTTATCTTGGTACTAATTTAGTGTTTTGCTAGTTGAATCCATGCATAATTTTCTCATCAATTAATGCTCCAAACATTTCTATGATATTTATAAATATACAAAACATGTGAAAGTGATCTACTCTCGATGGGGATAAGAGAGGAGAATGCTCAGTTTTTCTCACATGAGGATGGTCCCATCATGTTTTCACATCTTTACAAGATTAATTCATTGAAACTTGGACCATCAATGTCTCTTCATTATGATATCTTTAGTTATCGTTTTTTACAATCAAATTGAAACATTGGATTTTGGGTTTAGTGGGAGGCCGTATCACATTTATTTCTTTCATTATAGCAATGATTCGAAAAGAGCAAAGAAAATTAACTTTTTTTTCCTTTTCTAGTCACCTAGAGATCGGTGTTTACTTGATTATCAAGTTCTATGTACATTTCCACTTTTTATAGCTTGCTAAGTAATTTTTTAATTAATGTTGTCACTTCCATAACAAATTGAACATGTGTTATCTCAAAAAGCTGTGCGAATCTAAAAATGCCACGTGGCACATTTCCGCAAATCCTCATGACAAAGTAAACACGCAAGTCTTATTGAATATATAGGATTCTTATACAAAGATATAGCAAAAACCCAAGCAGTATATCTATTGGCCAGTAATATAATCAACATTGAAAACCTTAACTATAATAGTGACTTAAGTGCCGTAATTAAAATTTTGATGTTGAAATAACAGTGATTTGAATTTGAACTATTATGATTAATTAAGAAACTCTGATATCTTCCTCTTTTCCAGATTGGGTTAAATTTAGTGGATAAGAAGTTATGAATTGATAAATAAGCAAGCACCACTACTACATGTTCTCCATCCAAAGCAAAGTTTTACTTTATTTCTATATATATGTACATTTTGATTTTTTATGTTTGATGGCACGTAGTAGAATCTCAATTGGCCTTATATCATTAACTAAGTATGTAAAATGATTTTTTCAAAGCATTTTACTTTGGTTTGGTGTTTAGTTGCAATTCGAATGGCTTCCCCTGTTGTGGGCTTTAGACTCCGATGTTGTTCTTGTTTGACATCGGTTTTTGTATCCTACCCTCGTATCCCACCTTGTAAATCACCTAAGTTTAATATAATGTTTCAGATGTCAAAAAAAAGTATGAAGAATAGTTAAAACCTAATCATTATTGGTTTCTATATGAATTATTTTCGGGTATTATTATAAAAGAAAATGTCCTCGCGAGTTCGAGGTCATTACTACGTGAAAACCTCAATATATTTCGAATTTGAAACCACTGTCCTTTCTTAATAACTAGATGACTCCCCGCGTGATACGCGGACAAGTTTTTTTTTTTTTTAATTTAATGAATTAAAAGCGTTCATTTTAATTTAAATGTTGTGAATTTTTAAGATTTTAAACTATCTTGTCTAAAGTATTATTCAAAATATAATTTATATGAATGTAAATTTTGTTCGTATTAATCAAAACAGATAAGTTTTTGAACATGTAGAACCTAAAGAAACATGTAAAATTCATAAAGAAACAACTAATTAATTTTTTTACCTTTACGGAAAAAGTCATATATTTCTCTTTACTTTTTGATTAAAATAGCTTATTCATATACATCAAACCGTTACTGAAAGTATATGACTTTTAAAAAGATAGATGTGTACTATTTATAGGTGTAGATATTTCTTTTCCATATATATAAGATAAACAAATCTTATTACTAAAATCATATAAAATAATCAACTAATATATGTTTTTCCATAAACAGATTTTTGTATTTGGTTAATAAAAAAATCATTAAGTTTTGATTTGATTTATTTTCATGCTTATTTTCTTTCTTATTGGATATGGATGATTAAAACTATAGTATATACACAAATTAGTTTTCTTACACATGATATCTCTAAATAACAAATTTAGAAACATCATATATCATATCCATATATAAGCTAATTGGAGAAATCCAAAGAAATACTAACAAAAAAGTAGACCATAAAGATGATAAATATGGGATTACATTAAGTTAATTATAAAAATATTTTGAGTGGTTATGTTTTTATACACACATTAGTTTTCTTACACATGATATCTCTAATTAACAAATTTAGAAACATGATATATCAAATCCATATATAAGCTAATTGGAGATATCCAAAGAAACACTAACAAAAAAGTAGGCCATAAAGATGATAAATATGGGATTACATTAAGTTAATTATAAAAATATTTTGAGTGTTATGTTTTTATACACTCTTTTATTTAGTGTAAAATTAATTGTAGGCGTATGTTTGATTTCATAATTCATGTATTTAAAGATATATTTTAGATTTTCTTCAATAAATTAGAAAAATATTTATAATTATGGGGAAAAAATCCATTGAAAATAGTTATGTGAATATAAATAAAATTTCAACTAATAGATTAATGTTGTTATTAAACGATTTTGGTAGTACGGAGTATTCGTAAACACTTCTTATCATATCTATGAAGATTTTAATTGTGAATTTGCTTTTATTTTTGTATTTTAAATAAATCTACTATTCTAACAATGTTTATTATTAGATTTCAAGTGATATTGGAAAGTAAATTTATGAGAGTTTGTGATTAAGGTAAATGAGTTGTCATGTCACATTTTATGGATACCATGTCACAATTTATGAGATGTCATGTCATATTAATAGGAGAAATCACATCTCTAATAATATATAGGGGGTTAGATTTCAAGTGATAATGAAAAATAATTTTTTGAGAGTTTGTGATTAAGGTAAATGACTTGCCATGTCACATTTTATGGATGTCATGTCACAATTTATGAGATGTCATGTCATATTAATAGGAGAAATCACCTCTCTAATAATATATAGGGGATTAAACGATTTTGGTAGTACGGAGTATTCGTAAACACTTCTTATCATATCTATGAAAATTTTAATTGTGAATTTGCTTTTATTTTTGTATTTTAAATAAATCTACTATTCTAACGATGTTTATTATTAGATTTCAAGTGATATTGGAAAGTAAATTTATAAGAGTTTGTGATTAAGGTAAATGAGTTGCCATGTCACATTTTATGGATGTCATGTCACAATTTATGAGATGTCATGTCATATTAATAGGAGAAATCACCTCTCTAATAATATATAGGGGATTAGATTTCAAGTGATATTGGAAAGTAATTTTATGAGAGTTTGTGATTAAGTTAAATGAGTTGCAATGCCACATTTTATGGATGTCATGTCACAATTTATGAGATGTCATGTCATATTAATAGGAGAAATCACCTCTCTAATAATATATAGGGGATTGTATTGGCCAATTCATTTAATTAAGTCTGATAATAAGAGAGTCTTAATTAAAAAAGGTTAACCATCAAAAAACAAAGTCTTAATGGTGGTTCAACTCATAGTTGTCATCGATATGTTCCATCGTAAATGCCTCAACGCATCAAGCCAAAGGGAAGTTTAATAATCCTAACAATATTGAAACTAAACCCAGTTGATTAGTATTTGTAAACTAATATAATTCCTAACTAAGTTGATGTACCAACTATCAGTACGTACCATTTCTTTATATCATTATTTTTCATCAGTTGATTGTATCCCTCTTGTTAGATTTTAATATCAATTACGCTGTATAAATTGTCGATTATTCCATAATATTATAATAAATTAGTATGCATGCGGATTAGATCACTAAATGGTCGCTTATGAAATTTAAACTATATGTAAAAAGTACGCCAATACTGTCACCAAATGAAGAATAAAAATTATATTTATTATGGATTGTAGGAGTTGTTAAGCTAATTAAAGTTGTTACAACTTACAAATAATGATTGAATATATATATATATATATATATATATATATATATATATAGAAATGAAAGGACTGGTATGATTAAGAGAGGTTCGTCCTCATTGTTGAATAATTAGGGTTTCTAGTTATCAGTCTCTATAGATTACTAATTTAAACCTCTGGAATTTTCTGTAACCGGTACAACAATGTTGTTGAGACAGTGACATTGTACTAGCTTGGCTATCATTGGACTCAGACATGATATAGAGCTAGCACTAGTTAAATGAATTCACAAACATATAAATTTTTGTTGGATTGTTTCGATCAACATTTTGTTCATACATATCTAGAAGATGAAATCGAATAGTTTGGATTGACATTCTATTTTGGTACATACCTATGCGTATGTGTGCACACGTATCCGCATATGACTAAGCTTATGATATGTGATATGGAACTAATGGACATTAATTATTTCATATGGTAATATTACAGCTAAATTACATATAATATGTTTTTTTCTATAATTTGTGTATGTTTTCGTAAATTTTGTTGCACGTAGGCCCAATTCCGTTGCCGTCATAAAGGGATGATAAAATTATTTGCTTTATTGAACTTGTTCTGTATGTATATATATATATCTACATTAATTATTTCATATATATAACGTTAAATAAGAATAATTTTATTCATAAGACCATCTCCAATGGTTTACTCTATTTTTTACTCTAAAAATAGAGTTCTTTAAAAGTACAGGAGCGGTTTACTCCAATAGTTGCTTCTATTTTTTTCTTTATCAATAAAATATTATATATATATTCTATTTTTATTTTCTTATTAACTTCTCTTAAACCCCTTTATTTTTCAAATTTACTAATTCTACCCATATATTTTATTTGTAATAATAGTACAACAAAAAATAACTAAATGTGTTGCGTTAGTGTTTTTTGTAATGGTGTTTTTATTTTTAATTTCCGGTACTAGATATATATTTGTAATTTAGAGTTTATTATGTTTTTGTATGTTTTAACTAAATGTGTAATTGTTGTATTTTAAATTAAAAGTAATTTAAAATATTTTACAAAACATATACAAACTATAAATTTGTCACATGGTAACATTGTAGGACTATTTTGTAAATAAAAAAGTTATACTCTAAAAATAGAGAAAATGAATAGTGTTTCTCCAAATATAGAGAATTACTATTCATTTCTCTATTTTTAGAGCATGATATAGAGTACTATTAGAGATGATTTTACTCTAAAAATAAAGTAAAAAGACAAAAATAGAGAACCATTGGAGATGCTAAGTATTTTGAGATTATTTCTGCCCGACAAATAAATAATATGGAACTCGATGGGATCATTATTCATTAGAATCTCAGAAAAATACAGCACTATGCATTTCAGTGGTTGTAATTTAACCCCTAAAAATACTCTGTATTTATTGAAAATGATAACACTAAAAGGGAACATAAGGGCAGATCTAATAACACAGTAGCACATGAAATGGAGATGAAAACAAATATAAAATCATTTTAGTATGCTTTATTACGGTAAGATTCGCATTTTGTTGTAAATTAGGGAAGTGGTACAACGTGATGATTAAACCTCCAATAATTTTATGGTTCCCAAAAATTCCAACGAATATTAAATAATTGTAATATTCTCTGAAATACGTTGGATTTTTTTGTTCATAGCTTCGAATAATGTCTTCTTCTTTTTTTTTGCTAAAACATCTTCGAATAATATAATGTCATTTGGATAACGACGAAGAAGCATGAACTCATTATTGTCCGGTTCGTCTACCTCGCTCGTATCACAACGTAAACACTACACCAAAAATCATATTATTGATCCTATTATTAGTTTTACTTTCATTTGTATAATGTTGTTATATATACCAGAAGTTCGTATATCTCAAAGTCCGACTAATTATTCATGGATTTACAAATCTGCGAAAGAGTTTTTAATACAAACACTACACCCCAAAGTATGTTACATCTACTTATTGCGTGAATCCATATTCATTTTGGACAATAGATATATCATATACTGTACTTTAATATTTCACTGATGCAGACTATTTTATTAATGTACGTAATTTTTTCTGACACAAATATCATGAGATAGTTCATTATTCCATTACCACCAAATATCATGAGATATATTGGTGTCTTTTATGAAGATTGATGTTTTAGTTTTTTTTCTTTTCATAAAGATGTTTATTTGTTAAAAAAGATGTATTTAGGTTTTATAATAGAATTAATCAGACCGTGGATTTATCAGTTACCACCAAATATCATAAGATTTAAGATTAATTACTTCATATCTATCCATGACTTCATCTAATCAAATCGTTCAAGTTTTAAAATAATTTTCAGTCTTGTTTTAATTTGTATGGAAAAAAAAATTCTGAATAGCTCATTATTAACTTGGTCAACGTATCAAGGTGTGTATGCTCGTATTGGCAATTTGGCATGATATTAAATTTATATTCTTGATTAATATATACCATTTAAACTATAGGGTTAATTTGCTCATTAGCAAATAAAAAAATTATAATTATTAAAGTAGCAAAAATTAGCTCATGTGTCATAATGATGTCCAATAGATTTAGGTAAATGATTATGAATTTAGTTATAATTTTTTTGTTGGTTATTACTCCTAATTTCCCTAAAATATAATTGAATGGATGCTAACAAAAAAAAATATAATCAAATGGTAAATGGTTTGTCAGATACTTAAGACAGACAGATCTAGCAAGGCCAAAAGATAATACACCCATTTTTATCTAATTTATAAAATTTCGTTTTCGGTAACCAAACCAGAATATTCAAGTCCACACGAATACATAATACTAATGTATCCTTGAACTCTTCAAACTTTTACATCAACAAATGATGTTCACAAGTTGCTAATTTATAGTAGTATTTTAAAAACTCTTGACTTCTTTTTCCTTCGTAATACTTTAAACCCTTAAGCTTAAGGGTCTTTTGTCGTTTTTATTCATACCAAAAAAAAAAAAAACCTTAAGGGTCTAAGAATGATAGAATTTTGAGATAATCGGTACAATTACAAACACAATAACCACATTTAGTTGTCTATTAAGTTTTTCTATTGTTTCATAATATTATTTTAGAATGTTTTGAGAAATTATACAAACTATACTTTTTATGTATCACATCTAAAAATCTATCTCAATTATTTGATGTGAAAAAATCAAAAAGTACTTCAAATGCGATAGTTAATCATAGGGAAATTAGGCCTAATAACCAAGAAAAAATTATAACTCAAAAACTAACTAAAATCCCTAAATTTAATGACTAAGATTTTGCCACATACCCCATTTTTTGTTAGTTTTAAAGTTATAGTTTTTTTCTTTGCTATTAGACAAATTAACCCTTAATCTTGCATTTTGTTCAATTTATTGTACATGCATGTTCCATTATTTTGCACCTTTTGTCCTCCCATCTCTATTCATATATACTCTCATATTAATAAATTTCGAATTAAAAAAGAAGAATACTCGTGTGGTAATTAATAATGACGCGTAGTTTCATAAACTCAAATGTAACGTTTGGATTTTTTAGTAATAGCATAATCGAATATTATTCTCTATGTTTTGATTAATAAGAATAATAGACCGTGAAAAGTTATCCCCTATATATTTCGACTACTAATCTTAAGAAATGTGAGTGGCACAAATGACACGTGTTAGATAATAAGTCGTTCAACTTATCTGACATGGAAAATAAAACTGATGTGTCAAGTGGATTCCAGCTGGCATCTAGTTGGATTAAAAGGTGGACGTAACTTACAAAATAGTTTAAAAAAAAATAATTCCGAATAAATCACTTTACAAGAAATAAATTACTTTGATAAATGTGATTGTGACCAAGCGGTTAGCTTACCATATTTGCATAATAAGTTTGATTTTATTTTCATAAGCTATAACTATAACTCATTTGTACATAATAAAAATTGGTGACCAAACTTGGATAATTTTTAGTATATTATTAGCATTCATTTTTGTTAAGGGTATATATCCGATGTGCCAAATGAAATGTTTTTTTTTCTTTCTTCTTAATATATTAAAAATACTTTGAATAATAATAATAATTGATTTAGGTATATAGGCTTATTAGGAGAAGTGTATTCACAGGCTGTCTAGTGTGAACTTTTGATTTATTAAAAATGTGGTTATTCGAATGATGCAAAGTAAACAGCTGGCAGTATCACAACAAGACATTTTCTTTGTTGTTGGTGTACGCAAAGGATATACATCATTTTGTGTGTTCTATTAGTACTAGATTTGGAGCCGCGTCAAACGCGAGATTATGAATTTTATTATTTATTTTTATATTTTGATTTGCGTAAAATATAGAACCAACACATGAATAAAAAACAATTTTATGAAAAAATTTCAAAATCTATAGTTAAATGTTAAATAAATATGATATGCGACTTATTTTGTTTAAATTAATTTGGTATTATGATTTGTGTCTAATGTTCAAAACATTTATATACACCCGAGTTAATAACATTTACATGTATTTTGACTAAAATATGAATAAATAATCAATATTTAAATTTATTTTAAGTTTATTGAGTTAGATCGCACAAACCAAATCAAGATTTTCATCTTTGAACGTATAATTACAAAATTGTAGAAGTACCAAAAAACAAAACAAATAAAAAGTTGCATATTATTATCTATTTCTCTTTGATCGATAAATCATGTTTTTTTTTCTAATGCCTTTAGAATTAATAGGAAAGTTGAAGATTTTGTGCAATTAATTACCACAATATTTGTTACCTTATATATATAAATAGTAGATTTCATAGGATGTGTATATTAAAAGTCATTATGATTTTAGGAAAGTGATATAAATGTTATTTTTCGGAATGTTAATGAAAGTGAATGCAAAATTTTAGGAATGCATTTTTTATTTGTTGCCATGTTTATAAGTTTTAAAAAATTAAATTAAATTTTTTAATAGAATGATAATTATCCCCTAAAACTCTATTTGGATGACACTTAGGATTTTAAAGTTTTAATATCTCCTAAATGCCTTTTTGAGTGACACCTACTTTAAACTTTTACTATCTCATCCATTAATATATATAGGATTTACGATTCGTGTTAATTTTTAAAAATTTACACTAATAAAATTGGTGTGAAAAACGATTGTGATTTCCTTTTTTTAGCATCCCATATCAGAACTCATATTAAAAAAAACTATATAATAAGTATATATTATAATGTGATTTGAAAACTTTATGTCTTTTATTGTTGTGTTTGAAATCTTCTCATAAAATTTGTAGAAAATGTTAAAATTTCCATACATGTTTTTCTAATTCAGTTTGATACTATATCCAACTATTATTATTATATTTTATGCATTAAATAACTATTCTTTTTGTCAACATGTAACAAATATGGAAAAACGACTAGCTTAATATTATAACATACAAAAGAGATATGTAGCTAGTTAGAAAAATAAAACACACAAAGATGTGATTGATCACCTTACTCGTTTGAAGAAAATAAAGATTGTAAAATATCAACAACAAACAAATAGTTAACAATAAAAAACACAATTTTATTTCATATATATTAACTCACAAATTCTTTCAAAATACATTATAGAACCCAATTTTCATCACATTTATTTTCTTCCAAAATTTTGATACTTTCTAAAAAAATATTAATCGAATAGTCTATTACTTACTTATCAAGAACCTAAGCTCATTATTCATATCAATTAAAAAAACTTTATGGACCCACTAAAAACTTCAAATGACTTTATTACTCACACAAACAAAAACCAAAAAGCCAAAAAATATCCTTTTAATTACCTTTCTCTTTTGTTTAATACACTTGTAAGTCGTAATCACTTCAGTTAAACGAGCTAACAGTCAAAATAAGCGACTTACTCACTCCTTAATTTTCCTAAAAGTTTAATAAATTAAAAAAAAAAGAAAAAACTTCCATGTGGTCTTCTTCTTCTCTTCTTCCTTTAAGAACGCGTTACAGTCTTTGATCAGACTTCGCGTTCCCGCCGCCCATCTCTCTCAGACTTTCTCTCTCACACGTTTTTTCCCCTTCTTGTCTCTTCCTTGTTCTTCGGCGATCAAGCTTGTAATAACAAAACATTACTCATAAAAATCCATTCTTTTCTTCTTTCTCAAAAAACCCAAATCAAAAAGTTTCTTCTTTTCTTCAATCTAACAATGGCGTTATCAAAAAACAGTAACAACAACAACAACAACAACAAGAAAGTTTCTTACATCTCAGTCCCATCTCAGATCATAAACTCTTTATCTTCTTCTTCGTTACAATCCCTTCTTGTTTCTCCCAAGAAATCTCCCAAGAATAGATTCAGCTTCTCTTATAGAAACCCTAGGATCTGGTTCTTTACTCTGTTTCTCTTCTCACTCTTTGGTATGCTCAAACTCGGATTCAACGTTGACCCAATAATCTCTCTCCCTTTCTCTCGTTACCCTTGTTCCACGAACTCGGATTCAAGCTACAATGGAGTCGAATCAAATCTGGGGGTTTCTCAAAAGATTGCATCTTTATCAACTTCGTCTTCTGGGCTTTCTAATTCGTCTTCTGGGTATTCGAATTTAGCACAAAAGAATGAATCTTTATCGAATTCGTCTTCTGGGTATTCGAATTCGAGTGGGAAAAACGAGTCTTTGTTCATTAATGGTGATTTCTGGAAACAGCCTGATGGATTAGGGTTTAAGCCGTGTTTGGGATTTAGTGGTGTGTATAGAAGAGAAAGCAATTCGCTTTTGAAGAATCGATGGAAGTATCTTCTTGTTGTTGTCTCTGGTGGAATGAATCAACAAAGGAATCAGATTGTTGATGCAGTTGTGATTGCTAGGATTCTTGGTGCTTCTTTAGTTGTTCCTGTTTTGCAAGTTAATGTCATTTGGGGAGACGAAAGGTATAAACTTTATACTCAGATTTTGATTTGATTGAAAAAAAAAAGATTGATCTCTAATTGTTGTTTTTGTTTGTTGAAATGTAGTGAATTTGCGGATATATTCGATTTGGAGCATTTCAAGAACGTTTTAGAAGATGATGTTCATATTGTATCGTCTTTGCCTTCGACTCATGTAATGACTAGACCTGTAGAAGAGAAGAGAACTCCTCTTCATGCTTCTCCTCAATGGATTCGTGCTCATTATCTCAAACGAGTAAGATTTCGTCGTACAAACAATCCGATTTTCGATGTTTTTGATTGGTTTATGTATGAAATGAAGCTAAATGTGCTTGTTTTATCTGTTTTTTTACAGATTAATAGAGAAAGAGTGTTACTTCTCCGTGGACTCGATTCAAGACTCTCTAAGGATCTTCCTTCAGATCTTCAAAAACTCCGATGCAAGGTTAATGTTGTTTCGATATTTCCGCATCCTCGAAAGATTACCTTGTGGGTTCTGTTTTTAACATTTGTATTTTCTTGCAGGTAGCGTTCCAAGCGCTGAGATTTTCACCGAGGATACTAGAGCTCGGTAACAAATTAGCTTCGAGAATGCGTAAAGAAGGACAGTATCTATCGCTTCATCTTCGTATGGAGAAAGATGTTTGGGTTAGAACCGGTTGTCTCCCCGGTTTAACTCCTGAATTCGATGAAATAGTCAACAGCGAAAGAGAACGCCACCCCGAACTTTTAACCGGTAGATCAAACATGACTTATAACCAGAGAAAACTCGCCGGTTTATGCCCTTTGACCGCTCTAGAAGTCACAAGGTAATAACAACATTTTGCTGATGGTTACACATTTAGCATTTTCGGTTTGCGATTATATTAACGTTTTGTTTCGATTTTCGCAGATTGCTTAAAGCTTTAGAAGCACCAAAGGATGCAAGAATCTATTGGGCAGGAGGAGAGCCTCTAGGTGGTAAAGAGGTTTTGGAACCGTTAACGAAAGAATTTCCTCATTTCTACAACAAGCATGATCTTGCATTACCGGGCGAGCTAGAACCGTTCGCAAAGAAAGCTTCGGTTATGGCTGCTATCGACTACATTGTGTGCGAAAAGAGCGATGTTTTTATACCGTCACATGGAGGAAACATGGGACACGCGTTACAAGGGCAACGAGCTTACGCTGGTCACAAGAAATACATTACTCCTAATAAGAGACAGATGCTTCCTTATTTCATGGATTCGTCGCTTCCTGAATCAGATTTTAATCGGATTGTGAAAGATCTTCATCGAGAATCGTTAGGACAACCGGAATTACGGACGAGTAAAGCCGGTAAAGATGTTACTAAACATCCTGTTCCAGAGTGTATGTGCTCAGATAGACAACAGCAAAAACAACATTCAGATGGTTAAGCGTCGAAGGGCATTTTAGTCATTTTACATTGTTCGCGGCTGCTCGGAAATGAAGAGACACTGCCAATTTTTGTTCCGATCACCGGAGGTTTGGAATATTCTTTTTAGTTTGATCAATCTGATCTTTTTTTTTTTTTTTTTTGGAGTATATATGAGGTTTATTTTTTACATGTTTTTTTTTTACGAAATACGTGAGAAGTAGATTAGTGATGATATGATTCTTTGATTCGATTTATTTGGTTCTGTGATTATGTATTACAGAGAATTGTATACGATTTATAGAGTTGTACTTGTACTATAAATAAAGCATACATTTACTTATATATGTCTTGAAAAATCTTTCACCATAGTTTTATTATTATCTTCACGAAAGTTAAACTATGGTACTAATAGTTGCATATAAACCTCATTGAACATTCCAAACCACAAATCAAAATATTCAATATGTAAAAAAAAAATTATATTCAATATGCCAAAATATACTACAAACGACGTCGTGTAAGCTAGGGCTCTTTTGGGGCTAAAACGACGGCGTTTGGTTCTTCCTCCTCTCTTGCATTGAAGTCGAATTAGAGTCGTGTTCAGGTTTTTGGGTTTTAACAGAGAGACAGAAAGAACTTCTGGGTCGTGTCTAAATCGTGTTCGTGCTCGATCAAAAGGTAAAATTTGTATGGTTTTTTAGTTTCTGCTCTCTGTTTCGAAAATTTACAGTTCCTTGAGCTTAATTGATACAAAAAGTAGTGATTTTTATGTTGGTTTGCATAGGTTTTTATTGAATTTTAGTCTGAAATTTTGTTAACTTTGAATTGAAATATAGATGCCTCGAAGACCATCAGGAAGAAGAGTTACAAAGATTCAACCTTTAGCATTTTCACCGTTTATGCGGTCACTTGCTTTCGCTTCTTCATCGTCTAAGCGTAAATTGCCTCATCCTCAAGACTCTCAAAGTTCTGATCCTGAATTGATGTCTTTTGGTAAGTGTAAAACCTTTTATTGAGATATTCCAGTTCATAAACATTGTATTGATGTATGAAATTTTGATTTTGTAGAAGAAAAGGTTCCGAATTTATCGAAAAAGGCGAAAAAGGAAGAGTTTTCGGATTCTTCGGATGATGAAGACTCCGAGGTAAGTGATTGTTTTCTCTGTAGTTGTAGTCTTGTAGATGAAAAGCTGAGTAATTTGTGTGTGTTTTGAATCTTTGAAGGGAGATGTACAAGCAGACTTTGAGTTTTTCGATCCGAAACCAACGGATTTTCACGGAGTCAAGATCCTTTTACAAAACTATCTCGATGTGAAAGAGTGGGATTTGAGTAGTTTTGTTGATTTGATTTTGGAACAAACAACGGTAGGAACGGTTGTGAAAGTAGCGGATGATGAAGACGAATCAGTATTTGCCGTTGTCTCGGCTCTTAATTTGGCTAGATATAAGGCAAGTCACGAGAAATGCGCTTATCTTACATTGCGCTTGTAGTTTCTAATCGTAAAATATGTTGTTGTTTTTTTGCGTTTGTTCAGGATCACAAGTGCTTTAGAGAATTGAAAGAGTTTCTTCTTAAGGTTTGTTCGGAGAAGAATATAGCGAGTGATCTAAAAATGCTCTTAGAGAAGAAGCCACAAGAGGTTGGTGTATTGGTATCTCAAAGAGTGATGAATCTTCCTCCGCAACTTCTTCCTCCGTTGTACGATGGATTGTTTGATGAAGTCACATGGGCCACCGAAGACGAGGTTTGATCTCATATAAAGTATAAAACTTTATGTATCTTTTTATGACGAATACAAATTTAAGTTTTACTCTATATATAATATAGCCTACAGAAGCCCTTCGAAGCTCATTTCGTTTCAAGTCGTATATTCTAATCACCAAGATTTACAAGGTAATTTTGTGTTTACCGTCCGTAAGATTTTGTTTTATTCGGTTCTCGAATCATCCCTCAGGGTAATGTGAATTCTTGGTTATATAGCTGAAGAATCCTAACCAGAGAAAACCGCGTCATGGTGAAGAAGAGATTGAGGAAACCGTATTTCTTAAGCCTGAAGATGAACTTTTTCTCGAGGTAACTTATTCTCACATATATACTTACTCGCTTTTCCGTGTGAACATTTGTTTTAAAAAACTACAATTGCAGCTTAGCACTTGGTCCTTCACATTCCCTATGCGTTCGCAGCTCGTTACTTCTGAAGAAGTAAGTTTTTATATCTCTACGGCTTATACACATTAGTTTCAAGTTTCAATCGTTTCTGATTCATGATCTGTTTGGTTTTTACGATACTCGCAGATGAAGAATTATCAGTTGATGGGTTTAGTGATGTATGTGAAGGCAGACAAGATTCCTGAATTCAGAAAGATGTTGAATTCTCTCATTGATGAACAATGATGAAACATCTTCTTCTTCGCCTTCTTAAAGATTCGATTAACGGGTCAATCGTTTATCGATTCCCGCAAGTTTTGATTAAGATTTTTTACTCTGTTTTTTTCAAATTCAAAATAGCTACTGGAAACTGTAGTTTCTTTTGTGTTGAACAATTGTTGGTTTTACTGAAAAATGAGACACAGAGAAAAATTGAAGGTTATATGTGTCAAGAACAAGTTTAATTTATTTACACAAGTAACCCCTCAATTCTTTAATAATATTTGTTTGACCTTAAAATTATTGTCTATCACTTATTAGTTCCATTTCGTTACTCGATTATCTGAAAGCAAAAATCAATTTGGTCTTTGTGATGAAGAATTCTCTCTCGATCTTCTTCTTCAACGCGTAGAGAAGATTCGGATTTGTACGATGTGGAGAAGATCTGTTGTATCTCGTTTCTCTTCAAGGATCTCTGTTTCTTCTTCGTTGCCAAACCCTAGACTGATTCCTTGGTCTCATGAATTTTGCGCCGTTAACAGTTTCTCACAACCTCCGATTTCGCCGGAATCAACTTCGAAGTTAGCGATTTCCGGTAACAGATCCGACCCGAATCGAGTTTTTGCCTCTAGTACTATCGCCGCCGCCACCACCACCGGTGAGATTTCGTCGAGAGTTGCGGCTGCGGCTGGATTAGGGTATCACTATGGTCGTTGTTATTGGGAGCTTTCTAAAGCTCGACTTAGGTATCCTCGATTCTCATGGAAATTCGAAAATTTTGGGAATTTCGAGCTAGAAGATTCAATTTTTGTTTGATTGTTTTGTAGTATGCTTGTGGTTGCTACTTCTGGAACTGGATATATTCTGGGTACAGGATATGCTGCAATTGACTTACCTGGACTTTGTTACACTTGTGCTGGTACAATGATGATTGCTGCATCTGCTAATTCCATGAATCAGGTTTGGAATTGGGGAAAAAACCGTAAATTTTCGAATCATAGTTGTGTTTGTGTAGTTGATTTCGTTTTTATTAGATTTTTGAGATAAGCAATGATGCGAAGATGAAGAGAACGATGCATAGGCCGTTGCCTTCAGGACGTATGAGTGTACCACACGCTGTTGCGTGGGCGACTATCGCCGGTACTTCGGGTGCTTGTTTGTTGGCTAGCAAGGTGACTGCTTGTTTTCTATTGTGATTATGTTTTGACGGAAGAGAGTGATTATGAAAATTAATCTTTTGATTCTACGACAAGGTTATTGCAGACTAATATGTTGGCTGCTGGACTTGCATCTGCGAATCTTGTGCTTTATGCGTTTGTTTATACTCCGTTGAAGCAACTTCATCCTATCAATACTTGGGTTGGTGCTGTTGTTGGTGCTATACCACCTTTGCTTGGGTAAATTTCGTTCCTTTTCGCCTTTATTTCGCTTCGTTCATGTTGTTTTTCTCTGAAAAATGGAATCATGGTTCGCCAAATTTATGGGTTTATGTATTTTGTGCTTTTCAGGTGGGCTGCAGCGTCTGGTCAGATTTCATATAATTCGATGATTCTTCCAGCGGCTCTATACTTTTGGCAGATCCCTCATTTTATGGCCCTTGCACACCTATGCCGCAATGATTATGCAGCTGGAGGGTAAGACCGTATGGTATTAGAATGTCTCCTCCCATGTAGTAATTCTGCTGAACGATCTCAATGCCCTAGATAGTGGTAGATAATAGAAATATCGTAGAGAGGAGTGGTGGTTAGATAACAAATTCTTCCTGGGAAACATTGCGACTGAACCGAGTTCTGATTTTTGTGCTTTGTTACCTTGTTTTCAGTTACAAGATGTTATCGCTCTTTGATCCTTCAGGGAAGAGAATAGCAGCAGTTGCACTTAGGAACTGCTTTTACATGGTCCCTCTCGGTTTCATCGCCTATGACTGTGAGTCTTCTTTGTCATTCTGGTTTGTTTCATCTATTTTTAGTTCATAGACTGATTTTTGCTGTTTGTTAAACAGGGGGATTAACCTCGAGTTGGTTTTGCGTTGAATCAACGCTTCTCACACTAGCAATCGCTGCTACAGCATTCTCATTCTACCGACACGGAACCATGGAAAAAGCAAGGAAGATGTTTCATGCAAGTCTTCTCTTCCTACCTGTTTTCATGTCTGGTTTACTTCTTCACCGTGTCTCTAACGAAAACCAGCAACAACTAGTAGAAGAAGCCGGTTTAACATCCGGTGAAGTAAAAACTCCAAGACGAAAGAAACGTGTCACGTCTCAAGCTCCTGTGGCTTATGCTTCCGTTGCACCATTTCCTTTCCTCCCAGCTCCTTCCTTCTATTCTCCATAAAATAAGCAAGCTCTTGAATTTTTGGATACACTCAAGTGAAGAAGAAATTTGTTTTTGGGTTTAATCTTTGGTTAATAAGAAAATGGAGAAACACATAAACAAGTTTATGTTTCTTTTTTAGCTCCACATGATTGTATTTGTTCAAAGTTTAAGTTATACATAATTTCAAATTGATGGATTTTTTAAGGTTTATCATGTTTTTGGGCCTAAGACTAAAAATAAACAACATTATCATCAAACTTGGTTCGCTTTTAGCCACTGCAATTCGATAACCGGTTTAGTAAACCACTAACCCGGGTCGGTTAAATGTTTCGACGGCTATTAGGAATCAGGGAAAGGACATTGAGGTCGGAGAAGTTGGAGGAATCTGTGGAGATGGCGATGAGGCAGAAATCAATGGCGACTTTACCAAAATTGATTCAAAGTATGAGAAAAGAAGTTCTTCCGAAGCATTCGAATCCAGTTTTGCCATCTCTGAGAAGAGCTTTTTCTCTCTATGATCAGATCAATCTCATTGATAATGTTCCCGAAGACCAGCTTCGATTCCAAGAGTAATCAATTCAAACCCTATCGTCATGGATTTTCTTGTTCTTCGTCGTTTCTTGGTTTTTGATTTGAATGAAGGATTAGGGTTTTTGGAATTGGAAATTGATAATTTTTGTGCAGATTTAATGAGACAAGTTTTACGGTGAATGGAGTTAAATACGAAGGTAGCTTGCTTTGTGTTGGGAATTTGCTAATGTCATGGAGTCCTCGTAAATTCTCTGAGATCACTCCTGATAGGTAAAATGTTAATCCTTACTCTTCTCTAATTAGGCAAAAGTTCTTAAGCAATAACAAAAGTTTGAAACTTTATTAGATAGATTCAAGCAATTTTTTGTTACAAGGTCATATTGATTAATGCCGACTTTGTATGCTCTGTTTGAGTGGAAGGTATGTGGGTTTAACAATAGATGCAAGGTTTCGATGTTCATTGTAATCAGATGATTTGACAAGTTTTATCGATTTTGATGCGTTTTTGTCGAACATTTGATGTATGTTCGTATGACTGCTTGGGTGAAAGATAAGTTGAAGGTTTGTTTCAGTGAATTCGATAGCTTAATCGATATTGATGTGTGTGTTTGATCAAACTTTTGGTTTCTGTTTGATATAGTGTTCTTTGATGTTGTCGCTGTTAATGCTCTTTCTATCTATCTCGTTTTTATTTCCATGGATGCAGCTTGTCAATCTTCCAGACAGTTCGACCGATTCCAGGTAAATAATAAGATGAAATACTATTCAACAACACTTGTCTATCTTGAAAACAAATTTGTTTTCGTAGTGTTTTGTACAACTAGATTCGCGTACATACATTACTTACAACAAGAAACGAAATGATTCATATAAAAAAGATCTGCATATCCATTGGTTGATCAACTATTGTATATACTGTGTATTAGCATGACTCTCGTTGTGTGTTTAATCGACGGTTTCTAATTATGTGTGTATTCACTCTCAGAGCTCTTAATTGTTGGTTGTGGAAGAGATATTCACCCGGTAACACCCGAGGTCCGTCAGTTTGTTAAGTCCATTGGCATGAAGCTAGAAACCGTTGATTCCGTATGTTCTTTCTTTAATCTATTACAAACTTCTCTAGTCCCCAATCTTACTTTGTAATTTCTTATCCGCTTATATCGATCACTTTGATATTACAGAGAAACGCTGCGTCTACTTACAACATTCTGAATGAAGAAGGACGTGTCGTCGCTGCTGCATTGCTTCCATACGGAGTCACAAACTAACAAACTGTAAACGAATGTTCCGACTTCCGAATATAAACCGAAAATCCATTAGATTTTTTCTTGCATTTCGAGCTATATAACAAACGTTGTAACGAACATCGGAATCTACCTTTCAAATATCAGTTTTCTTCTGTGAATCTGTTGTAACAATCAGTTTTTAAGATTCAGATTCTTGAGTGTTTTGTAGTTATAAAGAAGAGTCAACGCAATTTTTTTTAGTCAACATTTCGTATCTCGCGGGTTAAGTAGCAGTAGTAGAAGAAGAACCCTAAAATCTCTCTCTCTGGATCCAATTTCACAAAATGGCGTCTCTTGTACAACCATCGCCTACTATTACGGCGCTAAATCTCCGGCGATCTTCTCTGATTCGTCGTCCTCCTTCTTCCGTTCGATTTCCAATTGTAAGTATCCTCTCTCTGATGATTATCAGTAGCTTTTAACAGTCTTCGTTCGAATCTTATTCTGCGATTAAGAGGTGTGAAGCGGCGGATCGGTTCAAGTTCGACGCCGGAGACACCGCCGGATTTCATCTTCTTACCGGCGATAACGTTCCAGCTAGTGCGCTACTTTCGAGGCCACCGGGTTTGGAAGATGCGATTTACAAGAACACTACACGGCTCCGGATATTCTCCGGCACCGCTAATCCTGCTTTAGCTGAGGTTCATTTCTTAATTTGTCAATTTTGAAACTGGAGATTTGTTCAAATGAATGCTACACGATTGGGAAGAAACTAATTTTGTTGTGGTGAATTTGTGGATCTTGGTTGTAACAGGAGATTTCTTGCTATTTGGGACTGGAGCTTGGGAAAATCAAGATTAAACGATTTGCTGATGGTGAGATATATGTTCAGCTACAAGAGAGTGTTAGGGGATGTGATGTGTTCCTTGTGCAGCCTACATGTCCACCTGCTAATGAAAACCTTATGGAATTGCTTGTTATGATTGATGCTTGTCGAAGAGCATCTGCGAAAACTATTACTGCTGTGATTCCGTACTTTGGTTATGCTCGAGCTGATAGAAAGGCAAGTCTTTCAAAATTACATCTTCGTTTATGGGAATAACGATTTGTTTCAAAGAGTAATTCATTGTTAGTTTTAAGTAAGATTGAGAGGTAGTTAGTATGATATAGCTTAGTTCTCTGCATGAAGCTGATTTGAGTTTGTTGAATGTCTCATTCCTTTGGCTCCATTTAGTGTCTAGTTGATGAATAACTTGAGTTTCGTTCAATAATTTCTTGCAGACTCAAGGACGTGAATCTATAGCGGCCAAGCTTGTGGCTAATTTGATAACAGAGTCTGGTGCAGACCGTGTTCTTGCCTGTGATCTGCACTCCGGACAGTCTATGGGCTACTTTGATATTCCAGTCGACCATGTTTATGGCCAGGTAGAAATAGTTCCTCCTATCTCTTGAATCATTCCACAATGAATTGATTTCCGTTTGTGAAAATGGGTTTACTTATGGTTCCTTAATTTTGTGTGTAATATTTATGAACAGCCTGTGGTACTTGATTACCTAGCAAGCAAAGCCATATCCTCTGGTGATTTGGTAGTAGTTTCGCCTGATGTTGGTGGCGTTGCAAGAGCTCGTGCTTTTGCCAAGAAGTTATCCGATGCTCCTTTAGCGATAGTTGATAAAAGACGTCATGGACACAACGTTGCAGAGGTAGCTAATATGAGCATTTCATATTCATATAACTAAGACTTGATTGTTCATCTTCTTTTTGACAGTTAACAATCTATATTATGTAGGTGATGAACTTAATCGGGGATGTTAAAGGGAAAGTAGCTATAATGGTGGATGACATGATTGACACAGCGGGTGAGTTATACAAACTTCTAACTGCGTATATATGTATATATATCGGTAAACACTCTCCATTATGCTGAGATATTTATTTTGTAAAAAATTAGGAACCATAAGCAAAGGTGCGGCTCTGTTACACCAAGAAGGAGCAAGAGAAGTATACGCATGCACCACTCATGCTGTTTTCAGGTATAAGTCCATATGAAATGTTTTCTCAGTGCTGGATGTACAAGAGAGAAGCTTATATTTATGCATTTGCGTCTATATATGGAAACAGCCCTCCTGCAATCAGCAGACTATCGAGCGGACTGTTCCAAGAGGTGATCATAACCAACACGATCCCATTATCAGAGAAGAACTATTTTCCTCAGCTTACAGTTCTCTCAGTTGCAAATCTTCTTGGGGAAACCATATGGCGTGTTCATGATGATTGCTCTGTGAGTAAAACAAAAAGTTCAAAATCTTAAATTTTGGTTAAAGAGAAACATTGGTCTAATTATTATTATTTTGGACTTTTCAGGGATCGATTGAGCCATTTTCGACGTTGGGGATTGATTGATTGATGCAGCAACGGTAAACGAATCGCCCTTATAGCCTATGAGTATGAATTGCGGATAATGTACAAATTATTTTGTGTTGTACATGTTTGAGTTTGTATGTTAGAAATTGAACACTTTTGTATAGGAGAATAAGAAGATTATGAGAACCAACTTTTAGTTTCAAATATCAGATTAATACTAATCTTTAAGTCATATTACATTTAGACCTCCCGGTAATTCCAATCTATATTGATGAAATACTCAAGGCTTGTATAATTATGATATAATAAGGTCAAAAAAGTATTATAAAGATGTTGCGAAAAGAGAGAGAGTATCGATCAAGCAAAGGCGGCTAAGACTCCAACAAGTGGAGCAACGGTGACCGGTGCAGGCTCACTATGCTGGTAATCAGTCCTCTGATCTCCATAAGCATCGTTCTGATCGGGCCCGCCAACGACTGCTCCGAATAGAATGTTTGGGTTTGGTGCAGGATTGTTAAACCAGTGGCTGAACCCATCAGAGCATGACACAGGAGCTATACTCTTGAGGATTGACACTATAGAGGCTGCTCTATGGTGTGGTCTTTTAGGATAATTGGTCCCAACTCCAACCATGTAACTCATTTTCTTCGGGTTCGCTCCTAGTATATAGTTTACCTGTATATATATGCATACAAAACATCGTAATTGTTTGACATACGCATTAATTGCTAATCATATTTGAGATAGAAGTATATGAACCATTCACTATATATCTTTTCAAGAAAATGTATTGTGGTTGATACTATATTAGGTTAAGTACCTGAGTGCGAGCGAGGTTGAGAAGATCAGAAGGTCGAAGAACACCTTTGGGACAATGGATGGAGGATTTGGCCTCTATAAGATACTTAGAATATGCAGCGAGGACGAAGGAAGCGCTAGAGGTGTATTGAAGATTGTTCCATGGGAAGAACCAAAGCAAACCTCCTCGAGTTTTCTTAACGTTATTGGAACCCATTTGCGCGCAATTGCAGATGAACTGCTCCGCCGCACTCTTGTACTCTGCGATCTTTCCAATGCTTTTCACTCTCCCTTCAAGTGCGAGCTGCATTTGTGTACTATTTTGTGTTATTTTTGTTTCTTGTCACATAAGTTAACGGTGAAAATAGACATAACCTACCTTCGCCATCAAGACTTGTGCACCCACATACTTATCGTCCCATGAGAAAGCAGGTCTAGGACCTCCGCTACTAGACGCATGTGTTAAGTAATCGAGATAAGTCTGGATGTTGGTGGCACGGTAGAGCCAAGCCGCGGCCCACAACAACTCATCTTGGTATCCGCTACTCTTGTAGAATTCACTCGCATCAGATATAGAGTTTTGGTAAAGGCCAGGGTGAGCCTGAGCGAATGCAAATAATTGTTTTGCGTGACGAATAAGTATTATCGCGTAACCTTTATTCGAAGACGCAAAGGCCAAAGAAGCTGCAGCCATAGCTGCAGCTGTCTCGCCTGCTAGATCAGCACCTGGATGTTGAGCGTCAATGTAGTATGAAGGACGCGGAGTGGTCATATCTTCGGGTCTCATCCAACACGAGTGGTCAGAATGTCCTTCACCCACTTGTCCGTAAAGAACGTTGGGCTGGGGATGGGCTTTGATGAGATAGTCAGTGGCCCATTTGAGAGCCTCGAGCACGTGCTTGTGCTCTCCATGGGCCACAAGCTGCGGTCCCATCTCTATACTGCTCCAAGCTAACATTGTCGTCATGAACGCTAAAGGAAATCCAAACTTCATATTGTCTCCAGCATCATAGTAGCCTCCGGTGAGATCAACCTAACAATCATCAAACAAATTACTGAGATGCCATTAAAATATATATATATTAACAATGATAAAAATACAAAAATAAGATTTGAGTTTAAATTACATGAGCATGAAAACCATCTCTAAGTGCTGAATCTCCTCTCCAACGAACTCTTTGATTCAATGGCAATTGTCCGGAACGTTGAGCTTCGAAATACAAAAGACTCTTTGTGAGAGCATCTGCATAAATTGAATTTGCCGAAACATTTGTATCATTTGTGGATATAGCTCTTTGAGGCAACAACAATGATAGTATCACAATGCAAATACTTGTCAATAAGCATTGTGAAGCCATCTTTTTTTTTTTGTAATTAATCTTATAAGATCTCAAGACCAAATTGTAGAAATGAGTTTTACTTTTAGTTGTGTTGAAATATGAGTGTGTATGTATGCCAGTATTTATAGAGAAACTATAAGGTGGAATTTATGAGTAATTAAAATTTTACTCAAACAAGTACTGACTAAATTTATTTGCCTGAACTCTTCATATAAGGTGGAATTCATGGTTATTTAAAAATTTACTCAAAAAAGTATTGACTTTTTTTTTTTTTTGCCTAAAATCTTGACATATTTCTCACTTATCCCCACAAGAAATCTATAAGGTGGAATTCATGGTTAATTAAAATTTTACTCAACTAAGTATTGACTAAATTTATTTGCCTTTAACTCTTCACATTGAGATATTTCTCACTTAACCCCAAAAGATATCTATAAGGTGGAATTCATGGCTAATTAAGATTTTGCTAGAAAATGTATTGACTAATTTTTTTTTGGCTAAACTCTTCATCTTAGATATTTCTCACTTATCCCAAAAGAAATCTATAAGGTGGAATCCATGGTTAATTAAAAGTTTACTCAAACAAGTATTGAGTAATTATTATATATCTTGAGAAATAATAAATAGCTAAAACTTATTTGGAGTGGAGATCCAGTATTAAAAAATGCAACAGAAAGGAAAGGAAACCGAGATTCAATATTAAAAAAGGCTAAATATAAATAAAACGCTTGAAAAAAGGGGTGTAATTACGCATGATATTAATAATTAAAATGTTAAGTAATATTTTATAATGTCTTATGATTTGCATAATGTATGTTTATATTTTAGAAAAACGATTGCATTCTGTTTCAATTTTTTGTTTTTCATAAGTTTATGTAGGAACTCAAACTTGGCCTGACAGTATTGGTCTTTTACTCTTGATTTCTCTTTGTATAAAAAGTACCGGTGCACTAACTCAGCTTATCAAGTTACTATAACTAACAAATCATTTTTTATCCTAGACTTGATAACCAAAATGTTAGTCGCTAGCTAGAGCGTCTAGGAAAAATGAGGTCCAAAGAATGAAAATACAAATAGAGATATGTAATTAAGCTCATACAATGGCAGCCAAAACACCGACCATAGGAGCAACCGTGGCGGTATCAGGCTCGTCGTGCTGAAAATCAGACCGTTTATCATCGTAACTATCATACTCGTCCGGTCCACCAACAATTGCTCCAACCAAAACATTAGGGTTCGGTTCAGGATTGTTGTACCAAGCTTGAAACCCTTCATTGCATTCCACTGGTTTAGGATCTTTCTTGATTGACACTATAGAGGCTCCTCTATGGTGTGGTCTTTTAGGATAATTGGTCCCTAATCCAACCATGTAACTCATGCTCTTAGGGTTTGACCCAAGTATGTAGTCTACCTATTACATAGACCATAAATTCTCAATACCTAATAAAACCAAAAAACTCAAAATATATATAACCGAATTGAATTACCGAACGCATGTCTAACCTGAGCTCGAGCGAGGTCGAGAAGATCAGAAGCTTGAAGGACACCATTGGGGCATTGAACAGATGCTTGTGCAGCCTCGAGGTATTTGCCATAAGTGGCTAAGACGAAAGAAGCAGTACTTGTGTATTGGAGGTTGTTCCATGGCAAGAAATAGAGCAACCCTCCCGGAGTCTTCTTAACGTTACTATAACCCTTTTGAGCACAATTGCAGATGAATTGCTCCGCCATATTTTTGTACTCTGTGATCTTTCCTTCATTTTTCACTTTCCCTTCAAACACAAGCTAAATTTTGCAAACATTGCGTGTTAAATGATTGTTTCTTGTCATGTAAGTTAGTGATATTTTATTTTAGTAGTCTACATTAACCTACCTTGGAAACCAAGACTTGTGCACCCAAGAATTTATCATCCCATGCGAAAACGGACCTCGCACCTCCGGTACCCGAAGCTTGTGTTAAATAATCGAGATAAGTCTGGTCTCCAGTGGCTCGGTGAAGCCAAGCCGCAGCCCACAACAATTCGTCATCGTATCCGCTACTCGGGTAAAAGCCAGCCGCGTTAGGAATGGAGGAGTGATAGACGCCGGGGTAATTTTTACCGAATTTAAATAGATCTTTCGCGTGGTCAATGAGTGTTTTCGCGTAAGCTACATCAACTTCCTGAAAGGCCAAAGAAGCTGCAGCCATAGCTGCAGCTGTCTCTCCCGCTAAATCAGCACCTGGATGCTGAGCATCAATGCGATACGAAGGACGCGGAGTGGTCATATCCTCAGGTCTCATCCAACACGCGTGGTCCGAGTTAGCGTCTCCCACTTGGCCGTACAAGACATTGGGCTCGGGATGGGCTTTAATGAGATAGTCTGTGGCCCACTTAAGAGCCGCGATGACGTTTTCGTGCTCCCCGCGGGCCTTAAGCTGTGATGACATCTCTACACTACTCCAAGCTAACATTGTTGTAGTAAACGCCAACGGAAATCCAAACTTCATATTGTCTCCGGCATCGTAATACCCTCCAGTGAGATCAATCTAAACATTACCAAATATTTAACTTCAATATTTATATTGATTACAAGAAGAAATGAAAAATAATGGAATACAAATGATTAGGTTTTGAAATTACATGAGCATCAGAACCATCTCTAAGTGCAGAATCTCCTCTCCAATCAACTCTTTGGTTAGAAGGCAATTTTCCCGAACGTTGAGCTTCGAAATACAAAAGACTCTTTGTTAGAGCTTCTCCATAAACTGATGAATTTGCAGAAACATGAGAAATCGATAATAATAAAAACACAAGGCAAATGCTTTTGAATGTGAGGAAGCATTGTGATGATGTATTTTTTGATACACAAGACATGATTTTAATCTTTTATTATTTTTACTAACAATGAAAAGTACAATACTTGATTATATACTTCCGTATGTTTATATATTAGTTTCTAGACAACCAATAAAGAATTTAAGATATAAACTTCCTTATATATATTACGTATCTAATTGTGATCCATTTCTCACTATGTAGTAGAGGATGGTATCTCTCTATAATAAATGAGCGGTACCAGTAAAGTTATGCGTGAACCATGATCAGAGGTACAAAGGGAAAAAAATTATTTTCGGATTCGAATAATTAATAGGATAGTTCTGATTATATTCAATCTTCATGGAATAGGAAACATGTTATAAAAAAATTCGATGGCTAACGAAAAGTGCATGTATTATTAACTCTCTGGTGTATATATATATATATATATCTTCCCTAGTTGTATGGCAAATAAACTGATTAACGAGAATTGTAATGCATATGAACATTATATACGTCTATATATGGTAGTGTTGCTTGTGAATTTCATAATTTATGGCACGTGAAACGCATTGAACACGTGAATACATCACCGACACACATTTATGGAGTTCATCGAATCATGGATTTCATATCCTATCCTAATATTGAGTGGTGATAAGTTTTTTTCTAAAAAAAATAAAAAATTTATTCATCAATTTTCCTACATTAGAGAGTTGAATAATTTTCCCACATTTTTCAACTCAAGTGCTGAAAGTTTAGATGGATGTTTAGTTCCATCAATTTCTATTCAATCTAAATGGTATACGTTTAAAAGAATAGTCAATTCTACCAATTTGACTCTTATAAATGTTTTTTTTATGGATTTTTTTTATGTAATGAAATTTATTTACGAAAGTAGAATTATAACTAGTTTTCTTTTGCATTTTTGAATTGAAACGATATTTTGTAAAATATCTTTAGTTTGCCTTCAGTAATCTCTCGACCACTTCTTGTTACAACATATTTTACTCTCTTTTTTTTATTGTTCGCCAAACCATTATTTGATAGACTAAAACTACTTGTTGGAGCAACCTTTGGGTGGTGGGTTAGATATATAGTGGGTAAGAAAATTGAAGAAAAAAATATCCTACGAGTGTACTTAGAATAACATTCATGGACACTAATAAAACTGTCATTATCTAACTTTAGTCGGTGGGTAATTTTGGTAGATGTAGCATCGAATGAATTGTACATCAATTTAGTTATGAAAATCGATTTAATTTATTATTTGAAATCCTATTTTTTGATAAATTGAATAAATATTCAATTTTTAAAAAATTTGTGTGATTTAGATTAAAAAGTTTCGATTTCTGTACTTTTTGAAAGATATTCAAACTTTGTGTGGATAAAACAAAACATAAATATGTTATACCTTGTTTGGATACTACACGAATCTTATGACATTTATAAAAAAAACAGGTCGAAATATTGGTGGATCATGTTCTTCACCACTTAAATCGAAACTTCAAGCTTCGTTACTAACTATGCAGCATGTATGAGGCAGAGGATATCGTTGTGGTGTTCGAATTGGAGTTAATAAAACCGTATTAAATATTTTGCAAGATAAAATCATGAATTTTGGACTGCACAATTGGACCAGAGACATCAAACTTTGTGGATATAAGTTTCAATCCATCTCATTTATATGAACATGAAAAGTTTCAAAAAAAAATAAAGAAAAAAAATTATATGGACACCAAGATCAAGCAACAAAGCAGCAGATCGGTTAGCGAAATAAATATTTCTTTAAAGTTCGTTTTTTTTTGTATTCATGTATTATGTTCTTTTGTACCTTGTTCAAATCCTCCATGAGAATTATAATTTTTGTTCTTAGTTTTTTTTTTTTTTTGTTAAATTGTAAATATCATTAAAAGTTTAGGCGATTACATGCATAAATTGTAGGACCTACTAATAGAGCAACCAAGACAAAAAAACTAAAACTTGATTACAATAAAATTGGATTCGGTTCGATAAAGGAGATGTTACCTAATCCAATGAGACATAAGATCACACCAACGTTTCCTATGTCTTCAAGAGCTGATTATGTTGCGAATTTCCCTGTCAATGATCCTGAAAATGATGGATGAGTTGATAGTGATCTGGTTATGATGGAAGTTGTTCCGCTGCCTCCATATGTGATATATTACCGCCTGAGAAGCCACTTTCCTAAGCAGATGTTCTTAGTTGAATGAAAAAATATATTGTAATCGATTGTATTCATTAGTTTTGTAATAATTAGTTGAACTGTATAACTAGTGATGTTTTGTATAGAGCAGAATACATAAAAAAAAAAAAAAAAATTACAGGATTTTATTTTTAGCTAAAACATGTTATGTATTAAAACGGATTAAATATAAATTAAATTACAAAATTAGAAGTTTTTGTACTCAACTAATAATAGTCTTTTTTTGTCAACTTTGGAAATTTATGTTTTCTAGTATTTTCTCTGATAATGACTAGTATTATTAGTACAACAAATACATTTGAGTACACGACTACAACTGTTTAACAAATTAAATGCAATAATGACTTAAATTCGAGCTTATATTAATCCCCCGTATCGTCGGAGACGAGAGATCCTTTAATAAACAACTCGATAACTCCGGGAGGTACAAAAAGCGCGATGATCGGATTCCCAATCGGCGCCGGCGGAATCTGAGCTCTACAAAGAGGACACGTGTCTCGTTTCTCAATCCAACGGTCGATACACTCGGCGTGAAAACAGTGACGACACACCGTTAATCGCCTCATTTTATCTCCCTCCGCCGCGTCTAACTGACAAATCGGACAGTACGGCTGCGGATTGTTTTCCTCCGCCGTGAATTTCCACCATCTCCGGCAACGGCGAACCGTGAATGTACGGTAACGACGCCATGGACGGCTCGCGAGGAAACAAGCGAATCTGAAGAAGAGACGGAGAGAGAATACGATTACGGTGGAGATTATGATTGATTCGATGATTAATTGAGAGAATCTCATCACAGATTCGATGAACATTTTCTCTGAGAATTTTCTCGGGAAAATTTGTTGGCACAAGTAATGAAGCTATGTTAGTGAAAGGTGTATATAAAGGGTTTTATCTTGAAGAAATCAACGGTTATGATTGAATCTGATTTGTTAGCTTCGAAGCAGTTACTAAATCCAACGTGTACTATAATTCGTCAATTTTGATCCAAGTCCTTTAAATATTTAAATTGTCAATAGTCATTGTACTTTCTCGACTCTAATGTCTGTTTATAAAGGATCAAGGTCTGGTTTGCCACAAAGTGGCTCTACAAATCACAAATGCCATCACAAAAAAATAGTTTGTTTTTTTATTTAAATTTAATCAGATTTCAAAAAAAATTACACAACACCCTTAACAACTTACAAATATTACGAATCCAACAACTTATTATCTACCCAAATCGGATACCCACCCGACCTAATCGGATATTTTAAAAAATTATTAACCTAAACCACTCTTTTTCTATCATTTTCTTCTTCCGATCCCTTTTTCTTCTTCTTCTTCTTCTTCTTCTTCTTCTTCTTCTTCTTCTTCTTCTTCTTCTTCAAAACTAGAGTTTAATTTCTCCCAAATCTCCCCGACCAATCCTCGAAACCGTCTCCTAGCTTCATTGAAGCTCAGTGAAACTCGTTGAACTTGAAACTGAAGCCAAATTGAGGTGAATTCTCTTAATGTTAGTTCTAATCGAAATAGTTTGTTAGTTAATTAACCAATTTTGGTGATTCGAATCAGACATCGAAATACCCAAATCGAGATGGTTGAATTGGATTTCAATTTCTATTCATGCATATTGTAATTGTAATTGGGTCGATTAGAAATTTGCATTCCTAAGTAATATGACACAGTAATTGAATCGTAATGTCAATTGTATGTGCGTAAAAAAAAAATCTCGGGCTCAAATTCAAATCTGTTAATTGATGAACACTGGGTTATACTATGAACACTGGGTATTACTATGAACACAGGGTAATACTGAAAATACTGGGCATTGCTATGAACGCTGAAATACTTATAACAACTAGCTTTCAGTAGGTTTAATTGTTTTCGGCTTTTTTCCAGGATACATTGGGTACAACCTTACATTTTGATTATGGAGGACATTATGTCAATAACATACAATATGTCAAGAAAGGACAACAAGGAGAAGAAAGACATCAAGGACAACAAATACAAGAAGAATAAACAAAAACATCGATTGTGGGAGTCGAAACTCGAACAATTAAATTTGTCAAGGGTTTTGAAGGAAAAAGAGATCTCTAGGTTAAACTACGAACGGAAAAACTTGAGAGTCGTAAATCGTAAAAGAACTGTTTGCAAAAGCGTTTTTCGTATTCAGTTGCGGATCCCTTTCTCAAGAGTGATACAAGAGTTTATATACTAGTCTCAGTCGGCTAAGCCCATTACAAAGAATAAAAGGAAAATTTCCTAAGTCGTGAGGGCTTCCTTTTGTCGAAGTCGGCAATTGGTCATGTGGGCTTCATCTTCTGGATTTTTCACCTTAATGGACTTGTCGCTACGACCCAAATCCATCTCGTCGCTAGCCCATCTCGTCATTAGTTGCCGAACTCGTCAGTGTCTAACTCGGCAAGAAACTGGTCAATCTCGGCAAAGACATGGTCAACTCGGCAAGAAACTGGTCAATCTCGGCAACATGAATTCGGCGAGACAGTTTTTAAGTAGTCACAAACAGTTTGCGACTTAATATGACTTACGCGACAAAACACGAAAACGAACTAGGCATTATTCTTTATTTGAGACGATAGAATTATTTCTAACCATTGTTCTCGGGAGAGGGAATTTCAACCCCAACATCGATTTTACTATGATGTAGTATAAAATATACACTTTGATTTATTGCTTTTTGTTGTATGGTTTAATTATGTACTTGATTTTGTATACAAATGATGTATCAAGGTATCATTGAATGTTTTAGGTATAACTAGGAATACTAGGTACGACTGTACAAATAAAATGAATTAAAAATAATTTAAATTGTATAAAACTAAACTAAAAAAAATGAATTAAAAATAATTAATACAAAGTAATATGCTTGAAATATATATATAATAAAATAATTAATTCATTAAACCAATTAAAATATTAAAATATTGATAAACCCTAGAATTTGGGAGAAATATTTTTTTTGGTTATTTGGATATTTATTTGAATTAAAAATACTAAAAATATGTAACTGAGTCAATCAACTTACGCCACATGGCATCATTTTTCGACATATTTAACACATGTGCACCGTCATTTTAACACATAGTAGTCCCTAGTTTCAGAGTTTTACGATGTTGGTCATAGTTGTCTGTTTAGGGTTTTTGCTATTTTGTTAGTTGTACAAAGGTTTATAAGAACACAATTTAGTTGTCCAATTGATTTTTGGAAGTTTTAGCACATTTCCAATGATTCTATAAAATAATATGTCCAATAACACATTTTCTATGAAGATTTGCATCTTTTGGTAGTTAACTCTATCAAACTCATCTTATAAGTATATGGTGGTTTATGAAAGATAAATAGTTTGTGTGCTACAATTGATAAAAATTATTTTCAATTTTTTTTTTAATTTAGTGTAAGATAAACAACTATTATAAAGTTAGTTCCTTTTATTTACAAATTTTTCTTAGTTTATATTTTTTGAAAATAAAATTTCGTATTTAAGTAGATAAATAAGAATAAAATACCATTAATTATTAAAGAATATTTTTAATTATTTAAAATTCAAATAATAACTATAGTTTAGATAATAATCAACTTCAAATCCAAATAACTATGGATAGTTCTAAATAATAATCAAGTTCAAACACACATAACATATCACTTCTTAGTGATACGCATGCAAGAAAAAAATGTTCTTAGTTGTCAAGCATATGGAAGAAACAAATTACGAATAATATAAGGATCATGTCACACCACTTTGACAACCTTCTTCCACACAACTTCTTTCATTCTCATTTGACTCACTACTGCTTTACTCTCTCGATCTCCATTAACTTCATCGTCCATTGCTTCATGTTGTTCTTCCTATGTTCTTTGATCCACTCCATAAAGAGTAACTAATTGCATATACCATCCAATACATCGAATAACTAATTTCCTCCACATAGAATTTCTTGAACAATAGTGGGTACATTTTTCCTTTTATTGAAATACATTCATACCAATCTCCGTTCTTGACATAATATCCTCTATAATCAAAATGTAGGGTTGTACCCATTGTATCCTGAAAAAAAAACCGAAAACATCATTAAACATGCTGAAAGCTAGTTGTTATAAGTATTTCAGTGTTCATAGTAATACCCAATATTCATAGTAATACTCAATGGTCATAGTAATACCCAGTGGTCATAGTAATACCCAGTGTTCATCAATGTGCAAATTTCAATTCGAGCCGGAGATATTTCTTTTGCGATTGACACTACGATTCGAAAATTGTATAATCACATTACTTACCAATGCATATTTCTAATCGACCCAATTCAATTGGAACAATGTACATGCATAGAAATCGAAATCTAATTCAACCATATCAATTTGGGTATTTTGATTTTGGATTCGAACTACCAAAACTGGTTAAATAACTACCAAACTACTTTGATTAGAGCTAACATTAAGAGAACTCACCTTAATTAAGCTTAAACGAGCTGAACAGATCAAGGAAGAAAAAGAATCAAGGTGAAGCAATGTGATTGGTCGATTTAATGTTTTTATTTATTTGTTTTTTTTATTCAGTTTAACAGATTTTTTGGTCTTTTCACAACTTATTAAATGGTAAAAAAAGAAAAAGTGGATTTTGTGGCATATGGGGTTAGAGCAAGGTTTTCTGATTTGATTTTTCCAGATTATGGCAAATCATAACTTGATCCGTTTATAAACGATTTTAAAATAGAGAGAGAATCGAGATTAGCTTAGCTTAATTAGTTTATTAATTTTACAAAGTTCGTTTATGGTTATAATAATCAAACATGCTCAAGTCATTTAACGTAGTCAATTTTTCTAGTACTACAATTCAAACAAAGAGTCTCTTTCTCTTCAAAAAACATATAACATGCTTTTCATTTTTTTTTTTTTTGTCAACAACATGCTTTTCATTTATTTAGCATTTTTTGTATTACCTTCGTTTTTCTTAAGTTGTTTGCATAATTATGAGATATGTATGACAAGAAAAATTCGGCAAGTCTTTTCAATTTTGGGTCTACCCAATAAATTTAATTATGACCCATTATTATCAATTAAAAACGTTTTCATTTCTCCATTGTGTTAGATTCATCTAGACGAAAATGAAAACTAATATTTGCTTGGTGTCAGAAATAAACAAAATTCAGATAGATCAGATGCAACCGGCCGTAAATAAATGCGAGAAATCCGCCCTAGGTAAATACCGACAATTTGTTTTTCAAAATACTTCATACGTTACATATTTACGTTGTTATAACAAATGTTGTTTTTTGTCGTTTTATATTTTCGGTAAATCTAAATCTCTACTAGTTTAGTTTGTTGTTTCATGAAAAAAAAAGTATATATATTAAAAAAAGGTTATTTGCTCCTATAGATACTTTCTAAGTTTCTTCCTACACTAAACATACTTTTGGATGAAGGTATACTTTTTGCACTGTTTCAATTTTAAAATGCCTAATGTACCCTTATATTGAGAGCGAGAGATGTTAGATGAGAGTATACATTGATTGGACCAAAAAGTATATATATATATATATATATATATATATTGCAAATTATCATGGCCGTTGATTTATTTTCATCTATTAGATTTGTAATCTTCTGAAATCTTCGCAGATCTGCAACTGCTCGAATTTTGCGCAATCTGATTTTCGCACGAACTCTGTACGAACAGATTTTTGCACGAACTCTGCACAAACGGATTTTGCACGGGACAGATTGTCAAAATCATCTTCTTGAAAAACGAAATCAACAATCGTGACTTCATCTTCATAGACATCATAGATAGGATCACCATAGATCTCTCTATAGATCTCTAACTCTTCGCTCTCGACAAAAGGACTTTCGTCCAAGATAGGGTAGATGCTAACACTCACCATAATCACCAGAATCGTGATTTCGTCCAAGATAGGGTAGATACATAAAACCAAATCTCGCCGTTGTCAAACTTTTTGGTCGATGTTCTTCTTCTTCTCTCTTCTTCTTCTTCTCTCCTCTTCTTCTTCTTCTTTGTTTCCCTCGCGATTCCGTTGTCACGCGATTCCGTAATGACTTCGGCCGTCGCGATTTCGTTATGACTCCGACCGTCGCGATTCCGTTATGACTCCGACCATCACGATCCAGAAAGTGGTTGTTCGGATCTGTGGAGACGATGTTAACCTTTTCCTTAACAGAAAGTAGACGAACAATGTTTGAAATTCGAATCCACATTTGCTCTTGTTCAATTTTCAATTTGATTGTTTCAAATCAAAACTAATATCATGAATTTGGATTTTTTTTTTTTAATGGACAGAAGAGAGATGGGTTTACTTGTGGTGAATTGTTTATCAATATTTCTTGTCGACAATTGATTTATGAAGTGTGATATCCATAATGAACAAGACAAACTCACGTGTGTTGACAAATGGTATATCATGTGTGTACATTGTCTTATGGACAAGTTTGTGTGGATGTTCAAAACAATTTATCCACGAAACCACATCCATGAGCTCATTGTGTGCGAATATGTGTATAAAATTAGCCATGTTCCACTTTTGTTCGTTATGAATCATGTCTTTACAATAAGTCGTCAAAGGAACTTCATGTGTACTAACATTAATCAAGGTAGTTTGTTTTCTTTTATTGATACCTTTGAATGTTTTTGAACATCGATAAACAACACTTTGTGTATAGTGTTGAACTGTTTAGATTTTCCGTTTAAATTTTTGAACATACAAAAAAAAAAGAATTTAAAACAAATACTCTAAAACTCCTCGCAAGTATATAATGGTTACTGAGCAATTTTCCGGTTGATGCAGAGAGCCCAACATACATCGATAAAAAGATCGAAGCCATTGTAGACATATCCGATTTTTTTTTGACGAGACAGGAAAATAAGGTGAACAAAAGAGAACATAAAAACCAGATGCAGACTACAAGCCATTCCTACTAATCAATAAGAGGGCAAAAGAAGAGTTTACCAGCACATCTCCATCCAAAAACCACTATCCATATCAATTCGTCCATAAATCACAATCCATTTGCACAATATTTTTGTCCATGAACATCCTATAAAAACCAAATCAGACAAACAAATTGAAGGAGAGCATTATACACTGTAGATAAAAACGAACCCAAAAATATCAAAGAAATTAGTTCTCCTATCGGTAGATCGATTATGGTGAGAATTGTCACAGTGAGATAATCATTTACCATGTTTTCCCTTGTTTTAGATCTCTAATTAGTTTTATTACATCCTTTTTGTTTATATCCTAATTTAGCCATATAAATTCGATCGGTGATTATTTTGGAATTTTTGGGGGATTTAATGGAGACTAAGGTAAATTTATAAGAAAGAAAGAGGAAGAAACAATCCATGGAGGTTTCCACGGGGAGAGAGAGAGAAGAAACGAGAGCGATGACAATAAAACATATTTTTTTACCAAAAATAGAAATAAAATAACAAAGAATGCACCTTACTTTTAGTTAGAGGGTATAACTGACAATAACCATTAAAAAGTATACCTCAGTTATACCTTGTAACAAAAGTACCTCTTCATGTAATAAAAGCCTAAGAAAGTATGTCTGAAGGTAAATATTCCTTAAAGAAAATATAGAAAATTTAAATAAATATGTGTAAAAAAAATTATAACAATATTTATGATGAAAGAGAGTGATCAGTAGATAAGAAATTGAATAATTTGTAACCATTAACTCAGCAAAACAAAGCCAAAGCTTTAGAATTAGAGAGAAAACTATCTTGCACTAAAGACAGGTTCTGCATCAGCTCTAGCTTGTGCTCTTCGTGTGTATTTCAAAAGCAAACCTTCCATAGAAACTTTAGGATCATGAAGATCCCTGCAAAAACAAAGAAAGAAACATAAGAACACAATCAAATCAAAAACAAAAAAAAACATCCCAAGATTGTGCAATTCACCTTAAGTAAGGCTCCAAGTCTTTCCATTCCCATTTCGGTCTATGTTTAAACAGCATAGAGAATCGTTCTGCAGGAGTTGACGGTAAAGACCGTACGCTAAACGTATAAACCCGTGTCTCGATCCCGATTTTCTCTGTTAATACCTCTCCTTCAAGCATATCAAATCTTTCTTCCATTCCTTCTGGTACTTTCTTCTTCCACTCTTCCATAAAAATCTCAAGTCTCATCTTCTCTTCTCTTAATATCTGTCTAGCGAAATGCACACATACTCGACTCGGTTCTAACTTCCACTTATCAGTTCCATTTACCTTAGATCCAAACACGCGTAAGCAATGACTCGCGATTTTACTAGGGAACTCATCAGCTACCAACGAATCCACAACTTCGTCTTCATCGAGATTATCGAATGACCAATCTTTCAGTACACAATTATGAAGAAGCATTCTCAAAATCAAGTCTAAGTAATTCTCATCTATAACTCTCCAATAACCATCAATCTCAATAGCAGAAAGACGAAGCAATCCATTTCGTAACTCTTCATCGCTCGCTTGAATCGTATTAACCAAATCGCTCCACGTGTACAACGCTATATCATCAATCATGGCTTCTTCTTCTTCTACTTCACCAGCAGAAAAAGAATTTTCCAAGAGAAGTTTCTTGAGTTTGTCAAGTCTAGGAGAAACCTCAACAAGTTCCATATTACCAGGAGCGATTTTAATAACCGACACAAGCGGATTCTTATCTTTGAGGAAACCGGGGCAAATCGAAGGAGGAATAAGGAACATTGAATTAGAATTACCAACGAATTTGATTGCATAAGTTTTGGATTTGGTGCATAGAACAGCATCTTCATCAGGAAGTCCTCTTAATGTTACTCTGAGAGATTTAAATTAAGAACAAATTGAGGATCTCGAAAAAAAAGTCGAAATTAATCAAAATCGTACCTTCCATTAAAGATATCTGAGATAAGATTATCATCAGCTTCAAGAAGGAGAAGATCCTCGTGAGGACCAAAACATGGGTGATACGAAATTGGTAACGAAGATCCAGGTTTGAGATTTATTACTGCTTCAGCTCCACTTTCTTCCATTTCTATAAAATTAACAGAAACCCAAAATTCGAAAGTAAGCGAAGATGATAACGAATTCGATTACACTGATGAATTATATGTAAATCTGAGTTCGAGAATACAATCGAATCGGGAAAAAAAAAAAAAAAAACCCAGAGAAATCAGATTTTTTTTTTTCCAGAAATCAAATCAATCAGACGAATACAAAGAAATTAAGATGATAAAAGACATTGGGATCAAACCTTATGGTGCAACGATGAATCGCGATGTCCTCAGGATGAGAGATGGAACTTTTTCGCTAGGGTTCTTCTTCCACTGGACATTTTCGCGCCTTTTCCGCCATTTTTAGCCGCGTAGGTTTTTGATTCTCTTCTGCTTAACGGAGCTTAAGGCCCAAACTCATTTAAAAGCCCAAAACTACGAAACGACTCAAACCGGAACAAAACGGCATACAGTCTATCATCCCTTTTGTAAAACGCCACGACATTAGGATAGATAGCTCATAGAATAATCCCCAAATTTCTCCTAAGCCTACCTAATCTCGGAAATTTAGGGGTAATGAAGATTATATAATGTTTCTGAATTTGGTTGCACAATCCGAATTTAGAAATAAAGTCGGGAGATAATGATAATTTATAAACTTTTAAGTATTTAAATAACTTTTTCAAGGTAACGAATCCGGTTTATAGTTCTTTTTGTTTTATAAACTTTAGATGGTTATATAATTAGTATAAACAAAAAAAAAACCATTAATCACATGGACACTTAGCTACATCATCGAACCCAAACCGCTGCATCAATCTCTTCTCTAGCTTTCTTGTATACCTCAAGCCTCTTTGCACACTGTAACCTCCTTTCCATTAAAGCTGGATTCTCATCTAGCAACTGCCCCAACTGTTTCCCCTGCCAAAAAAAAACACCAAACCCAATCCTCAAAATCCCAAACCGAACCAAACCAACCGAATTAACCGGAGGAGTAAGAGAGATATTTACCTGACTCTGACTGATTTGTGTGTAGAAGTAATTAAGCAAAGCAAGTTTCGCTTGTTTGACTTGACAATGAACAACTGCCTTAGGAATGGAGCTAACAAGTGTCTCTGAAACCATTCTGATGTAAGCAGCTACATTTGAAGCTATCTTTCTGAAATGTCCTTCTCCGTATTGGTCAAGAGACGCGGTTTGGCTTTCTTGTGTTTCCATTACGTGAAGCTTACGAAAGAACTCGACCGTTAGGTAAGAAGATTCCATGTCGACTAATCTAAGAACCCATTTCATGCTTTCTTCTCGGAACTTCTCTAACGATGAGTTTGCTGCAGCAACTAGCTCGATTTGTAGCGAAGGAAACTGTTTTAGCTCCTGCAAACAAGAATCAATAAGAATGTTTTCCATTTACTATCTTTAACTAAACGAACCAATCTCACCTCAGTCTCTGCAATTGATTTCCTTAAAAGCTCTTTCAAGACAAAGTGAATCTGTTACAATCACATTTCACTATTACGGTCTTATTACGAAAATACTGATGAAAAAAGAGGTATTAAAGAACCTACAGCATTCACAGAAGCTTCAGCTGGACCTCTAAAATGATTTAAGGATCCTTGAATGAGACGACGATAACCTAATTCTGGAGCAATCAAGTGAGGTTGATAGCCATCAGATTCAGAGACAATTCGTTTAACGCTTTGCAATGAAAGATGACGATCGAAAGGAAGCTTTTTAATGGCTGCTGGAAGTTGGTTATCAAAGATTCCGTAGATACGAGCAGCTCCAGGACGCCTAAGATAACGTTATTAATATACATTACTAGAAGAAAGTTGAGGAAATAAAAGGATTCAAAAATGGTGTTTTTACCCGCCATCTAAATGCTCTTTGAATATCTTTTCGAATGCACGACACATTCCCAAGATAGTGTATAGTTGAGCCTGAGACCGACATTTTTAGCATACCGCAGAAAATATACTATTTATAGTAGAGTAAGAGATGTATATGTACTCACACCAGCATCAATGGCGACAGGCCTACCCAATTGGTTTAGCTCTCTTTCGAGTTCCTCGATGCTTCTGGTTATTAAGGCTAGGATATTTGGAATACGTTTCTTTATAATAGATTCTAAGAGCTGGAAACAAAGACACTAATTAAAAACAGAATGACCAAAAAGCTCATTGATAAGTAAAAGGATTTTGATTTGAGTAACCTTAGAGAGCAGCTTTGCGAGATATTCTGAACCCATTTTAGCGGCTAAGTGACTATAATCAGGACTGGTTTCAAAGTATTCTCGCTCTTTCCTTCTTGCAACCATCATATCAACACTCTTGTTAATATCTGCTTGTGAACGGTTCACTATCCCAACCCAAGGATGTTGCAGCCTGTATGATCTTCCTTCGATTACCTTAACCAGGCAATGTAAGACTCAATATGGTCATCATAACTACTACTTCCATAGTTGGATAAGAAAATAAAGAGAGAAGAAAAGACTTACATCAATTGCATTAGTTCCCTTGTCCATCAAGTCTAACTTTGTCAGAACTCCAAAAGTTCTGTCACCTAAAGAAAAAAAACCATGAGAAGAGTTGATTTCCCAAACGAATATCCATTTGTCGAAAACAGAACAAGCAAACCTGTTGGATCCACTTCTTTCGCGAGCTTGATCGCATCCGATGTGGCTGTGTCTTGATTGGCAGGAGATATTGCTAGTATAAGACAATTAGGCTGTGAAAATAAAAAACATAAGCAGCTCACTCAAAACTTCTAAAAGCACAATCAAAACTACCAAACCACAAGAAAAGTGACAAGACCATATAGCCATACTCACCTTTGCAACGTATGAGCGAACCATGGATTCGATATCTTCCACAATAGTTTCTGGCTGTCCTTCTGTAAACAAATTAACAATGTTTACCAAAAGGAGATCCAAAGGAAGTAATAGAGCCAAAGAAAACATACCAACAGCAACTTTAGTCAAACCAGGTAAATCAGTGAGAGTAAGATTCACAACTGTTTTCAGAAACAACACAGCCAAAATCCAGAACAAAAGCTGATGTTAGTTTGATAAAAAGAAGCTCGAAATCCTCGATAAAATAAACAGACCATTGGGAGAGAAGATACTGAGATGAATAGGAACTGGAGAAATCTGTTTGCTCTTCCCAGTGATTCTATCAGTCTCATCTTGGATCTCCTTACGTACCAAAGCTTAAACCAAAACAAAAAATGTCAATATCAACATGAAAAATGAAGGATTCACTAAAACAAAACATTCATCAATACATAAATCAACATACAGAAATCAAAGAATTTCTTATTGGTAAGGTGAAGAAACTCAGCATATTCCTCAGTTCCATTTTCAGTCTTATAAAGCTGTAATACCAAAGGCCTTCTCGTAACAATACCTTCCAAAACACACACACAAAAATCTCACTAAGACTCACAAAAATCTCAAAAAAATCGAAAATGTTTAGGTTAAAACCAGATCCTCTAGGAAGAAAATCTCTCCCAACAATACTCTCTAGAACCGATGATTTTCCAGAACTCTACACTTAACAAAAGCAAAACCTTAGAGGTAAGCGATTAAGCAAATAAGGGACGGAGTTTTCCGATGAGACGGAACCTGACCACCGACGACGGCGACGGAAGGAAGAGCTTCCCAGAGAGAAGAGAGAGAGTTATCACCACCGCCATAATCGCCGAGTGCAGTACATGCTCTTTGTAATCGGTTCACAAAATCGATCAAACTCTCCATTTTCGCGGACGGAGAAAGTGAGAGCGGGCGTTTACAATATGATCAACCAAACTAAACAAAATTTAGAAAATTTGACTAAAAGTTGAATTTTTTATATTCTACCAATTATGGTCTTAGGAAAAAGTTGAATATCTTATCTCATTTATTTTTACGTTACTTGACCAAAAAGAAAAAAGATTATAAAACGAGTGGATTTGCTTGCCAATTGGCAAAAAAACACAGATTTTATTAAGATAAATGATAATGATTTGGATTGTTGTTAACATATAAACATATTATAATCTAACATTTTTACTGCATAGATTCTGAAATAGGTTATTGCTATAAACTGTATGCATAAATAATGCTTTCAAATACTCAAAAGGCTATTTTAATTAAACTTGCTTAATTAGGTTTCTTTCTCTGATGATTTTCCAAACTTCGTCTTTTTGGATTTCAAACTCTATGCAATATTGTTATAGTTTTATTCTTGTTAATTAATTGTGCAACTTTTCTTTCTTCACAGCTTGTTAATCATGATGAGACTTGAATCACCTATGAAAAACATTTGTTTTTTTTATAGTGGCTTTGATGCTGGCTTTTACTCGAAACAGAGAGGATCGGGCTTCCTAGATTCGATTATGGTTTATGTGGTTAATATTCTTATAATCTCCCAGACAACATATTCTTCTAATCCTTGGTATCATTCTGAAGTTGCATAAAACATGGTTCTAGTTTTGTCATCTCTCAAAGGCGAATCGTCATTAATGGTCATGTGGTTGGCAGTGCCACTTATGTGCAAATCACGAAGATAAGATTAGATTCAAGTAAAAAGCAGAGGTTCAAGCCTTTGGTGTTATAACTGTGATCTTGCCGTATTGACTGTTGACAGTGATGAATTATTAAGGAACCAAAAGCCATTGAACATCCTTCGCATTATGCCTAAGCTTTTAGAGCGTGCAAGTGGTCGGGTACTTTGAAAGTAATTTAAATTCTTTTATTCTTAATTTTTTTTACTAATATAATATTTATAGAGTGGTATTTATACAAATTGGGATTAAATATAAATCTAACTTGTAGATTAACTACAAGCTAAACATCATTATACTAATTGAACGTGATAGTATATCTTAATAGTCTGATAATCAGTGTTAACTCAGTTCTATCAAAATGTTATTGAGAATCTAACATTTGCTAGGGTAGTATTTCATGTGGTAAAAAGTGTAGACATTTTTTTTTTTTTCCTTCTGGAGAATTGATTATAATCGACCAACTGTTTTACATCGAGAGTTTATACTCATTCACCAGCCAAAAATAACCTTCTAAACCTACTCTATGACTAAGGCGTGGCTACAAATGAACAAAGCCATACCAAAGACCAAAAACATCATTACTCATCACTGAAAAGAGGTTAAAAAACTCTCTCATTCTCAATGACTTCTTTAAACCACAATGGAAATCCTCTGGCTACATACGAGTGACCACGATTATCCCTCATTGCACTATGAGCAATGAGATGCGCAACTCTATTCGTTGATGGATCCTCTACATAGACTCTCCAATCATAAAATCTTCTTAAACTTCTGATTAGAATTTCCGCATCCGGCACAAAAGATAGCCAAGCCGCCGGTCTCAAAATAGCCCCTAAAAGATCTGGATCTTGACCCGCAAATATAACTTTATCCAGGTGAAGATCTGCTAGACTAACCATCGCCCACTGCAAACAACTTCTTTTGGCTTCTATTAAGGAGTTCATCCCGAAAAATAATCTTCGGCTATGTAATAACGTCTCTCCTTTATGGTTCCTTGTTAGCCAAGCTCCTCCACAACTGAGCGTTTTTTTTTGACCAAGAACAAGAGACATTACATTTTATCCAATAGACAGGAGGTGGTTTCCAGCTTTGGTTCTTCTTTCTTTTCACATCTTCTTTTCCTACTAAATGTTGATCCACCTGTTGAGCTAAATACCATTTCTCTGCCTCCTCCAAATATTTTATTTTTGTTTCCAAAGGCCAAAGTCTCTTTCCTTCAAAGAAGAGTTTGTTTCTATTTTTCCAAATGTTCCAAATTATCCACGGTATTGCTCTTCTAGTTCCTAAAGGAATAGAGACCAGTTTCTGCATATTCAAACAGTGATTAATATTTGCATAGATAGCACCTGATTCAAAGCCTTCACAAGGCCAAGGAACTTCGGAAATCGCCCAAATTTGTCTTGCCGCAGGACATAAAAATAAAACATGGTTGATGCTTTCCCCTTCGTATCCACAAGTTTGACACCTTCCATCTATCTTGATACCTCTGGTTAAGATTTTGTCCACTACCGGCACAGCTCCACTCAATGCTTTCCAACAGAATTCTTTGATCTTTAGTGGAGCTTTTGACTGCCAAATTTTATCTTTGATCCCATTTATTGAAGGCAGGGCTGCTGCTTCGAAAACCAATGCCTTGTGCTTCACTTGATTAGCCAACCAATTACCTGATTTTACCGAATAATCACCCCTTCGATTATACTTCCACTTCCAGAAATCCTTTTGAGATGTTACTGGTTTCTTTCTCACTATAATCTCAATGTCTTGCTGATAGAATAGCTCATGGAGCTTTGATCTATCCCAAGTACCTGTTGTAATTGATATCAAGTTGCTCACCTTTAGTTCCAAATCCACAAAAATATTCTTCATCAATGGAATTCTAGGTTGTTCATCACCAAGCCAAGGATCAGACCAAACATAGATAGATTCCCCATTACCAATTAATTTTTCCAGCCCGTTTTTCAATAAGGATCTCCCATAGACTATGCTTTTCCAACCATACGAGGGTCTTTTGCCTTCAGGAGCATTTAGGAACTCCCCATTTTCAAAATATCTACTTTGAAGCATTCTGGAGATCAAACTATTAGGATTTTGCAAAATTCTCCAAGCCTGTTTAGCTAATAGAGCCTGATTGAAGCACTCTATATCCCTAAACCCAAGACCACCTTGTTCTTTTGTCAAGCACAACTTATCCCAACTCAACCAATGACATTTCTTTTTTTCTTCCGTAGACTGCCACCAGAAATCAGCCATTACACTAGCCAGAGAGGAACAAGTAGTCTTTGGAAGTTTAAAACACGACATCGCATAGACTGGCATAGCCATAGCCACGGTTTTAAGCAAGATCTCTTTGCCTCCCAAAGAAAGAGTCTTTGCAAACCATCCTGAAAGTCTAGATTTAAGCCTATCCCTTATGTAAACTAGCATCTCTACTTTAGATCCGCTAAAACATTCAGGTAAACCTAGATAAGTTCCTGAACCACCTTCTTTCCATATTCCCAAAGAATGTTGCACCAAGAGTTTTGAGGTAGAGTCCACATTTTCCCCAAATGTGATTGCAGATTTATCCAAATTGATAGATTGCCCAGAGGCTTTCTCATAAACGTTCAAGATGCTCTTAAATTCTTCACATTCCTCTTGATCTACCTTGCAAATAAAGAGACTATCATCTGCAAACAAAAGATGATGAATGGATGGACCATTATCTGAAAATTTCAGCCCCGAAATTCTACCTTCCCTTTGTGCCTTATCCAGCAAATGACTAAGACCTTCCGTGCATAGAACAAAGAGGAAGGGCGAGAGGGGATCACCTTGCCTAAGACCCCTCTTTGGAACTATAATTCCTTGAGGCTGATTATTGATAAGAACCGAGTATGTGACAGATGAAACGCAAGTCATTATCCAATCAACCCATTTAGCATGAAAACCCATCGCTTCCATCAAGGCCTTTAAATATCTCCATTCTACTCTATCAAAGGCTTTTGACATGTCTGATTTGATAGCCATAAATCAGCTACATTGGAGCCGATTCTATAACCCGTTGAGCTACTGGAAAAGGGAGGATCCTTTATACTCCCTGTCTTAGATATTTCTTCATCTTGATTTCCTTCCATGTAGAATCTCTCTTGCTGATTCTTATCACCCCTAAAAGCATCATTCATCAATCTATCTTTATGATGATTCTCTAAAATTTTATCTTCATACCCAAAGACTATTCCTTTTCCTCTGTCTAAATCTGTAGAAATAATTGGTGGGGCCTCCAAAGTGAGAATAGATTGACCTCTGGGATCATTCTTTAAACCTTCTATGGAGCTTTTGATCCTCATTTCCTTAATGATCTTGTCCGGGCCTGATGGAGACAAGAGATATAATCTCATTCCTTCTAACACATCCGGAGCAATTTTATGCCTTCCTGTCTCAAGATCTATTCCGACCTGCTCCTCACTCAATATCCCAAACAGAGGATCCTCTTTAGAAAGAACAGAAACTTTTCCGTTACTTAAAACACCACCTTCAGACTTCTCATTGATGTACATATAAGCATCTTTGTTTAGGAATATAGGGCATTTTTCTTGCTCATGAGTTAGGCGTTGACATGTAAAACATCGCTTCTGAAGCCTCTCGAAATCGTACCTTACAATGACTTGCCCCTTCTCCTTTGGCAAATTGATGACTTTAGATCTTCGGACCGGATTTGAAACATCGAGCTTTACTCTGATTTGGGCTTTTTGTGGATCGAAGGCCATCTCTATCACCTGACCCGCAAAGCTTCCTAATTTTTTGATTGAACTGAGAGTTCGATGATTACCCGGAATGTTGCGTAACTGAACCCACACCGGAATCGTTTGAAGATAGTCTGGAGGAGGATTCTCTTCCCACCTATCAATCACCAAAGACCACTGATTGAAAGTGTGAACTCCTTTTTGCAAAATTTCCAGCAAATCCTCTTCCTTTTGAAAGAAAAATTGAAATCTTTCCGAGGAGAGAGCTACTCCTCGCACCTTCTCGTAGAGTTGCCACTTACGGGGCATATCCCTTATCAGATTTGCCATATCTTGATGATCCGGATTGAGAACTCTTCCAACGAGACTGAGCCGATTTTCCACAATCGAACAGAACTCTGGTTCATCCGGAAGATCATAAGGTTCTTCAACATCATGAATCTTCATTGACAACAGAATCTTATCTATGCTTGAAGACATCGGACCAAGCTTTTCCTCTCAAAGCTATATCCCCTTCACTTCTCACTTCCCTATTTATCTTTTCCCTCTGCGATATTTCTACCTCTTTTTCTTCTATTCTCAAGAACAAATCTTACCCAAATTCTTCTCCTACACTTTTTATGATTCAGAAAAACTTTAACTTAGAGAAAAGAGATGATCTCTCGATTAAATCTTATGAGAAATCACTAACGCTCCTCTAAAATTAAGAATTGAAAGCTTTTGCAAGATCGCTCTATTACTACCTTTTTTAAGGTTTTTTGTTGTAGACATTCTTTTATAGTTCCAAGTTATTCAAAAAATGATTAAAAACAATATTTGCAATCCAAAAACTTCTTACAGAACCCATAGTAAATAAAATGTAAAGCCCAATAATAAAGGACAGTGATCCATTAATAAAGAAGACAAGGGCCTCAAGTGTGGGTCGAAGCCACGTGGCTAACCCAAGAAGAAACGGACGAACAAGCGTGTGCAATTGCATAAAACGACGACGTCTCATTACCTAACACTTGTCGGCTTCCATTCCACAATCAACGAGCCCCATTTTTATTTTATTTTGCTATCGTCACATTTTTGTGACTTTTGTCTTCCCTTTTTCACAAATTGTATATACACTGACGAAATAAAAATAATTATGTTAAGTTCTTGGTAAATTTTGAGTAACATCAAACTGTATTCCAAGCCTAATCCAACGATTTAGTTTTACGACTAATCTTAAAAATAGATTAAAAAATGTTTTAGAAGAACTTAATTATATTTTGTTCCGAAAATACCACTAAGCCACAATATAATTTAACTTAATCACTAATCTTAATATTATGTCATTGTATTTTACTTTTCCCTCCTCGGCAATAATCACTACTAGGATTTTAATATCATGGTTGTCTTTTCAAAATAGCTGGATTACTTTCCATGTGTATTTGTATTGGATACATACCATATCTTTGCATTCATGATCATATATTATGATAATTATTTGCAAAATTTTATACCATAAATACTTAAAATATCAACGCACACATAGTCTTGGCAATATATCTCAATTAGACTAAAGTAGACTTGACACTTGATAATACATCATATATGTACAATATTTAAACGTGTTGTTATCCAAAATAAAAACAAAATTTTGGGTATATTTCCATGGAATTTTCGATGAATTGTTCATATAACGTTGACATACCATGTCCTAAGCACGGTTTTGTCTTAATCCGTTTTAATGAGTAAATTAAGAGGACGTTTAAGTTTTTATAATAATACTAAATAATAACCTAATCATTACAAAACCCATTTATAAATGAAGTGATATTTTTCGTTTTAGACAATGATAATAAAAAAAAAAAAGCAAATGTCAACGACAATACGAATCATGAATTTTATGAAAAAATGTTAATCTTTCCACTATACACAACACAAAAAGCACACACAAACTATAGTGACGTTAATTTAAAAAAAAAAAAAGAATGATTATCTTTAACCATAAGTATTAATCATCATAATACCCAACACCAGCTAACGTGTCAAGTCTTTATTACTTAGCAAATTTTTGGGTAAAATTGATATTTCTTTCTTCTTCTTAAAAAAATCAAATCTGAAAATTCCCCATTTTACTCCGGCGATTCTCTCTCTCACTTCAAAAACAGAAACCAAACCTCAAAAATCAGAACAAGACAAAAATATCTTTTTTACTCTTTTCCGATGAGGTGTAAAAGACATACAATAGATCTCAGGAGCAGTATCGGAGTTTGTGCTTCTTGTCTCCGTGAACGTCTCATCTCTATCGCCGCTTCAACCGCCGCATCGGAAAACGAATATTCCGATCACCACCATAGCCATTCACTGATTTCTCCACCTCCTCTGTTTTTTCCTCGCTCTGTTTCTCCTTACGTCGCTCCTAGAAAATCCGACGCCGGAATCGTCGTCGGAGACTCAAAACCCCGATTATTCGCTACTCCGCAAGTGGGTCCCACTCACGGCGGAGGAGGAAGAACGTCGGAAAAAGTCTTCGATTCTGAAAGATCGTTTAAGAAGAAACGTAACGGATTATCACGATTCTCAAGCTTCTTCAGAACGAGATCGGCCGATTACGATTCGTCGTCAACGTTTTTGTCTCCGTCGTCTTCTTCTTCGTCAAGGTCATGGCTTTCGAAAGTTCTCTCTGTAAAATCGAAAAAGCAAACGACTTGCTACATCGAGGATTTAATCGATTCCGAATCCGAAAATCATCGAAATCGACCAAGACAGAGATTTTGTAGAGGAATGTCGCCGGCGGGAGATTCATACGACGGTGAATCGGAACAGAGAAGAACTCCGGCGATGGGAACTCCGGTAAGAAAAAAGACGGCGATGACGACGACGATGGGTTTTTGTTTGAGTCCATTAGTGAGAGCGAAACCTAATAATAGTTCGAATATATGGAAAGGGAAATTTCCGCCGGAATTTGGATATTCCGGTGAGCTTAAATCGCCGGCGAACCCTCACATTTCAACGGCGGCTTCTTTTTGTGGGAACCGGTCTAAGAAGCTTGTTGATTTAGGACGAGTCGATCCTCGCCATTGAATTTTTTTTTTTTTTGGTAGTGGTCAAAATCTGACCGTTCAATACGAAAATTACCTAAAATACCCTTCACATGATTCTTATGAATATATATATATGGTGGCTTTACTATACCAACAGATAAAGAGTGAATTTATTTCTTTTTGAGTTTTGGTTATTATAATGGTTTGTATATTAATGGCGGAAATATTTGTTTTCTTTTTTAGGAGATTATGAGAGATTAAGAAGAGAACAATGTTGTGTGTGTTTTTGTTTGTTTTTGGGTATGATTAAATTGTGTTGGGTGTATAAATCAAAATGACAGATATTTTGAAGAAGAAACCTATGACTAGTTCATGTCAGAAATGTAATTTATTACAAATTGTTTTTGAATTCTGTTCTAATCTACTTTGTGGGTAATAAATGTGATTCATACCCTTGTGTTTCCCTTAATTTAGAAAAACAAAATCTGTCAAATGGGATGTCAGAATTAACCATTCACAAATCCAAAAATTTGCTAGTCTTCTTCACTATACGTCAATACCTATCAAAACTTATAAAAAAGCTAGAAACAAAATTTTGGTATATAGATCCAATAAAATAGGTCTCAAATTCCGACGAAAGACTACGACATTCTAAAGATCCCAAGTACCATCTAGAGAGTTTCAAAAAGTTTTAAAGAGTAAAAAGACTATGAGTTCAATAAACATAAACAAAAATACAAGGTGGGTCCAATAATATTTAAATTCCATGGGTCCATTTGCCGTAATAAATAAATATAAATATCTACTGTAACAAAATAAATTCAAGGATGGATATAAATATAGGCTTAGATTGGTGAACATCTGAATCTTTATTTACGTCTATAAAGATCTGGAGCGGTAAGCTTTATAGCATAGTAAAAAGTTGTATAGATAAAGATTTGAGATCTTTATACCAATCACCAAATCTTTTGTCAAATCTTTTGTCAAATCTTTATCTGTTTGTTTTCGTTATTTATCACTTTTATCAAATCTTTATCACTTTTATCTCAAATCTTTATCTCAAATCTTTATCTATACAGCTTTTCACTATGCTATAAAGCTTACCGCTCCAGATTTTTAAAAAGCTTGTTCACCAATCGGACCCATAGTAAAATTATTAAATCATTTAATGGGTATATTTGTAATTTTGGTATTTGGTCATCGTAGAGCATTAACGGTCATAAAAGGGAGGATGGCATTTAATGAGGGAGAAATAGTGTTTTCATTTTGTGGCTCTACCATTTTCCTCTTACCTACATCTTCATTAATTTCAAGTTATCATTCTGTTTATAATTTATTTTAAAGGGGTCTCTTTTAATTATGGTCATTATTACAAATTATTTGTTTGATAGAAAAATTCAAATAAAACACACAAGTATTCATTTTTATTTTATTTTAACTTAGTAGTTGGTGCTTTATGGTGGGCAATTTGCTATCTAGCTTAATTATGAAGTGTCAGTAGGTAAATTAACTTCAACAAATTAAATGTTCCATAAATATATAAAAAACATTTTCAGTTGCAATGAAAGAAAAACAATCGTACAAGGCTTGTTTCTCATTGAGATGTAAAATTAGTAAAAAATCATGGAAATAACCTATTTGGAAATAACAAAAAATATCAAATAGCATAATATTTAGTGAAATGCCAACTTGTGAATAAAATAGCTAGAGCTATAAACACAAAAGTTAGTTGTTGTTTTGCTAATAGTTAGCCAAATTTAAGTCATCCAACGATCTTGTTCTGCTATATATCTACTTTCTTTCGTTAAATCTTAAAGTAGCTGAATTCGGTAAAAAAAAATCAGTTATTATATCAAAATTTAAGACAATAATTGTTAACTATACACATTGTTTGGGATCATACAGAACTAGACCCAACAATGTTTCCAACTGCGTTAACCTACCAAAGCTTTTTTCACAAGAAAAGAAATTTATTTTTATCTTTTTAAATTATTTATCACGCTTATGGAACTAGAGAAATACCTGAGAACAGTGAGAGGCTTTTCATTTAATTAGGCTCATTTAATTGATCTGACCAAATGACATGTGTTCGAACTTATTTCTCTGTTTTTTTATGAGTGAAAAAGAAACAAACAATTCTATGCCTCATTCTCTATTCACATGGGAAGGAAGAAACGAGAAGAGTGTGTTTATTATGTATAGCTCACAGTTATATATAATCCAACTTTTAGATAGAATCTCAGATTTGAGAAAAAGTTGTTAAAAACAACAAAAGTACTGAAGCAGAGCAAATTAAAACTCCAAAGACCACAATAGTTTAGTGTTAGGGACAAACCACAACTAAAACAAAGCTTCTTTTTAAAACAATCTGATGAAAAAGTCGAAAAAGCAGGCAAAAATTTTACAGATGGAAGACAATAACGGTTTGGATCAATGCGAAATGCTCGAGGACTTTTTTCGGTTTGTGTTTTTGTTATCTATCAATATGTTGTTGTCGATGCCAATTTAACAAGCGCACCCTCCTGATTGTTGCTGAGCCGAAGATGTATTTGCATTGGAAGACTTGAGATTGACATCAACCATATCCTCTTGCTTTGTCGATGACAATGTTTCCATTCCCGGCAAAGCTGCTGCTATCTTGCGGAAAAGCGCCTGCCAATTTATAGCGTCATGAATCAGCGAAATTTTGTTTACTCTACGAAATAAGTGAAGGGAAGATAATTGTTACCTTTATGTTGAAACCGGCTTTGGCACTGGTTTCGATAAACATAACATTAAGCTCGCGAGCCTTGGCTTCTGCTTCCTCTATTGACACTTGCCTGAGAAACAAACAATAGATTACGAAGGTCCCATTAGCAGTAGTAACAAATAGTAAGGCACCCCACCATTAAGTAGTGTCAAGCGTGTTGACTATAAAGAAACGTTTTGATTATATGTAGTTGAGCACCAAATGATTTTCCACTAAGTATCTTGTTGGGTAATTTGGGAACATAGTCAATGCAACCAGATAGATACTCACTAGTACTTTAACAGTGTATAGCACTTCAGTACATAAAGACATTCATTTTGGCTCAGACCGTGTAAAAACGAGAAGATAAGAGAAGATAGATCATCATTATTACCTTTTGTCCACAAGGTCAGTTTTATTTCCGACGAGCACAACTATGACATCACTACCACGCTCTGTCCTAACTTCATCGATCCACTTAGTAGTGTTTAGGAATGATTGTCTGCCTACATGTCAACGAAAAACAAAATAACGATCGAGTTTCACAATGCACAACTTTTGCTGGATCGAGATAAGGAAGATATCGAAATCCATTTTACTCATTCGATCACTAAATATCACAGCCGTAACACATCAAAGACCGGAATATACGTGTTTGAGAAGTTTATAAAGAAGAGAAATAGTGAAAGTAGACATACTTGCAACATCATAGACGATAACAGCGACAGAAGAATCCCTGATATAGCTGGGAATAAGACTCCTGAATCTCTCTTGCCCAGCAGTATCCCTGATACATTATGTTTCAGCTCTCAATTGTTAAACTATCAAATGCAATGTTATTCGAAAATCGGAACGAGGTTCCAAGAACTTACCACAGCTGCAATCTGACAGTTCTATCTTCAAGGTACATTGTCTTTGATAAAAAATCAATACCTATTGTGGCCTGATGATCATAAAACAAGCATGGTTCGTTCACTTACTATTATGAGCTTAAACGTAATGAATCATATTTACACATGAATATCAAATGCTACTGAACAATGATAACAAGATCAAAGGGAAAACTAAACAATTTTTCGCTTGTGTTGCTACGATCTTCTACGGTACTAAATTCTCGAGTATGTAACAAAGCTAAAATCACGAACGATGAGAGATTAAAGGAGATCGCGCATGATCTAAGAATCAGATCACACAAAACTACACAGAATCGAACGCGAGATCACCAAAAACTGATCAAAATTTCTAAGTGAAACACGGCAAAATCCACGTTCGTGAAAATGGATCTCAATATCAACCAAACCAAGGATTTTTCCGGGTAAAACCACACGACGACGAGCGATTAAACGTAGATCGGAAAACGAATTTTACCTGGTAAGTATTGTCGAATTTGTCGTACATGAATCGAGTGATGATACTCGTCTTCCCGACGGATTGATCTCCCAAGAACACAAGCTTATACTTGGCGAGCGCCGACACCGGAGCCATGATTCCTCAGGATCTAACTCGCCGGAACGATCTGAGAAACGTCGAGATCTCGTTGAAAGGAGTTTCGCCGGAGAGATCCCGAAATTGCAAATACTGTATATAAAAGAGATTGTCGTCTAGATTCACATGTAAATTATTTAAATACGTAAATTTTCCAATACCGAAATTATTTACATACGTAAATCTTCCAATACCAAAATTGTTAGTTAATCAAAAAGGAATAAATTAAATTTTATTATATAAAAGAGAGTTCCTATAATTGTAACTCACGAAATCGCGACACATGTTAAGTAGTCGTTTAGATTGTGACACATGTCAATTAGTTAAATATGTAAATTTTCCAACACCAAAATTGTTAGTTAATCAAAAAAGAAAAAATTAAAATGGAAAATAAACAAGTATAAAATAAAGATAAAGAAAATTTGGTTAGCAGTATGTTTAGTTTACGAAATAGCATCAAAGATGGATCGTCAAAACATGTACGAATGATTTAGTTGTTATATCAAATTGTTTAATGATTTAAATCATATTTATATATATCAAGTTTGTATACTTTAGTAATTTCCAAATTCTTCAAACTTTATGAGTTAAATATGTAAATTTTGCAACACCAAAATCGTTAGTTAATCAAAAAGGAAGAAATTAAAATGGAAAATAAACAAGCATAAAATAAAGATAAAGAAAAGTTGGTTAGTGGTATGTTTAGTTTACGAAATAGCATCAAAGATGGATTGTCAAAACATGTACGAATGGTTTAGTTGTTATATCAAATTGTTTAATTATTTAAATCATATTTATATATATCAAGTATGTATACTTTAGTAATTTCCAAATTCTTCAAACTATATGAGTTAAATATGTAAATTTTGCAACACCAAAATCGTTAGTTAATCAAAAAGTAAGAAATTAAAATGGAAAATAAACAAGCATAAAATAAAGATAAAGAAAAGTTGGTTAGTGGTATGTTTAGTTTACGAAATAGCATCAAAGATGGATTGTCAAAACATGTACGAATGGTTTAGTTGTTATATCAAATTGTTTAATTATTTAAATCATATTTATATATATCAAGTATGTATACTTTAGTAATTTCCAAATTCTTCAAACTATATGAGTTAAATATGTAAATTTTGCAACACAAAAATCGTTAGCTAATCAAAAAGTAAGAAATTAAAATGGAAAATAAACAAGCATAAAATAAAGATAAAGAAAAGTTGGTTAGTGGTATGTTTAGTTTACGAAATAGCATCAAAGATGGATTGTCAAAACATGTACGAATGGTTTAGTTGTTATATCAAATTGTTTAATTATTTAAATCATATTTATATATATCAAGTATGTATACTTTAGTAATTTCCAAATTCTTCAAACTATATGAGTTAAGTATGTAAATTTTGCAACACCAAAATCGTTAGTTAATCAAAAAGTAAGAAATTAAAATGGAAAATAAACAAGCATAAAATAAAGATAAAGAAAAGTTGGTTAGTGGTATGTTTAGTTTACGAAATAGCATCAAAGATGGATTGTCAAAACATGTACGAATGGTTTAGTTGTTATATCAAATTGTTTAATTATTTAAATCATATTTATATATATCAAGTATGTATACTTTAGTAATTTCCAAATTCTTCAAACTATATGAGTTAAATATGTAAATTTTGCAACACCAAAATCGTTAGCTAATCAAAAAGTAAGAAATTAAAATGGAATATAAACAAGCATAAAATAAAGATAAAGAAAAGTTGGTTAGTGGTATGTTTAGTTTACGAAATAGCATCAAAGATGGATTGTCAAAACATGTACGAATGGTTTAGTTGTTATATCAAATTGTTTAATTATTTAAATCATATTTATATATATCAAGTATGTATACTTTAGTAATTTCCAAATTCTTCAAACTATATGAGTTAAATATGTAAATTTTGAAACACCAAAATCGTTAGTTAATCAAAAAGTAAGAAATTAAAATGGAAAATAAACAAGCATAAAATAAAGATAAAGAAAAGTTGGTTAGTGGTATGTTTAGTTTACGAAATAGCATCAAAGATGAATTGTCAAAACATGTACGAATGGTTTAGTTGTTATATCAAATTGTTTAATGATTTAAATCATATTTATATATATCAAGTATGTATACTTTAGTAATTTCTAAATTCTTCAAACTATATGAGTTAAATATGTAAATTTTGCAACACCAAAATCGTTAGTTAATCAAAAAGTAAGAAATTAAAATGGAAAATAAACAAGCATAAAATAAAGATAAAGAAAATTTGGTTAGTGGTATGTTTAGTTTACGAAATAGCATCAAAGATGGATCGTCAAAACATGTACGAATGGTTTAGTTGTTATATCAAATTGTTTAATGATTTAAATCATATTTATATATATCAAGTATGTATACTTTAGTAATTTCTAAATTCTTCAAACTATATGAGTTATGAAACTATATTTTTTAAATTACATATGAACCTATAATTTGAATTATTACATTATCTAAGTTTTTTTTCTTGTCAAAACATTACATTATCTAAATTAAGATTTGAATTAAGAATATAATATACAATAAGTTAAGGTTTAAATTAAGAATATGATATGTTTTTCTCTAAAATATTTTAAACCATAATTATTTACTATAAATCAATTAATCCTCGCACGCGAGGGGTTTAAATCTAGTACTACGTAAAAGAAAAATTTAATTATTTGGTATTCGAATTATCCAAAAATACTCTAAACAAGATAACAAAAAAAAAATTGTAATATTACAAATAAGAATATAAATTGGTTATTTTTACCGAAATGTATATACAATATCCAAATTGATAAAAAAAATAAAGAAAAAATTATAAAAATTACATAAACTATATGAACACACCCTACTTTAACTATAAATATACTAGGGGTTGCCCCGGGCTACGCCAGGATGTTATATTTGTAAGTTTTACTATTTTTCTCTCAGCAAAATGATATTATAATAGTGTTTGTTATTTTGTACATCCAATAAATAAATAAAATGATAAATTGATCTTTTTCACTTGGGGAAGTTTAAGTTGTTTTAAATTCCGAATTTATTCATGTGAAATCTACAACATAAGTACCCGAATTATTTTGTTGCAACATATATTTGTAGTTAGCTTATTCCTTACTAATAATACTAACGTAGTTCAATATGATTGTTTGCATATGTTTATGCATATTTTTGTCCCTCCAAAATTTTTTTGATTCATCGACTCTTTGCAATTTGTTAATATTTTCATTTTAGAATTTGATAATATAAAACGTTAAATTTTTTGTTTTAAAAAACTTTTAAATTTGTTTGTTAATCTCGCAACTAACCACTAACGTTTTCATACCGATTCAACCATTCCCTTGAAAAGTATATCGAAAAAAAATAAAACTAAGGGAGTTGTTATCTAATGGCTTCTCTACACACCTACATGCAAATTTTGTTATCTATATTTTTCGTTAATAAAGTAATTAGAAAACATATGAGTAAAGTAAATTTGTTAAGTAGAGTGAGAAGTCCTCTCAACTGCACCACGCTTGTGTAGACAATTCACTGTTAGGTAGCATTATAGAATAATTTAAGGAAGTTACCACTTACCAAAATAATTCTGATTTATGATCATACGTTACAGTCATTAGCCACATACATGTATACATACACATGTACTAATTATTTATACATTAAGGTCTTTGAACATATCAGACTAAAGTGCTTGTGAAGTCTTTTTAGTTTCCTGCAACTGTCTGTTGCATAGTAGTAGTACCCATGGAGTTGCAAGTAGGTAAGCTTGAACTTGCAACCTGTACACATGGAGGATCAGGAAACTTCTTTTTCTCGGATTCATGTTCTTCATCTACTAAGACTTTGAGGTTGGAGAAGCTAGGCAATCCGAAATCAGGTAGAGGCTAAAAGCACTATCACCACTTCCTGCAGCTGCAAAGCCTTCAAGGCATTTGCAAATTACGGAGTCGTCCTCTACTTGTACTGTTCTTGTGAGAGGCTCAAATGGAAAGTAAGGACACGGTTGGGGCCATTCGATAGGTTTTTCCTCTGTGCCTGCACTCGAACTCCTCTTTTTGCCTTTTGGAGGTTTCTCGGTCAGTGGTTCAGCGTCTTTCTTCTTGATGTTCTTAGGTGAACATGTTTCCTTGTTCTTCTTCCGCTTTTAAGAGTCGACTAAGTTCTTCTCTTGTGGGTTTAAACCAATCCCAATGGTGTTGGTAGAATTCTCAAAGACAAGCACAGAATGTGTAGGAGCTTCTCTGTATGGAAAGAAAACCGATCTTCACGGTTCCTTTGCAGTTTCTTCATGAGCTTTAAGAGGCTCTTCACTTTCTAGGTCTATGATCTCAATGCTTCTTGTTCCGATTCCTTTGGTCACACTTGTATTCGAATTCTTCTCTACCAAATTATCATTTTCAGGTTCACACTCCAAGTTGATTTCAATACTAAATGATCCAGTCAAACCCGGGATCTCCCTCGCCTTATCAACATCAGGCAAGCTTTCCTCTGACTCGACTACCCGAGCCTCGTTACAACCTTCTTCAGCCTCGGGAAGTTTTTTGTCGCTGTCACTACTCATATCCTCGTCTGCTTAAGACATATAAACTATGTCTTCAGAAGCAATACACTCACTAACCAATTATATTACTCTTTGGTTTCTTTCTCCATTTACCTTCAAACGTACACATTGCGTTTTTGCTCGGGACTCCAATTTCAGCATACTTTCTAGCTGTGACCGTACCTACAAGAAAACATTTCGCATCAATACATGTTAGAGAAGAATCATGGGAAAGCTAGAAATAAAAAATCCACTTACAAGAGTAGAGGCTACGTTAGAGGAATCCTCCACATTCTCTCGGGAACCTTTGTCCTCGACGAATTCATTCTCTGACCAATCTTCTTCATCCGTATCATAAACATACGTCTAATAAAACATAACACGAAAGAAAATATTTATTAGCTACAACCGCTATTCAAGATTCTAAACGGCTTAAAAATCAACCATTATACAATGTAATCAGTCCCGGTTTCCTCTACTTTTTCCAATGAAACTTCAGATTCCGATTCCGAAGTGTTTTGATATTGGAGTACTTCGTGCTTTAAATTGGTTTTGAAACCACTTGACAAGTTCACGTATATCTACAAAAGAAAACATCTTTCGCTCCGATACCAACAACAAATGCCGAAACTAACCGGAAGATTATTCCGCTATACGTATATCGATTTCCACCATCCGCTGCTCCCCTTTCCAACCATCCGGAATCTCTAACGAACCATGACCAAACCCACTAACCTGAGCATTAACAAACTTAGCCGGTGAAACCCCATTCGCAGCCTGAGACTTCACCGATGACATTATTGTGTTTTCTATATTCAGAAAATGCGTCTGCATCTGCAACTTGCTTCCTCGGCTTATGCACTACATGGAAAACATCGCAACCGAAACGAAAAGGCTCTTGTCAGATTTTCATTACTAAAATAACCATAGATTTGAAGTTCCTAGTCAATTCATTACTGATTCATTCAAACAAAATGCTATTTTTTTCGTTGAAATGAGACAAACGCTATCAATTTCCACCTAATTAAAGCATGGGACTGATTACCTTGTTGCTGTAAGTTCTCAAATTCACTAAAAATTCGAGAGAATGTGTCATAATCAACCCTTGTCAAATCATCTTTAGAATGTGCAAATACTCAAGAACAAAAACCCTAATTTCAAAGGAAACAGACTTTATGAATCAAAAAACATAAAGAAAAGTGAAATACATACCACTGATTTAGTGAGAGATGATTTCGGTGCAGTTGAGAGAGAATACGATGAGGAGGTGGAGGGTTATGGTGTGAGGAGAACATAATTTATAGGCGAGCACAATCGAGTGGTTTAATGGTAGGAATAAAACGGCTAAAGGGAGGTGAAAAATCAAAGGGCGAACAGGAATTTACATTCATTGAGAGATGTGGTGAAGGTTAGGCCGATCTTGATCAGAGGTGATGAGGGTGAGAGATGGAGCCGGGGAGATCTATTTGGCGCAGGGAGAAGGAAAGACGCGTAGTTACGTTGGGCTATTTTCGTTAGTGGGCTTTGGCATCTGAATATTGTAATTAACTCATAGTTACGTTGCTAATATAATTGTTGGGTTTGTTATGCAGGTGACGTGGATGCTGACGTGGACACACTAGGAGGGGAGAAGACTGAGCTATTATATATAACATTTATGTTTGTTTATGTTTTGTATATTTCGGGTACCTGTTCGGTTATCGGTTCGGTTCGGGTTCGGTTTCGAGTTTTCGGTTTTAAGTATGGAGGATCCGTTCGGATATTTTTAAAAAATCGGTTCGGGTAATTTCGGTCGGATTCGGTTCGGTTTTTCGGTTTCGGATATTTTGCCCACCAGATTACAAAAATTTTAAAACATTTTGGGCTTCAACATGGACTTGGGCTGGGCTTGAAGTATAGAGCACGTGAGAAACACGTGCCTTTCTCGTATAACCTGAGCTTCTTCGTTACTCTTTCTTCTTTCTTCATCAAAATCTGAAATCCCTAATTTTTCGAGCTTGAAGAGAAACAGAAATGGCACTGAGAAATGCGATTCTTCGTCACGTTAGGGTTCCAGTGCAAACCCTAGGATTGAGATTGAATCAGTCTCAAATTGGGTTTCTTGGTTCGATCCGTTCGTTTTCTTCACACGATGATCATCTCAGCAAAGAAGCTGTCGTCGATAGAGTTCTTGATGTTGTTAAGAGTTTCCCTAAAGTCGATCCCGCTAAGGTCAGTTTCAGATTCGGATTAGTCTTACAGTTTCATTGCATCAAATTTTGCTTCCAATGTAGTAATTATTGTAGCTTTTGGTTGATTTTGGATTTGATTTAGTGAGAATGTACAAAAAATTGATTATGTTTAACATTAGTGTTCATTAGTGTTCTAATTTAGAGTTATTGATATCAATGGTCTTAGAGATTTTGCTGTTTCTCCCATTTAAACACCAAATGGTATCTGAAATGGTTATCTAAAACAATGATGCATTAGTGTTATTGATATCAATGATCTAGTAAGTTGCTACTGCTTCAGATTTGTCTGTTTCTGTGATTTGCATTGCTCATGTGGGAAAAAACTCAAAAATGGTATCTGAAATGATGCTGCATCGTGTTGCTTTGTGAATTTAGGGTTATTTATTGATCTCAATGGTCTTATTGCCATGAATTGGATTGTCAGGTTCAATCTTATAGATATTGCATTAGATAAAAGCAATCATTTTTGTATCAAGTTATACTAATCTTTCAACTTTCTATAGAATTCTTTGATTAGGGTTTTTTGTTGTTGATTGTTTTGTGACAACTAATTTTACAGGTGACTCCTGATGTTCATTTCCAAAACGACTTGGGATTAGATAGTTTGGACACAGTGGAGGTAGTGATGGCTATTGAAGAAGAATTCAAGCTGGAAATACCAGACAAAGAAGCTGATAAGATCGATTCTTGCCCTCTCGCCATTGAATATGTTTACAATCATCCAATGTCTAGCTAAAATCTTGTGGCTTCTCAATGTTTTCTTCTCCTCTCCTTTTTTGGTATGAGTGATCTCTCTTTATAAATGGGATTTGGCAAATAAATTCAGGTCTGTTTAAAGAGCATTGTTGACTCTTTTCACTTTCTGAGTTCCTTAAACAAAAGAACCTTTTTGCTTGTAATTTCACACATTTTTTTTTTTTGGGAGTTATTTCAGTCTGTCTTCTATACACCGAGCTTCAAATTGTCACAAGAATAAGCATTTTCGAAACTAGCTTATCTTTGCAATCTAGTTTTGGATTCAGATGAGTTTATGTCAAAATAATTGTAAAAAAGAAATGAAATCAGAAATTTCTATATATAGTTTTGGTTTAGATCCAACTTATTTTGGTTGAATCAGTTTTTTAGCTTTGTAGTTTGGTTCAAAATCAAATTTTCTCTGGAAATAACAAACCAACGAACCAATTTTTTTAAAGAATACTTAACCAGTGTTCTAAAAAGCGGTCTAGACGGTCGTCTAGGCCATGCTTAGGCGTTAGGCCCTCAGACAACCGCCTAAAATTGCATAGGTTATTTTTTCTGTTTCTAACGAAATAAATTTAAATTTATTTCGGTTTAAACCAGGTCTTGACACAAAATTAAGAATCTAATTTTGTTGGATTAGGAACTAAGCCCATTTAAACTTATTAATAAGCCCATAATGGTTATAGAAAAGGCCCAATGTTATTATAGCTTAAAGTCTTAAACCCCTTTTGCCTCTGTAGCTTCGTTACACAGTGAGGGATAAGGAAAGAAGGAGAAAACGAAGAAGAAAAATGGCGAACCTGAACTCAGCAATTGATTCAGTATTTTGGGACCAGAACATTTCTACACCACAAACCCTAGAAGGCACTGCTCGTTCTGTTCCCGGCGAGCCATTTCCAATCGACGGTTCACGAGCAAGCCGTTCTCACCGGATTCAACAACTCTCTCTCCTCCGCGAAGGTTTTCCTCTCGGAATCATACCTTCTTTCGCTCCTGCTTCCGACAAGAGAATCGGCTCTTTCTCTCTCAATTCTCTCCTTCTCGCTCCTTCCTCTTCCAACTGGTAAAAATAACCCATTTTTGACTTTAGTGTGTTTGAGTGAGTAAATGCTTAAAGTTTTGATTTTTGCTTAGAATTTGAAAACAATAATCACTAAATTTGGTTACTTTATTGGATTTGATTAGGCCTGTTTGGAGTTTTCACTCGAATTTGAGTAATTGCGTAAAGGGTTTCGTGCTTAGACTTTGATACTGTTGGACTTCATGAGAAATGTGATTAGGTCTGTTTGGTGTTTTCAGTGAGTAAATGCTTAAAAGGTTTGATTTTGCTTAGAATTGGAAAACAAGAATCATCAAATTTGGATACTTTATTGGATTTGATAAGACATGTGATTAGGTTTGTGCTTGGATTGTTGTAGGTGGTTAGGTTTGGTTGGGCAGTTTAGACCAAAGAAGCTCTTTGCTGATATCAGAAGAGATATTAAGAATTCAGAAGAATGGGATCTTCAGCTTTTCAAGGAAACAACTAAACACATTGTAGACAAATCCCTTTACTCGATCGGTTTATGGACTCAGATTGCGTTAGGTTCTTCTTCGTCTCTGTTACTTAGCGCTGAACGGTTAGGCGATAAAAATGGACTCAGAAAGAAGTTGATGTTTGTTCATCCGGTATGTATCTATTCTCGAGATGAATTCTTTTGTATATGTTTTAAGCGTTTTCTTGATTTATTTTCGTTTTGAGAGCAGCTTGAGAAACATGATCTCACTGTGGAAGCAGCTTGGCCTGATCTGTTTTTGGACCGTCAAGGACGATTTTGGGACGTTCCTAAATCGTTATCGTTTGATTTCTCCTCGCTTGCTTTAGATTCCGGGCTTCGATACCGGTTTGGTGTACATAACAGCAAGGGTAATCCCCTACCTGTGAATGCTGCTGCTATTGAGAGTGGTGTTGTTGCTCCTACTTCTTTGTTACCTGGTTTATGCGCGAAAGGTGCGGTTTCGTACAAGGCTAATAAAGAATTGTGGAAGCCACAAGAGAAAGAAGACAACGCAGAAGAAGACGATACAGCTGTTTATCTACCTTACGATGTACGTCTAAAGGAGCCTCATGCAGCGATTTCAGGAATCATAGGTAGTAGTTTAGCAGCTTGGATCACTGGCCGAGGAACGTTGGTTAATGGGAAGAAACGGAGTCTGATAAGCGCTGATGCGTTTGGTTCTGGTTGTTTTACGTTCCAAAAAGGGCGGTTTAGTAAGCTGTACGGCGATCTTACACGAGTTGATGCTCGTCTCGACGTTTCCTCAGCTTCTGCTCTTGTTAAAAGAATCTTCCATGCGATTAAAGGATCTTCGGGTGGTAACAACTCAGATGATACATTGTGGTCTCCTAGACTCAACCTGATCTTCCAACAACAGGTATATTAGCTTCCTATCACCAGTCAAAGCCTTTTGATGTAAAGAATCAAGTTTTAAGCAATGCATATCAATCACTGTTTATTTGCAGGTTGCGGGACCGATCGTTTTCAAGGTAGACTCGCAGTTTCAAGTTGGTGCAGGGAAGTTTGGAGCAAACATGGAAGATCTAATTTTCAGTTTGAATTACTCGTTGCGGGCTCTTGAATCGGGAAAAGTCGTGGCTTGGTATTCGCCAAAGAGAAAAGAAGGCATGATCGAGCTTCGAGTTTTCGAGTTCTGAGCTAGACTCCTTACTACTTTTTCCCCTTTTTTCTAGTATGTGCCTTTAGCAACATTTGTATGAGAAGATGCTAAAAATGGTAAAACTCTTCAAAGATCTTTTGCTTATTATGACTGTCTCTGAAAAATTGATATTCTAATTGAAAGATTGATAGACAATAAATGATGTCTGAAAATTACATAAAACATCTAAAATCTTCAAGAAACGTCTCGGACAAGATTTTTCACTCGACGAGGGCCAACAAGTCGCCCTCTTTACAAAAGACATGCCTAGCACTGGTTCCCAAATCGACCTCATACGCGCTCACGTCAGGGAACAGAACCTACGAAAAACGCAAAGGAGAAACGGATGAAGAGAATATTTCATATGTATGGATGATTATAGTGTTAAGAAGAAGAAGAAGAAGAAGCTTTACCTTTTTTCCAGGTCCAACATGTTGTCCAACTTCAGTACCAACAGATACAACCTAAAACATGATTATTCACTAATCTTGATTAAAAACCATATTCCAAAAGATCCTCTCAAATCAATTCAATTCAATGAATTTACCTCTCCTGTGAGATATCTCTCAAATTTCACAGCTGCTTTAGGCAATAACACTCCACCTGAAGATGTCTGCAGAAACACAATTCACAACAACAAAATGAATTTTGTAATTCATGTTTTTTTAGTAATCACTGACATTTTTTCAGACCATAAAGAGAGCTAAGTAAGAGACACAAACCTGAGGAAGCTCTTCAAGACGAACAAGAACTCTGTCTGCTTGAGGGGCAACCTGAAATTGACCATATATATCAACAATCTCCGATTCAAATAAAATTAAACAAAAGAATTTTTGGATGAAATTAAAACGGAAAGGAAGTACCTTTGACGGTTCCCATTTAGTGGAAATCGCTTTGATTCTAAGACAGACTCTTCGACTTCCTGCATAAACATGAGGAAACAAAAATCATCAATGAAAAAAAAAAAAAACTTGAAAATTTAACAAGTTTCAGATTTTTCAGTACCGAGAAGCTTATGATTAGCTAAAGGAGGAGTTCCGGTTTTGACCGGAAAAGCAAAAAAGGGTTTTGGTAGAGAGACGAAAGTAGAAGAAGCCATTGAAAGATAAGGTTTTTCTTTTTTTTTGCAGAGACAACAGATCTTCTTCCTCAGACTTCGCTTCAAGATTTCTCGTAGGTTCTTCTTATGTTTTTTTATTTGGGCCAAGATTACGGCCCATTAGTTGTTTCTAATTTTCGGTTCTACTTATGTTTCGGTTCGGCTCTTTCGGGTATAGAAGAAATATATGAACCGTTCCGGTATTTATGAAATTTGGATCGGATTCGGTTGATTAGGGTTGGATCTTCCATATAGAAACCCTAAAAGTGTATATGAACTATTTAATTGTTTCGAGTACTATGGGTATCGGTTCAATTCTCAGTTCGGTCCGAATATTTTCGGCCGTTAGGTTTTCCCACGGCTAATTAAAACTCGAAAGTTCATAAATGAGGAAAACAAAAAGTTACATGTGTGTATGCCTCAAAAAGTTACTAAATGTGTTATGTGAGGATTCTACGGAGCTGCCAAATCCAAGAGTACATAATACCAATGCTACAATATGTTGAGATCAACATTAAAGGCAAAAATGGGAATTTATCACCAAGAAAATAAGGATGCAAGAATTGAGAAACCATCTCTACTATAACCAAACCTATGAGATAGCTTTTCTCAATACATCCAATCCCAAACTTGCTCTTGATTTCACCAGTTTTGTTCTTCTTTATAGCCGTATTGTCTGCGTGTTGAGCTGTAAAGCCGAGCCACATGACCATGGAGTGTAATAATAACAACAGAATCTTGATCGGGTATTCTTGCGGCTCGTATAAGAGTGGAAAGAGCGAATAGCAAGAAACTATGGAAACCAAGAAGTAGTGTTTAGCGTCTTCGAGACTCTGTACTGCAACGATTGCAAGTGGGATAGTGAAGTGAAGTGACGCTTTTTCATGGACGTGCCATCCGAATAGAAACCCGCATGTATATGCATAAGCTATCCATCTAGCAACATGCCCGGGTTGCGGTTTTCGCCACGCCTTGAGAAGACACGGAGTTATAGCAAGTAATACCATTACAAATGTTGCCAATGGTGTGATCTGCCATTGAAAACCAGTCGATAAAACTAAGCTCAAGCGGAACATTCAAGAGAGGTATAAAGACAAGAATGTGATAGTTAACAGTACCTGAGGGAGAACAGCAAAAGGCGACGAATCCCCAACTAAACCACCGGTGAAAGAAGCAGAAGGAATCTGAATATCGAATCCGAGCTTTCGTAGTAGAAAAGCAAGCCCTTTATCGAGTATTATATAGAAAACCCAAAAATTTGGTGCCCAATATGCATGACACAATCCTCTCCCGAATGGAAACATTCGAGTAATGACTTGTTGTATCTGCAACACAGCAAGGAAACTACCAACATAAGAATGATCCCTCAAAAAGTCTAACCAAGAAAATATTAGACTTTATATCTCTCATGACTAAGTAACCGAGGTTTCGTTGAAACGAAAGGAATCTCAAACGAAAATCTAGCTCTTTGCTCGAATCAAACCGTGAAAAGTGAGTTACAATCTCCTAGAGATCAATCACAATAGAATCTTTAACTAAAAACCCTAAAGAATTTGGCTACATTTCTCAACATTGCCTAAAACATAACACAAGAAAGCAAAAACAAAACTTTTCCTTTCATTTAGAACTACACTAACCTGTCCATGGTAAATAAAAGGTCCATAAGCAACTGCAAAAACCGCCACAACCACCGTACCAATCGTCACAAGCCGTCGGAAACCGGTAACCAAACCGGACCAACAATAATGCTTCAACAGATACACAAAGTAAACCGGAGCAGCAACGGCGAACAAATGCTTGAAACATAGCAAAACAGCGAACAAAAACCCACCAAGCAAATCTCTACCTTCTTGAAGAAACGAAATCGAAATCAATAACAAACCTAACAAAAACCCATTATACTGAAAATGAACATGATCAACAATCAATAACCCAGGAGACCAAACCACCAATACCCAAATCAAATTCCGCTTAACCGGATCCAATTTTCGAGTTAATCTATAAACACCGAAGAGAAGACACAGATCCGAGACGATTACTGTGAATCGTTGAAAGTAAATCACAGATTCGGATTCGTAATCGAGTCCTGATTCAAGATCTACGATTCTCGGATCTACGAGATAAGCGAAGATCGAGAGGAATCGTTCGAAGTAAGCGAAGAAGGGAGGATAATCGAGTGTCCATTGGCTGGTTTCGTCGAAGTACCATTTCGAAAGAGGAAGAGAGTGTGTGATCGCGAGCCAGTTACGGTGGACTTCGAAATCGGTGCTTCGATACGACGGGATTAGAAGGAGTTTCACGGCGGTGGCTACGGCGAAGAACCATAGTAGAAGTCGCCGGTCATTGTTAAACCGGTGATCCATTTCGGTAACCGATAGACTGAGAAACATTAAGGAATGTTTAATTACAAAACCCATTCATATGGGCCTTATTTGGGCCACGAAATGACCATCTGTGAAATGTGTTTAGAGAGTTTTACGTGGAGGTTGTGTACACATTGTGTACGGGAATCCTAATGACATCCTTTGTCACCTTCTTGGTTGCCAAAAACTCAACCAAACCTTCCATGATCTCGTCGACATACCCATGTCTCATCAAGTGTCCAACCACTTCTGCAGACAAAGCTCTTCCCGCTTGTAGATTTTTGTAGATGTTTTTGTTGTAGAGTTTAGAGATGGAGTTTGTAGATGTTTTTGTTGTAACTTGGGTAGTAATTATATAATTGAACAAACAAAATATTAGTAATCTGAAACCATAGAGGGTTGAAACAGAGCGAAGTTGTGTTATGAACAAAACAAAGGAATTTGATAATCGAATGTGTTTTTTATTTATTTTTGGAAAGTTGATAATCGAATGTGTTTGTGTGTATGTGTTGTGTATGTAGTGTGACTCAATATCTATGGTTGAGATGTTCAACAGCATAATGAGAAATCTTCATAGTGAACTTTTAAAAAAAGCAACATAAAGGAAGAGGTTTTAAAGTCAAACAGGAATAAAGGAAGAAGTTTTAAAGTCTACAAGATGATTTTTGGATTATTCAAGTCTCAACAGACAAAGTTATAAAGAAAATAGTTTTAAAGTCTACATAAAAAGTTTGGGATTATTCAAATCTCAAAAGACAGAGTTATAAATGAAGGAGTTAGGTCTCCGCCCGCTTGGACTGACGCTTAACGAGGTTCTCCTTGGCCTTGTGTTTGGCGTCAATCTCACGCTTCCTCCACTGAAGATCTTTGAGGCTGACACGAGGAGGCGATTCCTCTTGGTACTCCACATCAACATCAACATCGTCAACATGCAGGAATCATATACTGATCAATTTTGGCACCTTAATGTAAGGATATAATCATATCTCATATTACATATGTCAAGGATCTCGTCATATCTTGGATTACACAAGTCAAGGATCACTAATTGAGTATGCTAAGTATTAGATTATGTCAAGTATATATTTTCATTAATTATAATTGTAATACCCTAGCATCTCTGATCGTGTATATATTGAGACTCATTGTAAAGGAATAATATCATCACTTCTATACAATCTTTACTTAAAATCAATGGATTTTGATGGAATTTTCTACCTTTAAAAAAAAATTATTGTGAATATATTCCCGAAGTCACCGCATAGTGCCAATGAAGTTAATCATATTGAACGGGGGGGATGCACGAATACCGTGGTAGTATAGTTTTAATAGCTCAACACCTCCTTTTTTGGGCGTATGGACACCACAAACCCCTTCGAGATTAATAAGACTCTAAAGGCTCGCAATTGACTCCTATAACATTTGTAAAATTTTGTTTGCACACATTAGTCTACAATCATTGATGGATGATTTGGTTTGAAGCATGCAAGTATGACCCCATTTGACAAGGTTCAATTCCCAGCTTTGCATATATTCTTTTCATTTAGAGAATCTTGATTCTTACTTCTTTTTAACAATTGCTTTAGATTTGTTTTCATTAATTGGTTAATAATTACCTAAAACACACAACATTTTCCTTAGAAATGATAAATAACATAAGACTATTTGTATTTTTTGTTTTTGGTCGAAAGGTGATTCTTATTAATTCAAAAATAACTCAAGAAACAGAGTATTCAAGTGCTCTCAGAGCTTCCTTTGCCACATAATCCGCCATCTATCCATGGGATAAAAGAAAATGAAATCAAACGAAATTCAATAATCAACGATCGGATATCCATTAGGATATCAAATACACAAGTTCAAGCATTTTATGTATTTTTTACCGACAATATAGACCTAAAATGTTTTCTATAGGTAAATTGAAATAAATAATTTCATATTATAATACTTATATTGACCCTGACAAAAAATAACCCAATGACAGTAGTTGAATTAATCTAATTGTCAATTCCAATTATATGCTCATTTTAACGTAGTTTCTTAGAAAATCAAAGTAATGATAGTGTTCTGCTCGATATCTTAAATCAAAAAGGATTTACTTACCAAATTTAGCTCTCCATTCCTTATTATCTACTATATATAATACTATCGGTGAAATTCTCAAGTTAATTCATATTTTGCTTCATTAACATTTCAAAACTTGTATAAAGTTCTCAAAATTTAATTGTTTATGTTAAGAAATTTGTTATGGTCGATGTGACAAAACGAATAGAAACGAAAGTGCTGAAATAAAATATAAGTGGTTCATTAGTGTTGCGTTGACTATGTCCATGAGTTAAAACGATCGATTTATTCACGATAGTTAACCGAATGTTCAGAATACAACGGAATAGAGGCATATAGAAAATACGAGTACAAATAGTATGCAGACCTATCCGAATGCTCATGTTCGCTAACAATGTGTAATCAGATTCAAAGCAAATTAACAACATTTATAGATTTTCAAACCCAAAACAATATATTGACCATTAAGAGAACGTTAGTCAATCATGGAAACGGAAGGCCCACACAGATCGCCTTTGCCAAGTGTTAAGTAAAGAATGAAGTAGTCCGTAGATTAAGCGAGTGGTTGTGAAAGTAGCAAACATGAGAACGTTAAATTAAGCCTTCCCATTACTTTTTGAAATATTTATTTTTGGTATTATACTTTTTTACCAAAAAACACTAGAGGTAAAATAGAGAATGAACCACGACGTTCTTTAGGGAATAACTTGGATCCTATGTTGCATGTTGAAGTAATATTTCTTTTGTTTCAGTTGCCAATGTATTAAAAACATGACAAACAAAATTAAAAGTATTAATTCTACATTTTAAAATTTTACCTTTTTAGCAACCTTATACCTAATCTCCTCAAAACATAATTAAATCAGATTAATTAGTCTTTTTCTGATGTTCGTACTCGAATTCCTAATCTTGAGGAAGTGAGGAATGAGAACTCTCTTCTTTCGAATGGCTAGGTAATACATTGTTGAACTATACCGGATTTATAAAAACAAATTGTTGATAAATTTATAATTATAAAATTTATAACTAAAACGACTAAAATACATTTATACCATCTCTCAATTTTATTATGTAGACCTAGAGAAACTTATGAGCTTATAGTTGAGTTTTATCAGAAATTACTACGGTTGCACTCCTGGAACAATCTACTTAACCTAGCTTACATACATGGACATTATATGTATTTTTTTAATTATCAAGAAGTTCTGGGCCAAAACCTATAATTTTCCATGTCCAAAACAACATCATGTAATACGAGCTTACATACATGGACATTGCATTTTTTTTTGACAAATATACATAGCACTTCCTCTTTTTTTCTTTTTGGCCAAAACAAGAAAGTTATTACGGTTTTTGATTGTTAAAGTAGAGTAAACAGGTTTCTGTTTTTCCAAATAATTTGTTAGATTAGATTGATTCGACTTTAAATGGAACTAGTTATTTCTTGAACAACTTTAATTAGAAATAACTTAAATTAGATTTTCGTTTTGTCATATAATTCCTATCTACCTTTTCAACTGCCCTAAGAACATCCTTATTGCAGACCCAAAAGAGAGAGTCTTATAGTTAATTTTAATTAAATTTATTAACTTTTATAGTTTAAGACACTTTGTATTTTGAACCCAAACAATGGAGACACCAAAAACAAGTGTCTTAAAAAAATAAATTTTTAATTTTTTTTAATTGTAAAATAAATTTATGGTAATCAAATTATAAAACATGTTATATTTTATAAAGTGTAATTTAGGGAATTTGAAACATACATGAAACGATAACATTTAAAATACATATTTGCGAAGCATAAACGGGAAAAAACGGTTAGCCGTAATTTTGACGTTGTCTTTGTAAGTGTTGTCATACATGCTCAACCAAATCTGCTTTTAATTGTTGGTGCATTTTTTTTTATCACGAACTCGAACTCGAATGCCCGGCAAGTCCACATTTGTAGGCATATCTGTTGAAAATGTGAAATCCACTTCTGAAGCTCTTATTCCTTCCCGTAGTACAAACTCTGAGGTGTCAAATTGAGTGTAGTGATCTCGTTTGTCTTGTACTATCATATTGTGTAGTATGATACATGTTGTCATAATCTCCCAACTTTTACCTTTTCTCACAAAAGAGCTTGGTTTTTTACAATGGCAAATCGAGCTTGAAAGACTCCAAAAGCACGCTCGACATCTTTTCGGACGACTTCTTGATATCCAACAAATTCCTTAGCTTTCTCACCTTGTGGAAGTGAAATAGACTGGATAAAAGTTACCCATTGGGGATAAATATCATCTGTGAGATAGTAAGCCATATCATACTCGCGGCCGTTGACATAATATTTCACCTTCGGAGCTTTACCGTGTAATAGATCATTAAAAACTGGTGAGTGGTCAAGAACATTGAGATCGTTAAAGATACCTGGAGGGCTAAAAAAAGCGTGCCATATCCAGAGATCTTGTGAAGCCACAGCTTCTAGAACGATTGTTGGTTTTCAAGATCCACGTGTGTATTGCCCTTTCCAAGCGGACGGGCAATTCTTCCACTCCCAATGCATACAATCGATGCTCCCTATCATCCCGGGAAATCCGCGAGAGTCCCCAATATGAAGTAGCCGTTGAAGATCCTCTGGTGTGGGGTTTCACAAGTACTCATCCCCGAACAAAGATATTATTCCGTCGACAAAATTTTCCAAACATCTGAGCGCAGTAGTTTCACCGATACGAAGGTATTCGTTATACGAATCAGCCGCACCACCATATGCCAGAATACGAATTATTGTCGTACACTTTTGAAGGCCAGAGAGACCAAATTTTCCAGTAGCATCTCTTTTTAGATTAAAGAACGGAAGTGCATTGGAGAGTCGATTAACAATATGCATGAACAAGGGCTTGTTCATTCTAAATCGATGTCGAAATATATAATCGGGGTATCTTGGGGCTTCACTGGAATAATCCTCCTATAAGCATTTGTGGGCTTTCGGATGATCTCTATCAATATGCAGACGTTTTTTTCTTTTCTTGGTTACCCCCCGACCGTCACTATAATCAACGTGGATATTTTCGAACGTGTCATCGAAAGCTTCATCAAAAGATTCATCAGAAGATTTATCAGAAGATTCATCCATTGTTCCGTCATAAGGATTATGAGAAGAAGATGCCATAGTAGAGGATGAGGTTTTTAGTAGATATAGAAGGGTAGAAAGAAGGGAAGTTTTATATGATATAGAAGGATAGAAAGAACGGAAGTTATTGGAGATATGGAGGATATGAATTGGTTTTTAGTAAGGAGCTATACGTTAGTATATATATGACTAGGTTTATTGTATCGCAATTGGGTTTGTGGTTGTGGTGCAAAAGCCAAAAACTTGTGGTGTGTGTGTGTAGAAGAAAACAAAAAAATTTGGTGAATGGCTAAATGACTTTTGATACAAAAGAAAAGGCAAAAAACTTGTGGTGTGTGTAGAAGAAACCAAAAACAAATTGGTGAATGGCCAAATGACGTTTGATACAAAAGAAAAGGCAGACCACTTGTGGTGTTTAATAGCGTCGACAATAAACAGAATCTTTAATACAAAACATAACCTAAAAAGGATACAAAACATACAAGCAACCAAATATTACAAGTTACAAACCATGAAGCTAAAAATGATACAAAACATAGAAACAAACTTAATATTACAAGTTACAAAACGTTAAGCTAAAAATTATACAAAACATACAAACAACCAAGTATTACAAGTTACAAACCATGAAGCTAAAAATGATACAAAACATAGAAACAAACTTAATATTACAAGTTACAAAACGTTAAGCTAAAAATTATACAAAACATACAAACTAAGACAATATTATAAGATTCTTCATCCGGATATTGTAGCCACATATCCACTCTTCCTCACCATGCTCTTCTTGATGCTCATTTGAGTCATTCACCTTTGTAAACCTGAAATGAGAACTACAAAAAATCAGTAAAGTAGAAGCAAAATGAACTGATGCAGCCATGAAATGATGCATACAAGGACTGATGCAAACAGATGCAGTGAAGCTACACACACACAGAAAATGGAAAAAATGACTAACTTATTATGATGACAACATATCAGCTATTAGCTTCCTCTTTAGAAGCAATTCATCATCACTTAATGGTTCTGTTTTGGCAATGAGTTTAGCCAGCAATTTTTTTATCTGAAAGCTTCTCTTTGACAGCTAAGTCCTTCTCCTTTAGGTGCCACATGTTTTGAAAATTCAGCAATCTGGTTTGGTCTTCAACAGTCTTGCTCGGAGCCATTTTGGCTTTGGCCTTTGATGCTTTAACACCAGGAGGACGAGCCATAATTTCTTCCTCTGCATTGTTAACTGACTGAGAGCTTACTGTTTGTGAAGACCCTTCCTCACACTTCCTTCTTTTTGAACTTCCTACTCCTTGACTACAAGAGTTTGCAATCCATTTCTGCTCATTTCGTAGCACCTTCCAAGCGTGCTCAAGATTGAATTTCTTCTTGTAGTCAGACAAGAAGATTTGGTGAGCTAGGTTGAGTTCATCAATGTCGTTGTGGCCACTCTCAGCTGATGTTTTGCAGCCGAATAGGCTCCACAAAACTAGGAGACAGTTTCATTTATCTTCCTTCACCTCTCCTTACAGTGACTGGCCTCTCTCTTCTCACCAGCCCTAGGACTTGCAGCATATAACACTGCAATGCGTGTCCAAAACGCACCAGACTTTTGGTCATTTGACACTACAGCATCCTTGCTGGTGTTTAACCAGGAGCTAATGAGCAGCATATCCTATACTGGTTTCCATCTCTTTCTCTCTTTACGCTCCTCAACAATGGTTGCATTTAGTGGGACTTCTGATGATCCAAATGCTATGGGTTAAGAACTAGTCTGATAAGGATTGGGTGAAGGGTAGTGGCTATCTTGTTGACTATTTAAAAGATCAACAAAGTTGCAGTGCTCACTATATTGATTCGGAGAATCCATAACCTAGCTTTATGTTTTTGAAAGAAGACTAAAAGAGAAGAAGATTGGTTATGAAAGAAGACTGAAAGAGAATAAAATGGTTTTCAAACAAGACTAAAAGAGAAGAACAATGATGTTGAAAGAAGACTGAAACAGAAGAAAAATGGTTTTCAAAGATGTTTGAAAGAGAACTAGTATTAGTTTCAACCTACGGGTTTATAATGTAATATATAGAAGTGGTTGTAACAAACCAAAAATTTAAGACGATCTATGCAAGAGAAGAGAAGAATCGTACCTGCAAAGAGTTAGAGCACTGGTGAGGCGATTTTCGAGTGATTTTCTCGGCCAAATCCGCCGATTCTAACCACGATCTATTCACAACGAAGGATCCACCACTGACTAAACAACTTTTGAGTGATTTTGCTTCTGAAATTGTAAAGAATCGAAGAATAGCCTTTGATTTCGCCATAGGCGATACAAACGAGAGAGAGAGGAAGAGACGCGATATGATGGAGTTTTTTTTCCTTCTGTGAAAAAAATTGTCAACCAATCTCACGCTACCACCTATGCGCGTCTTATTGCCATAAAAACGTCTTATATTAGCTACTGATCCAAAGTTTAGGACACCATTTTCTATTATTATATTAACTAATATTTGTTACACTTATTTAAGGAAGTAGCTAGTGTCTAAAGCCTAGAGTTACACCATCTAAAATCAATCAACGGCCTTAATTCAACGATTTTCATAGATCAAATCCTAACCGTATACATAAAAAAAAAACAGATTTAAAACCCCATGAAATCATAAGATGTTTCATTTAACCGCCACGTATGAAAAAAATGGTACCTTTAGCTGGCGCACGAGTCAGGATCACCACACACGTGTCAAGGGTAGATTTGTAAATAAAGAAAAAAGGTTGGGAAAACGGGGTACATGGGTGCAGCTGTCATGGGCCATAGAGACAATGACTTCGATTATTGGGCCTTAGTAGAGGTGATTGTGGGTCCCACCAACCAAAATTTAAGTCCTTTGTCTAGTCAGCTCCAAGTTTGATAGTCCCAAAAACTTATAGTGGGTCCCATTTTTTCTCAGTCGTAACGCCTTGTTGTATCGACAGATAACAAGTTGTGTGGTCCTTACGTTTTTCTCTCTCTTTTTTTGGAACTTTATTATTATTGATTACAAAACAACTTTTATTTCTATATGTAGTTCTATTATATATAGGTGATATTTCTTTAATGATTTATTATTGGTTTGCCGTTTGTAATGTTAGTCATTGCTTACTCAGATTCATTGGGTGCTTGACGTGATCATAATTTAATTTAATACACTACTACTAGTATTATTGTATGCGCTAGTGTTTTCTTACCTTGGTTTTCAGAAGAGTCCAACTCTGTGTGTTATTTGAAAGTTTCGAATTGAAAAATTATTGATCGAAAGAATAAAAAATGAGTTAATTTAAGTCGGTACTGATATTACTTTATTATTATGGAATTTTAACCTATGCGACCACATGTATAGTTACGCAATTTAATATAGTAATAAAGAAGAACTATGGTCACTATAGAATTTATAATGTAATAAATGAATAAAACAGGTCGGTCACGCTATGGGTTGATTACAGAAATTTACAAAATATTAGTTTACGTAGGTCTTTCATATGTGATTCCAAATTACACGTCTAGAACATATTAATTTTGGAATTAGATCGCGTTCTGGAAACATTTTGAAGATTTAATCGGTTGATACAGATTTTTTTTTTCTTCTATGGTTATTACTATTTTCTTATTCATAATTATGAAAATGATATATACAACTTTACTGATATGTTAAGAAATTACTAATTAATCCCTAGTTTAATAGAGACGTTTTTACAGAATTTCAAACAATGGATTCAGACCATAGTCTTTGGTAAAATCTCGTTTTAATATATAAATAAAATAAATAAAAAATATTACTCCAAACGTGTCTTTGGATTTTTTTACCTGAAGCATTACACGTGTACGAAGAAGTTTCAGGGTGGAACTGGATTGCTGATTTGTGGGATAAAATTACGTGAGATAGGTCATCCCTATGCATTCCACATTTTTTTTACCATTTACATGGAATGGAAAACAAAATTTATCCCATTGAATCCCATGACATATTTGGAATTATAGAAGAAAAGTGTTAAAAAACATTCCGGAAAAAAATTGATCCTGAATTGAAGGGATACGAATATGGAACTAAAAAAATATATATTAAAATTAAGATTTTTGTTAACAGCTTTAGCTCAAATGATCGGATGTGGTCAAATTCTTTAAAAAAATTACCAGCTTTTGTTATGATTTTGTTACCAGCTTTAGTTAAGATTTTCATACAGATTCTACTAATATTTAGTTAAGATTTTCTCATAATATCTTTTTTCAACAATATTTTTTCTCCATCTTATAAATATACTCACGACTTTGTTTCAATGATCAAATCCTAAATCAACCAACTGAAAGAAATTGGTAAACAAAAGTACTCTCGTTCATTTTTTTTTTTCAATTTTTTTATTAATTCTAGTTTGTGATGTTTATCACAGAATTCAAATGTATTTCAATCAATGTTCATACACTTTTACTCGTTTGTTTGTTTTATTGAAATTGTTTTGACTTTTTTGGAGTTGATTGTTTGCTTTATGGTGTTCACGTGGAGTAAGCTAGTCATTTCGCATGCATATAACCTCAAAATTTGATTGTAAATCATTCGCAGATGACGTACCTTCTTAATATGAATTGTAGCAAAAGAGATAGCAATTATAATTTATTGGTTCATGATATATCATGGTTTTTACTCATTTAAAGCCATGATATAAGTATATTTTTAGAGTATTTTCGGTGTTTTTCGTGTTCTTTTAGAGTCTTTGCAGGTAAATGATTAATTGGAGCTAAATGGAAGCTTTTGAAACATTTCGGAGTATCGAGGAGGGAAGAACTGAAAAGATCAAGTCAAAGTCGAACAGAAGAGCTAGCGTCGATCGATACAACCATTCCTTGTCGATCGACATGAGTTTTGGCGAGACAAGAAGATTTTCCAGAGAGTGTTATGTCGATCGACAAGCAATCTCTCTGTCGATCGACACGGGTTTTAACGAAGAAAAATCCTTTTCGGGCCGAAGTTTCCAGACGTTTTTCCTTAGGCCCAATACGACTTTTACCTCTTGTATATATAGTTTTACCTAGGTTTTCAAATAAAAAAGAAAGTTATTCATTGAGACTTTGAGAGATATCGCTTAGGGAGAGCTTTTGAGAGATTTCAGACTTTCAAGCATCGAACCCTTTTGTATCTCTATCTTTATCTTTTTAATGCAGTATTATTCAGTCATTATGATTTCATCCATCACTATGTCTGAGTAGTTTGACTGTTAGGTTGTGGGGAATTCTAGGGTTTTGATGAGAAATTGTTAGGATTATAAACTTGTTAGGGTTTATCTTTTAGTTCTTCATCTAGATTGTTTCTAATGCTAGATCTAGCTTGATCACCTAGAATCATGATCTTAGGTTGTTTAATAGACACAGAAGTGTGATTAATAACTTGAACGAATCTTAGATGAGCAGAATTACCTCTTCGCAAAGGAATTTGGTTTAGGAATTCTGTGAACAAATTGAACTTGAACTTAATGCTTGCATGAATTCAATAGATTTGCAAAGGAATTTGGAATCTAGGGATTTAGGAATAGATAGTCTCTGCAACGGAAGTTGATTGGCTTTACATTCGTGTTTGAGTTCTAAAACGGTTCATAACAAACCCTGCAGTATTTTAATCCTTGATTTCTTATTATACCTGAAGAATTACCCATCGCCTAGCTTTTGTGTCATTGATTTACTTGAAACTATACCATCTCTTGTTTATTTTAATTGTTTGCATTACATTACATCATAACTTGCTTAGCATAATTTGAATTCTAAAATCGATTGTGTCTTCAATTCCTTGTGGATTCGATCCCTAAGTACTACGAGGATCTCTTAAATTGAAAGAGTAACTCAAGGTAAATTTGAGCCTATCAGTTCAATTTGTTAATCATGAAATAATGTTTTCTCTTTATCACAGAAATATAGCAAGTAAATCAGGAAGTGCTAGCAAGTCAGGCAATGGAAATAGGCTTAATCGCAGAGGAAAGTCAATCGATGAAACATCGGCAACTCGTGAAGGAAATGTTGGTCGCTCGAATCGGAAGGATAAGTTAATTGGTGAAACGCCAACCAATCGTGAAGGAAAGGTATGTTGAGTAACATTAATATTACTATTCTTGATTGCTAAATTATTTTTAGTGATAAATATATAACTTAATTCTAATAATCATTTTAGTACAATTATTGGAATCCAAGAAATACCGAAATTTTGCTCAATCTTGTGAACATTGAGTTAAAAGCATCGGGCTATACTTTAAGATTGCCTGACAATCTCGCTAAACGAAGAATACAGGAAAAATACTATGAAATGACAGCAGACAAGATACTTTTCGAACCAGAGATGAGAAATAGACTTGATTATATGCGGCGACTTCGACATCATTACAATATTTTACGCTTTCGTTCCGGTGTTACTGTTGATGCTACGACATGGTAGATAAAGATGAATAAACCATGGTGGGATGATCGAATTGCGGTGAGTTTTCAAAATTAATCATACTGTATGAAATTATGTATGTATAGTTCGCTAATAAATTTTGTTTATTGCTGTAGGAGTTTGGAAGTAATGGTAAATTTGTAAAGATCTTGCAAAGTAAACCTCTTCCTTTTAGAGATCTCCTCGAAGAAAGTTATGGTCAACATGATTTGGATCAAGATGATCGTTTTTCACCATTCATGCTCAGTGAACATATCCAACAAATGGAAGATGAGGGAGCTAGTGATGATGAAATAGCAGTAGACGAAACACAAGAAGAAATACCTTTTGAACCGAGTAGCATTAGAGCTTCAGATGATGAAGCTCCCACCAGAGAACAATTACAACGTTCTTCACCTCGTGTGAGTAGATTGAGTACGCGAGTCCGGAGTACGTCCAATAGACGTAAAAATTGAAAAAGAGTCAATTTTGAAACACAAATCCAAAGTGGACTTCAACGTATGGAAGAGTCTCGCACCAACATATTAGATGTTTTACGGTCACGACACCACCATGGTGATGCTTTGGCTGTTTTAGAAACATTACAAATTGAACCAATGAGAAAATTTTGGTGGGTTGCAAAAGGATTGCTGATGAAAGACGAAGATATCCACGATGGGTTTATGAAATTACGAAGTGAAGAAAATAAAATTCAGTTTTTGGAGGGTTTAAGTGGTGTTGATAGATATGGTGATCCATGCCAAATCATCAACTTAAGGGATAAAACATCGAACACTCCAACTTCTTCTATGCCATTTAATCATTCCCAAATGCCTGGATTTAACACTAGTGCTTCCACAAATTTATGTCTGGGACTAGGATTGTTCGAAACAAGATCTTCTGGAACTAGTTTTCAAGCTTTGCTTGGGATTCCCGGACCTAACTCGCTAGGCTCAACTTCTGGTTTTTGATTTAGTTTACTTTAGTTATTTTTTCTATTTCTAATAAAACCAATAAAACATATGTTTTTTCTAACCAATAAAATTTTGCTTTCGAATTAACATATCATTTGTAATTTTGCACTATTTTAAAAGTTGATTTTGTTCTAGAATTTTTTCACTTTATATTATTGAGTTCGAATATCCACTAAATATTTCTATACAATGAATTTTGAAATTTCTAATCTTCACTAAAATATTTATAGTTTATAGACATTTATTTTAACAATCTTATCCTTTGTGGTCAAAATGATACTCAATATGATCTTGGTCTAAGATTTGAACATGCACAAGAGACAATAGGTCGGAAATTTCATGAAGTACTTGGAGCAATGGAACGAATGGTTGTGGACTATATGCGACCACGTACATCTCAAGAACTTGAAGCTGTATCTGATCGTCTAGAAGGAGATGACCGATATTGGCCCTATTTTAGTGGGTTCGTTGGAGCATTAGACGGGACACATGTACCAGTTATGGTGACAACATGAAAAGAATCCATTCGATTCATAAGTCGAAAAGGAACTACGAGTCTTAATGTTTTGGCCATGTGCGACGCAGATATGCTTTTTACGTATTGTTTTGTTGGGATGGCAGGGTCAGCGCATGATGCTCGAGTCTTAGCAACAGCGATTGTAGATGATCATATGTTTCCCACACCTCCAGAAGGAAAATATTATCTTGTAGACTCTGGATATGCCAATAGTCGTGATTATTTAGCGCCGTATAGAAAACAACGCAATTGTGGTACAAGATATCATCTACGAGAGTTCTTGAATGGTGAAGCTCCACAGAATAGCAAAGAGATGTTTAACAGATGGCATGCATCCCTTCATTCTGTAATTGAACGCACATTTGGAGTTTGGAAAAAAAATGGAGGGTTTTAAATGAATTTCCAAGGTATGATATTTCTGTACAAAGACGTGTTATCTTTGCTACAATGGGACTTCATAATTTCATCCGCCAAAACAACATTGGAGATGTTGAGTTTGAGGAAGCAGATGCTGCAAAAGATGTTCTACATGGTCAACAAATTATTAATGACGACACAAATAATGATCAAAGTCGTCGAGTTGAAGAAGACACTGAAGCCGGAGCTTATATGAAAGTTGTTCGTGATCAAATTGCTAAGGAAATATGGATTGCAAAATCTGGTGTAACTCGCTCCCACCGTTAGATATTAGGTTTAATAAAAAGTTTAGTTTAAGAATTTTAGAACTATTATGTTTCTATGTTGGCAACGTTTTTTCATGTCTTTAATAAGTATAGGTTATAGTGTTTAATTTTTTTATTAATAATATTATTTAGTTTTAATCATATTTATTTTGTATTCCATTCTATTCCTTTAAAAAATCACCATTCATCTTACATAAATATTTCTCTGCGATCATTTATTCCATTCATCTTTCTCATGTAACTGCCATCATTCCATTCAAATCTATTCCATTTCTTTTTATTCATCTTATTCTAGATATTCCAAAATTTGACAACCATTTAGACCCTCAGTTTCATTAAAAATTAATAAAAAAAACGTTCTCGAACATGGACAGAATTAATGAAATATATAAAAGTACAAGCAAACCATTAAACAAAACGAGAGGCGATAATAAATTACACACATGGAATGAAACATTGTCCAGGGGAAATGAATCCTAAGAAAAAGCAAGAAAGTACACACAAGAACAAATTGAATAATAAAATAAAAATTATTTTAGCCCTCAAAATATCAGTAATATAATAAAAAAATTAGAAAATTTTAATTGTATATTTAGGAAAAAGTCCATCAATCATGCGTTATGCATGGTATTAGGGCTAGGCGTTTGGGTATCCGTTCGGGTTCGAGGCGAGTAGTTATATTCGACGGGTATCCGTTTTCACAATTATAAAACTCATTCGAGTATAACGAATAACCGGATCAGATACGGGTCGGGTACTAGCGGGTTCGGGTAATACCCGAATACTCGATATTATGATTTTTTTTTTTGAAACACACCCAAATATTATGATTAAACTAAAAAAATAAAACAAAATGATCAAAAGACTAAACTTTTTATTCAAAACAAACAAATCTTAAACACAAATTGAGTTTAAAAATGCCAAAGTTGACGAAACACCAAGATATGACAGTAAAAAGACGAAAAAGAAATTCAAAACACAACCTAAATGTAGGAAATATACTACTAAATAAACATACAACAAATAAAACAAACAAAAGAATAATAGTTTTCAATGCACAAGGATCTCGATCAAGTAAGACATAGGCGAAAAAAGAAGATGAAATGAGTGTTTTAGGGTTAGGTTTAATGATTAAAATACATAATCGTATATGTGTATGTATAGATTCGGATACCCGATCGGGTTCGGATATCCGATTGTTAATAAAATAAAACCCGTTCTGGTAATTTATGATATCCGTACCCTAATTTTTGGGTCGGATTCGGGTTCGGTTATCGGGTACGAATTTTATGTCAGGCCCTACATATTGTGGCCAACGAATCTCACAAAACGCAAGACTTGTTTGATTCTCCTCCTCGAACGAGATCCACCCAAAACTATTATATTGCAAAAAAAAAAAAATATATTATTTAATTTCTCGAACATACAAAAAAAAAGATCATGAACTAGCAATATTCGTCAATAAATAATTGTGCCTAAATTTACGTGATATTCGTTTATGTTAATTAGAAGATATACGGAACAACCAAAGATCATTGTATTTAAAAACTTTATCGATGAAAATGCATTTGGGTAAATAATAGTAATCAGAAACAGAATTATTTACTAGACAGAAAAAGACACTAAAGAAAATGAATTATTGAGCTTCAACGGACTAGATCTTTCCAGGTGGTGATGATGCACTAATGGACGGTTAGGATGTATTATAGAGTACAGTAACTATAGTGGTCTGCGTAACAGATGATTCACTCAAGTCAACTAGAAAGTCCTAAAACCGGCTTTATAAACAGACACCAAATCAACAAGCTTTCTCCTCCTCCTCCTCCTCCTTCCTCTCTGAGCTAAATTTCGAATCTGCCTTTGAATTCGATTTCAATTTTCAGAAAATCGAAACTCGATTTAGTTTTTATAAGAAATGGCTTCGAATTACTCTGCTTTTTTTGGTTACGAAGAACAACACTTTCTAGAATCTTGTTCTCTTTGTCGGAAATCACTTGGTCTTAACTCCGACATCTTCATGTACAGGTAATAATCCCGATTCAATAAAAATCAAAACTTTTTTTCAGATTCTGGTTCTGGTTTTTTTTTAAAAGATTGAAAATTTAATTGTTCTGATTTTGGGTGCTGTGTGATTATTTTTGCAGAGGAGACAAGGCGTTTTGTAGCAAAGAGTGTAGAGAAGAACAGATTGAATCTGATGAAGCTAAAGAAAGAAGATTGAAAATTTCTTCAAGATCTCTTCGTAATAAAGCTACAGAAGCAGGAAAAGAATCTGCAACCGGAAAAACCGTACGGACAGGGACTCTCGTTGTGGCGTAGTAGAAGAAATGTTCTTATTACATAAGAATCAATCAAGCAAATAGTTTTTGTTTTCTATATATATATATATTTATATACCTTTTTGTCTAGAAGCTACCCTCTTTAAAAACAAAAAAAAAGTTTTGCTCTGTTTCAATTATCTTTTTATGGATCGGAGAAAGGGAATAATATGTTCTGTTTTATCGTAGATCTTGTTTATGTTATGTAAATGATTGTGGAGTTTGAGAGAGAGAGAGAGGAAGAAAGTCCATGATTTTGGATTTTGTTTCTCTTGGGTGACAATTTTGTTCGGTATTTTCACAAGAAACAGAGCAGACTGTGTTCGAAATTCAATTTCTTTTCATCTTTTCGCATTCTTTTATAATAAAAATCAACAATTTATTCAATCGGGTGTTGAGAGATGTGATTCAAATATATATATAAAAAGAAAAATTGGTTTCGTTCGATTTTTGTTTCCGGTTTGCATTTCCGACGACCGTAGCTTAAGAACTCCGGCGAGATTATTTTACTTGTGTAATAATGGGCTTTTTAAAGGAGTCAATTTGCTCAAGCCATTGACAAAGTTGATTAATCAGAATTAAACAGGTCATAAAATATTTGTAAATTATCTACTAGTACTTTGCTAAATAACCACATTTTAGTCATTTTTCTAAATATAGCTAAATATAATATTATAATAAACTAGTTTATATGCATTTACTTGTTCTTTAGGGAAATAAAAAAATGTGCACATTGATCCGGATATTGTAACTTAGTGGTTTATGTGACCATAACATCTAGTTTGGTGTTTGTGGTATCAATGTATCACCATTCAAATTGAAATCAGAACTAATGCAGCATATTTGAATATAGACTTCAAAATCAATGAGGCATGAAGCTTAGTTCCGTATAACACAAGAAACTCATAAAAGTAAGAAAAAAAACTCAAAGAAAAACACACAAAAATTCTGAGAAATTATAGACAACAGTTAAAACCATATCTGTAAATGATTTAATTAAATTCCCCACATGTAAAAACAATTTCCAAGATCCATGTTTTCGTTTCTCTCCCAAAATCACCAAAGAAACGGTTCTATAAATCATTTTCTTTCAAGATTACATACAGAAAACTCATAGTTTCGTCGATCTTTTAATCATTAGCTCTTCTCATGATCCGTCTTATAAGCCCCGCGACCACCAAGAGCTACCGAGATTGTGTTAACTCATTGGACTAGTGAGAGTAGAGAGTATCATTCCTTGTTGTGTACCTTAAACCCAAATATTTTTGGAACATAGGTTTGATTCGGCTTTTGCGGTTTCATGTTCCCATAAGCCATGAAAAACAAATGAGGGAATGTAGTCCCAAAGTAAGCTCCATCAATATCTGCAATAAGCATTAAGGAAACCAAAAAAAAAAACACTAAGACAAGTAGACAACACTCTTGATTTCTTCCAAGCAAACACGCTAATCGCAATGTTCAAACCGAACAAAGGAAAAAAAGGATACTGCCTTGGTATTTAGATCGCGGGTAGTAAATATCCTCGCATTTCGGGCAGTATATCTTCACCGTACTCGACCTTGGGATATCAGATTGTCCAACCGGAAGACACGATTGCCCGCAACAGAAAACTCTCGGACATCTCCCGAAATCATAGTTCTTATACTTCTCCAACTACATACAAAGAGATTTATTTAGCAAATGATAACACATTAAGGAACAACGCTAAAAAGAACTCGTTTTTCGTACCATAGCAGCCATTCCTTTAGTAGTGAGAATGTAACGAACATGAATAAGACCGTATAACATTTCAGCAGAAGATTCAACCAATTCATTTTGTTCATCTGTAAACATGTCACCTAAATTCCACAAAATTCCCACAAAAAATCAACACAAATAGATAAATTAAAACCTTATTCAATGGAGTTTCTTCTTCTTGACTTACCATTTGATGATTCAATATCTAAAATAAGATCAAGTGCATAATCATAGTAAGAAACTTGACTACTTAATCCACAAAGATTAAAATCATCTTGTATATAATCTTCATCTACTTCACAGAAAAACTCATTCCCTCTCAAATTACAAAACCATGAGATCCATGATGTATCATCATCATCACCTTCTGATCCACTCACTTCTGATCCTTCACTATCCGTTTCAGATTCATCTACACACAAACACCCAAAAATCAAAACCCAAATCGGAAAACCCCCCAAAATACTAAATTCAACTACAAAACAGAAATCAAAATCAAAACCCAAATCGGAAAAATCCCCAAAATACTAAATTCAACTACAAAACAGAAACCCAAATCGGAACAAACCACAAATGTGAGATTTAAGAACAGAAAAGGTAAAACCTTGAGGTGAATCTGGAAGGTGAGATTTAGAATTAGAAGTTGAAGGAAAGGAAGAATCTTTGTCTTTAGAAACGAAAACCCTAGAAGTAGAAGAAGGTGAAGATTTCTTAAGATGTTTATCTAAAGCATCATTGATTCGTTTACGATCAATTGCTCCACTAAGGATCTCTGATCTCGATGATCCACCACCACCCATTATTCCTCCGTTCCGATCCTTGTACATAACTCGATTAGATTCTCAAAGTCTGGGACTTTCTTATCATTAGAGGAAGAAGAGAGGCGGAGAAATCTAGGGTTTTTTTTTTTTTTTGGTTTTGGGTTAATTTGTTGATCACAAGAGAAGAAGAGGTAAAAGAGTACTCTGCTTTTCCTCTTCTTCTACTGTTTGTTTTCTTCTCTTTGGATTATGATTTTTTTATTATTTTTTTTAAGTTCTGTTATTTACAAATGGGCTTGAATTATTGGGCCTTATCTCTTGATCAGATTATTTTATCACCTCAATACAAAGTTTTGAAAAGTTATCTTAGGAAGAAAGGAATCATCATAAAGTTTCTTTGTTTGTATAAACATGGAGTAATAATTGATTTGTCTTTTGCTTTTTGTTTAATGATGAGTTGTTTGGTGGGTCTATCCATTGTCTAAAAACTTTGATAAAAAGCTTGAACTAGAAATTATTAGTACTAATTTTAAGAGTTTGTAAAATAGTCATGGAAATAAACCTGAATTTTCAAAATTGACGTGATCTAAATTTTTTTTTTTTTTTTATAACTATAGTTAATATATAACCGTCATTTTGATGGAGCTGGAATTTTCTTGAGTAAAAATTAGTAATGAACACATAACGGATACTCTCTCCGTATGACTTTAAATGTCGTTTTGATAACATGTATCTGGATGTATTTTGAGTTAAATATATCCAAATATTAACCAGATATATTTCTCAAAACGACACTTAAAGTCATACGGAGGGAGTATTCAATATTTTTGTGGTACCTATGATCCATTTCGCTATATCCGAAATCAACACTTCTCCAATCCTTTATTGCTTCGTAGTAATATGGATAGAAGCAAATAGAATATATATTTGTTCAATCCTAGTGGAAACATTTGGACCTATGATTTTTGTTAAAGTTATACTCCCTCCGTTCTCCTTTAATTGATGTTTTAGGAAAAAAAAAAATTTCTAAAAGATTGATTTTTTATATTTTCAATGCATTCTTAATGAAAAAATAGTGATGATTTATAAATTTCAAGACACATTAATTAGTTTTATTGGCTTACTATTGGGTTAAAGTTATAGAAAATTGTTTAGTACAAAAAACAAGAAATTTATAATTAAAAGTTAATATATTTTTTTAATAAATGTGAAAATTCTAGATCATCCACCAAAAGAGAACGTAGGGAGTATTGAACAAAGGGAGACATACGATTTTTCGACGAAAGATTGCATAAAGCATGTCTATATATTCAAAAAAAAAAGAAAAACCTAACCAAATTAAATATAGTAGTATCTTTTTTAGACTTTTGCCTCTCTGACAACTCAAATTAAAGTTGACTCCTCTTTTTCCACACTTTCAAAAAATCTCGTACCTTTTTCCTCTCAATTCTTCTATTCCTTTCCTCACTTAAACCAGAAAAGAGGTGGAGAACAGAGAAAGATAGAGAGAAGTTAAAAATACAGAGTTTTTTCTCAATCAATGTCAGCTTCAGTAACTGCAACAACAGTAGCAACAACAACAAGGTTTATAAAGTGTGTCACTGTTGGAGATGGAGCTGTGGGCAAAACTTGTCTTCTTATCTCTTACACAAGCAACAGTTTTCCAACTGTACCCATCTCTCTTTCTCTTGGATTTGTTTTCATGTCTTTTTGGGTATTTTTTGTGAATCTTGTTCTTGTTGTTACAGGATTATGTTCCAACAGTATTCGACAATTTCAGTGCAAATGTTTTAGTTGATGGCAAAACTATCAATCTTGGTCTTTGGGACACTGCTGGTAAAAATGCTTTTTATTTAATGTAACAAAAAAATATCATAAATGTTGATGGTTTTTGAACTCACTTTTATCAAATCTTGCTCATTTGTATTCAAAACTAAAATCAGACCAAAAAATGAATCTTGTGGTAATATATATTACAGGTCAAGAAGATTACAATAGACTTAGACCATTGAGTTACAGAGGAGCAGATGTTTTCATTCTTGCTTTCTCACTTATTAGCAAACCCAGCTTTGAGAACATTGCTAAAAAGGTTTCAACTTTCTTTCTCCTTTCATTTTCATTGTAATGTTAACTTTTATCACACCATTCTCATGGCCTTATGTATTGATTTTTTTTTATCTTAGTGGGTTCCCGAGTTACGACATTATGCCCCGGCCGTACCTATTGTTCTCGTGGGAACTAAACTAGGTGACGAAAAATTACTCAATCTCGAATGTTAGGAATCTCACATCGGAAATTGTAAGATTTAAATTACTAATTGTTCTTGCAGATTTAAGAGAAGATAAGCAATTCTCAATGAATTATCCTGGTGCTTGTACAATCTCTACAGAACAAGTAAGTTTCCTTAAGATCTTGTATATGATCAAGAACCAATGTTATAAGAATCAAGCTCTTTTATAAGATTTGTTTATTTTTTTAGGGTCAAGAACTAAGAAAACAAATAGGAGCATTAGCATATATAGAATGCAGCTCAAAAACACAACAGGTAACTATACCATTCTTGCTTGATTTACATTTTTACACTTTATTTCTTTTTTTTTTACTATTTAGAGCATCTGACGCGTACATCCCTCCTTAGCCCAATGACCATTTTATAACATAATGACTAAAGAAAGACTTGTGATTGACGATTTTGCAGAACGTAAAAGCGGTGTTTGATGCAGCGATAAAAGTAGTTTTACATCCTCCTCCAAAGATTAAGAAACAAAAGAGAAAAATTAGATTCTGCCATGTTCTTTGATCTGAAATCAAAGCTTCTTTTGACTACTTACTCAAAAATCTTCGGATTGTTATATATTTTAAAATATTTTCTAGTGTGTTTCTATGAACAAATGTTAGTGTTGATTCGTTATAAGAGTTTGATCTTGTAGTAGAGAGATTTTTTGTAACAAAGTTATATAAGCTAAAGTCTCGTTTATGTAAATGATGATGATGATGATCAACGCTTGTAGACACAATATATTAACCGGTTTTAACCGATTACAACGAACCGGAGAAGAAATTAACCATTTTTTTATATGGGCCTTAAGAAGCCCATTAACTTAACCTATTTTGTTTTACAATTACTCAACAGCACCGAAGTAAAAGCTTGATCGCCACGTCTTTTTTTTTTTTTTCCTTTTTTAAAAATTGATTTATTTTAATTAATTTATTTTTATTTTAATCTAACAAGCTCAGGGTCTCTTATCTCTCCGTCAATTAGGGTTTCTTCTCTTTCTCTCTCGATTTCATACAATTGTTGATCCGCCGAGCTAGGATTGATCGATCTCGATAATTGTTCTTCGAATTAGGTTTGATTGATCCGATTGGTGAAGAAGAACACAACGAAAAAACGATGCCACCGAAGGTTGTGAAGAGAGGAGGCGCCGCCGCGAGAAGAGGCGGGCGGTTAACGAGATCGGCGGTCAAGGCGCAGAATCCTCCGGTGGAATCTGCCCATGAAGAATCCGATCATACCGGAGATGTAACTGCCTCCGATGTTGTAGAGAAGACGCCGGAGGTTGATGAATCGGTCGAGGTAGAGAATCAATTGGATGATTCTGAAGCTGCAGCGAATCTGGAAGGCGTTGTTCTATCGAAAAGTAAGATTCTTTGCGTTTTAATTTGATTTTGGTTTATCTAACATAGCTGACTATAGAATGTTAGGATTGAATTTGGATGATGAATTGTGGATTTAGTGTTATAAATTTTTGTGGAAGATAGAGGTATATCTTCTGGGTGTTTGTTATCTGTAAGCAAACTTTAGGTTACCTGGATTAGTGTAGATGTTTTACTCGCTTTTACTCGCAGAGGAGACTGAGGTAAAGGATTCCGCGGATGACTTGGGAAAAGATGAAAAATTGGATTTAGATGACTATGAACCAGAGTATGAGCCTGAAGAATATGGTGGGGAGGAGTTTGAAGAGAGAGAAGCTGGACAGGAGGAGGATCATGAATTGGTAAATGAGGAGGATGAAGAAGTGCTGGAGGAGGAGGAGGAAGAGGTCGAGGACGAAGCAGGTGAGTTTGCGGAAGAGGTTGGAGATGGTCAGGAGGAGCTTGAGAGTGAAGGTGATGATGAGCATGTTGATGAGGAAGTCAAGCATGGAGAAACTGTTGATGTGGAAGAAGAAGAGCGTCACGATATTCTCCATGAGAGACGTAAGCGTAAGGAGTTTGAGATATTTGTTGGAAGTTTGGATAAAGGTGCGACGGAAGAGGATTTAAAGAAAGTGTTTGGTCCCGTTGGCGAGGTGACTGAGATTAGGATTGTGAAGAATCCGCAGACAAAGAAGAGCAAGGGATTTGCTTTCCTGCGTTTTGCAAATGTGGAACAGGCAAAAAAAGCTGTTAAAGAGCTTAAAAACCCAATGGTAAATCGTCTACACTTTAGTATTTGATGGAGAGTTTGTGTAGCTTTACATTGTATATCATCCTCTTGGTCATTGGGACTGCAGATCAATGGTAAAAAGTGTGGTGTAACTGCAAGCCAAGATAATGATACCCTCTTCATTGGTAACATTTGCAAGACATGGACCCTAGAAGCTGTAAGTATTTGGGTGTCCGTAGATATGTCAATTAAACCCACATCCACAGTTTGTGGTTATCCTGACCATTGGGTCTTTGCTATTGTTCCAGTTGAGGGAGAAGCTGAAACACTATGGCGTTGAGAATACGGATGATATATCTTTGGTTGAGGACAGCAACAATGTCAGAATGAATCGAGGGTATGCCTTTCTGGAATTCTCATCTCGCTCAGAGGCCATGGAAGCTTACAAACACCTCCTCAAGAAAGATGTCATGTTTGGAGTTGAGAAGCCTGCAAAGGTTTCTTTTGCAGATTCCTTCTCAGACCTGGAAGATGAGATAATGGCGCAGGTACTCACAATGCAGGATCATTTATTTGTTGCAACTTTCATCCTACCATGTCTTCTTTTGAGCGTCGGAGGAGTTTACAGGGACAGGCGTTGGTGCCACCTATTCACTTATACGATAATTTATACGTTTCTGGATGGTGACTTACTGAGAACATATTTTCCTTTTGGCCTCTAACGACATATTAGATTATTGATTGTTGATGAATTTATCATACCTATCTGCTCCTAGAACTTAGTTTCATTAAATTTTTTGGTGTTACAGGTTAAGACTATCTTCATTGATGGCCTATCACCGTCATGGAATGAAGAACGTGTTAGAGACCTTCTGAAAGTATATGGTAAACTTGAAAAAATTGAGCTTGCGCGCAATATGCCATCAGCAAGGAGGAAGGATTTTGGCTTTGTAACTTTTGATACTCATGAGGCTGCTGTAAGTTGTGCCAAATTCATCAACAACTCAGAGCTAGGCGCAGGAGAGGACAAGGTATGCATATTTTTTAGGCCTTATACTTATCCACACAAGTATATATTTTTGCTGTCTAATTCCTCTTTTGTTCCCAGGCAAAAGTGAGAGCACGCTTATCTAGACCACTTCAGAGAGCAGGTAAACGCAGACAGTCAAGTCGCCCAGACCGCCGGTCTAGGCGTGGGAGTGGACGATCTGGAAGTTCTTTGGCTCGTCTGCCACCTCGGAGCCTTGCTTCCTCTCGGAGCGCTAGAGGCGTTGGATCTCGTGCCCCACCTTCTGGTGCAAAGAGAGCCATTGAATCATGGGGAAGACGTCCGCGCCCTCCTCTACCTCCGCCTGCGAGAGCCAGGCCCTTACCACCACCTGCAAGGGCCAGGCCCTTGCCACCACCTGCTAGGTCATATGACAGAAGACCTCCAGGTACCACTAGACTTGTTTTTTTTTTCCCATGTTTGATTATCTTTTTGTTGTGAACCTCTAATGTTGTTGATATTTTTGATGTTTTTCATCGTATCTTCTAAATTGTGTTTTGCAGTTCCTCCGTATCCAAAGTCTAGCTTGAAGAGGGACTATGGTCGGCGTGATGATCTTCCTCTTCCGAGAAGCAGACCAGATGTGAGCTATAGCAGCAGACTTTCTCCTGAGAGGCGTCTCTCTTACAGAGATGAGTATGCACCTCGTAGTTCTGGTTATTCAGATATTCCTAGAAGTTCTTCTCGCTCAGAAATGAGGAGGCCGTTCGTAGATGACCTTTACAGTCCGAGATTCGAAAGACCTCTACCTCCAAGTTACAGTGAAGGAAGATCTCGTGCTTATGAACCTCTTCCTGGATCAAAGCGCCCATATGCTGCATTGGTCTGACTTATTTCCTTCTCTAACCATTTTGTTCTCTAAATTTTTTATTGTTAAAATATAAATATGATTGTTTGCTATTCAGGATGACATTCCTCCTCGCTATGCTGACGTTGAAGTTCGTCATTCAAGACCCCGTCTTGACTATGATCTTGGCCCATCTCAATATGGGGAATCCTATGGGGACCGGTATGTTCTTCTTCTATGGATATCTTTGTTTATCTCTCTGGTTGCAGCAGTTGTCTTTGTGTCAAGTGTATACTTATTTTCTAACTTCCATGTTTGTTGTAGGATTCCTAGATCTAGTCTAGGATATGGAAGCAGCCGAAACGCAATGTCAAGTCATGACTCGCGTGGCCCATACAGCAGTCGTCAGGGAATGGATTATGGAGGAGGTATGATTCAAAACTTTTTGCTGTGGCATTTTAACATAATGCCAACACTTGCATGGCTATAATTCCATAATGTTGCTTTTCTTCAGGCTCTTATAGTGGAAGCGATGTAGGAGGAATGTACTCATCATCAAGCTATGGTGGAGACGTACCACCTAGAAGAGATGTAAGTGGACTTCAGAATCAAAATTTATTTGGGAACAAGTTAAAAAAGTTTTGTAACATTTTATTGTTGGAGTTGCAGGGAGGAGGTAGCTCGTATTCTTCAATTTACTCAAGCCGTGGTTTGGGTGGTAGTAGTTACTCAGGTGGTGGTCCAGGATCATACTACTGATTAATGAATGTGAGTGGTGGTATAAGATTTGGTTCCTTCAATTTTTTGTTGTGCCTTTATTTGCACACTGTTTTTGAACTATGTAACAAATGGGTTCCCCAAAGTGATTAAGTTTGTAAATGGAACAGATTTCGCATGACCAAGGCTGGTAAAAAGGAACTTTGGCCATGCAAATTTGTGCTGGACAAGGATGAAAGCCAGCTTCGGTGAAGAATGTTGGAAGTTTTTAGAGGACATTTGGAGTAATGAAGTGGAAACTGAATGTCCTTGCATCTTCAACTGCATTTGGCACTCTTTTTCGGATGCGATGCGATGATAAGCTCTAGTTTTATAGAGATGGTTCCTAGTTGTGACTCTTTTCTTTAATATCTCCCCCTCTCTTGAATAATGGAACAGATTTGTTTAAGGCAATCTCTATAAAGGATCTAGCTCTGTTTGTATCAGTTTATAAAGGTTTCTTCTCAGCTTAAAGATTCACTTGCTCTGTTTTGCTCTCTGTGTTATACTCCATTAAGGTCCCTTGGAGAAATAGTAAAATCAGACATACATTAAAACTCTCACATTTATACATTTTAGACATAATCACTCATAATAACAAATCATTAAGAGTCAAATCTAAAAAAACACATAAATTATTTTGACCTTTGATCATCAAGAGTCAGTAGCTAAAGAAGATACTCTTCTTGCTTTCTTCTTCTTCTCCTCTGTATTCTCTGATAAGCTTTTAGCAAATGCTTCAACTATGCGTTGTTGTGATTCCAGTATCATCTTCGTCCTCTTCATCTCCATATCCATTCTCATTGCTTCAATCTCTCTACTCATCTCCATCTTCGTTTGCTCTGTTCTCAACATTGTATCTCCAAGTAACTTAATCGCACTCGCTATCGCCACCATCGGATCATCATCCTCCTCCTCCTCCTCCTCTCCGTTGTCATCAATCATCTCCCTCCCTCGTTTTCCGTAATTGGATCCTGCTCCGACCCGACTCGGTTTAGTTGTACCGATACCGGAATTCGGATTCACAGTGTATTTCGGATCAATCTTACCGGGAAATCTCGGTCCAGGCTGAGCTATACTAACTCCGGTAGGTATCCGAATTCTGATTCCGCCGCTACCACCACCAGATCCGGCGGTTCCATTCCTATTAAAGAACCTCGGCGTTGTCCTCGCCGCTGAACCACCACCGCTAAATTGAGTAAACCGAGCGGCGTAATTTCCATCTTCGTCTTCACTTTCCTTACTCGGTATCGTCTCTGTTCGAATCTCCATAGATTCCATTCGCTTAAAATGTACCCAGGAAGATATAAACCTAGCTACAGGTACAGATCTAGCTCTTTGGATCTCGGTACGGTACTTTTTACGAAGCTTCTCCATCTTGTGACGGCATTGAACGGCGGTTTTCTTCGGCGACGCTTCTGGACAATTCGCGGCGACGGATTCAGCTACTTCTTCCCAGTGATTCGCCTTGAGATTTCCACGGTTTAGAGATAACCATTTCTCTCGGTACGCGTCGATTAACGCGGTTGTTTCTTCGAGAGACCAGCACGGTGGAGGTAACCGTCTTGAGGTTTTTGACGTCGCCGGAACGGAGGCGGTTGGTAGATCTGTGACGGAAGTTGAAGGTGGTGGGAGGAGAGCTAACGGTGGAGATGATTGGATCTGAAGCGGTGATTGATTAGGATCCGGATCCGGATCCGGAATTGGATCGTGATTCATCGGAGAATCCGGATCAGACATGGATCGATCAAAATTTCTGAGAATTGAAAGAAGAGGAAGAGAAAAGTCAGATCTGGAGAAGAGAAGAAAAATGGCTGTGAAGCGATGGCTTTTCGCGGCGGCGATTTCACGTAATATCGAGAAGATAAGGAAGAGAGAGAGTGTGTGTGGTGGGGAGGCGCATGTTAGACAGAGGCGCACGTTAGCAGAGTTAGGTAATAAAAGAGCGATGGTGGCGGATGGGTCGTAGGTGACACGTGGAATAACAATGAAATTTGATTGGTTGATTGAAACACGAGAAGACAAAAAAACGGAACCAAAAGCCACCGTGGTAATCATGGTTAGAGGCTAACGTGAGCCGTGTATGACGGAGCCGGTAGGTAGCGTAGGGTAGACTTTTATGCGAACCGCTCTTGCCGTTTTTGGGACTTTGCTTAATTATTTGTCTTTTTTTGGCGTCTTCTCTTTAATTTGATTTAATGTTCTTAATTAAAGGCCTTCATCCGATTAATATGGGCTCCAAATACTGAACCAGGCCCATTAATCCAAAGCATCATTTAACAATTTGCTTAATCGAGAGAATCATATTCCTCAGTGTTAATTATTTTATTTGTTTGGTGCTAAAATTCCTCGTGTTAATTAAGCATAAGAAGTAAGGAATCTTCACGACAAACGACTAACATGTGAGTACTTATCCATAGAGAAAGTGAAAGTGAAAGTATTAAACACTTAGCTTTTAACTATTTTATTGATTTTGATTAGTGAGAATGAGAAACACAAGAATTAATTAAGCTAATTATTCGGTGATTTATCAGGTTCTTATCTTCTTACTGAAAACTATTATTCTTGAATCATAGAGTTTAAGAATTCAATAAAAATACAAGTGGTTACAGAATGTTCCTTAAAATATTTGGTAGCAAACTTCATCATCACACATTCTCTATCAACTTTGCTTACTATTGCTGTTATATAAACATATGTGTACTTGATCTGAAATGTGGATAACCTAAATTTTAGAGCTTAGATATTCTTTGTGACTCAAGAAAGCTGAGAAACATGGACCACAGATTGTTTGAAGCATCTCGTACTGGAGACATAGCAACACTTGAGTTACTCCATCAAGATGATCCTTTACTTCTCGACCGTCTCTCTCTGTCTTCTCAAGAAAATCCTCTCCATGTCTCAGCCTTCACCGGAAAAGCCAACTTCACGGCGAAAATCTTGAGCCTCAAGCCAGAATTAGCCCTAGAACCGAACCAACAAGGGTTTAGTCCTCTTCATATTGCTTCAGCATCAGGGAAAATAGAAGTTGTGAGAGAGCTCCTAACAGTTAAGAACCGCGATGTGATGAACTGTTTGTTGAAGGATAGAGACGGTTTGATTCCTCTTCATTGCGCGGCGCAAAGAGGAAGAAACGAAGTTATAAAAGAGCTGGTTTTGTCTTTCCCTGACTCTCTCAAGGTAGAATCAGCTTCTCTTGAGACACCACTTCATGTTGCTGTTAAAAACAATCAAATGGAAGCGACAAAGGTGTTACTTGAAGAGATCAATGATATGCTCAGGTTTTAACCCGAAATAAACACTTCAAGTGCACAGGCACGCAGTAGTAAATTAAGGGATCGAATCCACAGAGACCAATGACTTACTCAACGAAATATAGAAAATTGAATTAAGCTAAGCAGGAAAAATGATTTTGGGTGTGATGTTATCAAACTTAAAAGACAAGATGCAAATAAAACGATTTAAATTCAAATGATTAAAAACGTTAGGTACTAGGGAATTCTCAGGAAATCACATTCATAAACCAGACAACTATTCAGATTCTAATATGCATGCATCTTAAACTCAAAACACTGATATAAGTTGCTCTACTTCCGTGATAACAATTACTTTCCCTAGAGATCCGAGTGCCTAAACTTCCGTTTGGTCACGGCTATCCTAGACAAGCATTAATGTTCAGGTTTGATCAGTTCACAATTGACTCTAATTCACTTCCGAGACTAAAGACTAATTGCTCATCAACAGCAGTTCCAGTGATACACAAGCTTTCGGAATGTGTATCAACTTAAGATCTAGAGATTAAGTGATCAATTCAATCCTAGCATTATGCTTAGCAGTGATGAAGATGGTAATTAATAAACAACCTATTTGTGTCTGATTTATTCTGTGAAATCCATCGAAACCCTAAAACCTAACAAGAGAACTACTCAGACATAACGGAAAGCATAACAAAATCAGATAATGAAAAGTGCATAATCAATAAAAGAGAAATCAATAAGATTCAGAAATTCTTCTCCGAAAAGTAGAGGAATCCTTCTCCTTGCTTACAATTGCTCAAAAGCTCTAAAAGTCTCCGTAAAAACGTAGTGAAAAAGAGATCCCTCTAAAAGTCTCAACATAATAGGTATTTATAAGATAAAACGGAGAAATAAGGAAATTTCCTAAAAATCAGGGGTCCGGACCGGTCGGTCCTTTATGTGGACCGGTCAGTCCTCTTCCATTCTCAAGTCTTCGAGTCTTCAACGGATCAGTCGATCCAACAAGTGGACTGGTCGGTCCACTTTCTCAAGAGTCTAGGCCGCATGTCTTGCCGTGTGGACCAGTCGATCCATTAAGTAGACCGGTCGGTCCACTTTCCAGAGAGCTTGGCTGCTTCGCATCGACCTGAGGATCGATCGGTCCTTGTTCTGGGTCAGTCTTGAGGTACCAAATATGGACTGGTCGGTCCTGCAACCAGACCGGTCGGTCCGGTCATCAAAATAACTTCGGTTCCCGCTCAAATCTCCTTCCCAAACGCGTGCTGTTCCAAATCTCTGGGTATGAACCTGAATATTAACTCAAAACGACTCAAAAGACTCTGAAAACTTGTGAAAATCATAGTTAGGAGAACCAAAATTCACGTTATATCAACTCCCCCAGACTTAAATATTTGTTTGTCCTCAAGTGAAGGCAAACTAGAAATAAGCTCAAGGAAGCTACAAAAACCAAACTAACCTTCATGAGCTGAATGCAATCCTTCAAGACCCCACAAATGCAATACCAACAACCCTCATAAACAGATCAAAAACCAAGATGGTATTTCATGTACTTTGCCAAATACATAGCAATGCTACCATACTCAAGTTCCTATGTCTCAGCGACTCTATACCAGGGTCCAGAGATCTTACCAGAGGAAAAATGTCCGTCGCATAAGGGTTAAGGATTTGGGCTATTTAGTGGTGGTGTGAAAGTGTTTAGGTTAACCTCAGTCGCGGTCGAATGCAAGTCATGGCACAAAATCCCAAGAGAACAAAATCCAAAGATGATGCACAACTTTTCAAACTTAAGACTTTTTTCTTTATTTAGATGAAAACTTTCTGCTTATCTAAAGAACTAATGCTAAGAATAAGAAATAGAAGTGTGCTTATAAATATGCTTGTAAAATCTGAGGCTTTATTCTAATCCCTTTCAACTTTTTTTTTTTTTTTTTCGTTCTAATAATAATATATATATATTTTTTTTTGGAATCCAAGTTGGGGATTAGTTCTAGCCTTTTTCCTAAGCACAAGTGATGAAGAATGAAAAATAAAAATAGATATGGAAATAAAGGGTCAAAAATCCTAAACAGAAAGTGTTTAAAGTTGTACCAGAAAGTCTTTAGAATGATAAGCTGGCCGGACTATGTCTCCGGAGTTTTTGCGCTTGAGTGCATGTCAATGTCTTCATAGAATGCATGAGGTTTGAAAGAATGGTTAAGGTAAGGGTGTGGTACCAGACTAAAAGTGAGCCTGGCCATTAGGAGTCCTGAAAAGAGAAAAGTGTTTGAAAAAGGGTAGGACTCCTACTGTGGTTGTTACGGCTTATGCGATTTCGAATTCCCTGAGTTAAGAAAAACAGATTAGTATAAAAATGTCAGCGTTAGCTTTCAAGGAGACGAGAGCCTTCTGGTAACATTGATCCGCCTAGGGCGTTTTTAATCTTCCAATTGCTTTGGTTAGTCACTGTTAGAAGGGTTAGCAAACATCATGTGGTCCTAGAAATGCATGCACATCACAAAGGTTTAGTACAAACTGACTCGATAAAACAGAAAACGACTCAAGAAAACGAAAAAGAAAATAAGAAAATAGAAAACATAGTTAGTACCAATAACACTTCCCCCCAGACTTACTTCACACCGTCCCGGTGTGAAAATAAATCCAAAGGAAAGAACTATTAAAAAGAAAGAAAATAAAATGAAAAGAAAAAGAAAAGTAAGAAAATCTAACATTGTCATCAGAACTCCAGAGACTCATCAGAAACCATAGGGTCATTGGATCCGGCAGCGTTATCGTCTGGTCTCATATCTGTAGAAGGTCCAGAAGATGGAGGCATGTGACTCCCAGCAAAATCCGATCCTCTAACTGCATCCGTGCCTCGTGAACAAGAGAGGGCACCCCAAATGGTAGACATCACATTGTGCATCTTCTGAAAACTTCTGTGATGCCACTGCCTGTACTCGGATGTAGTCCATGTGTCGCGAAGTGGAGAGACGGCAAACTGGTTTTCATACGGTGGAAGCTGGTAGCTCTGCTCAGGCGGGGCAGTACAACTGCTAGTACCTGCAGTGTCAACATCTCTACTAACATGGCGGCGCTTTCTGCGCCGCAGAGGTGCATCCGTGCTCTGAGGCGAGGCGGACGGTAAAAATCTCATGTTATCCATGGAAGTGAGTGGTGCATGCTCACTAGGTAATGAAATAGAGCTCTGAATCCCTTCCAAATCCAAGTATCGCCACTTACCTGCAACTATCCATCTACTCTACGTCAAATGTTGCATATCTAGGAGTGAAGACGCTAGGACTTCCTCAGTGTCGCTCGTATCAATCTCATGGAATTTAAAGATGGGAGTGAGGAGACTCCCACATACCTCCTGCTTCGTCTTTCCAGGTCCAGCTAGACCCCTGAACTTCCTCTCTGTCAGGAAATGTGCAAATGCTGCTCCGAAGTTAGTGCGCTGGTCGCAAGGACGCTCTGTGTTAATCTTTGACACAAACTCTGGCATCCCTAAATGCAGCAAGAATAACTCATCAAGACGCACAGTTCCTGGTTCCTCTTTGCAGAGCATGGTAGTACTCAGAGCCTTAGCGACAATACGGATAATTGGGTTATTGATTAGGGTGAGCTTCATGCTACGTGACATTGCAGGACCCATACCGATCAAGTTCCATAGTCGGTCGATTTGAGGAAAATAATGACGATCAGGGAACTCCGAACTTGTATTACTTTCGTCAAAACCATAGATAGTACACAAGTCCCGAAGGGAGATCACATACTCAATCCCTCTGATCACATAAGTGAGGGATCCCCTATCAACTGTCCTATGAGCCGCGTCTGCATAATAGACCTCACAGGAGGTAAGAAACTGTCGTACCAGTTCAGGATATAAAGGATACTGTTATGTAGCCATTGTCCCAAAGCCCAGGCGATCAAAAACAGCAAGTACTTCATCCAGTATACCCAATTCTTCCAGCATCTGAGGACATAATACTCTAGTGGGCAACATCTGAACAGTTAGCAGACCATTATAGCATATGCTATTGTATCTAACCCAATCGCCTCCTTTCCGTTTGTTCTCATAAGATGGTTCACTAACTAATTCCTTCCGTTCTAACATAGGGTGAATATCGATTCCAGGGAAAGGAATACCGACCGGTCTTGGCCAATGAACATTCAAACTTCGCGATCTTCGCATAGCATCCGGTTGACTAGAACTTGCTATCCCTTTGCCCTTTTCCTTTCTCGTCGATCTCTTTAGTTTGTCGTGAGCACGCTTAGTTCGAAGTTCATGTTCTTTGTTCAAGCCATCTTCGGGTGGTAAATTGGTGGCAAATGGATGTCCAGTGCGACCCATGGATGCAAAAACGAACCAATTGAGAGTGAAAAACAAGTGAATTAAACGCAAAAATCCAAAGAGAAAGAAAAACCCCAAAACCCGAAATTTTGACATCCAAATAACATACTCATACCTTGCAAATCGAACAAATTTATGGTATAATCAGATAGATCTTGAAAAACTAAGCGAATTAGAACCAAAAATCGTTCAATTTGGGTAAGAACTCTAGAAGTTAGGGTTTGATGAAATTTTAGAGCAAAATCACGAAGAACACAAGAAAGAGGAGACAAAATTCGAGTTTGATCTGAGAATGAGGTGTGGGTCGGGATGATTTATGTTTATAAGTCTAATTTTGGTTCAAATTTAGTGAAATAAAAGGGAATAAACCGAAAACAAGACAAAATTCTCTTACCCGGGTCACTGGACCGACCGATCTCGATACTGGACCGGTCGGTCTGATGACCAGACCCTTACCTGATCCGCAGGACTGACGATGATGTACCGGTCCTGATCCTCGGGTCCTGATGCTCAAGGCTGACCCAATCTGCGGAACGGAGAAGATCGACCGGTCTCCTTTTTGCCCGACCGATCCACTTTCCCGAGACCAAGGACTGGTCTCGTGGTGGTGCAAGATCGACCGGTCTCCTTTGTGCCCGACCGGTCAATTTTCCAGAGACCAAGGACTGGTCTCGTGGTGGTGCCAGATCGACCGATCTCCTTTGTGCCCGACCGGTCCACTTTCCAGAGACCAAAGACTGGTCTCGTGGTGGTGCCAGATTGACCGATCTCCTTTGTGCCCGACCGGTCCACTTTCCAGAGACCAAGGACTAGTCTCGTGGTGGTGCCAGATCGACCGGTCTAAGAGTAGACCGACCGGTCGGTATGACATGTCTGAATCAAAAGTTTCTGTGACGAAAAATCCTAAGGAAGAACTAAAAAGAAAAACGAAAACAAAGGTAAAATTGAAAAGAAATGAAAAACAAAAGAACGTATATAGACTTACAAGTGGGTTGCCTCCCACCAAGCGCTTTGTTTAACATCGTTAGCTCGACGTGCGTGCCCTTTAGGCGAGAGAGAGATCAACAAGAGGGATCTCAGCACCCTCTGGGATGGTGGTATCAGCGAGATAAGGCTTTAGCCGCTGGCCATTGGCGACAAACTCACCTCCAGACGGATTCAGTAAGACTACTGCTCCGTAAGGTCTCACTTCCTTGATAGTGAAAGGACCCGACCACCTTGAACGGAGTTTACCAGGGAATAGTTTCAAGCGAGAGTTGAAAAGTATTACCTGGTCATTCGGAGCGAAACTCCTAGAGATGATTCGCTTGTCATGATATTCTTTGGTGCGCTCCTTGTAGATTCTGGAATTCTCATAGGCCATATGCCTTATCTCATATAGGTCGTGCAGTTGGATGGACCGTCGTTCAGAGGCTGATTTGATGTCGAAATTAAGCTGCTTCACTGCCCAGGCTGCCTTGTACTCTAACTCTACTGGGAGATGACAAGATTTTCCATACACCAGATGAAATGGAGTGGTGCCCAAAGGTGTCTTGTATGCGGTACAATAGGCCCATAGAGCATCGTCGAGCTTTGTCGACCAATCCTTCCTAGTCGTGTTCACAGTCTTCTGCAAGATGCTTTTTATCTCCCTGTTTGAAATCTCCACTTGGCCACTCGTCTGAGGATGATAAGGGGTTGCGACCTTGTGTCAAACTCCATTATGTTTTAACAAGTTGGTGAACACCTTATTGATGAAGTGAGAGCCTCCATCGCTGATGACTACTCAAGGAACGCCGAACCTTGGAAAGATGATCGATTTAAATATTTTCAGAACTACCCTGGCGTCATTTGTTGGGGAAGCCAACGCCTTAACCCACTTGGATACGTAATCGACAGCTACCAAGATGTACTGGTTCCCATAGGAGGAAGGGAATGATCCCATGAAGTTAATTCCCCATACGTCGAACACCTCTACTTCCAATATGAAGTTCTGTGGAATTTCGTGGCGCTTGCTAATGTTACCCTATCTCTGGCAAGAATCACACTTAGAAACAAAATCATTAGCGTCTTTAAACAGGGTAGGCCACCAAAAGCCTGCCTGCAATACCTTAGAAACCATTTTAAAAGTAGCAAAGTGTCTTGCGTAGTTAGAACTGTGACAGTGGAAGAGTATACCTGGGATTTCCTTATCAGATACACACCTTCTAAAGATGCCGTCTGAGCATTGCTTGTAGAGGTAAGGCTCATCCCAGAAGTATCTTTGCACGTCTCGTAGGAAATTCTTCTTCTTGTACTTGACAAAATCCTATGGTTCTTGTCCCACAGCTAGGTAATTGGCGAAATCAGCGAACCAGGGTCGATCAGGAGAGCGAGTGACTTGGACAGAGGTGAAGACCTCGTATGAATTCCCAATGCTTATGGAATAGACTTGTTCTTCAGGGATTCCAGCATCGAGTGGGACGTTCTCCTCAATTCACAGCCTAGATAGGTGATCTCCCACTCCATTTTCAATGCCCTTCTTATCACGAATCTCTAGATCATACTCCTGGAGTAAAAGGATCCAGCGAAGGAGTCTTGGCTTCGCATCTTTTTTCGTTAGGAGGTATCGCAAAGCTACATGATCCGTATGAACTATTACCTTAGAACTCACCAAGTATGTCTTGAATTTCTCAAAAGCAAACACGATGGCAAGTAGCTCTTTCTCAATAGTAGCATACTTGCATTGTGCATCATCAAGGGTTCTACTAGCGTAGTAGATCACGTGGAGTTTCTTGTCCTTTCGCTGTCCCAAAATAGCTCCCACGGCATAGTTGCTCGCATCCGTCATGATCTCAAAGGGGAGGTCCCAATCAGGAGGTTGAACAATTGGTGCAGTCATAAGTGCTCCTTTGATTGTATGAAATGCCTCAAGACAGGGACCATCGAAATCGAATTTCACATCCTTGCAGAGCAGCTGAGTCAAAGGTCTTGCAATCCTTGAGAAGTCCTTGATGAGTCTCCTGTAAAAACCAGCATGTCCAAGGAAACTCCGTACTCTTTTAACTGAGTTAGGTGGCTGCAGACTAGCCATTACCTCTATCTTCGCCTTATCTACCTCAATTCCATTCTCTGAAATATTGTGTCCCAAAACTATCCCGTTTCTGACCATGAAATGATATTTTTCCCAGTTGAGCACTAAGTGTTTCTCCTTGCATCGCTGCAGAACTCTGCAAAGATTTGCCAAACAAACAGAAAACGATGAGCCATAAACAGAAAAATCGTCCATGAATACCTCCATGATGTCTTCAATAAGATCGGTGAAGATGGACATCATGCATCTCTAGAATGTGGCTGGGGAATTACACAAGCAAAATGGCATTCTGCGATACGCATAAGTGCCATATGGACAAGTGAATGTTGTCTTCTCCTGATCGTCTGGATGGATGGGAATCTGGAAAAAACCTGAATATCCATCCAAGAAACAATAGTAAGGGTGATTAGCAAGCCTTTCAAGCATCTGATCAATAAAGGGCAATGGAAAATGATCTTTTCTAGTCGCAACATTTAACTTCCTGTAATTAATGCACATTCTATGACCAATTACAGTTCTAGTTGGGATCAATTCGTTCCTATCATTATGCACTACTATGACTCCACCTTTCTTAGGCACTACATGCACAGGGCTAACCCAAGTACTATCAGAGATAGCATATATAATTCCAGCTTCTAAAATTTTCATAATTTCTTTCTTAACAACATCTTTTAGATTCAGGTTTAACCTCCTTTGATGTTCTACAGAAGTCATTGATTCATCTTCTAGATGGATCCTATGCATGCACAAAGTGGGTGAAATTCCAGTAATGTCATCTAGTGAATATCCTAATGCTCTACGATATTTCCAAATTTCACACAACAACAAAGCAGTTTCATCATTGTTTAATTCAGCATTGATGATGACTGGATAGGTAGAATTGAGGCCAAGAAAAGCATACCGTAACCCAGGTGGGAGGGTTTTAAGTTCCAGCTTGGGAGCTTTCAGCTCGCTCCACGGATTGTCGATATGAGTGGTGGACTTACCTGGGGGATTTGGAGTCTCAGATGGCTTTGGCGTTTCTGCCCTGATATCCAAAGAAGCTACTAACTTCTCATATACGCAATTCTGGTCCAGCTTCTTGGTATATTCATTCGCCTCATCGTTTAGAAATCCGTCCTCCGTTTTGGCTTTGGTTAAGGCAATCTCTAGTGGATCATCCATCAGAATTTCCTCTTCGACTTTGTCAGCGACGTCCTCTGGATTATTGATGGAGAAGGTTTGTCCATCTAGCACATGTCTCTTTAGCAGCTTATCCATCTCGAATTGCATCTCAATGTCTCCTAGTTGGAGATTGATGCGTCCACGCTTGACATCAATCATTGCACCAGCTGTGCAAAGGAATGGTCTGCCCCATAATGAGAGGATCTCTTGGTTCTTCGTCCAGTTCAAGCACCATGAAATCTGCAGGGACAAAGACATCACCAATTTTTAGCTGTAAGTCAACTAGAACACCTATAGGAAGTTTAACCGAACGATCAGCAAAAATTAAAGAAATTTTAGTAGGACTAAAATCCTTAAAACCCAGTCGTTTGGCAACAGAATATGGCATGAGATTGACACTGGAGCCCAGGTTGCATAAGGAGCAAGCAAAAACTGTAGAGTTGATCTGAACTAAAAGCACAAAACGACCAGGATCTCCAAGCTTTTTCACTGTCTTGTACTGCAACACAGCGCTACACTCCTTAGTTACCCTTACATATTCCTCCTCCTCGGTCACATTAGAAGTCAAGATCTTCTTAAAATAACATTTAAGCGAAGGGCATAAGTGGATAACATCGACCAAAGGGATCTTGACTGTCAGATCGCTAACCATTTCTCTGCCCTTTGCTTCTTCTAAGTCCTTCTGAGACTTCCTAGGACGAACCGGGTAAGGTGCCTTGGGAACATAGGCATTGGCCGGAGCACTGTTCACCAGACCGACCGGACATCCGATGGATCCTTGTCTTTTGTTGGAAAATCATCTTCCGATGCATATGAAACATTAGCAGAGACGACCTTCTCCCTTAATGACCTGGAGATTGGCTCAAGAACCTTGCCACTCCTAATGGTGATGGCTTCAACTTCCATTGCAGAAATGGCATTGCAGTCCCTCTTTGGGTTTTGTTTCCCTTTTGCTGGAAGAGTCTCTTGCTGTCTCTTAACAGCTTCTTCATCCTGAGCCACTTGAGTATCAAGCATCTTCAGGTGAGTTGTCACAGCTTCTAAACGCCCATTAATGTTTGTAATGTCGGTGGAAACCTTCTGCTGATTAGCTAGCATGAGCTGCATCATAGCCTTCAACTCGTCATTGGGATTAGCAACTTGAGGTGGAGGAGCTTGTTGTCTAGGCTGAAACTTATTCTGATTTTGGTATCCGGAGCCTGAACCTTGTCCATACTGCTTTTGATACCCTGCATTGTAGCTCGTATATCCCTGAGCTGGTGGAACCATTCCTGATGAATTGAGAAAAGGTTTCTGAGCTGGAACTGACGCTTGCTGAGGGTATACCTGATCCTGAGGGTTTGCAATGTTGGTCCTCCTGTATGATAGATTGGGATGGTTGCGGTAGTCGTTGTTGAAGCCTCTGTTTTTCTCAATCCCTTGACCATTCACATAGTTGACTTCCTGAGTGTCCTCTTGAGCTAGCGTTGCATCCTCTGAATAGCAGATTGCATCTGAAACGTCCTCAACCATATTGACGCCCTGATGGCTTCCTTGCAGAAAGTCTCGAAGTTTAGCAGCTGTCAGCTCTGCCATTTCTGCTGCAGATGGTGTGTTAACATTACAAACCCTTTTCGATCTATCATACTCAGCACACTGATTGCTGGAACTCTGCGCCATGTTGTCGATCAAATGGTAAGCACCTTCTATGCTCTGGGTCATGAAGTCACCATTGCTGGAGGAATTAAGACTGTTCTTGTATTCCCAGGTGACTCCATTGTAGAAGGTTCTGAGCATCTGCTGCTCAGTAAATCCATGGTGGGGGCACTCTCTACGGTACTCCTTAAACCTATCCCAGGCTTCAGCAAATGACTCTCCGCCTTTCTGCGAAAAGTTGGTGATTCTTCCTCTGAGCTGAGCTGTCTTGGTCTTAGTGTAGAAGTGGTCCAGGAAAGCAGCTATAGCTTCGTCCCAACCATTTAGAGAGTTCGGAGGAAGTGACTTGAGCCACCTCAAAGCCTTGTCAGCGAGAGAGTGCTTGAATAGCTTGCACTTGAGGTAGTCAGATGGTACCCTATTAGCCTTGGTCGTCTCACATACCTCTTCAAAGTTCTCTATGTGATCCATGGGGTTCTCAGCAGCCAAACCATGGAACACATGTCTTTCTACCAGATTAATCAGCTGTGCCTTAATCTCGAAGTCATTCCTTTGAATCTCAGGGACACGAATGGCTGATCTGTTTTGGTAGAAAGCGTGCACATTGTCCCCTTCTCCAATCCCTCTCTGCGGCAGAGGATTCTGTCCTTGTGGTACCACCTGTTGTGCCATCATCCTAGCAAATTGCTGTTGCATTTGCTGCATCTGGTTTTACGCCTGCTGCGCGCTCGCAGCAGTTGCAGCACGAATCTGCTCTATCTGGTCGAACAAAGTTGTCTGAAGAGCCTCGTTATCAACTTGATTCGCTTGGTCCATAACTGGCAAGAGGTTGCTTTGAGCTCTGTTAAACTTTTCTAGCTTGGCTAATTCCTTGTTAGTGAATGATATCAGAGGTTCAGTGCGATTACTTCTCCTCTGCATACACCACAAAATTCGCAAATCAAATTCGATGGCAAACACAATTGGTCCCCGACAACGGCGCCAAAAACACTGCAAGTGCACAGGCACGCAATAGTAAATTAAGGGATCGAATCCACATAGACCAATGGCTTAGTCAACGAAATATAGAAAATTGAATTAAGCTAAGCAGGAAATTCTCAGGGAATTCTCAGGAAATCACATTCATAAACCAGACAACTATTCAGATTCTAATATGCATGCATCTTAAACTCAAAACACTGATATAAGTTGCTCCACTTCCATGATAACAATTACTTTCCCTAGAGATCCGAGTGCCTAAACTTCCATTTGGTCACGGCTATCCTAGACAAGCATTAATGTTCAGGTTTGATCAGTTCCCAATTGACTCTAATTCACTTCCGAGACTAAAGACTAATTGCTCATCAACAGCAGTTTCAGTGATACACAAGCTTTTGGAATGTATATCAACCTAAGATCTAGAGATTAAGTGATCAATTCAATCCTAGCATTATGCCTAGCAGTGATGAAGATGGTAATTAATAAACAACCTATTTGCGTCTGATTTATTTTGTGAAATCCATCGAAACCCTAAAACCTAACAAGAGAACTACTCAGACATAACGGAAAGCATAACAAAATCAGATAATGAAAAGTGCATAATCAATAAAAGAGAAATCAATAAGGTTCAGAAATTCTTCTCCGAAAAGTAGAAGAATCCTTCTCCTTGCTTACAATTCCTCAAAAGCTCTAAAAGTCTCCGTAAAAACGTAGTGAAAAAGAGATCCCTCTAAAAGTCTTAACCTAATAGGTATTTATAAGATAAAACGGAGAAATAAGGAAATTTCCTAAATATCAGGGGTCCGGACCGGTCGGTCCTTTATGTGGACCGGTCGGTCCTCTTCCATTCTCAAGTCTTCGAGTCTTCAACGGATCGGTCGATCCAACAAGTGGACTGGTCGGTACACTTTCCCGAGAGTCTTGGCCGCATGTCTTGCCGTGTGGACCAGTCGATCCATTAAGTGGACCGGTTGGTCCACTTTCCAGAGAGCTTGGCTGCTTCGCATCGACCCGAGGATCGATCGGTCCTTCTTCCGGGTCAGTCTTGAGGTACCAAATATGGACCGGTCGGTCCTGCAACCAGACCGGTCGGTCCGGTCATCAAAATAACTCCGGTTCCCGCTCAAATACTCAAATCTCCTTCCCAAACGCGTGTTGTTCCAAATCTCTGGGTATGAACCTCAATATTAACTCAAAACGACTCAAAAGACTCTGAAAACTTGTGAAAATCATAGTTAGGAGAACCCAAATTCACGTTATATCAATCAAGGAGAAGGACATGGTGCAAGAGATCGTTAACCGACAAAATCGAGAAGGCAATACAGTTTTGCATCTTGCAACACTTGGTAAACAGCTCCAGGTAAGTAGTGTTTCTTCTTCGTTACTCATCATATTATAAACCTCATGTGTGAAATGAATATTACACTTTAAAGGTTAAGAACATTAACATTATACATCACATTATTTCTCTTAGCAAAAAAACAAACGTTAACATTATTTTAATAGAACTTAACTTTACCTAATGAAACTTTAGTTGAAAAATTGTTAAAGAATTCTATAGCCTAATCTCTTCTTTTTTGCTCTTGTTATACCTTTCAAAACAAAAACCTACAGCCACATTGATCATCAACCTCTAATCTAGTATTTATATACAATTGCTAATTATTGTGTAATATAATTAAGCATGTTCACTTTGAGATGAACAAGAGTCAATCCACTCATTGCCAAATATATTAGTTGTTATTTTTATCTAGTATATAAAAATATGTACCATTGTGAAATATAATCATGTTAACTATGCCATAAACACGAGTCAATCCACTCATTGCTAAATATTTTCGATATTGTTGTTTATCTAACAGATTGTGGAGATGTTGATTGGTGAGTACCCAATAATAAGCGGATCAGTAGATGCGAATAGACAAAACAGAAACTGGTTAACACCGAAAGACATTCTCGACGTGGTTATTGAAACCGAGGGAGGAAATGTTTCCGAAATGTACAAGATTTTTCAAATCTTTCAATCAGTTGCAGCAAGGAATGCAAAGGAGAAAAGCAGAACCCCTAAACCAATTCAATATACTACAAACCCTTTTCGTCAAATGAAGAATTTTCTAGTCTCCGAGCTCGATAATTCAACACTTGAACAAAAAGAAACCCTAATGGTTGTTGCAGCACTTATAGCAACACTTACATTCACTGGAATCCTTCAGCCACCAGGAGGATTCAAAAGTGAAGATTCTGATTCTAATGGTAACAACACAACAACAAATGCAGTGAATAAAACACCCCGATTTATATAAGGCATTTTCGGTAACAGGACCAACATTTCAGGACAATCAATCATGGCGAGTGCTAGAGCCACTAAATTCACTATCTAGCTGCTTTCAACTCGATCGGGTTTTTGGTTTCGGGTGCTATGATCTCATTGCTTACCAAAGGTTTCCCTTTGAGAAATTTCATGAGGCTTTGCATGATCTCGGTAGTGGCGTCTTATGTGCTTGCACTCATCTATATAACGCCCGATGAGTATGTGTTTTACTTGGTGGTTCTATTTTTATCGTTACTCTTTGGTCTTCGCGAGCTTTATAAGTTCGTTAAATCGTTGCTCAAAGGGTATTCAAATGCAAAAAAGTTCAATCACTCTCTTTAAGCTGGTCTTGTTGTTGTTGTTGTGTCTTGTTTCTTTCTCATAATTGGTTTTATTGTTGTGTGTTGTTTCTTTTAATTTGGTTATTTTCTTATCATTGTGAAACTCAATCTTGAAATGTGTTTTTGTTTACTTATATTTATAGTGTGAATTTGACCTTTTAAAGATTACTAAACTTGAATTTGTTTTGAAGACGTGGGAAGTTTTGAAATGTTCTGTTTCTTGAATACTCGGTTTTAATGTTAAAAGTCTTGCAAAGAAGTTTTTTTCTCTTCTTTTGACTTAGCAAAAGAGAGAGATGGAGAAAAGAAATCCGTTAATGGAGGCTGCTCGAAAAGGAGAAGTCGAGTTTTTACTCCGATCAACGGAATCCGATCCATCTCTTCTTCTCCAAGTTATTATCGTAAACGGCGAAGAATCTCCTTTACATGTTGCATCCATGTATGGACATTTGAATTTCGTCAAAGAAATCTTGAATCTTCAAGAAAATCTTGCAAGAGAACTTAAAAAAGAAGGATTTACGCCTTTGCATATAGCAGCATCTTTAGGTCATATCGAAATCGTGAGAGAGCTTTTGGAGAAGTTAAGTGGTGAGATATGTTTGATCAAAGGTAAACAAAGAAAGATTCCTCTTCATTACGCTACTATGAGAGGAAGAGTATGTGTTCTTGATGAGTTAGTTTCTGCAAATCCTGATTCTCTTGAAGAAGTTACGGCTCGTGGAGAGACAGTGTTTCATCTCGCGGTTAGGTTTTGTCAGTTTGATGGGTTCGTTGCTTTGTTGGAACGTCTCAAGGAGTTTGATAAGGTTTTTGTGTTGAATAAGCAAGACAATTGTGGGAACACGGTTTTGCATTTAGCTGTTCAGAAACGACAGTACGAGGTATCGGTCCATCGATCTCATTGACTCTTTTTTGTTTTCAATTTCTACCTCTTTTGAAAATTTGTAACTAGTATGTTCTGGTGATCAAAACTCGTGGTCCAACTCCGTTTTACCCGATCCTGGACCGATAAATCCATGATCCGAGTTGTAAATTTTGAGAAAATAAGGGGATTAGGCGGGTCATGGACCGTATAGAGCCAGCTATAAACATGAAGATAGTTGTGCTTGAATTTGGCCATTTTTAAATATACAACAAATAAAGTAAAAATCATACTAAAAGAAGGTTCAATTCGGGTTTTTTTTTGTTCTGTTTGGTTCGGTTTAGTTTATTCGGATTTTACATCCATTGATATGTAATTGCATGTGATTGACTTGTTGCTTGGCTCTAATAACACAATCCCAAGAGATTTAATTGAAGTGAACTCTCTAAACTCTAATGGCCTCACACCTCTTGATGTGTTACTTCAATTTGGAGGTGAACCAGAAGACGCAGAGATTCATCAGATTCTAGGCGAAGCAGGAGCTGTAAGATCCAAAGATCACAACACAAGACAAACAACAAGTATAGAGAACGAAACAACAACATCAGAAGAATCTTTGATGACTTACAAGGAATGGCTAGATTACTTCAAGTACAAGAAAGATAGAGTTTTGCCTAACGAAGTTCGCAATGTCTTACTAGTTATCGCGATTCTGATAGCCACAACGACTTATCAAGCCGCACTAAGTCCACCTGGAGGTGTATGGCAAGAAGATGATACTCGGTTCGGTATCAAGTACAATAGAAGGAAGAAATAAGTTAGCATTTTTCTTTTACAATAGAATTATGGTTTTGGTGTATTTCCTTTTAAGTTTAAAGTGTTTTCCTTTTTACTCTTGGGTTATAGTCGGTTGTACTCTAGCCTATTTAAGGGTCTCTTATTATCAATAAAGGATCATCTTCCAAGCATTAACCTTATTCTCAAGAGAGACTAGGGTTAAAGGAAGCTTAGCTAATCTCTAATACGTCAATCACGGCTCCTCTCACAAGATCTAAGAAGAAACAACAAGCTTGTGAGAAAGAGTTACTTGTTTGGCTGCTGGAACGTATCAATTTGGTATCAGAGCCGAACGATTCGATGGGAGACCAAAATACTGTGTTGACACAACTCGCTCTCTTGATGGAGACGATGAACACCATCGGGAAAGAGATGAAAACCATCGGCGAAGACGTAAAATCTCTTAAAGAAACAGTGGCAGAACACAGAGCTACACTTGAAACACTACCCTCAACCCGTGACAAGGAACGTACAACGACCAAAGGACAAACCACAAGGGATGTGTTAAACACGGGACTGTCGCTGAAATTTACGACCGATGAGCTTTCTGAGGAAGCGGTGTTAAGTGGGTTCAAGGGTAGTGGTGACATCACAATCAGGAGGAGCAGGTACAAGTGTTACACCGGCCGGAGATGGCGACATGGTAAGAGGCGATCACAAATTTACCTTCTCTAGTGGACCTTGGCCAACACGAGCTGTGGGGCGAGAACGCGGTCACCGAAAGACAGATGGCGGCGGGGATTGGCGCGTACGACCGATCGGAGTAGAACCACACGTCATACGACATGGTTACCCTCATGATGATTTTAAAGTTCATGAGAGGTTTGTTGATCTTGTCGATGAGGATGGTGGACGACGCGGCTCAACTCGATGCAGCGTGCCACCGGCAAAGATGGAATTTCCATCTTACGATGGAACAAAAGAACGTATCAATGGCTGCTGGAACGTATCAGAAGATTATTGCATCAATGGATATTATCAAGAAACTGATTCAAAAGGAAATAAAACCAAACGAATTTATTACGCGGGTACAACGATAATGTGTCAGAAACCTAATACGAGTATAGGCTTTCTGTAATTTCTGTGTTATTGATCTCAATTGTCGTGGGCACATATTTATACAAGCATATGTTTAACCTAATTGCCTAAACACAATATTTACATTACCTTTATAATAATAGGCATATTTACATAAAAGTAAGATTTGGGATATGTATTATACGAAGATCTTAACATATCCTAATACCCCCCCTCACGTTGGAGCATGGAGGTCACAAATGCCCAACTTGACCTTAAAATGTTCAAATTCTTTACGACCAAATGCTTTCGTCAAGATGTCGGTGAGCTGAAATTTAGTCGAAACATATTTAGTAGCTACACTGCCTTTGAGAATCTCGTCGCGTATGAAATGACACTCTCTTTCAACATGTTTCGTTCTTTCATGAAACACAGGATTAACGGCTAGTTGTATTGCGGCCATGTTATCACTATGTATCACAATCGGATCTGTGATGACAATGCTGAAAGAATGAAGAAGACCCTTTAACCAAATCACCTCACGTACCGTAAAAGACATAGCACGATATTCTGCCTCAGCGGAAGACATAGAAACTTTGTCTTGTTTGCTTGTTTTCCAAGAAATAGGAGAATTCCCAAGCTGTATAAACTAGCCTGTTAGGGATCGTCGCGTAAGAGGGCATCCTGCCCAATCGGCGTCACACCAGACTTTGAGAGTAAGAGGAGAATCAGAACGTAGAAGAATCCCTTGGCCGGGATTAAGTTTCAGATATCGAACGACTCGAAGAGCTGCATCCCAATGAGCTTGTTTTGGATTCTGCATAAACTGTGTAAGGATGTGAATAGAGTATGCCAAATCCGGTCGCGTATTAGCAAGGTAAATCAATCGTCCAATTAAGTGTCGATACTTAGCTGGTTTAGGAAGATTGTCACCCGTAGCTAATGCGAGTTTATGATTTTGATCAACGGGAAATGCAGCTGGTTTAACCCCAAAGAGGCCCGTTTCATTGATGATGTCGAGTGAATATTTTCGTTGGCATAAGTAGAAGGGTTGCGAGCTACTTCGATACCGAGAAAATATTTCAAGACACCAAGGTCTTTCATGTGAAAACAAGAACTGAGATAGGCCTTGAATTCGTCGAAGAGAGGAAGAGAGTTAGCCGAGATAACCAAGTCATCTACATAAATAAGAATGTAGATTTGCTTGGAACCATGGTTGTAGGTGAAGAGGGAGTAGTCGGAGTACGATTGTTGAAAACCATAGTCTTTGAGAGAAGAGCTAAGTTTAGCAAACCAACATCTAGGAGCTTGGCGCAAACCATAAAGAGATTTGTGTAAGCGGCATACCTGAGTTTTATCTTGTATGCGAAATCCCGGTGGAAGTTGCATATAGACTTCTTTATCTAAATCACCATGTAAGAAGGCGTTGTGGACACCCATTTGATGGACGGGCCAATCTTTAGCTGCAGCAACTTCTAACAGTGTACGAACGGTGGTCATCTTGACAACGGGAGCAAACGTATCAGTAAAATCAGTACCTTCAACTTGGTTATTACCGAGAACCACTAACCGTGCTTTGTATCGTTCAAGTGTACCATCGGCTTTGAATTTGAGACGAAAGACCCATTTACATCCTATTGCTTTCTTGCCGAGAGGAAGCGTTTCGATTGTCCATGTACCGTTATCATCTAACACATTGATCTCAGCACGCATAGCATTGCGCCAATGTTCGTCGAGAACAGCTTGGGAGTAATGTTTAGGTTTGTGACTATTTGTTATGGTGAAAACATTCTCCTGATGCTTGGCGGAGAACCGTGTGTAAGTCGTATAATCTGAAATCGGGTATTTGTTATCACTTTGTTTCAAACCAAGAGAAGTCTCAATTTGGAGAAGATAATCAACAAGTTTCGTTGGAGGCTTCTTTATCCGATGACCCTTACCAAGTGGTTCTGGTTCTGGTGGAATTTGAGGACAAGAAGATGGTAAGACCAAAACTAAGTCATGTAATGACTCTGAAGATGGCGGAGATGGAGTCTCTGTTTCAATGAGTGAAGAAAGCTCTGTTTCAATAGGAGAAGACTCTGTTTCAATAGGAGAAGGAGGCTCTGTTTCAATAGAGGGAGAGTCGGGTTCAACTGAGAGTAGAGAAGTTGATGGTGGTGCAATGGTTAATGCCGGTGAGGACGAAGATACGGAGCTTGGTGAGGTGAGTATCTCGCAAGAGTCATGAAAATTTTCATCAAGAGGATCAGAGAAGGGTAAAGGTTGAGTGATGGGTTCCTCAGAAATGACCGGTAATGGGTTTGAGAAAGGAAAATGCGTTTCGCAAAAAACAACATCTCGAGAAAATGATACAACACCAGTATCTAAATCATAAACGCGCCAGCCCTTTTTGCCATTAGGATAGCCAAGAAACACAGATCGTTTGCTACGAGAAGCAAATTTATCACCTCCATGATGTTGATTGTGTACATAACACAAACAAACGAACACGCGGAGATGAGAAAGAGGAGGCGGACGATTGTATAAACGTTCAAATGGTGTCTTGCCATCAAGAATAAGAGATGAGGTTCGGTTAATTAGATAACCAGCAGCAAGTACACACTCGTCCCACATGTCTATAGGTAGAGAAGCTTGAAAACGCAAAGCTCGAGAAACATTGAGGATATGGCGATGTTTTCTTTCAACACGGCCATTTTGTTGAGGTGTTCCAACACATGACGTTTCATGTATGATCCCATTTTGTTGAAAAAATCTCGTGAGACATATGAACTCACTGCCATTATCGCTTCGTATTATTTTGATTTGCTTATTAAATTGTCGTTCGATCAAAGCAACAAAATTTTGAAGTTTCACGGGTGCTGTTTTCTTATCGGGAAGGAGATAAATCCACAAAGCTCTGGAGTAATCATTAACTATAGTAAGAAAGTATCTAGAACCAGAATTAGATGTGATTTGGTATGGACCCCAAAGGTCGCAATGAATAAGTTGAAAAACTTCTGTTGTTTTATTCATACTTATAGGAAACACATCTTTTGTTTGCTTTGCACGCAAGCAAATATCACAAGCTTTATTATGAAAACCACTAGAGCTATGAATTCTAGAAATAGATAATAAACGAAGAGCTTTAGAAGACGGATGCCCCAAATGACAATGCCATAAATCTGAAAGTGTGTTATCTGTTATATGCAATGCTGTCGCTGCTTCCGTGCTCCTAAAAAATATAGTCCATCTTGTTGTTCACCCGCTCCAATCAGCATCCTCGTGATGCGGTCCTGAATCACACACAACTTGTCAGTGATCTAGAACATACAAGCGCTATCACGATTTAATTGGGATACAGAAATCAAATGACATTTCAATCCATCCACAAAAAAACGTTTTGAAGACTAAGATGACTGGCTAAACACACTTTCCCTTGCTTTGAAGACTGAGTTACACGACCATCAGGCAACTTTATAAGCATCGGAATCATTGATCGAACCTCTGATAGGTAATCTAAGGATCCGGTCATGTGGTTTGATGCTCCAGTATCAATGATCCAAGAGTTAAGAAAAAGCGTACCTGATAGTTTCACACCGTGAGTGTGTTCTTTGTCAGCGAGGATTCTCACTAGAGTCTGCCATTGAGCATCGCTCAAGCCAGTAAGTCCAGTCCGATCAGCGGTTGTGAGCACAGAATTAGCCGAGGCAGTGGTGGTCACTGATTGATTTGCTCGTGCCACTTGTGGCTGTCCACGACGGGGAGAAGGTGTGGGAAGGAGTCTCGGTTGAGCTGATTGCGAGGAAGGACGAGCACGGTCTCCCCACCATGGAGGATATCCAATTTTGCGGAAACAATGATCAGCAATGTGCCCTATTCGTCCACAAAGAGAGCATGTAGCTGATTTGTAACGATTGTCGTCGTTGTTTCGAGGACGAGGTTGTTGGCTTTGAACCGCAAAACTAACTCCGTCTGACCGTTCTTCTAGCAACCGGCTGGTGGCTTTGGATTCCTCATCCTGTGCCACCGCATTATAAGCTTCGTCGAGAGTCGGAAAAGGAACTCGTGAGAGCAGAGCCGACTTCACCAGGCCGTATAGAGTTTCATCGAGACCCATGAGAAATTGGTGTAGCATGTCTTCTTCACGTTCCTTTATTACTTCCTCCATTGTTTTGGCACGTTGATAGTCTTTCAACGAAGTCCATAATTTCATGAGCTTACCGTAATAAGCTTCGACCGCCAATCCCTTTTGGCGACATGTAGCAAGTTCTGTTTTCAATCGTTGAACACGTTGGCCGCTTTTAATCGAATAACGGACTCGGATGTGTTCCCAAAGGTCAGAGGCAACCTCACAGTTTGTGAGATTGGATCGTAGAGTCGGATCAACTTTTAATTTGATCCATGATATCACCAAAGCATGGTTGGCGCACCAATCATCGTAGTCATCAGATTCCTGGCCTGGATTTGGGATGGTGCCATCGGCAAATCCAAACTTCTTTCGCGCTTTGAGTGCAAGACGAATACTTGCAGCCCATTCATCATAGTTAGGACCTCGCAACGCAGGTTGTGAGATCACAAACCCCGGATTATCACTAGAAGATAGATCATAAGGAGAGATCGTTCTCCTAAAAGGTTTTGAAGAAGACTCATCATGAGTCACGATGGATTTATTACCATCAATAGTCATGTTTTTAGTTTAGCGAAAAAAAAGAAAAGAGAAGAAGAAGAAGAAAAATTGGAAAAGAGAAGAGGAGAGAGAGATATAGGATCGAACAAGCCTTTTGAGTGCGGCTAAAGCTCTGTACCATGTCAGAAACCTAATACGAGTATAGGCTTTCTGTAATTTCTGTGTTATTGATCTCAATTGTCGTGGGCACATATTTATACAAGCATATGTTTAACCTAATTGCTTAAACACAATATTTACATTACCTTTATAATAATAGGCATATTTACATAAAAATAAGATTTGGGATATGTATGATACGAAGATCTTAACATATCCTAATATAATGGGATCGAAGAGTTGGATCTCTTACGGTATTTTCATCTTCTTAAACTCGATCGGGTTCTTCACTTCTATTGAACTTATCTCATTATTCACTAAAGGTCTACCTTTTTACCTTGAGCTACAAGTTTCACTCAATGTTGTTGCCTTGACTTATGGATTTGCAATGGCTGCTCTTTCTCCGAGTTTTGGATTAGGCGTGTTCTTCTTGGTGATTTCCGTTGTATTACCTGTCGCAGTAGCGAAAATCCCGACTCTGATCCGAAAACATGCCAAGAAATCAAGAATCTCTCCTCTAAGTAGTACTAATACGTCTACAACCACATCCTAAAACCCTAAGTTTAGTTATTCTTTGTTAACATGTTAAGTTAAAAAAGAAAACCTTAAGTGCTCAATTTCATATTCCAATTTCCTCTGTTTTGTTTCTTGATTATTTTGTGTTCTTGAGTTGGTCGTACATACGAAGAGATTTGAGTCAAAAGTTGAAAAAAACATTTTGTCTTGTTAGGTTTTGTCTATAACCATTAGTTGTATAAAATCTCTTTCACAAATCACAGTCTTTTTAGCCACTCTTACAAAAAGTCATATTGAATGTGATTTGCTTTTCGTTACACTCTGTCTCTGTTCTGCACAATCTCAGGCCGTTCCTGAGGGAAGACGAGACAGGCGGTCGCATTGGGCCCCCATTTTTTCGGTTTTTTAATGTTATAAAAAGCCCCCAAAAATTATTATTTTTAACAAAAGGGTTCCCAAATTTTGTAAATTCTACTAAAACTACCCAAATTTGTATCGGGCCCCCACAATCTCAGAGACTGCCCATCGCACGTTCTTTTGTTCCCTTTATAGAACAAGAAAACAACAACAAATCTTACTCACAAATCCCAATTATTGTACCTTTCTACTTATTATAACCCATGTTTCTTATCTGACATGGGTTAAAATTTTGAATATCAGACAAAAACAAACACATCATACTATTTCTAGTTATTTAAGCTTATCGTTATTAGTAACATTTTAAATCTTTTTAGCCAAGCCAGTCTGTAAAATATCAATTATCACATCTGTCCACATCTACATATATATATAGAGAGAGAAATGGTCAAGAGCTTACTGGCTTGATATTGAATTCATTTCAAATCAAATCAAATATTATTTTTTAGTTATAAAGAATTGATTGTTTTTCCAATTATAAATAACCAATCACTAGATAAATCAAAAATTTCATCACTAAATTTAATAAAATCGTAAAACAAAATCTTGCGTATCGCGTGAATCATATTTTAGTTTATATATACTTGAAATGGCTCGCGCTTCGCGCGAGTATTTATTCTACAATTTTATTATATTGAAATACAAATAGTTTAATTCAATTATTTTTATAAATAAAAAATAGAGATTAGTTTGAAATGAATTAGTGTTTTTTATCTCTTATCTATATGATATTGTATGAATATAAAACTATGAAATGATTTTTACCATTTGGACATTAATGATTAGTATTTGAGAATGTATTTCATTGTTTAAAATTTTGGTGGCTACATACATAAAATATCATTTATTTCATATATCTTATCTAGAAATTATGGTACTTTAGATATTTTTTGATTTTACCATTAATCGTTTATTTTCAATTCATCATATTGTTTTAATTTTTAAACATTCTTTATTATGACTTTTGATTAGTAACAATGCTAATATAAAACTATTAGTTGAATAAAAAACTTAGATTTTAAATTTAAAAATACAATATGTTTGAAAAGTTAAAATATGTGTCATTTTTTCATACATCAACTTAGTAATTTCATTTCTTATTGTTTCTAAGATATTAATTGTACTTACAACACATGATATATGTTATACTTACATTTATTTTTTTATCCTCCTATTTAGTGAAGTATTTAGAAGTTTTATTTTCTCATGTTCTTATAGTGACATTTAAATTTTCTCTTTGAGTTAAAAAAAAATGATAAAACAACTTAACTCCACTTTGGATAACCAATAATGAGAGTTTCATATAATTAAATTTTGGGACATTTACGAAAATGCCACTTTTCACATGCCATTTTTCAAATATGCCGTTGTTGAATTATTTTCTTACCAACATGCCACTTATAAATCCGTTTAAAAACCTTATATCTCAAAATTTTCCATTTAAAAAAATATTTTGGTCCCTTACAAAACTTAAACCCAAAAAACTAAACCCTAGTATAACATAATTAACCCAAATATAAATGATTTAAAAAATTGGAAAAAGTGATAGTGGCATTTTTGAAAAATGGCATGTAAAAAGTGGCATATTTTGAAATTTTGCTTAAATGTTTGGTTATCAAAACAAAGAAAGCACAAAGCACAATATATTTAAATTGTGAAGCTTATCTTATTTGTTTAGGCAAATATTTATAATTTTACCCATTAATTTATCTTTTTCTCTATTTCCTTTTATTATATATAACTTCAATAATTGTATTAAATATAGCTGAATTTTAATTTTTTTATTAGATGTAACTCTTATTTACTTATATGTTGCTTTATGAAATGAGTTATAGATCACCTTCTTTGTTTATTTCTTATGACTTGTTTCATATTTTACAATATTTACGATATAACTTTCACTAATTAAATATTTATAGTGTGAAATACGGTATAACCAAATTTAATTAAATATAGTATGTGAAATATTTATATTTTAATTTTTTAATGCTTGTTGTACGTAAAACATTTTAACTAAAATATTAATTCCACCTTCCATCATTTTTTTTCTTTTTGCGATTGCTTAATAGTACAGAGATTTCTAATCCACTTATAGTTGTATTTAAAATTCCTTTGTTGATCAAAATAAAATTACAATTTTTAATTATTTAAAAATATTATATTTTTGGTAAATACTTTCAATATTTGCATATATGAATTTATTTGTAGATGAAGTTATTTGTAAATTGTTATAACATTTTTGATATTTTAAGGTTTTTAATAATATTTTCAAATACAATTTAACCTAATTGAAGATATATGAAATGTTAAAAACATTAGTTTATATATAAATATCAAATTTTAATCAAATTTATTAAACATATTATTAATCTAGTAACTATATATAGATATCTATATTGATTGGTATAATAGTAAGACTTTTGTTGAAACCACATTTATAATTATCAATTAATATGTGCATTAAATTTAAAATTACAAAAATGAAATAGAAAATATGATGTGGATGATGAGGTGGGAGAAGAGAGAAAAGCTAACTTTATATATATATATATATAGATATAGATATATAGAGAGAGAGAAATGGTCGAGAGCTTACGAGCTTTATATTGAATTTCCTAATCAAGATTGATTAAGACATGATAAGAGTCACTACCGACTAATCTCTACATCATCTACAGCTACACATTTCATATTAAAAAAAACGACCAAATCGAAAAAGATTGTTTTATGAAAAGACAACAAAAAAAAAAAAAATTGGAATTGTAATGTGAATTCAAACAGCGAGTTGTTGTTGTTGTTTCTGATGAGAAGAAGCTTCATCATCAATGACAGATCTTGATGATGGAACAATAACAAGAGAGAGAGGTTGATGAAGAAGATTCATTTCCTTTTGAAGATAAGTGAAGTAAGCATTGAATGTGTTTGGCTTCACGTTTAGATCAAACCCTAAACCGAATAAGAAATCAAGCTCTAGCAAATTCATCTCTTTCGTGCTTATTCCTCCCACTTTCGCGTAATACGCATTGTTATAGTACCTGTTACATTAGGGTTTTACATATTCATCAGAACCAAATCAATTATAGAAATTATAAAAGACCTAATATTTCAATGAAAACAGAGCAGCCATAAAACAGAGGAATTAATGAATAAAATCAAATAAAGATTCAATTTTACCATTATGGTAGATAAAAAAAAAGACTCATACCAAAAGAATTCTGTGAAAGAAATATACTTTTTCGATATTCAGACAAAAGAGAAGAAACAGAGCATTCATGAAACAGAGCATTTGATAGATCGTTCATTGAGATGTATGAAATTTTTTAATTCTGATCTTGACCCTCGATTCAATTTACAATCATGATTTAAAAAAACATAATCAGACAAAACAAAATTAGTGAAAAATTATAACTTTTTCTATATTCAGACATAACAGAGCATTTAAGAAACAGAGCATTTGATAGATGATTCGTTGGTTATGTCAGGAAATTTTGGATTCTGAGCTTGACCCTCGATTCAGAACTTTAGATTTCAATGAAAAAGAACGAAGAAACTTACAGATCATCGAGGAATTTAGCAGCGACCATGACACTGGTGATAAGAAGACGATGAACATTAAAGGAATTGATGGGAAGTGAAGGTTGTTTGTAAGTGAAACGATCGAGATAAACATAAGCAACGACGAAACAAGAAGAACTACAATTCGCGTATTTGAAAATCCTTTCGAGATAGCTTTGAATCGTTATGGTTGGTCGACTCACTCCGTGGAATACAGAGACTCTCTGTGACTGAGTCGTGACTCGGCGAGTTAGATCGTTTGACTCAGCGACTCGTTCTAGTAATGAAGATAAGAAAGCTATTACCTTTGGCATTACTCCTGGATTCTCAAGTTCCGCCATTTTTGTGTGTGTAGAGAGAGAGAGAAAGAGATTTAGTTTTGTGTGTGTTCAGACGAAGAAGAGTCTCTGCTTGTTAATGGCGTGTGTTTAAGCTGGTTGTTATATTGGGTGGTTATTATTATTGTTTATATATTTTTCTATCATCTATTTGTTTTTATTTTTTTTACTTATTTAGTGATAATTTTTTATTAGTTTATACTCCTTATAGTTAGTTTTTGATTTTTTTTGTTAATCGTAATTCTATGAAAAAGGTTAATTGTCCGTTTGTTTTTTTGTGGTTTTTTAAATATATTTAGTTAAGGTTTTTTAATTAAATATTTGATATTTTTGAAACAAATTGGTATAAGCATTTCACATTCTGAAGGCGGAGATTTGTTTTTGTTTTATTTACTAAGTAAGTGCATTTTTTTCTGATGTAATTTTTTTGTAGGAATTTGTCACTTTTGGATTTTTAAATGTATTAACTTATTGGTCATTAAATATTTGTTCTATCACCGTCGGCGGTGGAACCGAAAAAGAACCAAAATATTTCAACATAAATAAGTAAATACAGTAGTACTAGAAAATTATCCGCGTTATACGCGGGATAAAATAATTATCGAATAAAATCAATAATTTTATTTAAAAAACAGATTATGAAGAATAATTATACATAACCTAAGACCTAATTTATATATTTGAATTTTGCGATTATTTTGCATACAAATGTGTTCCACCCGTGAAATAATTAAACCAACAAATTTCATTAATAATTATATTTGTACTTGTATGAAGGTGCATTTATGAAAAATTAAAAACATCTACTTGTCAAACAAAACAACACATGTAAAAATATATTTTACATGTAAAAATATACTTTTACATGCTTATATATTTTCAAAAGATAAATAATAGTTTTATTTTATTTTAAATCAATTTTTGGTATATATGTTAAATTTTTGTTCACATTTAATTCTATGATTTAAATCTATACTTTCGAAATATTTTAATTTTGGCAAGTTGAAAATTTCAAAATATTTTAATTTTGGCAAGTTTAGGAAGATTCAAATGTGTTTGGCAATTAGAGTTATAGTAATCAAAATAAGTATATTTGGAATTAAATGTGTTTGGTAATGAGTATAAGAAAATGAAATAAATAAATAAAAATAAAGAGGAGAAAAATTGTGGTGATGACACCTAAGTAAAGTGTTCCCAAAATGCTCCTCAAATAATATTTAGGATATTGAACAAAAAGGGAAAAGTGGGGATTTTATTTTGTAAGTTGGGGTTCATATTATTGAATTTGAAAACTTAATTTGAAAACACCATGTATCATATCCACGCAGATAAACGTAATATCGTATCCTAATTAATACTCATGCAATTATGAAAATAGATTTGATTTCAGAAAATTATACGTGAATATTTGCTTAGAGTTATATGAAAAAAAATATAAGAAAAATGTATAATTATGTGTGCCTTAATTTTGTGGTTTGTAATTGTGGAGATGGGATCCCATACTGATCATGTTACAAGACATGTGGGGGAAATTTATTTAAATTACAAAAGTCACGATAGTAATCTAACGAAATGCATGTGTTTCTAATAATGTGAATCAATTCCAATCTGGTAACATAACATTTAATCCATTCTTTATAACCCCAACAAAAATTTGGATTTGCTAGAAAAAATTATAGATATGAATAAATAATTGATTGATCTAAATGTAAGATGCCAATACAGCTATGTTGCCTGGAAACGGAAACGGGTACATGGAAACGAAACGTTTAGAAAAGTGGAAACGAATTTTTAGAAAATTTTAGGAAACGGGTACGTTTTGGAAACGCATACACACACACATATATATATATATATATTGATTAATAAAAAACCAATATCGAAAAAATATTTAAAAAGAATTTGACTAACACTAATAATATACATAAATAAATTATATAGCTTAACAAAATAAAAAAATTATGATGATTTGTTGTTTTTCACCTACAAAGGCAAATTTGCACAATTTTTTTTACTTTCACCTATTGAAGTTCTAAATATATTTCAAAATTTTGAAACTAATTAATTATTACATTGAAAAAAAAAGTTTTCAGCGTATTTCCATAAAGAATCGAATGTTTTCAATGTGTTTCTAAATTAAGATTTTTAGAAAACTTCGAGTCCAAATTAAAAATTTTTAGGAAACGTTTTTCCAAATATTCATTTTTTTAAAAACGTATTTCCATTGAGTTTCCAAGAGTTTCGGTTTCCAAAACGTTTCCAAAACGGAAAACGCACCTCGAACGGAGTTTCCATGTAACCTAGCAATACAGACAGCAAATTTGGACGCATTTAGACAAAGTTCTTAGAACAACAAACCCAAAAAGTTAAAGAGCAAAAATCAGAGGAGGTTTCACGTTAAGGAAAAAAGAAAAGAAAAATATTTAAACTTTACAGGACGATGTCAACTTGTGTGATCATCCTTTAACTAAAACGTTTAAAAATCATTTCCAGTATCTTTGCTTCAGTTATATATCAAATTTATGAAACTGAGTTAAGCATGCAGGTAGAATGAAAATTGTGAAAGTTATTTTAGGGGGTTATTGGTTTAAATTTTTTAAAATTCATTGATATTAATTTATGGATTATGACATTGTAAATGAAATCCATTGTTATTAATTTGATGAGTTTTAAATTCCATCCAAAATTCATTGTTATTCAAAACGTTTAGTTTTTAGTGATTTTATAAATCTATTAGAATCTATTGTTATTTGTAGATTTATTTTTCTAATTTTACTCATTAAACAAGATTTTGAGAATATCTCATAAAACTATTGGATTCTTATAATTCTAATAACGAAATTTTTAAATACACAAAACTCTCTACAAATTTCACATATTTTTGGATTTTAAAAATTCTAAAAGTCTTCAAAAATCCATCAACCAATAATCCCCCTTAAATTAGTATTTATGTTATCTAGTTATATACGTTAGCATGTGAATTCCTTATGACTTCTACAAATTTTTGTCTTATTAACATATAAATTTAAAAAAATGAATGTTATTTTTTTTTTCAAATCGTATTTGTTCGGACCTAAATTATAATCTCCGTGGACCCGGAGGTAGACTTAATCTATTTTATTTAGAAATAGTCTTCATCTCAAGTATACTTAAACTAATGACCTCTTTTGGTTACTTTTACTATATAAAACATTTACTGATAAGCAAATAAAACAGTGATATCAATCGATATTTAAGAAGATTTGTTATATGTTTTTGACCAACATGATTTTAATGATGTGTTACCAACTTTACATTTTGTTAGGTAGTTGTATTTTTTGTTTATTCACGTTTGAGTGTGTTTATAATGCATTCTCACCGTTTTACGTGAATTACAATTTAATTTTTGATGTATAATTTTGTAATCTTATTACTAATTTATTTCTTAAATAACCTTAAAAAATAGTTACATTATATATGAATTAAGCATAGAAAATTTTCATAAGTGCAAGGATTTGTCATTTGTTTTACGAAGATATTATCTTATCTATTTGAGGCCTTGTGATATGTGATGTGAGTACTGATCGTATACTTGATATAGTACTTGAAGTGACAAAAACAAACAATTAATTAAACATGACAGCTAAATTAAATGTTAAATTTTGGGACTGGAGTGATTAAAAAGTAAAGCATGTCTCGTGAGAGAACTTAAGAATAAAGATATATTTTTATACATATCGATATGATTTAATTTCAGAAATATTATAGTATATAGTTTTTGTAGCATTTGGGGATCATCAATAACTGCGTAACGTGTCTCTCGCTTCTCGTATCTTTTTCGAACCCAATTTCCATGTGCTACTACATGTGATCCTCCCTATCTTTCAAATACTCTTTTTTTTTGTAGTTTAATTCATAAAATAGTCATAAAAAGTTATGTTATATATGAAAAAAAAATACATTTAATATTGATAGATAGTATAGACCTAGTCTAGTTGATGCATAATATTTCCTAGAATTATATAAAAGATGGACCACATTACTTGCTAGCTTATACAATTATTTGAAATTGTGAAATTGAAGTTTATATCCAGTGAAATAAGTATTTTATTTTTCGTTCTACAAAATATGTATTATTTATATCAGACCGAATCATTTTTATTGTTGAAGATTTTATTAGACCAATCCATTTTCCTTTGGTGGACCTAGCTTTTGTAAATTATCCATTTCATTTCAAATTGGATACGATATTTTTTCACAAATTGTCAAATACTATCTTTTAAGAATATCGAGATACAAAATAAACCAATCGGTCGTGAAAAAAAAAACAAAATAATCGTAATGTTGAGCCGATTATGGGCCTAACATGGGCCGTTAAATGAAATTTCTACTTCCTCAAAAATTCCACTTGTAATTTTGATCCAAGAAAACAAATAATATTTACCATAATAATGTTGAAATGAAGATAAACCCAAACAAATTTATACATATCTCTCTTACTTTCCCAAAAGAAAAATCATTTATAGAGAAACTATTGTATAATGTAGATCCAAGAAAAGAAAAAGAAATCTTGATCATACTAATGTTGAAAATGAAGTCAAACAAAAACAAATCTAGACATCAGATCATAAATCTTTCTTTTTTGTCCCTCAAGGTTCTATGCATGATGCCATGATGTTGCTATTGGTTGAGAGAATCAATACCCTATAATACATCTCTTACTAAAATCCAAAAGAAACAAAAACCTTTATGTTTCTTCGTCTTCACTATTATTCCACAAAAATTATGTCATATTTAATACAATTAATGAGAAGTGATAAAACAAACTGTGTAATATTAGGTGGACCAATATACATAAGTGTAAAAAGTGAAGGAGATGTGTCAGGGCACAAAATAGGTGGTTTACTCAGTTTACTCACACTCCGCTTGTGTCAGGCACACATTATAAGCAGCGAGTCACATGCCAATGTTTTAACGAGTTCACCACTAGCCATTAGCTTTTTTACCATCTATAAATATTTGTAGTAACCATCTCAATGTTTATATCAAACCTAAGTATCTTTCTTTAGGTTTCTTTTCAGTTTGATTTCATTAAGTAGAGAAGAAGAAAGAGAATGTCTTCAATAGTATTTGACTGTGTTCTCTATTACAATGGTGGTTTCTCTGCATTTGCAATATCTTTCAAGAACGAAGGTGATGATGACGATGATGTAGTCTATGACTACGCTCCAGCTGCATGAGTGATGAGTCAATCATCTAAAGTTATAAAATTTTCATCATCAGGCAAGAGAGAGATATTAGATATTATATAAGCTTTATAGCTAGCTAGATATATAATAATCATCATCATATGTGAGGTATGTTTATATACACCGTGTGCTAGTTTGTAGTTAGGTTGGCTTTTGAATGTATTTGTTACTACATGTAACAATATAATATAATAATAGAGTGACCTTTGTTTTCTTCTTTTTATTGGCTTTGTGGCTCCTATCTAAGTATGTTTCGTTTGCCGTATAGGGTTTTCTTCTTTATCTAATTTTGAGCTCAGACTTTCTTTTCGTAGAGAAAAGTTGCAGTAGAACATGTTTAGTAGCTAGTGGCGAATCTAGGAATTTTTTTTATAGGGAGCATGAACATTTAACTCAACATTATAAAAAGAAAACCGTAACAGTTTTTTTTTTTTACGATATTACATGATATTGTTTAAAGTTTGTTTCTTTTTTTGAGACAAGTGTTACCTAAGATAAATTTGGTAGGCTCAAAATTTAATTTATCTAAAAAAAGAAAAGAAAATCAGAAACAAAAATGACCAATGGGGGCAAAAAAAAAAAAATACAAAGGGGGGCATGAATAATTTACTTCACTAATTAGACCACTTAAAATTATTTCATGAGGGGCAGCTGCCCCCTATACCTTGTACGTGCCTTCGCCCCTGTTAGTAGCTAAGGATGTAATCTTCAAAATTGAAATTGCATGTAGCGTTTTCTTTAAAGTTTTTAAATCGGTTTAAAGATTGGATTTGGGAACATATAGCATGTTAAATTTTTTGGAGTATATATTTATTTTCCTATCAAGGAAAAAGATCGTGCACCTATAAATATAATTAGTTCTTCATCTAGTAAGTAGTTTTGCTTTAGAATCACTTTAGCAATTAGGTTTTCTCTCTAGATCGAAACTCAAAACTAAAACACTGAATTTTTCAACCGAATGAACTAGCAAGGACAATATATATTACATATATAAGTAAATTATAAATGAAAATTCAAGAATATATAGTAAAACACATTCTTGAAAGCACATGCAATGTATCACACACATCGATCTATTTGCGCGCATATACATATCTGTCTATATATATTTATAGAGGGAGAGAAAGGTTAGAAAGAAGAGAGACGACAATCATGGTCCGGAGAAGTGGAGTCATCAGAAGGAATGTGGTTGTGACGACCTTCATAAGTAGTAATCACCATTCTACAATCTTCAGATAGTCGCTCCACTCTCTTCTTCACTCTACAGTTGTTGTGTGTGCATCTATAATAACTCCTGTATATATACATATTTCCACATATTTATTCATCTTTCAACATTACTCATAATTAGATTGAACTAAACTAACTATACAGAAAAGGAAACAAACGCGTAAAAATTTGTGGAAATATGTGTAGACATTGCACAATAAGAAAGAGATAGAAATAGAAACTATTTTTTTTGTATTCTTAATGATGATATGCCTACTCGAGGGACGTACGATACATACTAAAACTGCAACCTACGTACAATAAATATTCTGAATATGGAAGAAAATATATACATATATATGTATAAAAATCGTATTAAGTTGTCATGTCTAGTACATGTGCTAAGGTTCGACAACAGTCTAAAAGAGAGAATATTATGATGCAACTAGATTAAGTTCCTATGTACCTCAGCTTTTATGAAACTATCAATCATATCATCAATGTGATTATACTATATCTATGATCATTAACCTAGAGAATGTTAATAATTAGGAACTATTTGTAAAGTTAATTAAGACTAATAGGGTTGATTAATCATTCAAAAAATTTGTATTAATGTGGTTAATACCTCGGGTGAAGACTGTTCTTGACGACTTTCTGACCATATTTACGCCATTTGTAGCCATCGTCGAGAACATCAACATCGCTTTTTGTTTGGAAACAGAATCTTGGCTCTCTTAGTTTCCTCCTTATCTTCACTTTGTTCTTCAACTCTCCACTTCCACTACTTGATCTCCACCTGAAAATGAAACCACTATATATTGTATTAGAAACGTTATGTACATACCTTAGGTTTGATCTTATGTAATAAGTTGTATATAGTCTATCGTATAATTTGGATTATAACTTTCTTAATTAGCTTTTCATGAAATAAAAGAAGAAGAAGAAAAAGAAAAGAAAAACATGGATTCATCTTCGAATTTAAGGAGCTAGATTACCAAGAATTAGAATGGGCATCATTGTTAATTCCACCTCTAATATTCTCATGATCATCATTAACCACCTTTGATCCCAAGGGTACTCCACCCTACAAAAATCATATTAAAACACTCCAAATTAAGATCAATCAAATACAACAAGACAATCACATATACACATACACACATACATGTATAAAGAAAAGAGAGATCATAAACCTGAAGATTATTAGAAAACCCTAGAGGTGCATGAGTAGTAGTTGTAGTAGAGGAAGAGTTGTGAATTGGGAAAGAAGGAGAAGAGAGAGAAGAGGAAGAAGAAGAAGAGAAGAAACTTAAGACATTTGTATCTTCAAATGGAACTAGGAAGCTCATATTTTCTTGTTGTAGATCGTAATTATTGACTACTAGCCTTCTTCCTCCTCCTTCCATTTTCTTAAATCTCAGATCTCTTTTTTTTTTTTTTTTTTTTGTTGACAAATGGAAGATACAATAGTGTATCACACTAAAAAAATTTCTATATATTAATAAAGTTATATTGTTACTTTGACGGTTTATCTTCTCTTGCTTTCATATAAAGAGGTAGGGTTTCGTGTGTACCTCCCCATACGTGTCAAAGACCCTCCAAACGTATCATTTGTACCATTCGTGTCTTTGGCAGTCAACTTCATGTGTAGTGTTTTTTATGTTTATAAATCATATAAATCATATCCCTAACCAAACAAAAATTTATTCCATTATATGTACTTGAGGAAACTGTAATTCTCAAATTTTGTTCGTGGAATTATTTTTTCCTTAAACAATCTTTCACTAATGTTTCTTAAATCATATTTTCCAACGATTTAAGAAATAAGTTGATAATGATGTATGGAATGTTATCTTTCCTATCACCATGTTTATTGGGTACTTTATTAGACAATTAACGACTTTACTTTCATTTGTTTAAGCAAGCAAGTAACTTGCATAATTAATTAAACCTAACCATTCCCTAATGAGGCCAAAAAGGGTTTGGGGATATTGGACTGATTATTATGATCAGCTTTCTGAAGCAACCTATAAAATGAACAATCTAACAAATTAAATGAATTACAGATATTTCTCATCTTAATTAATTTATAAATTTGGGACATTTTCATTTTCACATGACAAGTTTATAGAGACAGAGAGATAGAAAAATGTCAAGGAAACAATCGAGTGTGGTGGAGGTACATCAAAGCTTCCATCCATCTCAAGATGTGTCCCTAAAGCTGATGATGGAAACGACACCCACAAAAGTTATCTCTTCCCAAATCGTGTCGAATCCACCTTCATAATTTTTGTTTGTAAATTAATATAATCCTAATTTTGTTTATTCTTCTTTGGTTGGATCATCTCAAGAAATTGTTTTACATATAAAATGTTTCAATTTTCGTTAGACGTTAATCATATGATAAAAAAAAACTCTAAATATTGATTTGTTGTCTTGAAATTATGTCTACCAGCCATATAAATCATATTGATCGGTTAATTAAATTAAATTATAGTTTAAACCCAACTAAAATTCATCACTTGCGTAGATTCATTAACTTAGGCAACCATTGACTACAAATTATTTGCTAATCAAATTTAGCTATTTTAATCATTATCACATTTTTTACAGCATCGTGAATTTGAAAAACTACACACAACAAGGAAAAATAAACCTGGTAAAGAGCAGGCCAACTCCCTGCACAACAGCAACACAAAGCAACAATGACTAATAAAAGCATATAATATTATCATTTTTTAATATTTTTTTTGACAAAATCATGAAACATGATCAGGTGGATTAAACTAAAATTGTTTTATTTTATCGGTTCAATCCGTTCCGTAATTAACTATCTACACAAAGAGGAACACTTGCCTAAACAGCCATTAAAGGAATTATAATAGTACCATTAGTTTATTGATAGTATTATTCTTACCGACACCAAGAATATTGTTGGTTTTCACTTTTCATGTACAAACATGGCCAAGTAATTTTCAGTAGCAAAGGACTTCTTATCATGTTCATATATATGTTTTACAATACTCTTTTTTTACAACATGGCTAAAATTGTAAATACAAACGCAAAATATAATCGAAACATTTACATTTTGCAAATGATTTGATACAAAATGTTAGCATAAATTTTAACATGGCAAATACGAATGTTACATTTGGAATAATCAAAAGATGTAAATGAAGGAAAAAGGTATACAAAAGAAAGGCATAATTAATTAATTGTAAAGATCATAGGTTAATGAAGCAAAGAGACAGAGAGAGGAATATTAAAGGTTATATAATACGGGATGAATTCCATGCAACAATGATTACAAGTTTCAATCAAATAAGAATTTCCCACCTTTAATGATGGTGCTATTTCTAAGGCATCTCTCTTCTGTCTTTCTTATTTTTTTCTCTTGTAGGTGCCCACTTTGTCTCCCTCTCTATAATCTTTCTTTTCTATACCTTCTCTGAAAATTCAAGTGGATATATTATTTCCACATGATTAATATGTTCGGGCTTAAAGACTATTTTCTATGTTTGGAGTCAGCCTCTAAATCTATTTCTCTTCAAGAATATTCTTTCTCCTGAAGAAGACCATTGAACTAGATGCACGGTGAAACAAATTGGAAGTGCTAACCCATCTAACTTTTGATATTTTATTATTCTAATTTTTGGTTTAGAAGACATGTTAACAAAAAAAAAGGTATTGCCACTTTTAGATATACTCACATAATATATCAAAATAATATCCAAAAATGTAAAAAAGGAAGCTCACTTCGATTTTTAGGGTTAGGGTTTGGAAGCTCACTTCGATTTTCTTTCTCCGGCGGAAACCTGACGCCGCCGAAGAATATACGGTGGTGTAAACGACGCACATAGATCCACAAAACATGAGCACATTTATAGATTTACCAAACATAAAGCTAATGTTATTTTACATGTACTAAACAGTAAACACCAATCTTGAAACAGTGGAATATTTTTACTTGGGTTCTTCAGTCCATCGTCTCTTAACTTCAGATTTGGATCTAACTTCTTTAAGATTACCATCTAAACCATAATCTCTCTCCATCACAAGATTGATTCCTTCATCAGAATACCATCCAACTCCAATGCACAAGACTCCATCTTTCTTCACATCTACGTAAGTGGTCACACCACCTGGTAACCACATTACAGACACATCTTGCATATCTACCACCTCTTCTTCTCCAAACGAAACCGAACTTTCCGGTAAATTCCTTCTTTTTAAAGCTTCTGTGCATAGGTACACATATGGAGTGGCTTCATCTGCAAACTCGAGCTCATCTTCTCCGTATATTGGTGTTGCACTTACTTCGAATACTTTCCATGATCCTGTTAGGTCTGATGGCTGTGTTCGTTTTCTCTGTGAGAACGGTTTTATCTCCAATGGTGCGTCGTTGTTACTGAGACATATCGTTAGGATCAGAAGTCATTGACATAACAGAACGGTAAATAATTTAGGTTGAGACTTAGATTTACCTTTGGTCTTCGTAATTTGAAGGACTAACCCATTGTTCTTCGTAAACACCAACTCTCATTATCTGTATATCCGCACCACCATTGGCGAATTCTATCGTGTGGACTACTCTCAGTCTCTTATGACAACCCTTTACCAGACACTGATCAAGAGGAAAAAGTAATGAGCCATTTCCTCTTCTCTTAAAATGCGAAAAAGATCGAATAAATGTAGACATACCTGTTCAAACTTGAAAGTCGGTGTAAGGTAATAGTTCGATTCACTGACTTCCCCAACAGGAATTGTAACTGGACCTCTCGAATACGACCCATCCTGCGTTTCAACCAAAATAAAACAATCGAGGATTCAAACCAGACTAGACATTGTACAAAACAGATAAGGGAGAATTAGAACCACTGAGCAATACCTCGAAGTAAACGAGGCCAGGCTCGTCTTCCATAGAATCTTCTTCCATAACATCACTAGCTTTCAAGTTAAAAGATTCAAACTTAGGCAAAAGGCTATCTACACCACTCTGGTCTACCAATACCTCATCTCCAATCTCAGAACTCTGAAAAAACTCTCCATGAGGATTCAAAGTAACCCAATTGATCTTCCTCTTAATCTCGGATGGTGTAAAAGACGGTAACGCTTCGATTCGAGAAAGCGTATAACAATCATAAAGGTTCTCATTCTTCTTCCCTACTTCAAGAGGTTCCATTTCTGCAGTAATTGGTGAAAACACAGCTCCTACTCCTTTCCATGTCCCACTTACACTACTCGCAAATGTTCTCCAAACTGGCTTTATCACAGGCTCCTAAGCAAAATTGTTCATCGATTTCGATTTCGATTACACAGAACAAATTACACATACGAGAATTTGAGAAATTGAGTAATTGAATCGAAACCTGAGTTTGAAGAACAGTTTCAGTCTCGATTAACATCGTCCTTGAAACCAAAACCCTACCGAATTTTCCCTTTCTTCCTTGACCTAATCGCTTACCTCTTCTTCTTCCTTTAGGTTTCGATTTACGCTTCTCTTTCTCCGCAATTTCGTTATCGACGCTCCATACATTCTCTTCGTTACCTTTTAGAGTCGATTTCGCTTTGTTTACCGGACGGCTATTTCCGTCGTTTTGTTTGTAGCTCTGCGCGACGATTTTTCTCCCGTCGACGTTGTTTGGTCGCCGGAAATCGAAGATTGAAGGAATTCGAAGAGCATTTTGAAACCCTAATTGGCATGAAAATGGAGAAGAAGTGAAGCTTTTGCAGAGATGTAGAAATGGCGATTGCATCTTCTTCTTCAGAGTGATGAGAAGAAGAAAAGCGAAGTGTTACGAAATCTTCGATTGTGTTGAGAATTTAAATGGGCCGTTATTATAAACATAGGCCCATAGTATTTAATATTTTAGCCCAATTAAGCCAAAAATATGGTCCGGTATGAAAATATCAATGCAATTTTATTTTTCAAATGTAAAAATTGGGGAACTATAAAGCTGTGATTGGCTAGAAAGGTTACTGGTAATCGACGTTTGCTTTAAGGCCGACAAAGTTTATGGACCACGAGGAGTTGAATAAAAAGAGTAGGTTTCTTTTTTATATTTATAGCTCAAAAGGTGTAATGATATGACTTTTTCAGTCTTAAAATTTTAAAAATGTTAATACCTTTTTGGTGTGTATTAATAATATTAGTTCATATGTACATGCAAATTGGAGATCAAATTCAAATGTGAGCAATCTCAAAGCTAGTAGATTTATGCTTTTAGAGAACTTATTGAGATGAAAATTAGATTGATAAAGATAGATAGATCAAAGAGTTTTATTCAAATGCAAGAACAAAATGGTAAAGATTGATCTCATAAAATGATAAAGAGGGAGAGTTGTTTTCCACCTCTAAAGGTTACAATACTTATGTATTGTAACCTCTTATGTATTATAACCTCTTTTTCATAGAGGTGGAATACCATAAGAAGCATATTTATAATCATCTATTTGCTAGGAAAAGCTAAACATATGAAAAACTAAGAGCATATTCATTAGAGACACAATGGATCTAAATGAGTGTGTCTAATTAATAAATTAAGATTAAATTTTAGACCCATAGATCCAAGAATAAGACTAAATGTCTAATTTATGATTCTTTTTGGAACATTAATTAGACCCAAAAACGGCTAAAACTGACTTTAAATTAATTAAATTTAATTAAAAATGATGTTAAACACCCATAAGAAAATGTTTCTAATAAACATGCTCTAAGATTAAGACGAATTTTGTATGTAGACCCAATGAGATGAAAAGGTAGAAATAGACTGATATCGAAATAACTAACCGGTATTATTGAAAATAAAATAAAAAATGTCAAGAAAAAAATCTAGAAAATTATTGATTTTTGTAAATATATTGCGAATGTAGTATTTTGTATTTATCTTAGTTTAGGAAATTATGATACTTACCTCTCTTTATAAATCTATGTATATGTAAATTAGCTTCATTTTTATAAGAGGCAATAACAGAGTTCTTTAATAGTACATTTCTGTTCGTGATATTCTAATATTACGTTGGTTGATGCATTGGCGCTATTGGCTAATGAAGCATGACCCGACAAAGGTCATCGAATAGTAGGGTTATTTTTTTTCTTGCGTAAAGCAAAAGCAAAGTAATAGAAAAACACTTAACGAAAATAATACTGATCTTAAATATCCTGTTGACAAATTTGACAGCGGAAGAAACATACATGAATGCCATAAACTAGGAGCTTTGACCAAATCTTAAGGTAAATGAGCTTTGAGAATCAGAAGAAGATATGTATTTATTCCAGCTAGTGCAACGGTTGTATCCGTTGTGTCTCTATATCTCATTAGCTTCATAGTATTTGTTTATTATTTCAACAATATAATAATGGTGATAATATAAAATATGGAACAAAGTTGATTGTGTTGGTTTTGTAGTCAGTCGACAACCCAAGATTTACTTCTTTGTTATTCATTAATTCAAGAACAAATTTACAGTTTTGTCTGCCAAATATTCTCTCACGGGATCTGTATATTAGGACGTTTCGGGTATTCTTTTTTGTTTTTGTTTATAAGTTTTGGTATGTATATACGGTGACTCCATAAAACATATTTCGAGATGAAAATCAACAAAATAACGGTTGAGTTACAAGATTTCAACATAAAAGATAAATAATATGAATGTTAACATATTCACAATGTGTGTGGTTGAAAAAGGTTCACTCCAAAAATTGACGTATTAATATTCGAGTGTTTCCACTACGATTTCAATCATGATTATTTGTAGTGGATGTTTTTTATAAGGAAAATATCAACTCTAATATGAATTTCGGTACGGTATGTACATTTAACCAAGAAAAGAAATGTGTGTTAACTCTTGATAATACCCATACATAGAAAGCTTACAGCTATTACTTTGAGTTCAAGTAAAGGGTAGGGGAAAATATCTATGTTTCTGCTCCTTTCCAAACATTAAAGTTTGATAACTTTTTGTAGGTATAAAATATAAATCTTTGTGATCTAGGAACAATTTTAGCCCAAATTTCAACTTTTGATAACAATCGTAAATTTAGATTTCCATATGATTTAATAACCAATCTCTTCAATCTAATTGATCTTATCCTTCAAACTAATTGAACTTCATATTACACGTAACACAAACTCTAAAAAGATTTAGGTTTTGGATATATATATATATATAAACAATGCGAAACATAACAAAGTAGAACACATGTGGAATAGTAACGAAACTGTTAGAATATGGACTTCCAACTCAAAACCAATTGGCAATGAGTGGAATGACTCATATCCCTTATATATTGCTTAGATTTTCTTCCAATTTCCGATGTGAGACTTTTGTACCTAATACGCCCCCTCGAGATGATGGTTTTTTTGACCATTAATCTCAGAATATTCGGGCATGGATCAATGGACCAACTTTGGGTCAGATCGATTATGAATCGGGTTGGACTGTGTGGTTCGTGGGATCTGATACCATATTCAAATATGGGCTTCCAACTCAAAACCAATTGGAAATGAGTGGATTGGCTCATATCCCTTATATATTGCTTAGATTTTCTTCCATAGAAAAAAAATCGATTATATTGTAAGAAGTGTGGCTGACGAGCTCAGATCATCTAACACTGACTTTGGTGAATCAACAATGTGTGCTGACGAGCTCAGATCCCTATTTCAATCAAAATTTGATGCAAGGTCACATCTTCTAACACCGTGCTTGGTGAACGTACACCACCAGCATGCGTTTCCATTGAATCATCTGAAGAATCTGATCCTGCCTCTACTTTCACCTGCTCAATACCAATCACTATCGCTGCTTCCGGCTATTGCTCATTACCGTTCACTATATCTGCTTCCGCCTGCTGCTCTTTTTTGTTCACCCTCTTCTTGGAGGTCCTCTCCCAGAACGTCACCGTTCAACTTTCTCCATATCATACCAGGATTCTTCGAACTTTCATTTGTGATGAGAAGATGGATTTCATCTTCGTGCTTAGTTGCAGTGCGGAAGTTGTCAGTAAGTACTAAGACACAGAATTCGTGGTTTCCAATACGTTCTTTCAAAGAAGAACTACCATACTCTGTGGCTTCACCCCTAACACATGCCATGTCCATTTCGATATCAGACGCATCATGCCATGTCCATTTCGATATCATAAGCATCACTATGTTTGATGTCATCAAAGCATTTTGGCTCTGCGTTCGCATCGTTGATGGTCCAAGCATGATATAAAGAGATCCCCAAGATTTCAAATATCTGAGAGCGATCGTTGTTTTTGAAAGAATCAATCTTATGCCAAACATGTACCGGATTATAATCATCAAGACGGTGAGTTCTCGAAACTGCATCATCCAAGCTATGTCTTAATGTTTCAGGACACATATCGACCATCTTGGTTATGAGAAAAGATAGCAATTTAGATTCCTTGTTAAACCGATCCTTGAGAACCAAATTGTCTCTTAAGAGGAGAAAGTTACAAATTGATATAAGACATTCTAGTCCTCGCCCGTTGTGCAGAATCATAGTCCGTTTTTGCCTGGCTTTGATACCATGTTAAATTTCATGGGTTTTCCAACTCAAAATCAATTGGCAATGAGTGGATTGACTCATATCCCTTATATATTGTTTAGATTTTCTTCCATAAACTATTCCGTCCGTTTTGCATCGTTTTCATTTGGAGTCCTAATTTTCTAATTTTTCTTGCTTTAAATGTTACATCTCCCAAAAGTTTCATTTAACTTGAAAAGATCTCCTTATAGACATGTCACATGTCTCTATGATTGATTTCTAAATCTCGTGGACCAAAAACACAAATAGAGTAATGATAAGGAGGCCGGTTTTAGTTAAACTTCACCCGTCAAAACGCATGGCCCAGCCTTTTGCGATTGTCTCCGACCGTCGTCGTGATGACATTTACGTGATTTTGATCTTAAACTCACAAAAATATATTATATGTAAAATAAAAATATGTACATTTGGAACAACATCAACAAATTTGTTGCAACAACAACTATATATTGTAGTATTATATTATTTGAAAAAATAATCTGAAGGCAATAACATTTTTATCAATTTGTGTACCTATAGATTATAGAAATATATGATTGAACTAATTTATTAAATCATAAAGTTAATTCTACTTTTTTATAGAAATTCGTTAATCTCTACTTCTGGAAATTGATTTATAATTAAAACGTAATATTATCAAGTATCAATTGTTAGTTTTTATGGGCCAAACGTCCGAAATTTTAGGGTTCTTATTGAAAATCTACTTGTTATAGAAATTATGTAATTGAAAAAAAAAAAAAAAAACAGTCTAACCATTCTCTTTATCCACCATATTATTACAAGGGTGAATTTGTTAAATAACCAAGAAAAAAATTATAATCTAAAACGTAAAAAAAAACCCTAGATTTAAGGGATATGATTATGCCACATATATAGGTTTTTGTTAGATATTAAGATTTCTTTTTTCATGGTTATATGGCCTAATTTCCCTTATTATTACAAAGGAAAAAAGATGGATTAAATTTACAAAAACAAAAGAAGAATCTTGTTGACGTTTGACTTTAGTTTACCCAAATTAATTAACCAAATGCGGTATCACCTAACGAACCAGTCGCTTTTTCCCGGTACGACTTATGACGAACCTTGATGGCGACTGAAGTACACGCGCGAGGGACCCTCCTTACCTAATTGCCACCTGTCTCCCCCGTCGTTACAACTTACAAGGACGTAACTATAAATATCCCATTTTTTATTTTTTTCATTTTTAACCCGAACAATAAAGAAATTAGAAAGAAACGGCAAAAATATTTTCTTCATTCTTTCTTCGCTCTCCGCTTGATTACGCCGTCCGATTATCTCAAATCTCCGATAAAATTCCGGCGACACTAAGTAGATCTTGAAACCAATACTTGATTCTTCTTCGTCGTGCTCAAGATTCTCTTCTCTGTTTCTTCAATCCAAGGTTGATCGGAGTTTTTTGATTCGATTGATTGATTCTCGTTCTCGAACGGTGATTGAATCCTTCTCTTACTTTTTCGATTTTGTGTTCAAGTTCGATGTATCAATCGTTCGATTGTTCTTTTTTGAATCGCATTGCGATTGTGATTTGATTGGATAATCTCCAGATTGTATTGCTGATTATGGTTCTGCATTATGATTGATTCTTCGCAGGATGATACAAGAAACGGTGATTCTGAGGTAAATCGGAAGTAGCGAAAAGTGGATTTGAGATGGATGATAGAGAAGGCTCGTTCGTAGCAGTTAGGCGGATTTCTCAGGGTCTCGAACGAGGAAGCGTTTACAATCCTTCATCTGGTAATTTGCGTTTCATTGAGAAATTTGCGTTTAAAATCTCTCTACAGTACCAAAGCTTATCTCTCTACAGTTTGCGTTTCATTGAGAAATTTGCATTTAAATCACTCAGTATCATAGCTTATTTCTATACACTAGCGGTTGCATTGAGAAATTTGCGTTTAAATCTCTCATTCTCAAAGCTTATCTCTCTAATTTAGCGGTTTTGATTGAGAAATTTGCGTTTATCATTCTCAAAGATTTCTTGATTGTCTAAAACCTTTTTGTTCGCGTGGTTTTGTATGTATTAGAGATTTAGAGTAGCTTGCATTCGTGTATTATAGATACATTAAATCAATGTCTTGGACATTAGAGCTACAACTTCACATCTCTGGATAAGGAGCTAGTAATTTCTCTGTTGAAAGCTCCAAATAACATTGAAGTTTATTTGTTTTGTTATAGCTGAGGCTGTACCTGGATCAGCAGCGTGGTTAGGCCGAGGACTTTCTTGTGTTTGTGCTCAGAGAAGAGATAGCGATGCACATTCTACGTTTGATCTAACACCTGCTCAGGTACTCATTTTTCCATTGTTTCTTTGAGTTGAAGTTGGCTACTTGTAAGTGTATCCAAGTAGCTCACTGAAGTTGGAATTTGCAGGAGGAATCATTGCAGAGTTTGCAGAACCGTATTGATGTAGCGTATGACAGCACAATACCTCTGCATCAGGTACACTTTACTTGAGTGTTGTTCAGCTTCATAATTTCTCACAAAAAAAAAACGGACTTGAGCCATTAACTGGAGATGGTAGAATACTTCAGTTTTCCATCACTTGGTTTCTTATTGCATTGCCTTTTTTACCTTAGGAAGCTCTGAGGGAACTATGGAAGCTTGCCTTTCCTGAAGAAGAGCTTCATGGATTAATATCCGAGCAGTGGAAAGAGATGGGTTGGCAGGGCAAAGATCCCTCAACTGATTTTAGGTATAACGCTGTCTTTCCTCGCCATTTGTGTCAAATTTATATTTCTTCTCCCATCCTCTTTGACTTACGGTGCAGCATTTTTCAGGGGTGGCGGTTTCATATCTCTTGAAAACTTGCTATACTTCGCTAGGAACTTTCAGGTATAACCTAACCTATGTACTACTACATATGCAAACGTTTCAGAAAAAGAATGAATTAGCTTTCCTTAATGTATCTATGTGTATCATCACATATGGTGTTTATACCATATCTACTGGACTTGTTTCACAGAGTTTAACACGATACATGTCTATGTGCTGCAGAAATCCTTCCAGGACCTTTTGAGGAAGCAAGTTGGGGACCGTTCTGTCTGGGAATACCCCTTTGCTGTTGCTGGTGTCAACTTAACATTCATGCTCATCCAGATGCTTGACCTTGAAGCAGGTATTCAGTCACATATATTTACTTACCTATCACAATTGTGATAGTTACTACTGACATCTTTGGGAAGCCCATTGCTATAGAATACTCTTTGCATGACTACCTTGTTGAGATACTCTGGGGTTTACTAACAGTAGTATCCTTCAACATTTTACAGTGAAACCTCGAACAATCGTTGGGGCAACTTTTCTGAAGTTCCTTTCTGGTAAGTTCATACACAACTCAACAGTGCTGTTTTCTTTTCATCAAATCGGAAAAGCCTCTTTTGCACACATGATGCTTTAATTGAATTTCGACATTGTGTGTATGGATTTTTGTGGTGTGAGCAGAGAACGAATCTGCCTTTGACCTGCTATATTGCATTGCATTCAAGCTAATGGATCAGCAATGGCTTTCAATGCGTGCCTCATACATGGAGTTCAACGTAAGTAGCCTCTTTTCTCTAACCACCAATCCCATAAATTGTTGCTGCAAAGAGTCATAACGGATATGTTGTGTTTTGTCGTAATGTATGATGTAATTAGTAACATGAGATGATATTATATGGATGAATCAGACCGTGATGAAATCGACAAGGAGACAGCTGGAGAGAGAGCTGATGCTGGAAGACATAACGCATCTTGAAGACTTGCCCTCGTACGCTCTACTCTCGCAATAGCAGCCTTTACGATAATAACAATAGTAAGAAGAAGAGTTTCTAACCTCTCAACACACTCCCACTATAATAACAACAAGGTTGCTCTGCTCTGTCTTCATACTTTGCATTTTCTGACGCTTTCGCTTCTTGCCTCTTCTTAAACCTTGTCTTGTGTTTGTTGGGCTCTCTATGAAACCACTCCAACACCGAGTTGTTACTTGTTATATTGAAACAAGAAAGAGAGATTAGAGTGAGAGGGAGGTTGAGGTAAAATCTCAATATGGTTGCAAGGAGTGTTTGTGTGTGTAGCTAAAATTGGTTTGTTTTCTAACAACATTCAGGGTTTTTTTAGTTATTGCATGTGTTGATTGATGTGTAAGACGATTGGGTAATGTTGTCAGTGTGGTTTTATTTCCAAATCAAAAAGGAGTCTTACAGGGGTTAAAAACTTCATTGCTTGTTGTGTATCAAAAAAATGCTATGATTGTTTATAGCTGTGAATACTGGTTGACTATGGACATGATTTTAATCATGCAAGGTTCTAATGCAAATCATACTTAGTGACATGAGGACTCCACCTAAATTCAAGGCTACCATATGTTGTTATTGGAAGCAATTAATTATTATAGAGTTTTATTAATTTTTGTTTTAAAATAAACCTAGATTTTTTTATACCTTATCTATTCAAAGGTTAATCAAGTTTGCAACCAATATAGTTTTAATTTTTTAAAGCTATAGCCTGTAACGAATCGGCTGGGCAAAAAATCCGTTAAAACCGATTCGATCCGCAATTCGTTTTGATCCGAACCGAAAAATTCGAATATCCGCAAAGTTTCGAAGCAAAGCAAATACTAAAATATGCGATCCGTCAAACACAAAGCAAATCACAAATAGTATTTTTAAAAAGACCATTATCCGATCCGATCCGTATATATATATATATATATATATATATATACAAATACATATGTCATTTATATAAAGTAACATGTAAGTCTAATGTGTATGATTAGATTTTATTGTTAACCCATTTATTTTCACTAAATATTTAATTTTTATGATGATTAAATTACAAAAAATAAAATAAAATTAAATAATATTAAAAATAATAACGGATCGGAGCGGATATCTTAAAAAAATTTCGGATATTTGATTTTTCACGGATCGAATCGGATATCCGCGGATAGCAAAAAAAATTTCGGATATCCGAATTTCCGGATATCCAAGAATTCACGGATCGGATCGGATCGGAAAATCAAATATTCGTTTAACACGGATCGGATCACGGATACCTGTATTTTTCCGGATATTTGCTTCGTGCCCAGGGCTACTACATATCAAGTTGCATTTCTTAATATACCATTAACAACCACCATTCGATTAATAAACATTGCAAACACTCATTTCCCCTTAGTTCTTGTTGATTCGTTATTGAAAAGTCAATTAATTAATTTACATAATTGTCATGTAGAATACGCGGAGATGGTGGACAAGAGCTGTACACGTGACTCCAAAACCAATAAGATCAAATCAATCGGAGAGAGAACATGATGTGATCACTATGGTTCCATACGAACGAACGAAAAAATAATAATAATAATAATGATAATAATCAAATTTATTACAACGACAAAAAGAAATGAATGTGATAATAATGATAACGATGATAATCATAATAAAATCCTAGTTACAAGAACTTCTGACGTGGCACACAGACCAAAAACCAAAATAAGATGAAAAGCAAAAGCACTGACTCCACCCTGGCTCTAAGCCAATTACATCATTAAACCATAACCCAAAACCATCGAAACTCCAACCAAAGCGTAACTCATCACTCCCTTAGTCGCACCACTTCCCTTTGGTGGAGGAGGAGAAGAAGTTGTCCCTGGTGTGGGTGTTGCCGGAGGAGAGTCCGGTGTGGCAGGAGTGGCCGGAGTTCCGGGAGTTGGTGTAGGAGTGGCTGGAGTTCCGGGAGTTGGTGTAGGAGTGGCTGGAGTTCCGGAAGCAGCTACGACCGTAACGGCTAGCTTCATGCCACCTTGACAATGACCAGGGGTAGGGCAAATGAAATACTTTAGTCCAACCGTGTCGAGATCGATATCGGTGTCTCCATCGGAATGAGTTTTGACCGCTGCACCTCCACAGCTATCGTAAACGGATTTGCTTACCTCGTTCACTGAGTGTGAAGAACCATACTTGAACTCTACATGTTTTCAAAGAAAAAAATGTTAAGAAACAAAATCCTAAATAGAGAGCTATTTTGCACAACAAGTTATCTCAATAGACCATATAAGTGTTTCTTAGTCTAGTAGTTTGTTTGAGAGAAGTCATTACAGTTCGAGTCTATTTGAGAGGAGACTTATTCTAGACACCGAGGAAATACTATCAGCCAAAGACTTGGATTTCCCACGGTTTATAAAAAAATAAAAACAGAACATCACTTGTTAAACCTTCTTGGAATCAAGAGTATAGGTTGTTAAAATATGATACTAGATTAGACTTCAATTTAGTTATTAGACGTTTTAAATCTTAGACCAGTAAACATGAAACTCAAAATGATCATTCTTAATTACCTAAAGTGTCACCAACTCTGAAAGTTTTTCCGTTAACCCAAGCTGTGTAGTTCACACCACTTGCCCATCCTGCAGTGCCTCCGACTGTGTGTGTCACCGCGAACGCGGCTGGAACAATGGCTAGGACTAGGAAAAGAGCAGTTGCAGCCATCTTCATTGCCATTTTTTTTTGTTTGCTTAGCAGAGAGATATTATTGTAAAGATTGTGAAGATAGGAAATGGTAATGGTGTTTGTTATATAACAAAGAGATATGCGAGAAGGACTAAGATAAAAATAATTAAGTAAATGGAATGTATGAAAAAGTCGCCGCCTCGCCAACTCATTGAACAACTTCATCCTCTCTTTTTCATTTTATTTTTATTCATTTCTTTGTTTTGTAAGAGATTGTCATATGATGTATACCAACTATTTGTTCTGATATAATTCAAACTAAAAATAAAGGAATAGAAATTAATCGAATTTCTCGATGGCTCTCTTTGATGTAATTTATATAAGCCCATCATCCTAGTGACTAGCTTTTCCTTTTTGTTTTTTTTTTATGTTTTTCTACCTAAAAGGGTGTTGAGAACATGGGGTTTGTTAATAGAGTATTTGCACCGGAGAGGAACGAATAAGTTGATATTTAGCTAGATGGCACTTCTACTGTTCACTTTTTTGAAATCCGTTTTTAATCCTATAGCTACAAAATTTTCTAGTAGCATGTGTTGTTGCATGTGTGTGTATATTTTTTATCCTATAGCTACGAAATGTTCTAGTATCCTTCTAAACGCATTGTTAGCCGCTATTCAGTTCATATTTAGTATTTTCATATTTGGTATTTTTCCAAATATATCACTAAATACAGTATAATGTGGAAGCCACCAAAATTGTAATTTCTCAGTAATTGTAATCAAAAAATTGATTAACAAACCGTTATACTTTAAAATTTTGAATTTGGGTTAATAATTGCACAATTAGGGTGTAGTTTTAAAGGGGGTGGGGGTGGAGGGGAAGGGATTTTAGGGTTTAGGGTTAAAATTTTGAATTTGGGTTAATAATTGCACAATTAGGGTATAGTTTAGAGGGGGGGGGGGTTAACAAACAATTATACTTTGAAATTTTGAATTTGGGTTAATAATTGCATAATTAGGGTATAGTTTTAAAGGGGTGGGGGTGGGGGTGGAGGGGAGGGGATTTTAGGGTTTAGGGTTACAATTTTGAATTTGGGTTAATAATTGCACAATTAGGGTATAGTTTAGAGGGGAGGGGGGTTGGGGGGATTTTAGGGTTTAATGATTACACAATTATAGTATAGTTTAAAAATTAAAGGTTAATTTATATTTGGTTATTGTTTTTTGTAGCCGGTTATGATTTGTATTGACTGATGTTCTAATAAGATTTTGTTTACAGTCTACAGATTTCGCCTAGAGACTATAGATTTTGCCTAGAAGCTACAGATTTCGCCTAGAGGCTAACTGAGCGCGTGTACCTCATACGAAAGTTAATATCGTCCAGATTTGGGAAAAAATTGGCACTCGGGTGGAGTTTCGTGTTTTTGTTCCATGTTACCTAATTTCCCACTTATTTGGGGTTTTTCATTTAATTAACTCTTGTTAATATGCATGTGTTTATAATGTAAATAATGTATATCATAAGTTCATAACTATTGTATTTGTTAGTGGACAAGAAAAATGTATTTTATGGATTACTTAATTGACATGTTAATAGAATCTGCATGTGCAAATGTTTCCTTATTGAAGCAAAAGATCAGCTAAAGTGAATTCAATCTAATGCCTGAAAAGAAAATAGAGTTTTTGAAGAAAATGTTTCAATCTATGTAATTCATTGGATTTTTTTTGGTGGCTATAGCACAAGAAGTTTTCATGTATTTTATAAAAATTTCAAACTCGTTGAGTTCAATAATATTATTTTTAGTTTTTATATGTCTAATTGGTATATTTTATGGGTTTTTTTTTGTGGTCATAGTTTGTATATTTGAACAAGACGTAATCATATACAACTTCTTTTAAAAGCTATTAATTTGTTGAATCACACAAAACATATAATATGAAAGCTTTTGTGTACTAAATCTCACTATTAAGTTTGTTTAGAAGCAATTAGCAAGGTGCTAATTGACCATTGACTAAGTTCATTGTTCAACGTTTCTCAGTTTGGAAAACATCGTCGAAGCCATCGGGTCAGAAGTTATACAAAAAAAAAGATGAACAAATATTCGAAATGGCATCTTAACACTTTTTAGAAAATTTTCTTATAAAAAGTAACAAAAATAGGGTATAAGATAATAGGAGGAAGATGCCTAACACCTTCTAAGGCTATTTTATTATATATTGTCTAACAATTAAAGATGGGTTTGGTGTTAGGTGAAACAGATATTTACAATATTCGATTTTTTTTTCTTTCTGAAAAGTTTAATACTTACGAAACCAAAACAAATTTGAAAGTAACTCATGATAGGATCGAAATGGTCAATGATGGAACAAAAATCAAATAGTATAATCACTATGCTTATACCAATTAATAATCTGATAAAAACAGATTTAGCCGTTTAGGAGATCGAAATAAAACATAATTTAGGAGATTCATTGTATATATTTTGGAAAATAAAAAAGTATTTGTTGAGTTGGAAAAGGAGCTTCTAGAGGCTCTGCAGGGCGTGCGTGACATGCCCTGGCCTTTGATGATTATTATCGTCTATTCCATTAGCTTCAACAGGCAAGACAATTAACTTAAAAATAACTCAATGAATCACAATTGTTATTTAATTTGTTAATAAATATAGAAAAAAATTATATTTACTGTCATGATGAATTTTTTATTATTTTTTAATCATATGAACTAAATTAAAATAAAATGGCATGAATTAGTTAGCAAGAAAAAAAAAAATTCGTAATATGCCACTTTACAGTTATTTCATCGTTTAGAAATCTTTGCAAGAATGAATCTTTTTTTTAACTCAACTTTTATATTTTTTGGGTTTGGGTTAACTATTTTATATTTACGGTATAATTTTTGGGGTAGAGTTTTATGATTTGGTTTTGAGAGAGAGATATTTTTTTAATGATTTTATTTTTTATATAAAAAGTGCCATGTTTGAAATAAATTTTCAAATGTGGCATATTTAAAAAAAAAAATTCAAATGTGACATGTTTCTACTCCCAAAAAAAAAAGGGATGAATCTAGTGTTTTTGTCACAAAAACTACATTAAAAATGTAATTTGGTTACGTTACGTTTGCAAATAATCCAACTTTTGTTCCATATAATCAACTTCTAATTGTGGTTTTCATTTTTTTCAGAGTACTAAATAGTGTAATTATTTGTTAATCTATGCACGTCAATTGAGGAGATTAATAGAAATAAAGGAAGAAAAAAATATTTAAATTGATAACTATCTACTAACAATTTTACCAAAAATATCTACTAATAGCTTCTTGCCTTCTTGGTATACGAAAATGATACAATGAGAGTACGAAATTGGGCTTTTAGCAGGCCCATGAGAGTTCGGAACTGGGCTTCTAGGCGGCCCATAACGGTGCGGAACTAGACATTTTTAGCCGACATGGAAGTCAACTGCACAAGTCAAGATGCCTCCAACGGTATAAGGAACTTGTACGAATGTTAAGCTTTTACTATGTTACCTCGACCTGAGGGAAAAACCAACTCATAGAGATTGTACATATGCATTTTGACATGCTTCTATTTTACCAATTTATTCTCAATACCGCTTACATAACCGATTGATTTATAAATATATATGTATACAATATCCTTATTTGGTGCTGGTTGAAAGATAATCCAAAGAAGATAGATTTGCTCTTAAGAGCTTATTGAAATAGAATCTAAACTAGAGATAGCTCATAGAGCTTTATTGTGCAAGAAATGAAATGGAAAGAAAAGACTTTAGTTGTCACCAAGAACACAGAGAGCTTTGATTAATACTTCATAAATAAGAGAAAGGGTTGCGTTTTAGCAGCCAAAGTTACCTAACATAATCTCATTACAAATGTTTATATAGAATCTCTTATGCTAAAACCCTAGAGCTACATGGGCTAATGGGCTTGATTATAAGCTTGGACTTGAGTTCTCTGACACTCCCCCGCAAACTTAGCGTGGATGGAACATATACGGCTAAGTTTGAAAACCACAACTGAAGATGACTTGAGCAGAGCTAGAGTAGTCGAAATAATCACTTGGAGATGTAGACATATATCCTATTTCACTTTGAAGACAGGAAACAATTGTTCAAAAGAACCAAACAAGATCACTTGGTCCAAACTTGGAGAGCTAGCAATACTCTCTCATTAACACACTAATCTGCACATGTAGAACAAGCAATACTCTCTCAGAGGTACTTCCTTTGGTACTTGTAGAGTAAACTTTACTCCTCCAACAATACTTTGATTAGTGAAAACAATTGTGGCATATAGCAGCACCTATCCTCTAATGAAGAAGAATGAAGTCCACAGAAGTAGTTGTTGTGTTAGTAACAGCAGTAGAGTGTGATCTTAGAGCCTCAACTTCTCATCCATCAAAAACAGTTTGCAATTAACAATTTGCGACTCTCTTTGGCATTTCATCGAGCACCTTGTGTGCACTCAACAAAACTGTGTGTTTGCCATAGAAATCAACAGAAACTTGCACCATAAACTCAAACTTATCAATCCCAAAACGATCCTATTCCATTCTACCATCTCAATTCCAGACCTAGATTCTAAACCAATCATCATCTTTACTCCATGTTCTGTTTCAGAAGAAGGACAGATACATTACCAAAGAGAACGTGATGGGAAAACTCCATTTGTAGTCCATCATCGTTGATCGGAAGCTTGATGTTCTGCAACCCCATAAATCCCAAGACTTGGCTTCGTATTTTTCTTGTTAACCATAAAAATCTCTGCTTTAAGCTAGAGATTGCCAGAGAAAGCTAAAACTCGAACCTTTTTCACTGATTTGCTTAAAGGAGTAAGCTTTAAGAGAAATAGCTTTGGCTTGAGCGACGGGAGGAAGAAAGACCAAAGCTTTTAGTAAGTTCAGAAATCAAGAGAATGAGCGAAAGCTTAAAGATTGTTATATGAACAACCCAAAGAACCTGGCTCTGATACCATGAAAGATAATCCAAAGAAGATAGATTTGCTCTTAAGAGCTTATTGAAATAGAATCTAAACTAGAGATAGCTCATAGAGCTTTATTGTGCAAGAAATGAAATGGAAAGAAAAGACTTTAGTTGTCACCAAGAACACAGAGAGCTTTGATTAATACTTCATAAAGAAGAGAAAGGGCTGCGTTTTAACAGCCAAAGTTACCTAACATAATCTCATTACAAATGTTTATATAGAATCTCTTATGCTAAAACCCTAGAGCTACATGGGCTAATGGGCTTGATTATAAGCTTGGACTTGAGTTCTCTGACACTGGTCCATGAATCTCGACAGATATTCAACCTCATAAATGACGTCATTACACACATGACACAACAACAAAAATTGTTTCTTTTATTTTTTATCTTAAAAGTGGAAACAAAAATATCCTAAAAACCCTTTATGAATGAAGGTAAAACCAGCAAGACGTTAGTAGTCTCTGATGCTCTGATCTGATCCTGAAAAGACGATTTTGCCCCTAAACGAATCATTTAAGCTGGACTTTTTTATTTATTTATAAACCATATAGAAAAAAGCAAAACATGAAACGTATTATTACTCCTATTATATGCACACTCTATAGATAGGTACTTCATTAAGGACGCGACAATATCACTTTATTCTAATCTTAGAAATTTGAGATCTCCTTTCATTTAATGTATTAAAATGATCAAAGAAGCAGCAGGTGGTTTCCAATTCCAAAACCGAAAGCAAAAAGAGGAAAAAATAAGTGAGAATAAAAATGTGGACTTACTAAATACGAAATTTAATAAACTTTATCTTCTAGAAGAGTTTATTAATTGTATATAATATAATAAATGTATAAATAGCTGAGCTTACCAACACATATATTTTCATTTCTAAGCAAAACCAAAAAAGAATGGAGGCAACAAAGAAGAGCTTGCTTGATGATTCTTTTACAAGTGCAATGACACTTACCAATTCAAGTGTACCTGATCGTTACGTTCTTCCGCTATCGCAAAGGCCAGATTTTGGTACAAGCACTATAGAGACAACAATACTTCCTATCATTGATCTCTCTCTTTTACACCAACCTTTGCTTCGATCCCGCGCAATCCATGAGATAGCCACAGCCTGCAAGGAGTTTGGTTTCTTTCAGGTAATAATTACACGGTCAAAAAGTCGCAATCCAGCATCAAATGTTCTGTTTTATGCAATCATTTTTCACTTCCATCAAAATTCAGTCTAGTTGTTTCTACTCTTAGTCACTAGAACTAGCCTTCAAGTGTACTTATCGTATCTACCAATCCAAATTCGGATATGACTTAGAATGGCGGTTTCCTCAATCTCTGTCGGGTTCCTTACAAACTAACTTCTACTTCCCTACAATATAGGTTATAAACCATGGAATACCATCATCAATGGTTAAAGATGCCTTAGAATCAGCAACACAATTCTTTGACTTACCTGTAGAAGAGAAGATGCTTCTGGTGTCTGCAAATGTTCATAAGCCAGTAAGGTATGGCACAAGCATCAACCATTCAACAGACAGAGTTCACTACTGGAGAGATTTCATTAAGCATTACTCTCATCCTTTACCAAAGTGGATTGATATGTGGCCATCAAATCCTCCATGCTACAAGTAAGTAAAACCTAAGCTTCACTATCTCAATATACACAAAACATAGCTTTGTTTGTTTCAAAACTGACATGATTTTCTGTGTCTTTCAGGGATAAAGTGGGTAAGTATGCAGAGGCAACGCATGTGTTACACAAGCAATTAATAGAAGCTATCTCAGAAAGCTTAGGACTTGAGAAAAGTTACTTACAAGAAGAGATTGAAGAAGGGTCACAAGTTATGGCGGTGAATTGTTATCCAACATGTCCAGAACCGAATATAACGTTGGGAATGCCATTGCATTCAGACTTTGGCTCATTGACTATCTTACTTCAAAGTAGCGAGGGACTTCAGATAATGGACTGCAACAAAAACTGGGTTTGTGTACCGTACATTGAAGGAGCTTTGATAGTCCAGTTGGGAGATCAAGTAGAAGTGATGAGCAACGGCATATACAAGAGCGTGATTCATCGTGTAACAGTGAGCAAAGACGTTAAACGGCTATCTTTTGCAAGTCTTCATAGTCTACCTCTGCACAAGAAAATAAGTCCAGCACCAAAGCTCGTTAATGAAAACAATGCACTTGCGTACGGAGAATTTAGTTTCAACGATTTTCTTGATTACATCTCGAGCAACGATCATATACAGGAAAGATTCATTGAAACACTTAAAAAAAGAAGTTCCTGAAGATGGCAAGGAATGTCAAAAACAAGAAAATTCAACAAGGCAATTTTCATGGCTCGTCTTTTTGAATTAAGCTCACGATTTAGTTCACATGGATTTTGTAGTCCTTATGTGCATCCATGTTGTATCTACTATATGCATCATCACAGAATTATCACATAACAGCAACCCGAGTATATTTTCAGCACGTAAACAGATGAATCCGTCGTTTATATCACATAAATAGCGTAATGAAGTGTAATAAAAGTTTATTTCTTCTCCTCTGAAAATGATGCTAATGTTTAGAACTGTTACTTTCATTGTTTTTTCCTCAGTTTGTTTTATACACTTGGATTCTTGGTCTGAGAATATATTGGTTCTAACACTGACTAATATATCAAATCTCTATTTCTTGATATATCACATTAGCCATAGTTGTGTCAAATCAGTAACAAAGAGTGAAATTTTCTGATTCATATAAGATTATAAGCACAAGTAGTTCACAACTTGAGCCAATATTGTGATCTGGACCAAAAAACCCCTACAAATAACTGTGTTTGATTCGTGTAAGCAGTAACAACACGGTACTTACAAGCAATTATAACAATCAGCTACACATTGCAATCAAATTTGAGTCAGCAATTTGGGGTTACACATGTATAATCTACTAAGAGACTCGCAATCATATCAAAATTGAGACAAAAATTCACCAAGTAAATCCGAATTCTCACAAACTAGGTATTCCGAATAACAAATACGAATGCGATAATCATCCAAAATCTATCGAATTTCTCGATTCAGGGGAAAAACTGATCGCACAAAAACAATCACATCGATCGATACTTACAGGACTCTCACGAAAGATCTCACCGGAGACTAATCACGTCGCGGCTGATTTTCCGTCGAACAACAGCCTTGGCCTCTCGATTCCGGCGGCGATTTCTGGTTCCGGGCTGATTTTTTTTTTCCTAGCCGTCTCTGATTTTTTTTTTCCTTTCTATTTTTCAGGATTATCAATATAGCTTATTTTTTTATCCGTAGTTTTTGTCTCGCTGGTTTATCTCTTTTACGGTGTTTATTCATGTTTTTAACCATACACTAATTGTAGAGGACATACTGATTGTGCAATCGTAACCAACGGTATAAAGTCTCCATGTGACACATCTTTGATTGTGCATGTTTAACGGTATAAATTCTAGGTTAATTTGTTAGAATTTTAGTTATAGTTTTTTTTTTGTGTTATCCATGCTAATTTCCCTTACCCAATATAAAGTGACATATCTTGGCAAAATAATACTTATGGCGCAAACTGAAAATGCCAATACCACTTTCAATGAGCAAATAAAGTTTCACTTTAACGAATTATAAACCAGGCAAAGGAGAAGAAGAAACTATAAAAAGCATAGATTTATACATAATAGTAGGTGATAAAATGGAGCATTTTTCTATATTTAAGTTTTAACTTACCTTATTTACAACAATAGCTCTGATCGATCACTTGGTCTTGCAAAATTGTAAACTAGCTACGTGCAAATGCAAATTTATTAACTCACACAACAAGAAGAAAGTTTTACTATGTAGCTGTTAACATTTCTTCTTCTTCCTTTTTTTTTTTTTTTGTTAAATTTCATTCTCAAAATCGGGGTTTTGGCAAATACTTGAACAAATAGAAGACGATTATTATACTAAAACATTTTCTTTTTGCCAACAAAACTAAAACATCTAAGAATGAGAAGAAACAAAACTAAAAATCTTCACTGCCAAATTATGCAAACATAATCAAAACCCTTCTTAAAAATCCTTGCATTTTAATCCACTCCATCTGAAAATACAAATTTTTACTTCTTTTTCACCCCGCAAACATAAAAATCACATGTATAACAGAAAATCATATAGGCTATAAAAAAATCAAATAATAAAAGAGGAAAATTAAAAGAAAAAGAAAATTAGATAAGAATGAAGTTTGTTGAAGCTAAGATGCGAAATCTCCAGCTCGGACTTGAATGTATATATGCATATGAGCATGAGCAGTGTCCAAGTACGTACCTACATACAATACAATGTACATAAATATATATACAGTCTTGATATTTTAATTTCCAAGACATATGCATAAGTGTGAGGAAAACAGCAGGCGTGCATGCATGAATCTACTTCTGTTTCAACGGCGCACAGTACACAATTTGATCGAAATCTGCTTATATCATCTAATTAATACCATATATATATATATATATAGTTATAAATAATGAATGCGTCTTGTCACTTATATACTGCGTCATATAACCAATAGAGTTGTTAGCGTAAAGGTCAAACAAAATATTTAAAGACTTTTTATATTTGTATGGTTATAATCCCATTTGACCATATGCAATTGGTTCCATAAGTGCATGGTATATTATATAATTTTTAATACACAAAACCGGATAAAGTTTAACAACTTGTTTCCCTGTTTTTTTCTTTCGATTTACATGATTAAATTTGCATAAATAATTTGATTAAGAATAGAAAATCTTCATAGACAAAATATCATTTATTTAGCTATTATATATTTGTATTGATTTATAAAGATATCTTGGTGATTCCTAATGATATTTTTTTTGCATTGTTTTATAGTTGCAACATATTTCCTTGAGGCCCGAGAATGGTCTGTGGCGAATACCCCAACCCAGAGATTACCCGTACAACCCCCTCACACAGCTGATATGTCCTCGGCCATATTCACGTGTTTTGTTGATGGATCATGGAAGGAGGAAGACAATACGAGTGGCGTGGGTTGGGTTTTGCAGCTACAGGATGGAACCACAGATTTGTTGGGACTACAAGGAAACCATCGAAGTCTATCTCCTCTACTCCATACAGAGGTGCATGGTCTCCTATGGGCTATGCAGTGTTTAATTCAAAAACGACGATTTGCTCTACGTTCATCACAGATTCAAAAGATCTGCTGAAGATGGTAGATGAACCACACGAGTGGCCCGGTTTTGAACCGGAGTTGCGTGAGATGGCAATCCTTCGGGAGTCTTTCCCCGAGTTCGAGCTCATCTACCGGCAACGGGAGAACAACACGAGAGCGGACTTGTTAGCAAGGAATGCACGCGCGCGAAACAAGATTTTTTCTTTTATTAGCACTTCTGTTCCATATTGGTTTGCCGATTCAAACAATATATTTGCTTAATTAATATTGAAGTGTGTTTGTGGATAAAAAAAAAAAAAAGCATATTTCCTTGCCAAATTTTATTATTTTGAAAGGTAATATTATATTGATCAAGATTATATTTCGTTTTGGATATCTCTAAGATCATACATGAACACAAACAATACTATCATTTTTAGCTTATATATATATTCAGATAACTTTTTTTTTTGTACTTCGCATATAAAATTGTCAATATATATGATATACGGCTGTTCTTCTACACGTCACTGCGTTTGCAGCTGCAACAAGGTGAAACGGCTGTGGTCCCCACAAATAACAAAGCAAAACGCCAGTTACAGAAGTGATGTTGATGAAGAAAGGTGTCCCTGCGGTGATTGCATTGCTCCGAAAGTGCCGCTAGAAATTCTAGCGACTAGAAAAAACGAAATTAACAACAGTTGCGACCATCTCCGACGACTATTTTTTGTCTTCGTCATAACCGTTTTGCTCTTTCACAATCTCAGTCGCTGCGACTAGTAAAAGAACCAACTAAGAAGGTTCGAGGGGAGACGTACGAGACAGCACAAGTTTTGTCCATTTTGGTAAGAAAATTATTATAAAACACAGCTTATGTCGTCTGGTACCAAAACCGTATAGTAACATGCAAAAAGTGAATATTTAATGTTCTTATGTGGACAATAGATTCTATTTAAGTTGTTTTGTTTCAGAATCTTTCCAAAGCAAGAACAACATACGATGGTTTTAAGAAAACCACTGTCCACGCAGATATATACATCGTGACAATATATAGTTATTTAACATATATATAATAAAAGTTAGTGTGTCGCATTTTTTATTGACAGAGAATACTACTCATAAATCATAATGTGATCAAAATCCTTTGAATCCTGCTTTATTTGCGGGTTTCTAAAACAGAACAAGCCTTGAAATTCTTAAAACTACGAGCAAAAAAGTGAAAAAATAAAATCTATTGTTGGAAGCTCGAACAAACACAATTAGTGTCATTATGAATGTGAAAGGTTTTCCAAATTGTACTCTGTTCTGGCCTTTGGGCTTATTTCAATATAATACTTATGTCGACCAAAAAAAAAAAGAATATGAAAGGTTTTTACCGCCAAACTAATAAAATTTTATGCAAAATGAAGATCGCTATAAAGCCTATAATATACCATGTTTTGGTCAAGTTTGGTTCTTCAGAACCGGTCTAGTTTCTAAAAGTAAAACCTTACTGCATATTTTTATAAAACCCCAAAAACTATAGATCTTCGGCTTATAACCTCTAATTCGGTGACGACAATCGATGTTGATATTGTGTTCTATTACAACTTTTAAAAATGGGATCGAATTATCGACCATAAGTACTCGCATCATGACAACAATGTCAACAAAAGTTAGACGCAAAACATATGTATACAAGAGAATTAGACCGAACTCTACACTAATTTATAAAATATGTGAAATAACTATATATGTTGAACAACTATTGACTAAATTAAACATTGAAAAAATTTGAACCCTCATCTGAGCACACAAAGTAGTTTTCAATAACTATACCCGTTTATTATTTTTCGAAGCTCTGCAAATTTTACATATTAAAATATTGTCTACATTATATTTGTGCTTGATTTGATGATATAAAATAGCCAACTGTTTATATTTGTAATCGTAATATTTGGAAATCTAGTGCATCGATTTATCCACACGCTTTTCAATCCTTTAAGGTTCCAAATTTTGAAGAACTTAATACTAAAACAAATATCTTGTACTGTATTCATGAAAGTATACAAAATAGCGACCAAGGGGTGATGGTCTAGTAGTTTCCACTTGAGGAGGAGTTGCCATGTTAGTCTAGACTAGGGATCAATTCCCATCAAGCGTAGAATTATTAACAATTTTAATTTGACCAAACAGATATGGGTTCTTGCTTTCGGCCCATTTAAATACCCGGAAAGAGAGTCCATCCATGGACTGCATCCAATGTTTTCAGGCCCGGACCGGACCGCCCGGTTGAACCGCGACCGGACCGCCCGGTTGAACCGCGACCCGATAATATAACGGTTTGAGTTTGATGGTAAAACCGGCTACTTAAAACCAGTAGAAATCCGGAAAAATCCGCTATTAACCCATGAACCGGTTGGTCGAACCGCTGGTTTGGGTTTTGAAGCAATCCTAAAACTTGAATTAGAAGGTGTGTTTTGACTAGTTGGTATAGGGTTTTTTAGTTTTGAACTACTTTTATTTTTAGAAGTTTTTTATTTTTGGTTTTTAAATCAAAGATGAAAAAAATTATAAATTTTGTTGTATTTTATAGGGATAGTTTGATGTATAACAAAGAAAAAAATGAAAAAAACTTAAAACTAGCTAAAACCCTAAAATTAATGGTTTTCATTTGGCCACATATATCATTTTTGGCAAATTTACTAGATATAATTTTTTTCTTTGCTATATGCTAAATTAACCCTATTTGTTATTGAGAGTATAATTTTTTTTTTATATATTTTCAAAACAAAGAGATATATATATATATATATATATATATATATATAAGTTTAATAACCTATTAACCCACGGTGATCCACGGTTGGACCAGTGATCCGATAGGTAGTCCGGTTCGATGTCTGGGTCGGGTTTAAAAACATTGACTGCATTTTTCCCAGAGATTAGTCTGTGCCCTTTAATAGGTCTGGGATTTCCTAGAGTTATAAAAAATATATATACACAAAATAGCCAACTGTTACAACTTATATAATTAACTCCATTGGAAAAAGTCATATGTACGGCTATATTCTGATCGGTTGAGAAAAAGTCAAAACAAGTTCTGTTGGTTCAGTTGGGCTTAAATTAAAAAGTAAAATACGATAAATGGGCTTAATAAACGAGGGGAGCCCAAATGCTCGTCGAATGTAGAGTATAATGATATTAATGTAACAAAGCATTTATTTGTTAGATAGTAATAATAAAACATTTAAAACCATAAATAAATCAAAACAAAATTTGATATGATTATAATTTGTTGTTTCCAATTCATAGACGGACAGTTAGTATATAAACTAAATACGACGGAACCAAAAATATAAACTATATTTTACTTTTCAACATTTATTTCTTCTCGTTTTTCTGTTTTTTTTTTTTTTTGTTTTAAAACATAACCATCAATATGACATTATTACTCATTATCTTTGCTATCTTTCCTAACTAGTGACTTTTTTTTTTTTGCTGCGACAAAGATCAGTGATCAGATTCAATACAAATCTCAAATTCTTTGTGTTTGAAATTGATTGAATAATTAGTCATCATATGATTGATTGTAGTGGACGGTGGGGTAGCTACATTATGTAGAAGAAAAATAGTTTTGATGAAAATGAAAGTAAGATTTGAAGTTCATTTATGGACTTTGATCAGATACAAAAAAACGGCTCGATTTGGACCAGCTCTGTATGTATTATGAAGTTCATAGAATTGAAATTTTCATGTCCACTTTTTTTTTAATGTATATATCCCTTCTTTATTAAAAGAGAAGGACACTTAAGAAAGTAACCTTGCCCTCACGTGGTATTTACATGTGTGCCATGCTGACGTGTCATCACCATAGGGCTTGACAAAGCGTTTTTTAAAAAGGGATTCTATTACTAGAATATTTACAAGTGTGCCATTCAATATTCATACGTTTTATATGTTTTATGTTATAAGCATTCGTTATATATATAACCATATATATATTACCATTCGTAGCTTGCGAAATTAAATGCTGCGGTGTAAGTAATTATTAAGAAGGAAAGTGTAATTCTTTGTAGTTATTACGATATAACCATATATATATATTACCATTCGTAGCTTGCCAAATTAAATACTGCGGTGTAAGTAATTATAAAGAAGGAAAGTGTAATTCTTTGTTGATATTACGATATTTGTTTGGTAAGAAAGTAATTTATGTAATTGATATTACAATATTTATTTGGTATCATTCTTTGTTCTATATTACCATATTTGTAATAAAGGTGGTATGGAAGCTACGACATTAATGTGTTCAATATTGCATATACCAAAACGTAGAAGCTATTTTAATTATTTCGTATTTTATGTAGTGTAATTAATTGTAAATAAGGAAAGTGTAATATCTTCCTTAGTAAAAACTATATCCTGCGAAATTTATGTAATTGATATTGATATTACCACAAGGTGGTATGGAAGCTACGACATTAATGTGTTCAATATTGCATATACCAAAACGTAGAAGCTATTTTAATTATTTCGTATTTTATGTAGTGTAATTAATTTTAAATAAGGAAAGTGTAATATTTTCCTTAGTAAAAACTATATCCTGCGAAATTTATGTAATTGATATTGATATTACCACAAGGCACTATATATAAACGTGAGCAAGGCACTATATATACACCTCTTGCCTTAACACATTTACATATACAAAACACACAACATAACTAACGTTTCCTGAGCAATAATCTTTATCTTTCATGGCCTCTTTCAGTTCAGTCTCCGACTTGAAACCTTTTAAGAGTATGTGGAAGATAAAGGTGGTATGGAAGCTACGACATTAATGTGTTCAATATTGCATATACCAAAACGTAGAAGCTATTTTAATTATTTCGTATTTTATGTAGTGTAATTAATTTTAAATAAGGAAAGTGTAATATTTTCCTTAGTAAAAACTATATCCTGCGAAATTTATGTAATTGATATTGATATTACCACAAGGCACTATATATAAACGTGAGCAAGGCACTATATATACACCTCTTGCCTTAACACATTTACATATACAAAACACACAACATAACTAACGTTTCCTGAGCAATAATCTTTATCTTTCATGGCCTCTTTCAGTTCAGTCTCCGACTTGAAACCTTTTAAGAGTATGTGGAAGATAAAGGTTAAGATAATAAGACTTTGGAAACAATACTCGGTTGCCGGTGGAGAAACAATTGAAATGGTGCTAATTGACTCAAAGGTAATTTAGCTACCTCTTATTCTGTTTCTTTTTCTGTTTCCTTATGATTTTTTTTGTTATCTAACATCAATATATTTTAATATAGGGAGACAAAATCCATGCTACTGTGAAGAAAGACTTGATCAGTCGGTTCGAGCCTTTCCTGTCACCTGATTGTACCAAAATATTAATCAACTTCTCACTGAGTCATTCGTGTGGTAGTTACCGGACCACAAATCACCCCTACAAGATCAAGTTTCTTAGTACCACACGTGTAAGAACTGTTGAAGAGCAATTGCCTAATGAATTGAATGGTTTTGAGCCAGTCAGTTTCAATGCCATTCTTGGTGGTACTCTAAATCCTGACTACTTGATTGGTGAGATTTATATTCCATGTTTTTATTTATATTTATTTCTACTACAATATTTCTAATGTGACTCTTTTTTTTTTTTTCAAATTTTCTACGCAGATGTCATCGGTCAGATTGCTGAAGTGACCCATCTTGAAATTGTTTCTGTGAATGGAAAAGATACCCAAAAGCTGACAATGGAACTACGGAATTCTGAGTAAGTTTGAAAATTTATGTAACAAAATAATGCCTTGCAATCCTTTAATAACAACAAACAGATGACGCTAATCTGATTTCTTTTAGGGACGTTCGTCTTCCTATTGTTTTATGGGGTCCATTTGCGTGTGAAGTCAATCATGCTGTTCAGATTCGTGATGATCCATCGTTGGTAATTGTAATGAGGTTTGCCAAGATTAAAGTTTGGAAAGGTAAACCATCTAAATAAATCTCCTTAAGAATTATATGTGAATTTATTCAACATATCACCTTCCAAATTTTACAATTCAGCCAAATACAGTTTCAATTAATAAACTTCGATAATAACAAACGAACTTTTTTGGAGCAGAGGACCGCAGCGTTAGCAACGCTTACAATGTTTCTGAAGTTTTAGTTAATCCTAAAATGCAAGCTGTTGAAATTTTTAATTCATTGTAAGTTTCTCCAAAAATGCTTATGATTATTAACTTTATTTTCTATGATATTCATTGAAAATGTCTATTGATCGTTTCATCTTTAGGTTACCACAAGATGCTCTTCCATTAGCAATTGTGGATTCTAAACCCCTTGCTTTGGTTAAGGGTGTTTCTGAGAAGGATGACTTTTTTGTTCATACACCAAGAAAAACAATAAGCGAAGTCTTGGAATCACGACAGGTTAACATTTCAAATATCACTATATATACGTATAGAAAAGATTGTATGATATTCTATAAATGATAAAACTATGATTCGGATTCGAATCTCAGGTTGAGAGGGCTGTTGTGCTGGGTACAATAGCTGCCATTGATGCGGATATGGGGTGGTATTATTTGAGCTGCAAAACATGTGCTAAGAAGGTGGTACCTGTACCTAATGATGATTTTGATGTGGAAAGTCCTAATGATGTTGTGTCACACAATTACTATTGTGGAAAATGCAAGATTGATAACCCCAAACTTTTGCCAAGGTATTAAAAACCTATTTGACATTAGACGTGTGTATGATTTGAGTCAATTAGCAATCTAAATAGCTCACAAATTTTAACTATTTTCAGATACAAGTTACATCTAATTGTGCTTGATAACACAAGTACCACAAAGTTTCTCTTATTCGATCCTCTTGCTGTTCAACTGCTTCATACGCCTTGCCTCGCCCTTACAGGACCGGTTAATGATGAGGTTCGTTTTAAGCATATTTTGTTATTTATACGTGTTTTAAGGAGATTAATAAATTATATCGTTTATCATATATAGATTCAAGAAGCAGATGAGCTGCCCCTTGCTCTGACCAATTTGGTAGGAAAAACTTTTCTATTCAAAATTGGTATCGAGAAGGAAAATTTTGTTTACAAGCACGATACTTACACAGTTTTGAAGATTATCACTGATGCGGAAATTGTTACTGAGTTTAACGAGAAAGATTCACCTTCTAAAGACTCTCCTCAGGTACTTAGATTGGAACATCCAAGTTTATGTCTTTAGTCATACGAAACTACTCTTGTGTGTAATAATTAAGATTATATTGTTTGATGTCATTAGGCAACAATGAACACATTGGCTGCAGACAATTCAATGGTTTCAGACGCACCAGAGGTGTACATTATTCTGTTTTATAAATATTGTATATTATGTTTTATGATTATCTGCACCATGTGCTCAGTTATTTTTCTATCTTATAAATTCTGTGTTCGTACTCATGAAGGGTTCTCTCATGTTATCTGAGAGTAGCGAAACATCAAATTCGTCAAAATCAGCAAGTATAACTCCATCTAAAAGAAGGGAAGCACCAGTGGTGAATCTGGAAGAATCATTTGATCAGAATTCTGTTACGAAGAGTGCGAGTCTATCAAGATCAAGAAGGAGAAGAATGATAAAAGTGGCTAAGGAACGGTCTTATGGAGATTGATGATAGAGGCTTGAAAAGTTTTTTGCCATTTTTTGCTTTAAGACTTGATAATTCATAGTTGTTTGTTTCTTTCCTTGGTTTTGTTGGATTTCATTTCAAGTTTTCTAGACTATCTACGAAATAAAGAAGCCTCTATTATATTTTCATCCCTAAGCTTTTCTTCTACTGAAGTAACATTAACGAAAAAATTCCAGGAATGTAAGATTCTACGTACCATTTCAAAGAATCACATTGTACAAAATAAAGCAGTTCCACTTGCCACCATGGTCGCAGATCTTAGATAAGTTGCCTCCAAAACTCAATTAAAACTTGGTACTTCATACCTCTGAGTATTAAATTTAAGCATAACCATAGATGTTATGAAAATATGGAAACATAAAAAGTTACAATTACGCAGAATGGCATCCTAGATTATTGATTCAGATTACAAATTTGGAGTTGGAGTCCATTTTCATCCGATTTTAAAAAAAAAATGGAGGCAAGAGTTTAAACCATTAATAGTATATAGTATACATATACTTTAGAATTAGTCTCATTAAACCATCCTTACTATGCCATAATGAAAATTTCATACCATTTTAATTTTTTTTTGGACTCAAAGGTAATTTAGCTACGTCTTATTCTGAGGTTGGAGACAAACTAAAAACCAATAATAGTATACAGATACTTTCGAATCAATCTGTATAAACCATCCTTACTATACAAAATTGAAAAAGGCAATATATTATTTAAGACTTATATTGTTGTAGAGAAAGATAAGGAAATGGAATCATAAACATTCCTTTTGATGAAAGAAATCATATTAAATCATTAGTATTTTGGTCAACTAATATAGAGCTAATTAAGCGTCCATTATAATTTCCTACAACTCAAAGACATTACTTTTACACATATAGGTGCCTAAAGGTACGACTGTGGAAGGCACCACAGTAGAAGGTCAAAAGAGAAGGCTATTGTTCAGGTTGATTGTTCATCGTCTTAGCATATAGGTTCCTTTAATGTATTATCAGCAAATGATTCAATATTCTTATTTCATTGAGTTCCAATGAAATGTGCAGATATACAAGCATGAAAAAAAATCCAAGAGATACAAAAGAATGTTCTGCAGTTAAAAATCCACCAAAAAGAAGGAAACATGGTAAGTAAATGGAAGGTTGATGTTTTGGTATCTTGAATTGGTTACCTACACTAACTTTATATATGATAAGTGTATGCAGTTCTTGAGACTTCTGGCACTGCCCAAAGTGCTCGAGATATTGATGTGCAAAACACTATTAATACACCATTTGGAATGCAAGGCAGTAATGTTTTGAGTGACATAACTAATTCTAAAGAAGAATTAGTTAGACGAGCAAAGACGTAATTTTTTTTTAAATACATAAAAAGTTGATGCCCTACTAATTCATACATATAAAAATACATCAATTATCTTCTATTTTAATTAACAACAAAAAATAAAGAATTTACAACTATTACACTACTTCATGTCACAATTATTAACTATCTTACACCTAAAACTAAATTACACTATTTTAAAAATACTATAAAAATCTCATATGATTTCAATTATACATTTTAATTAAAATTATACAAATAATAATTGCTTTTAAAAATCTCACCCCGCGCAGGGCGCGGGTTACTACCTAGTTAATATATTAAATGTGGGACGCGTACGGACCCGTCGAAAGTTGTGTATTGGACCGGCCTTTGTGTTTGACATCTAGGGTTTTACAGTATTAATATTAGCATTATATACATAATTATACCATCCAAATGCCATCAAATACCATAATATTATACCATTTATTTAACATTTTATTTAGCATTTTAAATGGTAACTAGGTGATTCACCCGCACCGTGTGCGGATATAATTTGTTTTATGAATGTAAGTTAATTTATTTAATAACCCGAATTTATCTTTTGTAAAAAAAAAACACATTATTGTTTGTTTTAAATTTTTGATACATGTAAAAGATTAATATGTTTAGGATACCATTTGGAACTCATAACCTTAAAAATTTGGAGGATTTATTGTTCATTTTTTCTTTTTCTTCTTCACTGTCTTTATTTACTCGGTATTTTTCTTATCTATCTTCGTCTACTCTAGCTTTTTATTCCTCTTCCAACTTTTATCATTTTTTTTCTTTCAATTTTCATATCTCGATTTTTTTTTTCTTTCAATTTTCCTTTTCTCCTCTTTTCTTTGTTTTTTTTTTGTCATCTACACTTTGTCTAATTATTTTTTCTTATTATCTTTCTAGTATTTATTTGTCTTTGTCTTCCTACTCTTCTTATTCTTTTTTAGCTTTTTCATCTTCTTGTCTTTTTACTTTATCACTTTCTTCGTCTTCTCATTTTATTTCTTCTGTCTTTTTTTTTTCTTTGCTCTAAATTCATAAGAATTAAAAAAAACAAAGGATTTTAGGGATGTATCATTGTAATTTAATAATGTTTCGTAATTTTACTTTAAAAATGTTTGAAAGTAAAGTCATTAGTGAGTGGTGAATGACTTCCCAATTTATAGGACTAAGTTACCATTTATTTATTTATTTTTAATAAACAAATTATGACTGTAAATTTGGTTCGTGTATTATTTGCTCCTTGTTGCAACCTCCATTAACCATCTTGATCTCTTTTTTTCTTTCTTCTTCTTTTGACTGTTCAAATACAGGTTAAATATTTGTATTTTGATTATTTCGTAACTCCAAAAACGCATTGTCGTTTATGAAAATAAATCAAACATGGTATTTTCAAAATTTATGAAAATATTTTCAGAAGCTTGCTCCAAAATTTACCTTAACGAATCTTACCAAAATCTTTGAAATATTAGAATATTTTCACAATTTTGTTTCGGTGGAGAAATTTAATAGTTATTTTACATTTTTCGAAAAACAAATAAATATTACATTTGATATGCTTTTTTGCCATGTCATCTTTTTTCCAAGATATGTCATCATTTTTCTTAGAGAAAGCCAATAGAATTAAAACACCTAAGCTATTTTATTAATTGCACTTCCCTTTTAATAGTAAGGGGATATATCATATTCATCATGTATGAATGGTAAAAATAACCGTCATTTGTGGTTTATAAATTAAACAACTAAAGTCATGCTCACACTAAAATTAAACTATTTATTTTCATTATATTAAATGTTTTTTTGCTATTTAGTTGCGAAATGCCAAAAATATTTTGGTTATATATACAAATCATATGTTTTAGTATTATATATGATTGTCTACTATACATGCATATATTTGTTATATATTAAGGTTTATAACGATAAAACCATCCCAAAAAAAAGTGTTCAACAAATATGATCTCCTATTTCTTTTTTTGTTAGGCCCTATATATAACTTCATACTGAGGAGAAGATGACTTGAACTCACAACATGGTGTGATGGGGTAGAAAATTAATCTCCTATCTACTTTACAATAATAACATGAATTAATTTTAATTGCATCAGTTTAGTTCATTTGATTAGCGAATGTGAATTCTTCAGTCATCATTTAAGTAACATATCATCAACATTTATTACTTAAACATACATATTCACACATACGGAAATCATTTCTAATTAGTTAGCCTGTCAAAAGGACGGAATCAAGTAATCATTTGGGAATAAAAGAATTTAAAAATATATAGAAATTCCGAATGCAATAATTTAAGTGGTTGGTGAAAGAATATAGAAAAAGGAAAATAATCATTATGAAGAAAAAATTGAGGAAAATGGACCCTTCGTTTTTCAGCAATGCACCTTTGCTGCTTGAGTCTACTTAGGTAAAACTTTTTATTTCAATATTAAGTCATTCAAGCAAAAATGTCATATTAATTTCTTCGATGATGATTGTAGTTATATTTTTGGTTCAAACGTTTTCTAGAAAATTTGAGCAAGTCATATGCATATCTTGGATTGTTCGTTTTGAATGTAAATGCATTTTCAATTCATTGAAAAGTATATATCAATCAGTGAGAAATGATACAAACAATGAAAATGGCCCTAAGTTTATGACCTTTTTTCAATTAGACATACTAATTAATATGTTGAAAACTTAAGTTGTCTTACAAACACCAAAACATTTAACAACTTTAGACATTTTAGTTATTTTTTTACGATTTTTAAAAAACTGCTATGATATCTTTGTAAAGTAGAAAGCAAAAGAAAATCATTTACAATAATTTTTTTCTTCAAATTTAAAATTAAAGGAAGTACAAGATAACTATTGTGGACAATTGGGACATGGCGAAGAAGCTTCTTTATTACCAAATTAAGTAAATATCCCAAACAATTCCATTTTTCATGTAAGCTTAATGTCACTATTCCCTAAATTAATTTCCCAAATTTCAATTTCTGTTATAATGATTGTTTGATATTTTTTACCCCTAGATATTATTTAAAGACCCACCTCTTTAATTTTTTGTTAATGAAAAGATTCGACCTCTTGCATTGAGTAATTGTGCACGTAGCGGTACGAATCGTTTCGAAATTTGGAATATTAGAGTATTTACATATCAAACATATATAAGGTGAAGTTTAAAAAAAAAAAAAACATATATTAGGTGTGCTTATAGCTGTATATACAATCACGTATACAATATACGATTATTTTATTTTATTCAACATTTTTTAATCAATTGACTTGAATATACTTCAATTTTTTAATCATGTTGACAATCACGTATATAATTTTCTCTGACTACAAAAGAAGGTATATAAATTTGAGGACCCAAATTCAAACACCTCCAACAAATAACTAGCTATTCGATAAGAACTTCTTGAAAATGTTATTGCTCGATCAACATCATAACATTGCATATAATATTCATCTAATCCTATTAATCGCCATATTTAGTAATATAAATATCTACATTAAAAATGAACTGTAGCTTTTAACCAAGTATATTAAAAAAATATTTAAAAGAACAAAGGAAATGCATATAAATTGCTTTTATCAAAATGCATGTAATCTGTTTGTGGTGATTGGTGAGTATTTATGTATAGACCGATATACGAAAAAAGGTAAACTTGTTATAAACCCCATTTATTGTGAATGTCCATATATGATTATGGTCTTGTTCACCAAGTCTCTTTCTCTCCAAGCTTTTATTCTTCTCCAAGTTATTGTACCACTATATATATACTCTTGTTCTCATTGGAATAAATCATCATTCAATTCTCATTATTTTCTCTCTTATTCTAACACGTTATCAGCACGAAACCCTAGCCGCTGAGTAAAAACCCTAGTCATTATAGTAAATAAGATCTCTACCAAAATTCTCAATCGACGATTGTCTTTACAACACCGTTTTCGATCGTTGAAGCCGTCTCGTCTCTGTCTCCAACTTTGCCTCGTTTCTATTGAGATAAGTTGATTTCCATGCTTTATTAATGTTAGCAACTATTCGCCACAATGGATCAAATATTATTGATCAACTTTACTGTTTTGATAAAATCGTGAGTGCACATCATTTAATTCAATTTATTTAATCGATTTGATTTGTGCTGCTTTGATTTCATCTGTTTTAATTGGATTTAACTTGTGCTTATTTTAAGCTTATATTTGATAAGATGATTTAATCTCACGAGACATAGTTCACATTTAATACATTATATTACATATGACAAATATAATTGTATGTGCTTTATACTTGTCCACTAATGCTTTTTAATAATCAAAATAGCATATTGATTCATGCTTTATTGATCCATTGTTAGTGCTTTATATCATGAAAGTATCGACATGTGTTTTATTGTTTTTGTTATGATCAACCATGTATATAGTTAATTTTTGAAAATACTAACAGAAAAGCCATGTTTCCATGCGCAAAATTTTGAGTATGTCAGGGTTATAAGACGAAGTTTTTGCATAAGATTCTAACCAGTTTTTGATATGTTCGATTCCTTATCCCCGATCTCTCAGATAAGTGTTCATGTTTTATTCTTGTTGATTTTAAAGGTTTTATTGATTAAGCATATTAGCTCAGAACTATCGGGTTAAATCCTAGATGATAGTTTATTTGATATAAGTGACTATTTGATGATGCGTTAAAACTGTTGAGTTTTTACAATAAAATCACATCTTGTTGATTGTGGTTCATTCCCTGAAGTGAATGTATGAATCGCATCCAGTTTATTATGGTCCATCAGTGAATGTGACATTTTATGTAGAATGAAAAAAAAAAGTCAACTTAATCAGATTAAGCCAAGAAAGTGGCGATAAGACTCTTGAATGACAAGACCAATGTCAATGAATTTCTTTCAAGAAATTATCTACTCACATGAAGTGAGAAAAGAAAAATCTTAAGATATAAGAGAGACTTGGTTCGATGAAAGAATCTAGTGTGAATACAATTTTTCTACTAAGGCTCATTGAAAGCTCTGAAAGAGTAAATCTTATTGTCTATGGAAACAAAACTTTAAATCATTGATGTGTATATTCTCCTATGTCTCAAAAGATAAAAGGATATAAGATATAGTATATGATCCAAATCGAGTATATTGTTGATTTTGAAGGGAGAATCAATGTAAGGTGAACTTGAAGTTTTATCATCTCAAAAGGGAGAATGAAGGAATCTCACAAATAAAATAAATGACATATCCAGAAGATTATGTTCACAACTCGACCATACAGATCCACAAGTTCTCTGAGAGAATTTAAAAGAAAATATGATGAGAACATATGTTACTTAGAGCTATTATGAGTCTACATCTAAGATTATAAGACTTGGAGTCTATAAATAAAAAGTATGTTTTGTTGGTTATACTTCACTCCCTGAAGCGAATGTGATATAAATACTAAGAAAAGAAAAAAGACCACACAAATAATATTTGTTGGTCACATATGTGAAAGTGGATATGAATATAGTTAAGATCGAGATCGAATAGTTTCTATCAAGAACTCATATTTTCACCGGAAGTGAAAAAAATAGAAAAGAAAATAAACTTGAGGAAGTACAATACAAGGTTGTATAGAACATATATATGAATGCTCCAGAAGAGCAAATAGATATCATTATCTAAAGAAGACAATTGGAGTACTTTATACATTCTATTCACCAAAGTCTCAAAGAAAGGATCTAATGATCCGAGTAGGATATGTTATTGATTCTAAAATGAGATTCAGTTCAAGATTGATAAATCTACAGTGTTATCATCTCGAGGGGAAGAGTTAAATGATCTTGTATACTATAAGTGAAACATCCAGAAGATTATGTTTACACTAAAATTGAGTTTGCTTACTCCTTCATAAAAATAAATCTATGGGATTTTATATGAAAAGTGAAGGAATTGTTGAATATCCCCAAATCACAAGTTTTTCCCAAGGTTGAAAGTATTTAAGAGAATTTACATATTTTGTACTAGATTGTACTACACAAAGATTCGTAAACCAGAAGTTTACTGAGAATGAAAAATAAACTAGAAGTTTACCGAGAATGAAAAATAAACCAGAAGTTTACTGAGAATGAAAAGTAAATCAGAATTTTACTGAGAATGAAAAATAAATCAGATGTTTACTAAGAATTTAAATACTTGGCTTAACCGGATTGGTCATCCTGGTTTAATAGAATGATGCGGAAATTTATAAAAGTGTGTGGGTATTTTGTAAAGAATTAGAAGATTCTTTCTAGTCATTTATCATATGTTGATTGCTCAGAAAGCAATATGATAATGTGGCATTCAGCAGTAAGAAAAAATAAACTGAAATATGTTTATTTCTAGAAGTATATACAAGGAGATATTTATGGGCTGATCACCCACTATGTGAATTTTAGATAATAGATGCATCGATTTAATGAACGCATTGACTCGATGGACACATCAACTCAAGTTTCACATTTATCCTTGTCATGAAACTGCAACCTGAAGTTTGCAAGGTTATTTGATAATGATGGCGAATTTATGTTGTCCATTAAAATAAAGTGTTGAACATCCAGAAGCTTATGTTTATACACAAAATGGTTTAATACCATTGTTTCACATCAAGCCAATGAATAACTGTAACACCTGGTTTTTTTTTTTTTTTAAAAAAAAGCGGAAATTCTCATGGAATAATTCATAAAATAAATAATAATAAATCACCAATAAATCCAATTTCAGAAAAGTCATAAAAAAAATCTAGCAACCTAACCGGGTTTACTAGAACTAGAAAAACATAAAACCCCAACCGCCTAATCATCCTCTCCCTAATGCCATGATCCCGCGCTCTTCCTTTTCCTTTACCTGCAACACAATTGGGAAAAACGAGTTGCGTAAGTATTAATAAATACTTAGTGAGAACGTCTACAGGCTAAACACGATTGACCGAACAACAATTAACAATTGCTTAAAAAATATTTCAATCAGAAAACACAGAGTGTCGATCGACACGTCACACGGTGTCGATCGACGCTGGTTCTACCGTCGTGTCGATCGATACACCATAGGGTGTCGATCGACACTAGGTTTCTTCTCCGAGACCAAACATCACAAAACACACAAAAACACGATTATCACTCAATCATCATACGAAATTAGCACACGATCACACGGGAAACAATTCTTAAGCATCTAAACATAATCACGATTCGCTAATCGATCCTTCAACCTATAGACATGCACTCACCTCGGGAACGGTTGAATCAAGGGAAAAACCCGACTGAAACAGAGGGAAAAACTCGCGACTCCCTTCACCAAATCAGGTTCAGAAAACTGATCTGGAAACTAGACACCGAGGGCTTTCCAACGGTGTATAGAAATCCTTCTAACTCTCTCTGGAACGACGGCAAAACCTTCCTCAAAACCGGCTAATCGCACCCAAAAACGCAGAAACTGCACGAACTAGCCAAGTTTCACAGACTAGAACTCAGCGAATAATCCATCAAACGATAAACGGTTTTCACCGAAATCAAGTCTAAGGATCAGAGAACTTACCACCGAAGTCTTGCTCCAATCCAATCACCACAAACCGAGCACGACCTCGCTCAAACGAAGGGAACAAACTCAGGAAACGACTCACGAAAACACTCGAAACTCTCAATTCTCTTTTCTTTCTCTGATTCTGCGAAAATGAGCGGCTAACCCTAAGGAAACGCGTCCTCTATGCTTATATAAGGTCCCCCAAACCGGCTCATTAACCAAACGAACCAAAATCAAAACCCTAGGTCTGATTTTAACCCGTGTCGATCGACAGATACAAACTGTGTCGATCGATAGGGACCTCTCTGCCCAAAATTTTGAGAGAACAACAATTCGTGTCGATCGACACGCACACGCTGCGTCGATCGACACCTACCAAAAATCACATTTTTGGTTCACGGGCGTTACAATAACTAATAGGTCTCCCCATCATTATTGGTTTAGGATCAAAAACCAAATAATTCCCATCAGAAAGATGTTTGAATGTTAAAGTGCTCCACCACAACATTTTAAGATTGGACCTCAGAAAGAGGTTAAAATATATGTTGGATATGAATAATTGTCTAGAGCTATCCCAGAAGGATTTTTATTGCTCGAGCCTCATATTAACGTCAGGGGGAGAAAATAAAGGCTGGAAAAAATATAAGTTTCTATGAATTATCAATGATCCTCGGACTAGAGAATGTACATTAGAAGTCCAAAAAGATAATTCATAAAAAAACTTGGCGTATTATTTGCCAGACGCTTTGCTGATCCTAATAGAGTGATGAAATTACCTATGCCAGCTGTATATGCTCCAATTAAATGTATGTCTTAGAAGGACTATATCAAACTGCTAGTGAGTCTAAAGATCGCATGAAGCGTGATAGACCTATTTGGTTATATATATAAATCCTCGTAAAAAGAAAAGAGCAGAAATTGAGAATGACCAAATCAAGGTAATAAAGATTTTGAATGATCTCCAGAAGAGACATCAACATGACAAATGAAAAAGTTCAAGTACTTGACAATGAAAAGAGCTAGCTAGCTATGTCATGTTAGAAATAATATGGGAACCGAAAAGCAAATCGACGTCGTAATATTTTGCATGCTATGAGCAGTTGATATTATGGAAAAGAGGATCATGAAAGAAAGTCTATTGAAATATGTACACAAAGTAATGATTGGCCAAAGTGGAAAGAAAAATAGACTTGTAATTATAATCTCTTGAAGAGAAATTTTTGGACCAGGAGTCCATGAACCTGAAGTGTAAAACCAGTGAAATATATAAAGTTTGTGGAAAACGATAGTGAAAATAGTGAAATTTTCACAAAGACAAAGTTTTTTTTTTATGAAGAGATATATTTATATTCTCTTGTGGTGGTAGCAATACTTTTGAAATATCTTATAAGTCTGGCAATAAGATATAGAACACTGAATGAGGAAATTTATATGGAGTCCTTAAAGTATATAATCCTTGAAGGATTAAAGATATCAAAAATTATGTTCTTGAGAACTCTACTCGATCAAATGAAAAGAGAAAATAGGATATAATTATATATATGTGTACCCTTGTAGATTTATCTAAAGATATTGATCAAAGTGATTCTTAATTTGAAGATCATCAAAACTCAGAGTTATCTGAAATAGTATGATGACAATAATTTATGCTAAATGATCACTTGATAATGAGATTTGTATACAAATTCCGGAAGGATTTAAATGGCTAGAAGCAAAATTATTTTTGTGGAAATTCAGAAAATTGAATCGTTCTCTTGATGGATTGAAATATCGGGGAGTATTTTCTAAGAGAAGCATATAAGAATGATTTGTCCTTGCATATTCATAAGGAATTTTAAGAAAGGATTTGTGACGATTACATTGTATGAATATTACTGGAACTCTTGAAGAGATTTATATAAATGATTTGGAAAAATACATATAGATCATGGCAAGAATCTATATAAGAATATTCACATATACTTGGTCCTGAAGTACCAAATTTAAACTGATGTTTAAGAAATTTATCGATCTCTTTCATGATTGAAAGATGTGATTTTGTATGATAAAAAGGAAAATATGTTATGGACCAGAAGTCTAATGATTTGAGATAACATAAATCATACAAGTTTGTTTGTTAAGACTATGTTTATGATCATTCGAAAAGATAGCATATGATCGGAAGTCATCTCCTGAAAAAGATGCTTATGAGGGGGAGAAATATAATGATGAGCGTGGATGTACTCTTTTTCCCTTATCATAGTTTTTATCCCATAGGGTTTTTCTATGAAAGGTTTTTAACGAGACATCAAAGAACACGCAAATGATAGACACTTAAAGAGGAATGTTATCATTAGAGTGATATATGAAAGCCTATCTCTATAATGAATATCTTACTTGAATGATATTAAGAGAAACATAGAGAATTATCAAGATGGATAATCTAAAAAATTCCTAAGTTGCAGAAGAATGGTGATATACACGTTCGACATATTCGTTCAAACGAAACTTTGGCGGGTTTTTTTTCTCAAGACGCTTCCAACTGCTACTTTGAAGAAACAAGTTCATCATTTGGATGCGTTGTCTCAAAGATCTCAAGTCATCTAATCATCAGGGGAAGTAAATACGCGTTGCACTCTTTTTCCCTTAACCATGGTTTTTCCCACTGGGTTTTCCTGGTAAGGTTTTTAATGAGGCAGCATCACTTGCATATTAGGAGTAGTTTTAGATAATGGACATTTAAGGGGAAGTGTTATAAACCCCATTTATTGTGAATGTCCATATATGATTATGGTCTTGTTCACCAAGTCCCTTTCTCTCCAAGCTTTTATTCTTCTCCAAGTTATTGTACCACTATATATACTCTTGTTCTCATTGGAATAAATCATCATTCAATTCTCATTTTTTTCTCTCTCATTCTAACAAAACTAATGATAAACAATTCACCAAAAAGATAAAAAAAACTTGGCAGCCGGTAAGCTTTTAGTTGGCTTTCCTTGATATTAATTATGTTTTTAAAACTTTTATCTAACAAACAAATGCAAATATTGTATTTCATTCTTTTTTTTTTTTTTTGGTCAACATTGTATTTCATTCTTTAACAAAAGAAATTGTAACTTGTAAATAGCACGTGTGGTTTATCTCCTAAATGAAAAGGCAAATAAGAATAAGTACTTGATATCCGACACGTGTTCTGCCAATACGCATGTTAAAAAAAATACATATGATTCAATTCACCATAAAAAAATAAATCATTTCAATAAACAGAACCGAGGGACATAACATAAAACCATCGTTGGGCAATCTCTGGGTTATTGGTTCTCTGAATTTAAAATCTATATTCAAATACAGTGTTATTGATTCTATAATTTTGAAATTCATTTTAAAATCCGGTGTTATTCAATTCTACGGATTTACTTGTGGTGATTTGATATTGGATTTTAGTGGATTTAGAAGGATTTTAATGCCAAAAATACAAAGACTCAAATATTGAGGTTTACCTTGTTATTTGGATGGATTTGTTATTAGATTCTTAATTATATCATATTAACGTCACATATTTATCAAAGATGTCAAATTCACAATAATATCTCACATAACGTAAAATAACTTATATAATGATAATTTTTTTATTTTTCTAATATTTGCTTTATACAATAATTTATTTCCTATAATGAAAATTTATTATATTTTTTTTTATAAAATGTTATCCTTATATAATCTTTGAACTTGTTACACAAAAACCTTATTGATTTCATTTTGATGGTTTTTTAAACTTTTGTCGATAATGAGAAAATATGTTGGCCTAAAAAAATTATACCAAGGTAAATAGATACGGAAAGTTATTTAAATCCATATAACTCCATTTGGTTGATTCATAACAATCTATTTATTAGATTTTGAAATCCACATAAATCATTTTAATTGGATTTTAAAATCCATTTAAATCCATTTAATTGGATTTTAAAATCAACGGATTCATGTAAGATTTCTAAATCCACAAGGATTTTTAAATCTATTAAATTCCAAGAACCAATAACCCCCACTTAAATACAAACAACACCGACTATACTAAAATTTATAGTCCCATGATCAGGCTCCGACTCAATATGGAAATGGCCATGTGCCTTAAAACAAAAAAAAATTGAAATTTTATAGAATTTAGGCCTTTTATTTAACGTTTACAAAATATTAGGTCCTTTTGTGAAATTTCGAAACATTTAGGACATTTTTGCAACAATTTTTAGCTGAAAATTGTGGGTCCCGCATAGAGACCCTGTGCACATGGTCTAAGCCGGCCCTGCCCATGATATAGCTAGCTTCTTCGGATTTTTTTTTTTTTTGAATTATACACAGTTTTCCCAAAGGCTTTCTAGGCCCAATAGACTAATCTGTGTCGCCGGCGATGCCCAAATTTTAATCCCCCGGTGGCCAATAATCATACCCGGGACCTTATTGGGAATTACCTCCCTCAAGTACCACTGGGATACGACCACTTGGTTGCTTCTTCGGATTTTTGTTAACCAAATTTTAAATAAAGTGTTTTTTAATGGGAAATTAAAACCAATGTTTTCCTAGAAAATATAAACTTTGTAAAAACAGAAGGTATTAGCAAAGAAAAAGGTAAAAAAAAAACATTATTTATTGTACTAGCTAATTGAACCGATTTCAAATATTTTATACAGTTTTCAGTATTAGATGTTGATTTTTTGTCATCTGATATAAACAGAATTCATGAATCTGATTTAAGCATTACCCATTAGTACTATACTTATAAGAGAATATGGTACAAATTAATGGTATTATATATATATCTAATTTATTTATTTTAGAGTAAAATGTTAAGACTTAGAAGACATAAAGACCGAAAACTACAAATAATGAAAAAGTATAATACTACAGAGAAAAAAACAAACAAACAACAAGTAAACACACTCTTGTTGAGGAATTAACACCGATTAGATATCGATAACCCTGCAACTCTTATATCTATTCCGATATAAGGAATACTCCGATTTGTTCAACCGATTGAATGAAACAGAAAACGTAAGAAAGACGTAAGAACACAAGACACAATTGTTCACCCAGAGCTTCGCAACCGAGATGGTTAAACTACTGCTCTGGAGCTAGCTCGAGCCAACAATCCACTATCAATAAGGAACTAGCTCTCAACAAGAACAGAGAAGCTAGAAGGAAGAAGATAAACTCTGAGACGTAACTTTAGCTAAATAACTCAATCCTTTATATAACAACTTAGGATTGAGTCGGCTAAACAACTTAATCTTATCTCACAAACCAAAATAATAAGATTAAACCGAGACATGCTTAATCAACTAGAGTCTCTCCAACACTTAGGATTTATCCTGAGCTATGTTCTGAGCTAAAACACTCCAACATACTCCACCTTGTTTTAGACTCTGCAACATCAACGATCTTCTTTTAACATCCTTATGATCTCATGTGGATTCCTCTGTGCTTTAAACCACTAGCACTCATGCCCTAAGGCTTGATCAGTTCTTGAGAACTTTAAGTAAGTCCAACGCTGCATTGAACTTACTTATAGGCACAATCTTCATTATAATATCAGCCAGATTTACACTCGTGTGAATCTTCTGCACTATCACCTCCTTATCCTCAATGATATCCCTGATAAAGTTATATTTAGTAGACATGTGTTTCGTTCGCTCATGAAACACATTGTTCTTGGCTAAACACAAGGCACTTTGAGAGTCACACCATACATGAGCTACTTCCTGCTTGAAGCCAAAATCCTCAAGTAAACCCTTCAACCAAATTGCCTCTTTAATCGCTTCAGTCAATGCAATATATTCAGCCTCAGTAGTTGATTTCCAGCTTACCACATTACCACCAACTGTAAAAACATACCCTGAGATGGACCTACTTCTATCTAAGTCTGCCGCAAAATCTGAATCGCAATAACCATGAACCTTTATGTCCTTTGACTTAGTGAAAACCAACTTCATATCTATAGATCCTTTGATATACCTCAGCAACCATTTAACAGCCTCCCAATGCATAAATCCTAAATCGCTCATAAACCGACTAACCATTCCAATCCCATACGCTAAGTTCGGTCAAGAGCCTATCATTGCATACATAACACTTCCTACCGCAGAAGAATAAGGTGTTACCTCTAAATCAGCACACTTATTCTGATCTTTGACCTTAGACAACTTGAAATGTGCTCCAATAGATGTATGCGACACCTTTGCATTCTCTATCCTAAAACTCTTTAACACCTTCTTGAGATACTCGGATTGGGATAAGTACATGATCTCTTTTTCTCTGTCTCGAACAATGTCCATACCGAGTATCCTCCTTGCACAATCCAAATCCTTCATCTCAAAAGCCAAGCTTAACTGCGCCTTAAGCTCCTTTACATCCGACATGTTTTCAGCCGCATTTAACATGTCATCAACATACAACAATAGATAAATGTAGCTTCCTTTAGTAATCTCCTTTGTGTATACGCAGAAGTCATGTTCACTTCTTGTAAAGCCTTGAAGCTTTATTACTTGATTAAACTTCTTATTCCACTGCCTTGGTGATTGCTTCAACTCGTATAACGATTTCTTCAATAAACAAACATAATCCGGGTGCTCTTCATCTTCAAAACCCTCTGGTTGTGACATGTAAAGATCTTCTTCTAATTCTCCATGTAAAAATGCGGTTTTTACATCCATTTGCTCAAGCTCCAGATTTAAATTCACCACAACCGAAAGCAACATCCTGATTGACACATGTTTTACCACAGGAGCAAAGACTTCCTGATAATCAATACCTTCTTTTTGTGTGAATCCTCTAGCCACAAGTATAGTTTTGTATCTAGGTGGCTCGTCAATCTCTATCCCTGGCTTTAGCTTAAACAACCATCTACAACCAAAAATCATTCTGTTGGCTTAGGAACAAGAATCCAGGTCTTGTTTTTATCCAATGAATCCTTTTCTTCTACACAAGCATCATTCCACAGTTCACTATCGGCACTTTCCATAGCTTCAGTATAGCTTTGGGGTTCAATTAATTCCACAACTGCTGTTGCTGCGAGAGCAAAGGCTATTGTTCCTTCTTCCGTAAACAACTTTTCCACCGATAATGCAAATGCAAAGCTACTTTCTTCAATGTATCTAACTGGTTTCTTGATAATCTTCCTTCTATCCTGAGCTACTTGAATATTCATCGCATTCTGCCTTCCAATTAATGACTTAAGTCCAGGTTGACTATCATCACTTTCCCCTTCACTTAGCTCCATAGACTTGGTATGAGCTCCACCTGAAATCAATGTTGATGGCTCCTCCTCATGATTATCTAATACAGCTCCACCTTGAGATGAACCTACCACAGAACTACTCGCTTGTAAACCAGTATTACCCATTCTTGGAACCGATCGTTTAATGCCCGTAGACATCTCAAGCTCAAACACGATCATCTTAACCTTACCAACGGATGGCTTATCCATAGGATCCTTAACATTCCCGACCAGTTTACTCTCATCCTTATGATAAACATCACCATAAACCTGATCTTCATGAAATTTAACATTCCTACTAACAACACATTTTTGTTCTTCTACAAGCCAAACCTTGTAACCCTTGGTACCTGGAGGGTATCCAATAAATATACCTTTTACTGCCCTTGGCTTAAGCTTCCCTTGATCCATATGCACATAAGCAACATAACCGAATCTCTTGAGATGCTTGTATCGTGGTTTCTTATCTAACCACTTCTCATCTGGCGTCTTAAATCCAATAGCAGATCATGGTGTACGATTTATCAAGTACACTGATACCTCAGCTGCTTCAGCCCAAAATGACTCATCAAGACCATATTCACTTAGCAAGCATCTTACTTTCTCCATAATAGTGCGATTCATTCTTTCAGTAACTCCGTTTTGCTGAGGAGTATAAGTGCACGTCCGATGTCTTTCAATGCCGTGAGACTTGCAGTGATCATCAAACGCCCTATTACAGAACTCCAATCCGTTATCGGTTCTTAAACACTTCACCTTTCTGTCAGTTTTGTTCTCCACAAACAACTACCATTCACAAAACTTTGTGAAAGTTTCATCTTTAGACCTCAAGAAATATATCCATACTCTCCTATAATAATCATCAATTATAGATAGGAAATAATGGCAGTCCAACTTTGATGTTTCAATGCTAGGTGATCCCCATAGATCTGAATGCACGTATTGAAGTACATGTGTTGAATCATGTTTACTGGATGCTTTTCCCAAAGCACAATGTTCACAGAAGAACTCCTTGCCAACATCTTTCTTCTTTAAGATACCATCTCTAACCAATATCTGCAAGTTCTTATGACTCATATGACTGTGCCACATAGAAGCCAAACTCGTGACCTTCTCAACTTGACACACCTCCTCGGTTATTGTCTCACCATCAAGCACATATAAGCCATTATGGATAATTCCTCTCATAGAAAACTTACCATCCTTGTAAAATTCTTTCTTACCATTACCTCCGGAGTGAAGAAAACCCAACTTCTCCAAAGTGGGAGTAGATATCAAGTTTCTTCTTAGTTGAGGAACATATTTTCACATTCTGTAGCACTTCTACCAATGGACCTCCCTCGTTCTTTAGTATACAACACAGAAGCATAGCCTCTCTCCAACTGCTTCTCAGCAAGCTCCCTTTCTCTAGACTTTGCAGATGAAATAACCTATTCAAGAGTTAAAGAATCTCGACCATACTTTAGAGTATGCTTTAGTTGATCAAAACTCGCAGGTAACAAACTCAAGAACAGAATCGCCTGTACTTTTTCAGAGACACTTACATGAAGACTATGTAACTCTGCAACAATCTTCAAGAAATCATCTACATTCACATCAACTGATTTTTTTTCATCGGTCTTGAATGTACAGAATTTGAGCTGCATATAAATTCGATTTAGCAAGGTAGTTGCCATATACAACCGATCTAGCAAGGACCACATAGCAGCTGCGGTTTCACAATGTTGCACTTTTCGAAGAACATTGTCACTGATATGCAATTTAATCAGATTTTTAGTCTGATTGTTCAATCTTCTCTGGATCCGGAACAAACTTCATTCCCGGAGCCGCAGGAACCACCGTAGATGATGGCGATGGAACAAACCCTGACGAAGCTTCTTCTGATGTAACCGGTTCAGTTTCAACCAGCTTCTTCTCTTCCAATTTTGTTAAAGGAACTTCCATCATCAGCTTCTCGTCGGTCAAGATATTCTTCAAACCGAGAATACCAAAGTTAGCCATCATCCTGATTTTCCAGATTTGAAAATCACCGGAGCCGTCGAACCTCTCCACCTCAATCCTTGGATTTGACATTACGACCGTGAGCATGTAGCTATGATACCAGTTGTTGAGGAGTTAACACCGATTAGATATCGATAACCCTGCAACTCCTATATCTATTCCGATATAAGGAATACTCCGATTTGTTCAACCGATTGAATGAAACAGAAAACGTAAGAAAGACGTAAGAACACAAGACACAATTGTTCACCCAGAGCTTCGCAACCGAGATGGTTAAACTACTGCTCTGGAGCTAGCTCGAGCCAGCAATCCACTATCAATAAGGAACTAGCTCTCAACAAGAACAGAGAAGCTAGAAGGAAGAAGATAAACTCTGAGACGTAACTTTAGCTAAACAACTCAATCCTTTATATAACAACTTAGGATTGAGTCGGCTAAACAAACATACCTCTAACAACTTAATCTTATTTCACAAACCGAAATAATAAGATTAAACTGAGACATGCTTAATCAACTAGAGTCTTTCCAACACTTAGGATTTATCCTGAGCTATGTTCTGAGCTAAAACACTCCAACAACTCTAAACATAACCCATAAAGTCTTCAATAGGAAAACACCAACTCTGAACAACTAAGTTCAGACAAATTAAGATTGTGTTTTTACTCTTTAATTTTTTTTATTCTGAACCAAGATAAATGTTTGTCTATTCAGATAAATATTTACCCACTCCTGAATTCCTTATTTCTATAACGTAACTCCTAATGATCACCAGGCTGATGATCACAAATATATTTACGCATCTATGGTGTAGTTAAGAACATATACAAAAAAACGCACGAGGTGAGAAATTCGGTTCAACTATATATATAAGACACTTTTTATCAAAAAACTATACGAAGACTCGATAAAGCTATAAACAGAATCACCGTTTTTCAAGTTGAATAGCTACGTATATATTTATTCACCCCGTAAACCAAACTTCCTTCCTACATCGATCTCTCAATCTTTTGGTCGTTTCACTTTACAAATGTTTAAAGTACAAGAGTTAATTTATAGTCGTTTACAAGAAATCAACATCGATCAAAACATATGTCATCAACTAATTATTATCACTATCACTCCAAGATCCATTCATCTTCCATATGTTTATAGTCATCCATGACCTCCTTTAATTTGTTTTGGGTATATGAGAAAAATAACTTTTAATTTTCCCAATAACAACGTGGAAAAATGGTCCCGAAAGAAGAAAATCCAATGTAAATGACATTGAAATAAGCACGTCGGCGAAAATACGAGTGTAAAAACGGGAAGAATTATGTAGAAATGATATTTATATGAAAAAATAAATGGCTTTTGTGGTGTGGATTGTTGTGTCCACAAATATATTAATGGTCACGTTAGTTTGATATCCAAAACGTAATATTTAAATCGGGGCATGCAAGTACGTGTTATAATTAAAACCCTAAAATGGTGCATGCGAATTTTGTTTATTACTGAATAGGAAATTAATTCCCAATTGGTTCTAACACCGAATCACTTTAACGGTTTAATCTCTTTGATCGTAGTCCTAGCGAGGATATATTTCATGCATCCCATGTGTATCTTCTCCTCAGTATTTATTGTTTAGCAAGTAAATTGTAACTCTTTCTTTGTCTTCTTAACTTAGTGACTAACTTTTAGTCTATAAACTGCAAATAATGTATAGTCTTCAGAATTGAGAAGCTAAAAGCTTTTTTATATATATTAAAAGTAAGTGGGTAACAATTGACATGCATTTGCAACGATGTAATAATGTGAATTGCTTAAAGTATATATATATAGGGTTAAAATATTCTTTCAGAAATCACAAAGATTATAGATACAATATAAAGAAAATAATTCATAATGTAAAACAGCTAAGAGACTAAGAACACCCTCAATGGAGTTCTCACCAAAGTTCTAAACAATTATATAATATTAATACTACTACTATATTGTAAAACTAATAATATTATATGTTTGGGTATTTCAAAATGTAAAAAACTCACTCAAACCCTGTTCAATGGAGACCCAGAGCAATATTGGATCTTTTCTGGTTTTAGACATGCTGGGATCCTAAAATTTAATATATTTAATTCAAAAAAATTTTAGACACTCTCATCCTGGTCTCCATTGCATATGCCCTCAAAAGTTTCTCATTTGAATACTTTTGAGTGGGTTTCTCCCATTTTGAGATACCCAACTAATATTATATCATTATTTTTGGTTACTTAGCTAATATTATATTTTTATTTAATATATTTTGGGAACCTTAGGGCATGTTCAATGGTGATATTTTGATATCTTATGGAGTGTTCTTATAATATAAAATTATTAAAATGGTTGTAAAAGGAAGAAAGAGAGTGTTTTTGTGGGGTATATTGAGTGTGTGTTTAAATATAAAATTAATAAAAGTTGAGTAAAAAGAAGAGAGAGTGTTTAAAAGGGAGAGAGAGGGATATAATATTGGATCTTTTGGAGAGTGTGTTTAAAAGGAAAAGAGAATGTTTAAATATAAAATTAATAAAAGTTGAGTAAAAGGATGAAAAAGAAGGTATAAAGTTGATTAAAAAAAAGAGATAGTGTGTTTTAATAATTTTATATTATAAGAACACCACATAAGATCCCGTGAAATCTGCATTGAACATCGCCTTAGTGATAAACTCTCATTGGGGTGCTCTAAGAGGCTTGCTAAGTCAATGGATGTTGTATACATATGGTGATCCGACGGTGCCTAGTGGAAGAGTCGTCACTCAACAGTTAAAAGTTACACTAGGAATGACATGCTGATTTTTACTAAAAGCTCACATTGACAGAAAATTTTGTTATCTTGATTTAAATTTAGCTCTTCGCCACTTGGGGCTATAGTATGTTCCAGGGGTTGGCTTGCTCGTCCATTACAACGGTATATGAGCTTGGTTTACAACATCGTGAGACAGTTCGATATATATCTGGTGTAGGTGTTAGAACAATGAAAGAATATTTTCCTAATACTAAAAGACTTGAAAAAGATGCACCTCAAGTGTTCCAGTTATCGTGCCCACGGTAACGTTGGGTAGCCAAGTGCGGAGCAGATTGAATCTTCATGAGACTAATATAAATATGCGATTTGAAAATATATGATGTGAAATTCAAAGATAGTGTAACTCACATCGAACAACACATCACTCCAACTTATTTCATTGGACTTGTTCTATACCCCGTGTTATAGGCAGATATATAAGTTACATTTTCATAATTTATTTTTAATCCAAGCATAAGAATTGGATTAACTTTTAAACTATAAAGGCAAGGAGAATAATAAAGGGTGGAGAAAGGGTGTGTGCATACGTACTTTTTTATACTCTCTCCGTTTTATAATGTAAGATATTTTAGACATTTTATTTTGTTTCAAAATATAAGATGTTTTGACAATCCTATATACTTTTTAACTATATTTAATATTGTGCAACCAATAGTATTATGTAGTTTTTCTTTTTGTTGGTTAAAATGTTTTTTATATATTTTTAAAATGTTACTTTTTAAAGTAAAAATAGTTTCTTAATATTTGTGTTTTTTGCTAAAACATCTTATATTATGAAACAGAAGGAGTAGCATTCATATAAATTGGCGGCGTATGGCTAAAGCCGAGCCGAGCTGGTGATAGTTCCTCACGTTTAAAAGCCCTTCCTGAGCCGTATCGTGAAAGAATTCCGACGTGCTAGGTGCTCCAATCAAATCTTAGTAGAGAAGCGACGGTCAGATATCCCAGTCCACACTCTTTTCTCTCGTCATCTCAACCGTCCATTACTTTTTGTATTTCATTATCATACATTTACTTTTTCTTCACTAATCTCGGTTAAATCTTGTTTTTTCTGGTATTTTTACACTACGTTTTAATGGAATATACGGGTTTAGATAAGTCACATATTACAAAGTAATTACGTGGAACCATTGATGATCTCAAATATTGAGAATTCACATTCTCTTTTTGGGTGCATTTTTGTTAGTTAAGCAAACAAAAAAAACCAGTTTATTTGTACCACATATATAATTTGTATTACGTATGTGACTTTGTCAAAGATTGTTCTCATTCTTTATTACAAACCCCAACCATTGTTACTACGTTATTTCGGTCTATTTATTGCTTTTATACATACACACACACACACATTTATACTACACGAATGTAATACCAATGTGAACACTAGTTTGATTTCCTAGGTTGAATTGTATTTAATTGTATGGTAAATGATGTTTTAAATTTAAAAAATAGAAAATTTAATGTTTTCTTAATTTATGTGTAAAATCCTTAAACATCAACAATTTATTGCTTTTACAGTTTTACACGTACACAAAAAACACCTCTTTCAATTAATATACGTATACGATCGAGTAGTACCAATGTCAATGTGTATAATAAAGTAATAAAACTATGTATCAACAATTTTCTGAGTTATTTGTTTTTCTTTATCAAAAAAAAAACAATTTTCTGAGTCAAGTCCTTTCATTTTCAAACATCTCTCTAACTCCACTTTAGTTTTCTCTCACTTCATTATAAATTGAACCAATTCTTCTCTCTCTCTCTCCAACAAATCACCTTTTCTCTTCTTCTTACACCAATAGTGTCTTCAAGACCCAGAGAAACTTTGATTAATAAGATCAAATATTCAGAAAAATTAAAAACACCAACACATTTTCCTAATAATGAAACTCTCTCTTTCTCACGTACGTACTTACACTATGGTAGCCTCATTACCAAAACACGACGACGTTTCTAACGTAAGTGTTAAAATGTCGAATCGTGAGTGTCGATGCGTACTTACACTTCCTTCTCCTACAATTTCTACTTCTCGATCACCGTTTATACCAAAACCGGAAACCTGGGAGAGTTTACTACTAAACCAAGATCAAAATTCCGGCGAATTGTCATCTTCCGGTTCGAGTAACCCGGTTAAGCTTGGCCAGAGATGGAAAGAGTACCAAGGGCTACAAAATTGGGAAGGTCTTCTAGACCCATTAGACGAAAATCTCCGGCGAGAGATTCTCCGGTACGGTCAATTCGTCGAATCGGCTTATCAATCTTTCGATTTCGATCCGTCGTCTCCTACCTACGCGACGTGCCGGTTTCCGAGGAGCACTTTGTTAGACCGATCCGGTTTACCGAATTCCGGTTATCGACTAACGAAGAATCTCCGTGCCACGTCAGGAATTAACTTACCACGTTGGATTGAAAAAGCGCCTAGTTGGATGTCTACACAGTCCAGCTGGATTGGTTACGTGGCAGTATGTCAAGACAAAGAAGAGATCTCACGGCTCGGACGTAGAGACGTTGTCATCTCTTTCCGTGGAACCGCCACGTGTCTCGAATGGTTAGAGAATCTTCGTGCCACGTTGACTCATCTCCCTGATGGGCCTACTGGACAGTCTAACTCTGGGCCCATGGTAGAAAGTGGATTTTTAAGCTTGTACACTTCTGGGGCCCACAGTTTGAGAGATATGGTAAGAGAAGAGATCTCTAGACTACTTCAATCTTACGGCGACGAACCGTTAAGTTTAACGATAACGGGACACAGTCTCGGTGCGGCGATCGCGACATTAGCTGCGTACGATATCAAAACGACGTTTAAACGAGCGCCGATGGTAACCGTGATATCTTTCGGAGGTCCACGTGTTGGAAACAGAAGTTTTAGGAAGTTACTTGAGAAACAAGGCACTAAGGTTTTGAGAATCGTTAACTCTGACGACGTTATAACCAAAGTTCCAGGAGTCGTTTTAGAGCAAGAAGAAGATAACGTGAAGATGACGGCGTCAATAATGCCGAGTTGGATACAAAGACGTGTGGAGGAAACGCCGTGGGTTTACGCGGAGGTTGGGAAAGAGTTACGGCTGAGCAGCCGTGACTCGCCGTATTTGAATGGCATCAATGTAGCCACGTGTCACGAGCTTAAGACGTATTTACATTTGGTAAACGGTTTCGTGAGCTCCACGTGTCCATTCAGAGAAACGGCTCGAAGAGTCCTCCGTAGATAAAGAAAGATTCATGAGACATTTCGTTTAGCATTGTGTAAAGAAACACTAAACCGAGAAAGAAATCAAGATCTGTACCGGTTTGATTCCGGTTAACAAATATGAGCTCTCTAACTCAGTGGTAGAAGTAGAAAGTAGAAGACAGCTCTAATAGAGCGAAAAATATACATATAGAAGTTCTTTATATATAATCTCAATTCTCAAATACTAGTATATATATGTTTTTATAATCTCAAATGGTAGAAAATTTTGCTTTGTCTATTATTTTGAAATGTGGTTAATGGATTATAAAATTTAGACGCAAAATGTCATATGAGCAAGTGTATCTCTATCTCCGTCGTAAAGGCAAAAATTGTTTTTACTTGACCGAAAGGAAAAGAAAAGACAAAAATATCTCTATCTCCGTCCATATGAAAATTTTATGTTGCCACGTAAGCACCGACCCGTTTTTGACGACGTTGACTGAAAACTGTACTTGATAAAAAAAGCTTAGAAGAAGATTTTCAGTTTACTTGTGTAATCTAAATCCAAAAGCCAAACAAGAACACGCATCAAGCACCGTCCATTACCATTTTACTCATGTTCCTCGTTACTTGGATAATACCATCTACGCGTTAATTTTTTCCCGTAAAAATAAATCAATTGTTTTAAGTTAAGATATTGAATGGATGGTCAAATTTTTAATTACAGTTTAAATCATAAATAAACTGATCTAACACGGTCCACCTATCGAATCAAATTAATGCATCGTATATTGAATGTTGAAGTTAAGATATTGAATGGATAAGCTACGTACTTGGATTTAGATATAAGACATTTTAAATACTAAGTTGATCATGTTTTTGGATTTTATCTTAATTATTGTGGTTAGTATATTGTAATTAATCCCTCGTGAAAAGTAAACAAAAGAGTTTACTAGTCGAAATGACGCGGCGGAGGGAACGAATGTTATGTTGAAAATTTCAAAAGTAACAATATAATAATATTCAACTTGAAATATTTGTGTTCACTCTTTCTATATAATAGTCAAAATGAATTGTTTACTCGTGACCTGTTTCAACTCAATTCCATTTTCCATTACACTTATAGATACACAAACTACCTTAAAAGTAATCTTAACAAGTTAATCAAACATAGTATTAACTTTAATTTCGAACATTAATTGTTAGTAACTAGATTTTGACCCGCACCAAGTACGGAATTATATTAGATATAGTAGATAAAAAAATATACGATTTTTTATCTAAAATATGTAGACAATAAATAGTTTCAAACCTTTGTTCTTGAACCGTCTATTGAAAAGAAATAATCAAATGTGTAACTAATATAAGTTCAATAATAACTAAAAAACCAACACCAAAAACCAAAAAATTAAAGCAAAAACAATTAAAAGGCAAAAAACGTATGTGAACTCTTTGATTCAAAGTTTTGATCTAGTGCATCTCCTGTTTTCCTTCCTTCAACTGCAGACCTGCTTATACTTCATGATTACTTAATTTTTTTAGTAAATCTCCTTAAAACAACATTTATAGTCTTCTTCTGCGGATTATCATACTTGTATGTGATCAAAATCTTTAATCCCTCCTTAGACTTTACTCTTGATAGTGCCACGTACAATTGTCCATGAGAAAATACAGGTCGAGGTAAATAGAGACCGACATTTCTGAGTGTCTTGAGGGAATTACACTATTTTTGACCACACAAAACTGCGTAGAGTGTTTGTCTTGAAAAAAGAATTGCGTATTGTATTTCCTTCAATCGTGGAGCAAAAACTTGTGGCTTTTAGCTTGAAAATCATTTTCATCGTGTTTGCCATCTTTAGCAATCTTACTTTTCTCGGTTGTGGGTATTACTCGATCTTGTCCTTTTTGAATATACTCAAATAAGTACTTTATAGCATCGGTTTGGTCGCACACATCTACAATAAGAGATGGAGAAGAAAATTAATACATTCTTGACATATGATTAATCCATTTATGTGATTATAAATAAGATAATCTAATTTGAACAATTACTTACACACACCATTGTTGATCGTAGAACCACAATCTTTCAGATCATTTGACTTTTCCATAGTGGCAATGATATAACTTTTCCTATAATCACATGTAAGATAGTAGATTAATATTTATCAAAAACAATATTAACACATCAAGAACAAAGAGAAAAAAGTTCTCATACCGTAAAAAAAAAGTGTTCGTGATGGTGATGGTAGTGTTATGTTAGGTTTGAAAAAAAGGAAAGTTAGATAGAAATATTATGTTAGAAATTCTGTAAAAAATATTATATGGGATCATATGCTTTCTGAAAATATATTATATGGAGAATATTATGATAGTTAGCAAGTATTGTTCTAAGGATATTTATGGGAAGTATTGTTCCTGCCAAGTAATTAGTTTATATTTGGTAAAAGTATATAACAAAATAAAGTTTACAATATTAATATAGAAATGTGTTATTATATTTAATTTTTAATAGAATGCTAATTAACCCTTAAACAATCTTAGGATGATATATATGATTTTTTTACTTAGAATGACTCTATGAGTGACACCTAGGATTTTAAACTCTTAGTGTCTCCTCAATTAATATATATAGGATATCGACAAGTTATACTAAATGATAATATTTTAGTGGATATTTGATGGAAGAATTCCGAATATTTTGTTAGTAACTAACATGAATATTTGTTAGTAACTAAAAGACCAACCATTCACTAATAATATATACACACAAAAATTTCAGACTACTTCATACCACAAAAACGTCTATATAAATTAACCAATGGCTAATAAAAATAAAACTCAAAATAATATTTGTAGATGGCGGAATCTGTTCCTTAATTTTAAATTATTTGTGGAAGCCCCTTGGCCTAGTAGTCAAGAGTTTAAAGATTTTTACACCAGGTTTGGGGTTTGAATCTCAGACAACACAAATTTTTGCAGATTAATGGAGGGCGCTTTTCAGAAGTTTCTATCGTTGGCGATGTCGTACAAGCAGAGCCGTTGGTCGGGGAAAGTCTGTATATCATGGAAGATATCGTACATGCAGAGTCGTTCGTCGGGGAGAGCTTGTCCATCATGAGAGATGTCGTACATGGAGAGTTGCTGCATCATGAAGGCCTATGTAGAAGATGTTCACCATAATCGCATAAATAACATGTAGTTGAATATCGTCATAATAAGATTATATCAAATAGATCAAATTAGTCTAATATGATTGCAATATCTATATATAACAATTCAGACTATTATTTTTAAAAAAAAATCATTTGATGATACTACTAAAACAACACTATTGTAGCACACCGATATGATTAGCAATCAATTTTTATCATATGCTTAATCAGACCTCAGAAATTGCTTTTAACTTATGTCCAAATAAAATCCTCCGGCCATGACCAAAAATATCATTCCAGAGAAGTACATGAGAACAGTCAACGCAATAATTTTATGATGACATTAGAGGGAGAATATATGGAATGCATGATCCAAGCCGTATACGTACATATATGGGCATGTCGTAATCTCCAAAAGTATCACATAACCGACCCATACCTAAAATGCTCGTTTTGAGTGTATATGCCGTAGTTTTTCTCCAACAAAGAATGAAGAAGATATAATCCGTAATTGTAGAAAGTCATCATTATTGCTAACTCGTTACATCGTTAGAGCCACAATATTCATCGTCAAAAAGTATCAATTATCTGGAGTAGAGACCATCACAATTTTAGATTGAACTTATATTCTTGCGTTACATTTTTCAATTATTTCTTTTGGGTAATGATTAAAGTTAGATTTGACAAAGAAGTCTTCCAAGATATAGTTTAGCCTTTCCGTTTCCTTTTATTGTGGAACCCTTAGCAACAGTTATATTACACCCTCCGACCACTTTTTCGTGTTAACGCAAAAAATAAAGAAATTTGTTCATGTATTCTTTTGGGTTCGCATGTGCATATGCATACAAATGAGTGCCTGACATTTTTTTTTGTTTTGAGAAAATGTCATTCCATTAATTGTGTGCCTAACATTGCCGGATTATAATGAAATTACAGTTTTAGGATATATAAGACAATTATACTATGTTTTACGCTATCCGGAGTCCAGCTATATAGTTGAAGTTATCAATATTCGAGACATACAACAATTAGACTATCGAATATCCAATTTATTATTAAAAAAATTCTAAACTATCTTAGCTAGCTTATGCGAGGATAAATATAAACACAAATTATATTCTCTTTTAATTTATTTTTAGTCATAGCTACTTTTTGTTTTAAATTTATTTACCACAAATGATAATCTAATACATCTCAATGATGGTATGTGTTGATGAAAAAATAATGATATATTCTAACAAACTAAACATGAAGGATAACGTATATATGACATAATAATGAAATTACATATTGAGAATATATATATCCCATACTACTTTTTTCAATTTTTTTTGCCAAAAACCTTATTAAATCTACCATATCCCTTATTTGAAAAGACACATTTACCGATTACACATTAATTCTTCTTCCTCTTTCTCCACCTCTCTCTTTCTCTCTATGTTAATAAAGTTTCTCACCGAAAAGAATGGATATGATGTCGGAGATGATGTCGGAGACGGTGGTTGTAAACGGCGGGAACGGAGAGGGTGATCGTGGACAGCGATAGAGATGGTGGTGGAGAAGACGGAGATAAAGTGACGGATACGATGGTCGTGGATAAAAATGTGGCGGTGGTTAATGACGATGGTGGATATGAATAGAGATGGTGGCCGTGGACAGCGACGGTAGTCGTAAACGAAAACGGTGGTGGCGACTGTGTCGTGAAAGGCGCCGGTGGTCGTACACAAAAACGGTGATGATGACGGTGTCGTGGACAAAAACGGTGACAGCGACGGTGGTCACGACGAAGATGGAGACGATGGTCGTGGACAAGACGACGACAGTGGACACGACGGTGACGGTGGCCGTGGATTCGGTGGCGACGGTGGATGTAAACAAAATCGGTGGACAAACATGGTTTTGTAGACGAAACTAAATAGATAGTTGATGAAATTTAAGTATAATTGTGTTAATTTACATTTACTAGAATCCAAAATGTGGTATTCAATATTAGGGATTTCAAAAAGTGGTAGATTTTATAAGATTTGTCAAAAAGTAATAGATTTTAAAATATTCCCTTACATATTTGACAATAGCCAACAAAATAAATAGTTTAGGGAGATGATAAGTCAAAGGGAGATGATAAGTAACTAAGAGGAGTGTGTGCGCATGTGTGTGCGCCTTTATGCCTCCCACATATCAACATTAGGCAAAATTGCGGCTGTGCCCAATAACCACCCAAAGGACTTATTAGTCAAATAATCAAAATCAATGCATGTCTTAATCTCTCTCACCAAACTCTGACCTTCATTTCAACTCTCATGCACTTTTTGGTGTATTAATTCATTAGTATAAACTATAAACTCATATGTATATATTGTTTTGTAAAAGTAATTATGAAGAAGTACGTATGTTTTGCATACTCATTTTGATATAGCAACGAATAAAGTAAAACCGAATTAAACAAAATTTATAGTTTTATTTTAACTATGTTGGATTTTTCTTTATCAATAATAAAAGAACTATGTTGGAATTTAAATAAGTCATTGTGGAGTAGTGCCGGGCAAAAAATCCGTTAAATCCGATTCGATCCGCGATTCGTTTCGATCCGAACCGAAAAAATAAAATATCCGTAAAGTTTCGAAGCAAAGCAAATATTAAATTGGACGATCCGTAAAAAACAAAGCAAATAACAAATCATATTTTAGAAAAGGTCATTATCCGATCCGATCCGTATTATTATATACATATATATATATATATAATATGTCCATAGATATAGATACATGTATTTTTTTTTTTTAACGACAACTTCATTTCATAGAAGAAGGCCTAAGGCCCAATACATGATGAAAAACCGAGAGCTTATTACAACCAATAAAGCCTCATTTCAAAGAAGATAACAATTAAGCATTAAGCAACACGTGGGCACACGTGGCTGAAGGCTAAACAATGGTCGTCTTCACCAGAACAACTCTGACATTATCACGCCGAGTCTCCACCAAGCACCGCCGTTAATGTCAAGAGATTACTTGTTCCGACTCAGATACATGTATTTAACTTAGTCTATGTATAATTTTTTTTTTTTTTGAGTTTTGAATTTCTAGAGTATTTTTAACGAATCGGATCGCGGATATTCGTGAAATTTTTCGGATATTCGACTTATAACGGATCGGATCGGATATTCGCGGATATTAAGAAAAAATTTGGATATCCGAAGTTACGGATATCCAAAAACTAACGGATCGGATCGGATCGAAAAATCAAATATCCGTGTTGGACGAAGCGGATCGCGAATACCTGCATTTTCCCGGATATTTGCTTCGTGTGTGGAGTTCTATGGTCAAAACAAGAGAGGCTTTTAAACTAAAACAATTAAGAAGACGCAACGCCACAACATTATTTTCATCTGATCCAAACTTCTACGTTCACATTTCATGGTCGTCTTTTGTTCAAGGCATTTGGCTTTCTACCCCACCATGACGTTAATAATTTAAACGAACCTAATTCTCTATGAATAATAGATTCATAATCAACAACAATAGGCAACTTACCAATTTTAGACATTTATGTTGTTCTTTTTTTTTCTTTTTTTTTTTTTCAATCCTTCTCCTTAATGGAGACCATTTAGAGCTTACAATAATTGAAAATGAGATCATAAGAATCACACACGCAGGTGGATAACTGGATCCCTAATTGACTAAAGGGAAGGTACACACCCGAAACATAACCAACCATAAAGACATAAAAACAAAGGAGTAAAGGTCTTGGATCTCATGTAGGAGTTGTGGCAAGTAGTTGAAAGAAGTAGAACCAAGTTGATAAGAAATTGAAAAATTTATGTGAAGTTAATAAATTTGGAAGAATTCAACGAAGAACAATGAAAAATTTGTGATCGTTAATGGTTTCTGAATATTTGTATGAATAAAATGAAGAAGAGAAGTATTTTTTTTTTTGTGAGGCACCGGGAGCAAGCTGCAAGATTTTATTATACTCCCTCCGTTTCATAATATAAGATGTTTTAGCAAAAAACACAAATATTAAGAAACTACTTTTACTTTAAAAAGTAACATTTTGAAAATATATAAAAAACATTTTAACCAACAAAAATAAAAACTACATAATACTATTGGTTGCACAATATTCAATAAAGTTAAAAAGTATCTAGGATTGTCAAAACATCTTATATTTTGAAACAAAACAAAATGTCTAAAACATCTTACAATATCAAACGGAGGGAGTAATAGAAAACGCCATACACACGGACTTGCCGTGATCGCGAGATTCTACACTCGTCATCACGCAATACCGGCAATAACTCCGGAGGAACTAAATCAAATGTACACAAGCCTAACGGCAAAGAAAACGCATAGTTCACTAATATAGAATATATATATATATTGTATGTTGTTATTAAATTAAAGAATATCCTTTTCAAAAAAATAAAAAATAGATTAAGAATATCAACCTAATTTTTTTGGGTAAGTCAATATTCTTTTTTATATTTTATTATCAAAAAAATTTAATCAAGATAGCTTTTATTTAGGGTGAATTTGCTCACTAGCTAAAAAAAATTAATAATTGGAAAACTAATTAAAATTAACATATGTGGCTTAATTATATCCACAAAATTTAGGGTATTTGGTTAGGTTGTTAATTATAGTTTTTTTCTTGTATATACAACCCAATTTCCCTTTTATTTATAGACTAGGCTAGGACCCGCGTTATATTAAACATTATTCAAATATTTAAGTTTTAGTTAATAACACGTTAAATTATTATTACATATCAATTTGTATCTATATTTTTCTGTTCTAATTCATCTCATACAGATCCAAAAATATATAAGTGTAATTCAATTTATATTTTTAATAACAAAGAAACCAAATAACTATGTTCATACCCATAATGAATATATATTCTTCAAATAATGCAGAGTTGAATTAAGACTTAATAAACTTCATGTAAATGATTTCATCATACCTATAAATTATTTTAATAGTATATATTGTTATTATCATTTTCTACAACTTATATGATCTCATCATAGTATAAACTTCATGTAAATGATCTCATCATCCCTATAAATTATTATCTTTTTTCTACAACTTATATTGTCTTTTATTTATTGTTTTCAAGTTTTAATCTCAATTTTTTCTCTTTTTTGGACTTTGATTCTCTTAATTTTTTTCTTAGTTTTTTTTTCTATAACTAGTTTACACTATAATTTATACTATATTAGAAATTTTTTTGTTATTCTAATTAGTTCGTTAAAAAAATTTCTTATAATTACATTGTTAATTTTCCATTTTTTATTTTATTTTTTCCTAATTAGTTATAATATTAACACATGTCATCATCTCATCAATATTAGACATATGTCACCATCATGCTTCTCTTTTATATAATAAAATATAAGATTCCTCTTCTACGTGGATTTTTGGTTTTTTTCAAGTTCTATATCATTATAGTTAAGGAAATACTCTTGTTATATTTTGCTTTCCGGTTGTGAAGATGTCACAAATAGTCGAAACTTGTAATAAAAAAAAATTGAAGGTGAAGACAAGATCAGTGCTTTACCCGAAGATTCTAGCGCTTATCCCGACTAAAGATGGAATATCCACCATGATTTTGTCTAAATCGTGGCGTTTTATATGGACAATATATGTTACCTACACTTAACTACAAAGAAGATAACAATGATGATGATGATATTGGCATTATTATTATTATTATCATGATGATAATAACTACAACAAAAGCAAGAAGAGCGTTTGGTGGTTTCTTAACAAGTCATTTGAATTCCACAAAGTACCTATCTTACATAACTTGTGTATCAACCTTGGTCCACAATATCCGGTTGATGCTGATGTCGGAAAATGTTAAGTGTGTTGCAAACTCTGTTGGTTGCGGCGTGCGTATATGCTAAGGTTAAAGCTTAGCTGGTCTGCATATCCAACCAGATTACCTGAAAGCCTTTACACTTGTGTAACGCTAAAGGAACTGACTCTCTCCCACAAAATTCTCGTGGATCTCCCTTCTTCTTTGCCTTGTTGCCTCCCATCACTTAAACATCTAGAACTTATATATGTCAATGTATAAAGACGAGGCTTCTCTAGCTACGTGGTGTCTTGTTCTTGAGAATTTATACGTGAATAGTAAATAGTTTTGAAAAAAGAATTACAAAAGGCCGAAGCCCAATAGTTATTATAAAACGATGTTACGAACTAGAACCGGCCGTAATTCTTAATTCATTTTCCATACCGGGAATTTTGTTTGGTTTTATCCATACCGGGAGTTTGTTAAATTAAAAACTGTAAAAAGGATATTGAGAAACCCTAAAACACTTTCCTACTCAATCGCCGCTCGTTCTCTGACTCAGATTCTTCGACTATTTTCTTATTCCGATCGCGTTTTTCGCATTCAGGTTTGTGTTTTCGATCTCTTAATCAATTCGTCTTGTGAGGAATCAGGTTTTGGGACCTAGATTAGTTCGGAATTTGATTTTGATGTGTTAACGGATTCAAGTTTATGGAATCTCAAATCTCAAATGCTTAATTCTCTGTTTCAGGATAATTTGAAAATTCAAAAAAAATGTATAATCGCAATCGAAAGATGAAGAAAAAGGAAGACATGGAAGCTACTGATCCTAAATTTAGCTTTGGGAAGATTATGAAAGAAGTTGAGAACTTAGGTAATCACTCTCTTCTCTCTCTATTGATTCGTATAATTGTCTCTGTTAAATCCTGAGGAAAGATTCATGTAGCATATAGACTATTTAAGTTGTACAATTTTTCAAAGCTTTTTAGCATTATGATATAAGTGAACTTGAGGGAATTGTAGGCTTGAATAAGTTTTATGTTCTTATTACCTGAACTTAATCTTCCAAGGTTCCACGTATACGACATGGAAGGAGAAGAAGGCATTGGAGAATAAGAAAGTGGCTGCACTTGGTGGAAAGGTAAACATTTGTTCGCATTGCGGTTATCGGAAACCTTTCTTTTCGATGATGATTTTGTTCTTCTGAAGATACGATTTTTAGACTCGGGTCAGTGTTTGAGATATCCTTATGTTGTTGTTGTTGTTGCTGTTGTAGGCTCAAAAGACACCGAGGCGACCGTTGAGTGTAGCGCTAGTACAAATGAAGAAACAGAAAGAAAGAGAAGAGAAGATGTTTGAACAAGTAAGCTTTTTAGATAAGTGAATAACTCTGTTTTTTTGACCCATTAGGAAATTATTCTCACATGTTGTTGTTATTGTGGTGTTTTGCAGAATCAAATTCTTGGCAAATTTGGAGGACTAGTCGGTGGTGGAAGTACCAAGAAACCCGTAGAGAAGAAACGTAAGCCAGAGGATAGAGTACTGAAATCAACAGTGGGGGATTTCAAGGGCGGTGTTCTTCATGTTAGGCAGATGCTACGTTCTGGTTCTTCGAGAATTAACGACAGGGAAAAGAAGATGCCTAATTACAGTAAGATCAGCTTAGGAGGAGAAGGAAGCACAAAGAGTAAAGGTAACAAGAAAAAAGGCAAAAAAAATAAAGGAAAGAAGAAAGGAGGTGGTAAGAAGAAACGCTAATAATCGCCGTAAAATGTGTGTTGAACAATTTTTTGGAGTAATCAACGTTTAGTCTCGGTACAATTCTCGGGCTGACGAATAGAAACTTGAAGTAGAGTTGTATCCGCCAATTTCTTCAACATCCCCTCAGCATCATCCATTCTCCCAACCTTAACATATCCATTGATCTTAATGTAGCAACTTGATAAGGCACTAGCAAATCTCTGTCGGACGACATTTTCTTAAAGAAACTCTGTGCCACAGGCATCATTCGGCGCTTGCAAAACTTGTCGATAATGTCATAATAACAACGAGAAGTAGGCGATCCCATCTTGAAAGTCTGGATGGCCTTCTTATACTCGCAGCGCTCGAAACACTCATTGACCATGATGCTAAGAGTCTCGGAATCAAAACGTTTTTTACCCAAACGTACAGCCAAAGACGACTTACGGTCTTGTGTCTTGGAATTGTTCACCATCTCCTCGAACAATCTCCATGCCTCCATCCACATACCGTTCTTTAGAAAAATTTCCAAATAAGTATTTCCACACTTGGAATATACGCGCTCCATACACATCGGGGGCATGTAATACCCCAGGGCTTTGTCAGGTTCGTCTTGACTAAGCCAGTAATCCACAATGGAGCTTAATGATGTGATTGAAAGAGACTATGTTGAGAACAAGCTTAGATTCGTTGAAGAAGTAGTGAAACAGAGCTAAGGCTTCGTCGTAGCGTTTTGAACCGGACATTGCTCCGATGATGTCGTTGCAGATGAGGATTGTGTCGGGACTATTGCGATACTTGGGGAAAACAGCGAGACGGGAGATCTCGGCCGCTTTGTCTAACTGAGAAAGCTGGATCATTGAATTGAGTCTGTAGCGTAGAGAAATCGGACGCTCGTCGATTAAATAGTTGGGATTTTGAAAAAGCTTCTGGGTGAGAGCCGACGGGAGTGAAGAGGGATCTTTTCCGATTGGGTACCGCAAGGCGGAGACGGAGGCAGAGCAAAAGTAACGGCGGAGACGGAGAATTCGGAGGAGGGTCATGGCGGCTGATAGGAAGGGGAATGATAGGATAAGAAAGGATTTAGGTCATGAGTGATATATATTTGAAATAATATGTTGATATAACACTTATTCCATGCATGATTCATATAGGTTTTACGAGCTTCTTTAAAGAAATGTGTTGAGACAAATTGGTGGAATTTGATGTTTCTACATACATGAAAATGATAAATGCGTATCAAAAACCAGGGAGAAATGATGATTGATGCATTACTAGGCCATGTTGCTTGGCTCGCTTGCCTTTAATTTTCAATGCTTCTTTTATTTTCTTGTGTTTAGTCAAAGCCTTTATCACAACTCTTGTGTTTAGTTATGTACCCGGGAGGAGATAAGTAGCAATTGCAGCACTTGCTTTCAACTTTGAGAATACAGTGCCATCCGCGAAAAGACCGGAATTCGCAAGGGAAGGATTATACCCCAAACCCTAACATGTACTTGTGTTACATATATACACTACAAGAAAACAATCATTTTGTGACTCCAATTTGTTTCACAAATCAGTCACAAAAGTAGCATTTGTGACACTTTTGTGACGAAATTAAAGAGTGACAATTTTTTCGTCGCTAATTTGGTTCGTCACAAATGCGACACATATTTGCTACACTTTTGTGACCAGTTTATGGAGTAGCACATTTGTGACAAACCTGAGACGATCAGTAGGCGTCACAGATTAGTGACATAAGAGAGACTAAAGAAAGTGTCACAAATTACCAACTGAAGTGTGACACAAGTATAATGGCTAATGTGTGACTGCTTTGTGACGATTTATAGTGTCATTAATTTGTGACTCTTTTATGACTACTTATTGAAAAGTGGTAGTCTCTAATTAATCACTAAAGTGTCACAAAAGAGTGACCAATTTGCTATGTGTATGTGACAATTGGGATAGTATTTTTATTGGTATTATACTTCGTATTCTACCCAGTATTATACTATGTATTTTACTTCATATTATACTCTGAAAATACATAGTTCAAAAGACAACAAAGTGCAAAAGATGTTAACTGTTACATACCATAAGATTAACAAAAGTTCTTAAGTTCAAAAACCAAGTTGTGAAAGCATAAGTTAAAGGTTATGGCTAGAGTTGGGTAGGAGGAGTGGTGACTGGTCCAGGAGCTTGTTCGGTGCCTGGTACAGTCTCTGGTTCAGTGGCGGGACTGTTGCAATGCAAGGTTGGTGATGGCTTCTTCCTTGATACGCAGAGCTTCTGGAGATGCAGAAGGATCCTCCAAGAGCTGGTAGAGAATCTGAATAGCTTCAGAGTTATTGGCTTCTAAAGCCAAAGAGCTTGACTCCGTTGTAGCAGGAAACAACACCATTGTAGATTTTTACGTTTAACTCAAATCCCTGCAATATCACAAAGAGCCATAGATGTATTTAAGCATATAGAACACAAAAGTGACCAAAATTGAAGCAATAAGAAGAATCACATAGACATATGGTTCAATATTTTACTAACAGTTCGAAATTCATCAACTTTTGTACAAAAATCCATTCAAATCTTCCTAACTAATCAGAGAAGATCAGATTTTCCTTCACTAAACTAAAACCTAGAGCTAACAGTTAGATTTCTTCGATTCATCAACTATTATCAAAAGATCCATTCAAATCTATACCAGTCTCCATATACATAGAAACTGAAACAAAAGTTAGTAAAAATAAACACCTGGTCATCGAAACAGAAACTACATGGCAAGTCAAAACTTAGAAACGTGTTTTATGGTATAAGTTACCTATGCGACCAATCTTCATGCCAGAACGAGCAAGAGCTCGGAGACAAAGAGACGAAAACTAGTTACTATCTAAACAAGCAAACGAATCAATGGCTATGGATCAGACTATCAACAAAACATTTCAGTTATCACGAGAGAGAGAGAGAAGAAATTCGGTTGTATAGAATTATAAATAATATCACAAAGTGAACAAAAGGACTTATCATAAGAGCTGGGAACAAACCTAACCAACCATATACAAAACAGAGAGGAGCAAACACCTTCTTCGGCTATTGGTCTTCCTTATCAAAGTAACTCTGCGGCAAAGTAAACTCTTCCTCGTGATTCAGAATGTCGATATCCTCATCATCCGATTTCTGAAAAACTCAGAGGCTACTCTGCGGCAAAGTAAACTTTACCAAAAATCTCATTCACAGTTGAGTTCAATTTTTATATAAACCACACAGAAACTTGTAAAAAAAATTCTCCAATAGGTCAGAATCTAGAAAAGCAAAATATAACCCACCAAAATCAGGAAGAACTGGAACAAACCCAGAACGTCGATTCAGCAAATGACTCGGATTTAATTACAAAAATCCAGTTTCAGAAAGTATCAAAATAAGTAAGGCTAATGAATCTAACACGCACAGTGATGAAAGAGTCTCTAAACGACTAAACCAATCAGATCTAGTCAAAACCAAAATCCGCAAAAGGATTAAGAGAGAGAGAGAGTAGAGCTTGAACGGTGGAGGAATCAATCGGAGAAGGAGAAGGCGGGCCGGAGAAGGAGAAGCCGTCGATGTTCACTGAAGATATGTCTAAGCTTCCTTTTCCTGCGGTTGCTTCTTCCCCAAATCGTCTGATACATGAGCACCATTTAGTAACGATTCCCGCACTGGCCTTCCTGCAACGGTGAAGGAGAACCATACCTGAGAGAGCGAGAAAGCGAGAGAGCGAGAAAGCGAGAGATTAGGATTTGTCGAAGAGGTGAAGCGATGAAGGAGAAGGAGAAGGTGAAGCGATGAAGGAGAAGCGGCGGATTAGGTTTTCTCAAAAATGAGAAATTGTATCTTAAGTGTGAAAGTAAACCAAATTTTATTTTTGGGTTTGGGCAAATATTTTGATTTTTTTTTAAAATTAATTTGGTTGAGAGGGAAACCAAAAAGATTTGGTTCTAAGATTTGGTTTTGGTTTCCCACCAAAATTTATATTAGAGTTTGGTGTTCTTTTCCAATTAAAAATCTCTAAGTATAGATATTTTGGGGTTTAAGGTATAGAATTATTGTGTGATTTTTATTAATGAGATATATAAGTAATTATAATTTATGGTTAATTTAGGATTTTGATACAAGGGAAATTAGCAAAGATAACACTAAAAAAATTTATAATTGAAAATCTAGCTAAAAAACCTAAATCCAATAGCCATAATATTGCCACATATGCCACTTTTGGTTAGTTTTTGAATTATAATTTTTTTCTTTGTTATTAAGCAAATTAAACCTTGATACAATGTCTATACGCTATATTAGTGTTATATTGTACATGCATATATATATTTGGTATCATTATAATCAAATTAAAACTTAAACATGTATATGATAATTTAAATAGATTTATATGCAATCATAGTTTGAACATAACTATGATATAGTGTTATTGGATGATAATGTAAGGTATATTTCCATAGTTTATAATGTACATGTAACATTTGTGACACTTTAAAATCTGTCACATATTTGTAACTTATTTGTGACACTTTTGTCACACCAAATATTGAAACCCTAAACCCTAAACATTTAGCACACCTCGTGAGAGGCATAGATGTTCCTTATACTTTTAGCATCTTTTGTTAAAGTTTTAGTTTGATTTCATAGTGCTAAATGTTGAATTACAAACAAAATAATGATCAATAACTATGACTTACAAAGATTTACTATGAAATGGAAAGTGTTTTAGGAAAAGAGTTTGTGAGTTGGTTATTACATTTTTGAAAAATTCATATAAAAATTATTTTTTGTAAACATACCATTAATCATGGTATTTTAGAATCCTATGATGCTAACCTAATATTTTGTAACAATTCTTGGTTAGAATTTTGTGTTTAATCTCCCAAATTCAAACGTAGAGTGGTAAATTCGTTGCAAATTTGTCACTAATTAGTCAAAGTGTCATAAAAGTGTAACAAATATGTCACAAATTTGTTACAAATGTGTGACACTTTTAATTCTGTGACAAATATGTTTCTGATTTGTGACACCAAACATTGAAACCCTAAACCCTAAAAAAATTTCACTTATCATATGAGGTATAGATGTTCCCTATACTTTTAGCATCTATTGGTAAAGTATATTTTGATTTTTAAGGGTGAATGTTCAATTCCAAACAAAATAATTATCAACAAGTATAACTTACAAATATTAAAGATGAAATGGAAAGAGTTTGTAAGTTGGTTAGTAAAATTTTGTAAACATCAAATTATAATTTTTTTGTTGTAAACATAACATAAATCATGGTATTTAAGAATCCTAGGAAGCAAAGCTAATATTTTGTAACAAATCATGGTTAGTTATTTGTGTAAAAATTAAACATTTGAAATGGTGAGTTGCAAATGCGTTGCAAAATTGTAACGAATTAGTCAAAGTGTCACAAAAGTGTTACACATTCGTAACTATAATGTGACAGATTTGTGATGCGTTTATTCGTCACAGACGAATCCCCAAACCCTATATGTATATATGGACAAAAATGTGACAGTTTTGCTACAATTTTGTGACGCATCAGTTAAAAAAGGGGAAAAAGTGGGACTCTTGCACTTTCCCCGATTCGAACCCGAGACCCGGGTGGTGTTCTTATGAGGTGAAACGCACTGGACTATGGTAATTATTCGATATTGTTAATCATTAGAGCTAATATATTAACTAGTTATATTTCCGGAAACGAAAAAAGGAAACAATGGAAATATTGCACTTAACCCAATTCGAACCCGAGACCAGGGGGCTGTTATTTTGAGGTGAAACGCACTGGAATATAGTAAATATTCAGTATTATTATTCATTAGCTAATATATTAACTAGTTGAATAGTAGTTGACTTTGACATTTATAATTAATTTTAAATTCACACATTTAACATTGACAAAATCTAAAATATATTACATACATTTATATTTCATTAAAGTTCACATATAAGACATACCAAATATATGTAAATAACCAACACTTCTTTTTAATGAAAATTCAAATCCAATACATCAGTTTTGTCACCAATGTATCACTCTTCTAGTTGTGTCGCAAATCTGTGACGAATACAGTAGTTGCAAAGCCATCACTAATTTGTGACGCCTACAACGTGTCACATTAATGTCACAAATACGTGACAAGTTTGCGACGACTTGGTATTAATCACTAATTTGTCTCTAGTCGGTCACTAATTTGTGACGTCTCTGTGACACTTTATATTAGTCACAAATTTGTGACGGATTTGGTACTCTTACAGGTGTAGTCACAAAAGTGTGGCAAAACTGTCTCACTTCTGTCACAAAAATCTGTGACGCAAAAAACTGTCACAAACAAGAGTCACTAATTAACTGTTTTCTTATAGTGATAGGCCTTGTTCTTTTCTTTGAACAAAATAGTTTATATGGAGAGATAAGTAGCTATGAACGCTACTTTTTTCAGCGGCACCTCTCACACACGCTCGATCATCATTTCTTTCCCTGCGACACCTAACACAGCTCCGTCACTGCCGTTTTGTTCTTTCATTTACTGCAGCTATTATTGTTTTCCTCCTAGAGAAAAGAACATGGCCATAATGTTGTGTTTAGATTAACCTTAATCTTGCTTCCTGATTTTAGTTTCCCTGACATAATATCATCTCGTAGTCTCTTAAATAACCAATCTTGTGACATGTTTCAAATACCTAAATTTTGTTAATTTCCTTGTTTAATCTGATAGTGTAGCTTGCTATTGGGTTGTCTAGACGCATTGACTAGCAGATACCCGGCAACAAAGTTTGTTAAGATGATATCCACTGATTGTATTCCAAACTACCCTGATTGCAATCTTCCTACCTTGCTGGCTCTGTCAGGGGAACCTATGTAGGCATAAAGAGCTTTTGATAAATATGTCATGTCTCATCTCTAGCATTTGTCTGATCTGAAGGAACTGAAGTGACCCACATTTGCATCTTATCATGCTTTCAGCAGAATAGTCATTGACCGGAAGGAAACAATATCTGAACATGTTTGCTATTCTTGGATTGCATTGCTAGTTTCTGCGTCTTTCGTCTCTTTTGACTTGTTTCTCTGCCTTAACTTGGGATGTTTTGGGATCTTGATTTTTGTTTGCAGTTAAAGCATGAGGACAAACTCATGAGACGCAAAGGACATGTCAGGGATATGAGGAAATACGAGCATCAATATGGAGGAGAAAGTGCTGGTATCAATATAAACTTAAGCCGGAGCACACGATTCAAGAACTAGCCTCATCTTCATGTGTTATCATTATCTTGATTTGCTTGCTTCTTTCTTTTGTTCTTGTATTATCATCTTCTACTTTGCATTTCACTCTTCTTCAAGACTAGGGCATATCATTTGCTTTGCAATTTTTGTTGCTTTTACATGTGTAGTTTAAAGAAATGGATCACCTAAACTTCTTTAGCTTGTTTCACCACAGTTTTAAAATCTTCAGAGTTCGATTTCACTATAATTTCAAATTTTATTTTATGACTGCAAATTATAATTCGTGTAAATATTTGATTATTTATAATAATCGAAATAATATTGTGACAATAATTTGAATATTTTTGTTCAAATTGTTTTTAAGATGAATTTCAACAGAGGCTTAGTCTGTAGACATTCAAAGTAGTATTTTTTTGGAAATCACAAATAATCCAAAAACACCAAAGCTAAACCGGATCTGAATAACATATAAATCTTGTATGGTTTTCTTTTATATATAAAACTAAAACTTTAATATTAACAAACTGTACCCAACCAAAAACTTATAGTTTATACAGTTTTGAATCAACCTTTCTTGCTAGTTGATGTCCTCTTCTTTCCTGTACTTTCTCTCCAGTAAGATCCCCAGTTGACTCCTTTGTGTTTTCTGAAAATATGGTCGGGCACTCTAAAAAGCAGATTTTTGCTGTTGAGGAACATTGCAAAGGCTTGAACTTGATGACTATCTTCGCAAAATCCAAACACCACGTTAAAAATAGTCTGGTTTGGTGGAACATGCATGACGTCTATCACCTGAAATTTGAGCATAACCAAAATCAATCATGTTTGACCATTTTTAAAATCTTACTTGAAATAATAATAATAATTATGAATTACTAACCTTGAGTGTACGCGTGAAGTCTCTGTTCCTCATGAACATACATACTATCGTTACATATTGATCAACTGTGATGTATATATATTCGTTCTGCATCATTTAGTGTTGGTTTCCCTAGACCTTTTTCCTCAACAGGTTTAACCATTTCGGCATAGAACTCTAGAGCGCGTTGGGATTATGGTAAGCGTGAGCCCAAAACATGGCTTCCCGCATCCACTTTCCTGGTTCATTGGTCTTCTTGAAGATCTGTTCGGCATCGAAGATTTGACCAGAACTGGAGATCAACTTAATCATCTGGGAATTAAGTAATTGTTGATCTCGATCGGACTTGGGGATTTGAGTTAACACTCCATAGAATACTCGTGTGTATTTCACACTAGTGAAATCTTTGATTCTATACTTGTGGAAGAAGTTAACAAGTCTCTTTAAAAGATAAATATAAAAAGAAAGATAAAATTAATATAATATTTTTTAGAAAAGATCATTAAATAGTTTCATGGGAGGAATAGTATAACATTCCAAAAATTTTGTAAAATTTGAAAACTAACTTTTGTTTTAAAAAATTTGAAAAATAACTTTTTTGTTGAATTACAAAAAAAAAAAAAATCTTATAATTTGATTTTAAATCCTAGGTGGAATTTGGACCCATTCGCTTCTAAACTCCGGTGGCTTCGCCGTCCAAATTTTATACCATCGTACGTGTCTTAAATTGGGACTTGGGAGATTTGTTGAAGCATTTGAAGCCCGTGTCAATATTCATACATTGCTAATAATTGGATATGATTAAACTAGTTAATGACGCTTCTATACTAGATAAGGTTGAGTCATTTTATATACGAGCTTCTCTATTTTTATACTCACCGGCCACAAAGTTGGAAAGAATTGATAAATATCTACCGGACAATGTAGACATAGTCACATAGGATAGTCACTAATTATCATGTTTCTCTGTTTCGGAGAGAATTATTCCACCAACCTTTCTCATCGTCTTTTTTTTTTTTTTTTTTTTGCTAAACTCCTTCTCATCGTCTTTGCACACTTAACTTTGAAACATTACGAGTTAAACTCTTCGTACGTTAGTCTTTAATTATGCTTTAAGGTGGAACTCTTAAGCATCGAGTTTCGAACTTTTTGAATTATGAAAAACTCTTGGCCATTTGAAAAAAAGGTTGCTTGTTAAACTTTGATCCATAGTTTTTTCTGTTTGTGTTATTTGTGTCGGATCGTTAGAACGTAAATCATCCATGCTAAAATGTAGAATTAGATTCGAACCCATATCAAATAGCACCGAAATTAGTTTATTTGATTAAAAACAAAAGTTATTTGTGAATTGATCATGGTTCAAAATACTCTCTATATTAACCTAGAAAATTATGAAATTATAGCTAACCAATAATTCATTGGGCTGATTCAGGTAAATGAAGAAATGTTTTTGAGTATATGAAATATAATGATGAAATGAGGAGGAAAAGAATAAAGCATAATGTGATGAGAATAGAATCAGAAGAGGGTCCAAAATTTAAGAAATGTGTTGCTTTTCCTCTTTCTATTGTTTCGATAAGTATTTTTTGTGTTCAAAGTTTCAAACCCACCTTCTTTATTTTATTTCTTCTTCTAAGTGCTTTTTCATAAAAGAGAAGGCTGTGAGATTCAAGCCCCACCTATAAAGATACCATAGTTAGTACACACATTCACACCTATTATATAATTCCACATAACTTAAATACAAAACAGAATTACCTAAGATAATGATATTTAGTAAATGGTTTCTTTTTATTTTTTTGAGAAAAAAATGGTTTCGTTATATAGGGTTAATTTGCCAAGTAACCAAAAAAAAAATTAATAATTAGATAACTAACCAAATTGACTAATGTGGCTAAATTATAACCATAAGATTTAGGGTATTTGGTTACAATTTTAATTATAATTTTTTGGGGGTTATATTTGCTAATTTTCCATAGATATAAAAGTATAGAATAGTGCGGCTATATGTGAGATAACAAAATAATAAATATTGACCCTATATAGTTAATGTTCATACAAGGATATATGTAATTCAAAGTTAGCTAGCCTGTGTTTCAAATAACCTACGACAAATATTCACACTAATAATAGAGCAAATATTCAAGAGTCGATTTACTTCCGAAGTATCATAGAAAATTTAACTTGTTTCTCTATTTGGGTGAAATATATTAAAATGTTATATATTGAAAACGGGGGGAAGTGATGTTATACTAAAGAGAGACTATTATGACACTCAATATGAAATGTATATACCTGTTATTCTTGATGATTTAAAATCCGTAAGTTGTTGTAAATGGATCTTTCTTGAGTGAACATAAAAAATGCCACAAAACGTACATCTTATGATTATAAATATTCATGTTTTACATTATACTTGCTAGTTGTATCAAGGTTTGAAAGGTTATATGATGCAGGCGGAAGCTTCTAGAGATAGAACTAGATCCGTTGATTCTGAGAATACTCGAAAACTAGGGTTTGTGAATACTCTTCACAGTGGTTTAACAAAACATCTTAAAAAATTTTCGATTAATCAATATCAATAAACTGAATACAAAAGGAGACCATAATAGGCTATTTATAAGAAAGCATAAAACCCTAATATTCTTTAGAATATTTTAGAAGATAAACATTAAAATATAAATATTATTAATTAAATAGATAATAATGATATTTGGAAATATTTCAAATATCTCACTGCATCAGGTCTCACTGGCCAAGAAAAGATTCGTCCTCGAATCTTGTATTTGCGCTGCATCAGCTCTCGCCGGCCAAGAAAGATTCGCCCTCGAATCTTCAACTGGTTTTTCCACATTGGTTTTGACTTTTTCGACAAAACCGGATTTTGCACAAATGTTGCCCAAACCGGATTTTGTCCGAATTTTGCGCGAACCGAATCTGTAAAGATTTGTAATCTTCTGAAATCTTCGCAGATCTGTAACTGCTCGAATTTTGCGCAATCTGATTTTCGCACGAACTCTGCACGAACGGATTTTTGCACGAACTCTGCACGAACGGATTTTGCACGGGACAGATTGTCAAAATGATCTTGAAAAACGAAATCAACAATCGTGACTTCATCTTCATAGACATCATAGATAAGATCACCATAGATCTCTCGAATCTTGTATCTGCGTTGCATCAGGTCTCACCGGCCAAGAAAATATTTGTCCTCGAATCTTGTATCTGCATCTGCGCTGCATCAGCTCTCGCCGGCCAAGAAAGATTCGCCCTCGAATCTTCAACCGGTTTTTCCACATTGGTTTTGACAGTTTTGCCCAAACCGGATTTTGCACGAATGTTGCCCAAGCCGGGTTTTGCACGAATTTTGCACGAACCGAATCTTTATAAATTTGTAACTTTCTGAAATCTTCGCAGATCTGCAACTGCTCGAATTTTGCGCAATCTGATTTTCGCACGAATTCTGCACGAACGGATTTTTGCACGAACTCTGCACAAACGGATTTTGCACGGGACAGATTGTCAACATCATCTTCTTGAAAAGCGAAATCAACAATCATGACTTCATCTGCATAGACGTCGTAGATAGGATCACCATGAATCTCTTTGTAGATCTCATGGATCTCTTCTCTCTCGACAAAAGGATTTTCGTCCTCGAAAGGATAGATGTTACTATCACTCACCATGATCACCAGAATCGTTCTTCGATTGAGAAATCAAAGAGACGCGGCTCTGATACCAACTGATGGAGCGGAAGTAACGATAAACAGCTCAACCAAGGGATTCAAGGGAATCCTCGCTTGGGACCTGCCAGCTCAACCAAGGGATTCAATGAATCCTCGCTTGAGACCTGCTTCTTGTCTGATGAACTTAATCGAATCAAGAACAAGGGATAGAGAATAATCTCCCTCAAAAGCAAAGCTTTCTATTAATCAAATCATAAACTAAATACAAAAGGAGGCAATAATAGGCTATTTATAAGAAAACATAAAACCCTAATATTCTTTAGAATATTCTAGAAGATAAACATTAAAATAGAAATATTACTAATTAAATAGATACTTATGATATTTGGAAATATTCCAAATATCTCGCTGCATCATTATATTAATCATAAAATTGTAATTGTTCATTCGCACAGTTAAAGAAAAACCGTAGACAAAACAATACTTGTCTCAATATGTTTTTCTCTATTATTGATTTATAATTCTCCATTTTTATATTATAGCCAAACTCACAACAATGCTAAACTATTAATTGGTGTTAAAACGAAGGTTATTTTAGCTAGTTAAAACAAAACTACACAGCATATTACACACTAAATTAGAATTTTTCTTAACAAAATTATAAGCTAAGGTAAATTATATCACATATGGCATCACATTTCGAATAAACTCATGAAAGTTTCTTACTATATGAACATTGTCAGAAACTCGATTCAGAAAAGTTTCCAAGATATGATCCTTTTTTTTTGTCAACTTCCAAGATATGATCCTATCACATAATTCTTAAGGACATTAAAATTTGTCTTAGTCTACAAAAAACAACAAAAAAAAAAAAAGTAAAACAAATAAAATAGGACTAGACACTGCATGTGTTTTGGACCGTTTAGGTAGATAATTAAAGATAAATCTGTCCCAAACATATATCCCTTCAACCCACGCGCAATCCACCTGATCCGTATTACCTATTTTACCCTCGTCTTAACATCTTTTAGTCTTTTAACTTCTCTAAACCCGACAATAATCTCTGTTTGCTTATACTAATTTTTGTTCTCCCTTTGTGCTCAGAAAATTTCCATAAGCTTTCCGAATCATTATTAGTGTAGATTTTTACACATTATTAGCAGTGCTAATCTTTTTTAAAAATATTTAAAAATTATGGTCGCAGCTTTTTTTTGTTACTTTGCAGACAAATAAAGCACCACTCACTAAGCCCACCATGATTAGAGCGTCGAGGTCCAAATATACTATTCTTATTGTTGAAATTAAGACAATATTAGTACGATTAAAATATTCTTTGTAACCCACAAAACAATGGACACTAATCATTGCTTTCGTATATAATGTCAAATGGAAACTCTAACCGTTCCATTATAAATACAATATTATGGCGACCATCTGCATAAATTAGTGGAATTGGAGAAACAATGTTAATTAAGTCACTATTTTATTACCAAGATACATAATTCATTGGCATATGTCAATGCACTTCTCTTTAACTTATTTGTATGATCAATATTTTTAACTTTTATAATTTCTTGCTAGTGCTAACGTAATGTTTCAAACCCATCCTACCCATCATGATTATTTATTACTACTTTAAATAGAAAAACATCTACAATTTTTCGGTCTAAACTCATATATTTTTCCGTCAATAAATATTTTCTCTCTTTTCCAAACAAAGATCGTAGAAAAATGTTCAACAACACACAATTTTGAGAACTTTACAAACTTCTCAATAGCCGAATAATTACTTGATCGAATTTAACAAATATTGTTGTTGCATCTTAGTCTTCTTATTAACATATTCTATTGCACTTATGTCACTCATTATCTTTCCCCTATTTCACTTATTCTTTAAGTAGCCACCATTCAAATTCTACTACACATGTTCAAATGAAGACAAAATCTTGAGTCGAAAAAAGAAAAAAGGAAAAAAGAAAAGTGATTTGAAATGGGGAGAAAAATAAGAAAAAGCTATCAATATTATGCGCTGGTGGGTCAATAAAGTGTTTTCACAAATCCACAAGGTTTTTGATTCTTTGTCTCTTTCTTTCACTATTCATTTTTCTATATTTTATTACACAACAAATGGAAAATGAATAGTTTCCATCCATCTCTCACAAAATAAACTGTTTATTGTTTCACACTATACCTTGTTCATTGCACAGATTTACCAATATATGTTGATGATAGTAATTGTAGAAACCGCGAAAACCGAATTGAGAAAACCGAATGAAATGAGAATCCGAATTAAGAAGAAGAAGGAATTCTCGATGATAAAACGAACAGGGAGTCGAGATTGCTCTCTTTTCTTAATTCGAAAAATCGCCCGTAGTGAGACGGTTTGATACGATTACGAATCCCAGGATAAAACCGCGAGGAAAAATGATTTCGCAACACTCAAAATCGTAAGCTGACGAACATAATTCTATGTATACTCTCGAGACTTACTTTGTGGAGGATCGAAGTTTTTCTGAAGAATGAAAAATTTCGCAGAGAAAAAAGGTTAATCGAAGAAGACGATGGCGCGTCAATATTTAAAAGAACCGACCGGGTGCGAATTAAAGTCGCAATGGTTCGGTCACCGTGAACCGAAGGGTTGCGAGTTTGAGTCGCAATTGTTCGGACTGACCGGGTTCAATGATCCATTAACCGGGTGCAATTAAATTGAGTCGCAATTTTTCGGTTAACAAGAACCGAATGGGTACGATTAATTCGGTTAAATTTTTAATAAAAATTTTCCCCAAAAAGAACCTACGGTCCAATTGACCAAACCCGAACCCGAACCCGAGCCCGAGGTATCCTTGTGTCTCTCCATGTGTGGGTGTTATGTTTAAATCATATGTTTATCTTTAACTCTTTATATACCACTTGAAAAGTTTCTCGTAAGGGATGTAAGACTTTTTACATACACACTTCTCATTCCACATCATTTGGAGCTTTTCCAATATGGCCCAAATCATTTTCTCATTCGATTTTAACTCAATTTTTCATAAACCAAATACTCATATTAATGGCCCATTTGTTTATTAAAATTAGTTCCAACAGTAATTATCCCGATTCTCTAATATATTAAAGTGTTGATATCAACAAAATTTAAAATTTTAAACTAACCAAGTAACACTAGTTGATTGACATCTATAACTAATTTAAATTCTGATTTTTAACCTAATCAAGTCGCTATGGTTAAGCGATCGAAAATTTTACTTTGAATAACATATTTTAAAAAAATTCACAGCAATTTTAATCACTTTTTTAGTCAAACGTAAACATTTAAAATAGCAAAAAATTTAAAAAAATTAGGAGATTAATCTAGGTTTTGATTTAGAATTTCCTCTGTTAACCACATAAAATCATTTGGAATCTCTCTCAACTAAAAAGACAGTTGATAAAACCGTAACAAAAGAAACGTCTCAAACCAAATTGTAGGTTGATGAAGGAACACTTGTAGGTCCCACTTTAATGACTGGACCCTACACTCTCCATGGGCCCCACTCTCACTCTCTCACTCTTTTTTTTTTATATATTTTTAATTAATTTAAATTTAATAAAATGAAAAATTCTCCGTTACCGTCAGTCGCAGCTAGATAGCTCCCACACACACATAAAGCAAAAGCCTTTAGAAAAATCTCCGACTCCAAAATCCAAATCCCCACTCTCAATTCTCGAGCCAGAGAGTGATTTCTCTCTCTCTCTTTCTCGTCTCTGCTTCAAACCCATTTCCCGAATCGGAAAAAATCTACCATCGGGACTCATTTTCCGGTTCTAAACCTCTCCCGGTATCAACTGCACTGTACCGGAAAAACCCCTTCCGATCTCGGCGATTATGTCCGGTTAGTGACGAAATCTCTCTCATTTGTCGTTTACTATTTGGGATTTTCCGATCGATTTTGTAAAGAACAGTTTTTTTTTTTTTTTTTTTTGTAAATCCCTATGAACTTTCTAGAAATTTTCTGGAAATTCCAGATCGAAATTAGTCCTAAATCACGTGATTACAGTTTCTATTTTGTAATGTTGCTTAAACTAAATTTATATTCGCCGACAAGATTTCAGAAATATGGTCCATAAATTTGTTTGTTTGTGTATTTCTCAAGTGTTTATGTTAATTTTGAGGTTATAGATTTTAGCTGACATTATTTGCTTTTTAAGGTATTGGATTTGGTGTTAAAGGATTCTTATGAATGCTGGATATGGAAAGAGTTTCTGAGCTAAAGAGTAAAAGTCACTCATCAAGAAGATTGGAAACTAGAGATACTTCAAATGTTCATTTAGAGTCTTTAAGAGAACGAGCTGCTCGATACAACAACAACGGAAGATCGGTGAATCCAACTACGACTTTAGGAAAAGAACTAAGCCAAGTTCTGAATGTTCATAGCGAAGAAATGTTCATGAGTCAATTTCAAGAATTTGAGCCTGTGGTTACTTCTGTTCGAACGATGAAAGCTAAGTATCCATTACTCGAGATTGAAGAAACAATGGATGGTGATTTCGATATTACGTGTAAAGATATGTCTGAAGAAGCTGGTTCTAGCTCGTTTCGTGGTGTTAGTCATCCTCCTGAACCTGATGATATGGATCTTATCACAACTGTTTATGTGCCCATCGCCGAAAAAAACAAACTTGATTCGGTTTGTTTGATGAAGAACATGTCTAGTACTAGTAGAGGACCGTTTATCGAAGATCTCTCGCTCTGTGTGCCTCCGAAGAAGCCAATCTCACCTGCAGAGAGTATAGTCGAGGAGCCTGCTACGTTCTCTGTGGCTCGTGCATCGCAGAACACGGATAACTCTTTGATACCGCAAGATTCAGAGAAAGAATGTGTTTGGGATGCTTCTTTGCCTCCAAGTACTAATGTGAGTCCGCATAGTAGTAGTGTGGAGAGTATGAATTTCGCTCGGGCTATGAGTATTGCGAATAGCTCTTCTGGTACTAGTACGCAGCGGAGTGATGTTGTGCTAAGTATGGATAAGAATTTCTGTGACAGGAGTATTAACATGGTGTTGGATTCTTTCGAGAGTGCTAAGACGAGTGCAAGTAGAGCAAGTGATAGTAGCGGCTTAAGCGAAGAGAGTAGTTGGAGTAATTTCACGGGAAGTCTTAATAAGCCGCATAAAGGGAATGATCCGAGGTGGAGTGCTATTTTAGCTATTCGTACTCGAGACGGGGTTTTAGGGATGAGTCATTTCAAGTTGCTGAAACGGTTAGGTTGTGGCGATATCGGAAGTGTTTATTTGGCTGAGTTAAGCGGAACTCGGTGTCATTTCGCTGTTAAAGTGATGGATAAAGCGTCTCTTGAAGACCGGAAGAAGCTGAATCGAGCTCAGACCGAGAGAGAGATTCTTCAGTTGTTGGATCATCCGTTTTTACCGACGTTGTATACTCATTTCGAGACGGATAGATTCTCGTGTCTGGTTATGGAATATTGTCCTGGAGGTGATCTGCATACGTTAAGACAACGTCAGCCCGGGAAGCATTTCTCAGAATACGCTGCTCGGTATGTTTTTTTCAACGTTTTCAATGTTAAAATTTCGTTTTATCGTGAATCGTGATCTCATTTTATTGTTTTTGGCCAGATTTTACGCGGCAGAGGTGTTGTTAGCGCTCGAGTATCTTCACATGCTTGGTGTTGTTTACAGAGATTTGAAACCCGAGAATGTTTTGGTTCGAGATGACGGTCATATAATGCTTTCTGACTTCGATCTCTCTTTAAGATGCGCGGTTTCTCCAACATTGATCAAAACATTCGACTCTGATCCATCTAGACGCGGTGCATTCTGCGTTCAACCAGCTTGTATGGAGCCAATCCAATCCTCATGCTTCTTACCGCGAAGCATTTTCTCTAACAAAAACAAAAAGAACAAGACCCGTAAAACGCAGACGGATTTCTTCAGATCCGGTTCTCTCCCAGAGTTAGTAGCGGAACCAAACACACGGTCTATGTCATTTGTTGGAACGCACGAGTACTTAGCTCCAGAGATAATCAAAGGAGAAGGACACGGAAGCGCGGTTGATTGGTGGACTTTCGGTATCTTTGTCCACGAGCTCCTATACGGCAAAACACCGTTTAAAGGATCGGGAAACCGAGCTACTCTGTTTAATGTAGTTGGAGAACAGTTGAAATTCCCCGAGTCACCAGCGACTAGCTACGCAGGACGGGATTTGATTCAAGCGTTACTAGTGAAAGATCCGAAGAACAGATTAGGGACGAAAAGAGGAGCGACGGAGATAAAACAGCATCCGTTTTTCGAAGGAGTGAATTGGGCATTAATTAGGTGTAGTACTCCTCCTGAAGTACCAAGGCATTATGAGACCGAACCGCCTCCGAAGTATGGACCGATTGATCCGGTTGGGTTTGGTAGTAACAGTAAAAGAATGATGGGACCACCACCAGTATCATCAGCAGCAGCAGATGCTAAATCTGGTGGTAAATTTCTAGACTTTGAGTTTTTCTAAGGCTTGGTTTTTTTAGTCCATGAGTTTGTGTTTGGGTCTCTCACTTATTAGCATTATTTTGTAATCACTTCCTTAAGCTTGAAATAGATCAGGAGTGGGAGTTTAATTTCCTAAAAGTACTTAGGTCTTATTTTGAGATTGAATCTTGTTCCATGGAACCAAAACTTTTGTAAGGGACATGGAAAGCTCCAAGTCAGAATTATTTAAGAAAATCAATCTCCTTGGTACTACTACTGTTGAGTTTGTCGGAAGCATTTTTTACCCAAGTAGATTAGTAATGTTCACTGCCATGTTTTGGCTTCTATATGAACATTTTTGTGGTCCCAACAAAAAAGTATTATGATCTAAATAGATTAGACTACCCAAAAATGTTAGTATATTTTTAAATCCCAAGTCCTGAACTGATTTTGGCGTATTATCAATTTGTGTTGTGTTTTGTGTACAAAGAGTCGGTATGATCTACGCTTCATCTCAGTCAACATCAACATCTCTATAATATATAGATTAACAAAATGAGAATCGACTATTATCAAAAGATAAACCACACTAATTGTTTTTGAGTTAAGAAGACCCCATGTGATTCAGACAAAGAAGAGACATGATCACTAGTCAGATCCTAACTCTTTCTCAAGGTATCCGATGAAAACGGACCCACTAGAGAGACATTTCATAGTCTATGTTCTTTTATTCATTAGACCATGAAACTTAAAATTACATGAAACAAAATCTCCACATTTCATTAAAAGACTCCATATATATACACAATTTCTTTTCAGAAATAAACAATATCCAAACAACTATATTAAACAACCATCCCGAAATCAAAATAAATATAGATAGGAAATTTCCAGCTTTTGGAGCCCTTTTTACCCCATCAAAAATTTAAGGGACTATATAGTATCGTATTTTTGCAAATTATATAGTATTAGTAGAAGTATATAACATTGTGTGCTATTTGATGGAGTATGAGCGAGTGCATACCGTTTGTAAGGACTCCGTAAACAGAACAGAGAAACTTGTTAAAGCTTGGAACACGCCGGGTAAACCCGTTTGCAAGTTATTCAAAGTCATGGCTCGTGTTACTTCTATCGCCTTTGAATGTTTCAGCATTTCTTCCTCAACTCTTCTCTGGCATGCTCCTAGCTCTAATTTTTTCTCCGTGAGCGGGTCCCGAGCGTCTAACACGTGTCCGTTGTCTGGTCCTGAATCCGGGAGACCAAGCCCGACAGTGGAGTACGACTGGTAGTATTTCCTTTCAATGTTTCTAAGCGATGAAGCTTTCTTCTCGAGTTCCTTTGATGCTGATTCGGTTCTTTTCTTTATCTTTAGTTCCTCGGATTGTTTTGCGGATATCACGTGAACAACATTGATGAAGCTCTTGATTGCTTCTGAAGCTACTGTATCAGGGACTCGGTCTAGAGTAAGTTTCCACTCATCGCAAAATGCGTAGGCGTCTACTGGCTCTTTGTGATTGGGATTGTCGTCGTGGCAAACTGGAAGAAGCGTTAGCTTGAACCAGGCTTGAACCGAACGTATGAAGTCACGTTGGAATTTTATCAGGTGGCAAAAACTGGAATGCCATAAAGAAACGGCTGTTTCTAAGTCACGTGTTGCTTGTCGGTGTAGTTCAGATGTTGATTCCCCTTTGCCTGACCTGTTAATGAGCCCTTGAACTTGCTGTATGATGTTGTTCTGAATCTCGTGGAATTGATGCATTGATTTCCACATGTACATGAAACTGCACAAAGTAAAAACAAAGATTAGCGTGTAACTCTATCATGTTCAAAGCAAGTGCCTATACTGCACAACTGATGGACTCAAGCAATTACTGCAGTATAGTATTAGACTCTCTTAGCATGAAATTGTCAAAATATTTTTTTAATCTATTTCTCTCTTTTTATGGCATCACTACAACACCATCACTACAATAAATAAGCCTAATAACACACGCAGCTTGTGTAACTTAGGCAAAGACATGATCACCTATTAGCACCTTACTTGTTAGCTGTAACTTAGTCAAGATAAGCTATAAACCCCAAAACTGTGTCTCTCTCTAAGAAGCAGCCAATCATATCAGGGAATCCACAGTTCTAAAGAATGGCTTTAGAAAGACATGAGATAACTTACAACTGTAGCTAGCAATTCTTTCATTAAATGTTCACCTACTTGATAAGTCCACACTATTCTTTTCTAGGTGTGAAAGTAGGTGGGAATGTATACACAGGCTTCTAAGGTAAATTATGATACAGACATGTCAATGAACTAACAGGGCATATTCTTTCATTAAATGTTCACCTACTTGATAAGTCCACACTATTCTTCTCTAGGTGTGAAAGTAGGTGGGAATGTATACACAGGCTTCTAAGGTAAATTATGATACAGACATGTCAATGAACTAACAGGGCATTCAATATCAGATAATCATTGATGCCTAAAATAGATTAATCAAAGAAAGCAAACTTACCCATGACAGAGTTCAACGAGCTGCGGGACAAGATCAGTATCTCGAAGGCGGATAATCGCAGTAGATGTTGTGCTGACGGCCTGAGAAGTCACAATTATAAGAGACTGTAACCTTGTTATAGCACCCTTTGTCTTATCTAGCTTAGTCTCATTCTCTCCCTTGTACTCTTGACTTTGAAGTTTCGACAACTTCTTCTCATGCTCAATCTTCAACCCTTCTCTAGCCTGCAAGTTCATCCGTAACTCCAATCATTAGCGAAAACCAAAACCTAAGAGAAATGCAAATTCGGATAAACAATAGAGACCTTGACTTCCTCGTAGAGTTTCTTTTCCCATGCCAAGAGGCGGTCTAGACTGGAAGAAAGGCTCTTGGAGCCTCCCGGTTGGTCCAATGCGGTTGTGTCCATCCTGTACTTGACTTCCAATGGAGGCTTTGAGGTCCAAGTTGAGCTCAGGTTACTCAATACGCTACTCGAATGAATCACCGTCTCTAAAACATAGCAAAATTCACCATCCAAAACCCAAATCAACTTGTGAATTTCGTTCACAATGCTTAATCTATCTGCATTTGATAGGTATGAACAAACTCACTCTTCAATTGGCTGAAACTACGATCGAGCTGAGCTCTGCCGAGATGAAGCATCTGAGAGACTTGATCACCGGCAGAAGCAGCCTTATCGAAATTCTCCTTGACCGCATCAACAATCTCCTTCAAATCTCTATGCCTCACCACCATCTTCATGTCATCAATCTCTCCTCCGCCTCTATAGCTACCGGAATACGTCGTCGTTGCGTCATCTCCTTTCCTATACTTCTCCTGCGCAACACCGCCGTATTCCTGCGGTATCGGTGGTGGCTCCTGGTGGTGATTCCGTCTCATCGAACTAGTCCTAACCGAAGATCCGAAATCGGAACGCGTACCGATCTCGGATACTGACTCTCTATCTTCTTCTTCTTCCTCCTCAACGACGTCGGAAGAGCTCGTCGTACTGTAATGATCGTGATCGTGATCTTCCCATTCGCTACACTGTACTTCCTCTCTCTCAGTCTCCGTCTCTTCCTTCATCGACTCGAAATGCTTCTTCTGCTTCCTCGAATGGTGAAAATCAATCTCCGATCTATCTGTTTCCGTATCATCACCGTCGGCGAAATCGATAAACCGATTCTGTTGTCTCTCTTGAGCTTTCTGATTGAAGAACTCAGAATCAGGAGGTGAAGGTGGATAGAAATTTTCCCAATTCCATACCGAAGAAGCTTGAGAAGGAGTCGCCGAGTAAGTCGAGTTCTGGTAAGCACTAGGGTAGAAATTAGATCTCTCACTTTTCGGAGAAGACGAAGGGCTTGAGAGAATATGAGGCATCTTAGGTTGCGATTTCCGTCGCCGATTAGAAGACGGAGGTAGCTTAGAGCTAGCAACGGAAGGAGATCGCGACGGAGGAGCTGGAGGCGGCGGAGTGTAGACGGAAGAAGGAGCTGGTGACGGAGGTAGGAAATTGGCCGACGAGTGTTGTTGAGTCGGAGTACGGAGAAAAACCGCCGGAGTTTGATCGGATATAGCTAAAGGCTCACCGGCGGCGAAAGATGAGAGAGCAGATCCGGTGAGACGAAGCGATCGGCAGTAATCGGCGTGAGCTGCAGCGAGTTGATGTCGTGAACGGACGGATTCCGTCATGAGACGACGGCGTTCTTTGCATCGCCGGACAGTATCTTCGTTATCGAGCTTCGACGTTGCACATCCCATGGTTATCGCCGGAATTTCCTTAAACGGCGGTTACTAATCGGTGGCGCGTGAACTGCATTTGCGCAAAGGATCACACAGGAAAGGATTTGGGAGAAAGTTCTTAGCTGTTTCCACTTGATAGGATTTTGGACTGTACGTGCTCAATTTGTTATACCTTTATTAATTAAAAAAAAATATATATATATATAAAAGTTTCCTTTTTCTATTTTCTTTTCCTCACTGTAGTGATAACGAGTCAGTGACAGTCATTAACCTTTGACTAGTACTATTTTTTTCCACTTTGATATTTTCACTAATTTTCATCAACGTATAACAAATTTGATTTCCCACTTAATTATTGTTAAATGTACTATAAAATTTTGACCATTAGGATATTTTTGCTCACATTATATATGAGAAAAAATAGAAGCACATGATAAAGCTCTAATAGATGCAGATTTAATCTTTACTTATTAAAAATATCATATGATGTGCAAATTTTTTTTGTTATTTAAATTAAGATAGTGTGTCGGTTGTTAATTAATTAGTGGCATGAAAAACAAATTAAAGGATGCCTTGTGTCGTTTAGTGTGTTAGGCTGATAGTGGATTAAATTTGGAAAGACCAAAGTTGGAGTGTATTAGTGAGAGATAGTATTATTAAAATGTAATTACGAATCTGAGAGAGGAAATACTTGTATACTTAAGGAAATCATTAATAGTTGGCTAAACGGCAGGATGGTTGTTATCGGAGGTTAAAAACGGTGTACAATCTCGGTAGAAATTATCCTTTTTCATTAAAAAAATGTACTAGTACAAAGTAAAAAGAATATTACATATAAGACTCAAACTTTTAGTATATTAAGAAATTGTTCTCTTTTTCTAAAGCGAGCTTCGATGCTCCCTGAACGAGCATCTAATTCTTCTTCCTCTCTTTTAATGGATGCTTGATTGCTTCCATAAATGTATGCTGCTTTGTTCCACTTATCTATGAATTGTATTCTTAATGGAAATAACTTGATATTTCACCTTTTTGTATACAATAGATCACCAGTTACCACTACCAGGAACACCAAAATATGACCAACATTCAACAATCTAGAAATAATAATGTTGTTTCTATAAGTTGAAAAAATGTTATATAAGAGCAATGAGTAATTCAAACATTGATAGTTATTCCGGTTAGTATTTGATTTTTGTATGTTTTTGTAGGATGTGTATGTAAAGAATCTCGAATTTGTGTACACTTAACTGATTATATGAATTGACTAAACCACGATTTATAGTTGGTTATTTTATGATTGTATAATTTGAATAACCGCAAAATAAAGAAAATTATGTTAGTTAACAATTTTTTTTTTTTTTAATTTTTTGAAGGAGTATGATGTTTTATTCGTAACATGTTTTCATTTATACTCTTACCAAAGATATGCATAAATCAGAAAGAAAAATATAAAAAGACAAATAAAAGAAGATGGATATGAAGGAGGTGGAGACCGGAGACGTCAACACATACCAACGGTCCAAACTCCAAAGTGACCTATCTCTTTGATTTTTCCTTTTAAAAAGACAACTTTTTATATTATCTTCTTGTTGTAACATTTGATTATGAATATTCCATAAAATTTAGATATGAGAGTTTCATACATTTATACATCATGCTCTTGATGTTTTCGAGTGGTGAATGGTGATGCCGATTAGTTCTCTAGTTAGGAGAATCAAAAACAGTAATTTATTTCATTTTCAATGTGTCTAAACGAATCAAATCTGCTAATTGTTTTTTAATCAGATTTTCTATTGAAAGGAATCAATTCTAAACATAGTTGAAAAAACAAAACACAAATACTCATTTTTAGGAAATTACTTCGTCCTTGTAGTGTCCCTTTCATGTTACTGTGACCAGCCATGTGGAGTGGACTATTGTCTTGTACTAGTCTTGGTCCTTTGATTTTAATTGAACCAACTTTAATGGGCTTCTTATATAGCATATCAACTCTTTGGGCTTTGGCCTATTATGGAAGCCCGATTACGTTTGCTGATCAACCACACGTCATTTTTCCCACGTATATAAAACTTGAAGTAACAACAACATGGAACGTGTTTTTATATTCGGATTAAAGTGATGATTAACTAAAGTTACTTGATAGAAATATTTAGAGTATTTTATTTAGTTTGTATAGTGATGGTAAACCAAGTTGACAAAAAAAAAAAAAAAAAGGTGAGTAAACCAAAAGTCATGATTAACAAAACGTGTATTTGACAGTGAAACGACTTTTCCTTCCACGTAATACTTTATTATTTTATAACATTCGTTAACACGTGAAAATTGTGTTTTTCTCATTAGTTTTATCTTATTTAATAACTGATTATTCCTTAGACAATGATAAAGAACTCTTTAATGTTTTGTTTATTGAGACTATGTTCATTCCATACCTGGCGAATTTTGTATTAGATTGTTGTACTAATACAAAATATTGTTCTTTCCATAATTTTTATTGACTTCAATCGTTGTGTTGCGCGTTTCAAGTATTTCTAATAGATATATTATTAGTTTTTTTTTCTTTTGATTTACGTTGAAAATTCAAACACATGGTAAAAGATGATCGAGTAATATTAATAAACGTCCACTGTTGATTCCACTGTTAGGAATTACTTTAAGTTTGTAAACCGGCAGATTATCCACTAATGTTCCTAATCGTTTTTATAACCTACGAGTCCATATTTATAAAGTTTTTAAAATAACCAAATGAACATCAATATTCCATGTATCTTCCACAGTTATATGCAAACTGTATCATGCACCAAATGATAGATTGAATACAAAAAAATTATTGGAAAAAAAAAAACCAAAAAAGCCAAAGTCAAAACAAATTAAATACAAGTAATATAATTTGTCGCGTGCTACTTAAAACGATGGCCAAAATAAAAGGAATCTTCTTAGATGTTCATGTAACACTATCCTCAAACAAACGACGTCGTTTGAAACGCAAAGAACTTTCCATGGACCTTCTTATATTCCATACCTTTATTTTTTTTGGTCCTACATATTCCATACCTTTATAATCTCATTTTCTCCACTTCATTCAAACCGAAAAACAGATTTTTCACTCTCTTAATCCACTCTCTAATACCTTCTCTTTCAATTCAAAATCATTCAAATGTCAGGTTTTGATTATTACAACGACTCACTAATAAGCACAGGAACCGATCCCGTCAATAACGGCGTTAACGTCAACGTTAACTCACCGGTTTATTACCGGAACCCAAGTTTCAGCAACGTTATCTTAAACGATAACTGGAGCAGCGATTTGCCGTTAAGTATGAACGATTCACAAGACATGGCTATTTACAACACTCTCCGTGACGCCGTTAACTCCGGCTGGTCACCCACCGTTAAATCTCCGTCACCGACAGAAGAAATCTCCCCGGCGACGAAGACGACGACGGTTCAGGCGAGTGGATCTCACGCGCCGACGAGGCAAAAGGGTATGCAGTACAGAGGAGTGAGGAGAAGGCCATGGGGGAAATTCGCGGCGGAGATAAGAGATCCGAAGAAGAACGGAGCTAGGGTTTGGCTCGGGACTTACGAGTCGCCGGAGGATGCGGCGGTGGCTTATGATCGAGCGGCGTTTCAGCTTAAGGGTTCGAAAGCTAAGCTTAATTTTCCGCATTTGATTGGATCTTGTAAGTATGAACCGGTTAGGATTAGGCCTCGTCGTCGCTCGCCGGAACCGGAACCGGAACCGTCTGTTTCTGATTACTTATAGCCGGAGAAGAAGAGTGAGTCTGATAAATTTGTTGTTACGGGTTTGGATTTCACGGTGGATCAGCTTTTCTCCGACGAAACGGCTTGTAGTTCGTATTCTGATATTCAATAATGATTTTAAAGGAAGCTTTTTCATAGCTTTTGACTCAAAATTCTAATTTTTTCGTGTGTGTGTGTGTTCGAATTTGGTTTATGGATTGATGCATGAGACGATCTTTGATCATATGTTTTTTACAATTTTATGTGTTGGAAAAAATTCAAAAGGAATTTTTTTTTTTTTGGTCTCCGTATTTTTTTCTAGTAACAAGTTAAAATTCGATTATTTAGTACACCATGATTCAATCATTTTTAATCACCATAGGTACCGTAAGAGTTATAAGATTGACTACGCATTTCTTTGAAGAAATTTATCCACAAAATATGTTACTTTTAGTGGCTAAAATATGTTAATTATAATTACAGAATGTCATCATCATACGCTAATAAGAATTTTCCTAGGAACAGTAGCGGTAGAAGAAATTTACCCACAAAATATGTTACTTTTAGTGGCTAAAATATGTTAATTATACTTATAGAATGTCATCATCATACGCTAATAAGAATTTGTCCTAGGAACACTAGCGGTAGGTGAAAATTTTATTTGATTTTCTAGTTTCAGAGAAAGTGAGGTTTTTTTTTTCGCAATTTAAATCACTTATCGTGATTTAGGCATTGATCACGTTTCTCTGGTAGTCCATTCAGTGTTTTTTCCTCGTTACTTGACTTGCCCACCACTTGTTCGACAAAATTCCCAAATGAGTGTATGGTCAAATCACATCTTTTAATCGATTATCTTAAGGAAAACGCTTCTTCTTTCATTTTTCTGAGGAATCGAAGTGAGAATTTGTTTGATTCATGGATCGTTGGTCCGGCGTTTTGAAGATTCCGTTGAATGCTAGTACTAGCAACCACTACAGAGTTGCAGCATCTCTTTGCCTTTCTCCTTCTTCCAAAACCTTAACCGTGAGTAACACTTTTTCTTTTGTCCTGGTCCTAATATTCAGAAAAAATCGTTGCTTTTTGCTTGTTAAATATGCTTCCTTTTGATTAGCAGGTACCTTCTGCAAATGCTATATTCTTTCATGGAGACAGAGTTCGAGAAACTGGGAATCATGTGATTGAGAGGCTTTATGATTTACAGAAAGTAGCTGAGATTATAGTTTCTAAATTTGGAAACTCTGTTAATGCTTGGGTTGTTGAGTCCTCTCTGTATAATGGACCGTTTGCGATATACAAGGACTTTGTTCCATCAGTGAATCAATGGGGAGAACCAAAATCATATTCACCAATTGGCTTCCCGGCTTCTTCATCGATTTTATCCCTCTTGTCCAGTTTCCTTCACGAGGTAATTTATCTCCTTTACGCTTAAGCTAGAAGTCGGTTATCGTATCTCAGTTTATCGTTATTGACTATATGATTATCGAAATCAGGCAAAGAGCGTCATTCCGAAGGAAGGTAAAGAATTGTGTTTGATAAACCACTGTCCCAGGACGATTGTTCTCGGGTTTAGCAAGGGTGGAGTTGTGATTAATCAGCTTCTGAGTGAGATTAGTTCCTTGGATACAAACTCTGCGGGAACTTCGTGTGGAAATGAAAAGATTCAGATTATCCCAGCCTCCAAAGAAAGCTTCCTGAACAGTATTTCCGAAGTTCATTATATCGATGTAGGACTGAATTCTTCTGGTGCCTACATCACTGATCGCAATGTCGTGCAGAGAATCTCCCAGCGCATTGCACGAGGAGCTAACTCGGTTAGGATTTTCATTCATGGAACTCCAAGGCAGTGGTGTGACGAGCAGCGTGGCTGGATTCTCAAGGAAAAAGATGAATTGGTTCGCTTGCTCAAATCCGAAGCTGAGAATTCCGGTGGGAAACTAATGGTCTACGAAAGATTCTATTTGGCGGACAGGCTTCCTGATCTGCAAATGCATTTTGAGATAATTGACGCTATGGATGTCTCGTCAGCATGATGATGTCACTTTGTTAAGGTAAACCATTTCTATGTTCTAATATCCCTCTTACTTGGTATGGCCTTGATGAATCTTTCTTTGACATCTTAGTCAAATAATAAAATATTTGGAAAAAACAAAGAATTTGCAGAGACAGTGAAAGATGGTTTATGATTATTTTGACTGAAGATCCTAACGTGATGGATCACCACTCCTTGAATTGTTTATGAATAATTTTTTCTGATACTTTCAAAGAATATGACCGTATCTATGCTAGATGATGCGGTTAAGGAGAATGGTAAAGATGTTTTTGAAATCAAATTAAATGACAAGTGTTCCAATGTTTTTTGGTGCCCTTAAAACATTTCCAAAAGGCTAAACAAAGGTCGATGCTTCTCGGGTTCTGATGATTGGTGTAGTAATCATATTATTCAGACTTTGAGAATTCTCCCCTCCTTAGTGCTAGGAGCACGAGTAATGTCTATAATCTCTACTAGGGTAAATTTGGAAGTTGTAGTTTTATGTTGTTACAAGTGTATCAGAGAAGTGAACGAAAATATAGTAAGAAACTTAAGACAACATCTTAGCTTCTTATATCCAAAAGTAATGTGGCGTATTCAGTTTAAATTTGGTACTACCACAATGCTGGTTGGCTAAGCAGTTTCCTCGAATGTGTTTGGAAAAAGAAATGTTCTGTTCTCAGCTTCCTTTTTTAATATTGCTGTAATCTGATTGGAAAGTGACATTTTGAACTTGTCTGCTTCCTTGTGCAATGGGTGAATCTAGTCGGCAAATCCTTGATTCCTTATAAATAGATCATTTCTTGTCTTCGCTCAATATTGGCTGCATCTTTGAAAGATTGATTTTTTGGTGAGGGTCTTAGTTCAGGTATGTAATATTGCACTGCTTGTCATCTATTGAAGCAAGACTAATACTTTATTGATCACTTTATTAAGTTTCAAGAACCATCTTTTGTGTCATGTGAATATGTGGAATCCTAATACTATTTGCAAGGATCGTTCATGATGTTATTAACCAGAACCGAAATATAGTTTGTTCATGATGTTACACAACGATTTCTCATTGCAGATTCGATAGTTGAATTTTAGTGACTTCTGGCTCAAGCAAAAGGAAATTTAATATGGCTGATAATTCGGTAGCTCTCCAGGCTATCAGCAATGAAATCATTGAACTGGTATATACAAACCATCAATGTTGTAGTCTCCGATGAGCGTTACTGTTAGCTTTACAAGCTGTCAGTACAAAAATGATTTCTTATGGTTCCTCGCCTTGCAGGAAACGGCTCCCATTGAAGAAGTTTTTACCAATCTTAGATGTACGAGAGAGGGGTTGAGCTCCGAAGAAGCACTGGAGCGACTTACGAGATTTGGTTACAACAAACTTGAGGAGAAAAAGGTCAGAAGTGAATTTCAATCTCACATATACGTCTGTCCTCCTAAAATTTGTTCGTACCATGTTCCGTGTCTTTAATGGTTGATGTCTCGTTTTGCGGTGTGAAGGAAAATAAAATACTCAAGTTCTTAGGATTTATGTGGAATCCACTGTCATGGGTCATGGAAGCTGCAGCCATAATGGCCATTGCTCTGGCACATGGAGGAGTACGTTTTCTCATTTTCTCTCCGTAGTTATTATCAATGATTATCTTAAATCAGTTTTAGATTCTGTTCGGATTGATTTGTTCAGGGAAAGCCGGCGGATTATCCTGATTTTGTGGGGATTGTGGCCTTACTTGTGATAAACTCGACTATTAGCTTCATAGAAGAAAACAACGCAGGCAATGCAGCTGCTGCTCTCATGGCTCGGCTGGCACTTAAAGCGGTGGTCTCTTCCTTTATGTCTAATGCCCTTTATCTCAAGTTTCATCTCGTTTAAGAAGCCAAAGGCTTACTTGTTAATCAACCTTTTTAGGTCCGGCGTGGTGGGGATTGGAGTGAGATAGATGCAACTTTGTTGGTTCCAGGAGATATAATTAGTATTAGACTTGGAGTTATCATCCCTGCTGATGTTCGTCTTCTTGATGGAGACCCTTTAAAGATTGACCAGGCAAGTTCTAATTCTCTACGTGTCAGAATAGTGCATAATCCTCTGCATTTAGCGATCTTCGGACTAACTAACTCTGGCTAATCATTTAATGCAGTCGGCACTTACAGGCGAATGTCTTCCCGTGACAAAAAACCCTGGAGATTTAGTGTACTCTGGTTCAACCTGCAAGCAAGGTGAAATAGAGGCAGTTGTGGTCGCTACTGGGGTTCATTCTTTCTTTGGTAGAGCAGCTCATCTTGTGGATAGTACTAACCACGTTGGTCACTTCCAGAAGGTTTGTTTATACAAATAGAGATTAATATTTCAATGATCTCCTGAGTAATTACCAATATATATATATATATATTTTTGATGTTTGCAGGTTTTGACATCAATTGGAAACTTTTGTATCTGCTCAATTGCAGTCGGAATGGCGATTGAAATTATTGTTATATACGGTCTCCAAAAAAGAGGGTATCGTGTTGGTATCGATAACCTTCTTGTCTTGCTGATTGGTGGGATCCCCATCGCAATGCCTACCGTGCTCTCTGTTACAATGGCAATCGGTGCACACCGCTTGTCTCAACAGGTCTATACCACTCTCAAGACATGTTTACTAAATCAAATCTGTCAAATATATATATTCTTTTTCTTGATTTGCGCAGGGTGCCATAACAAAGAGAATGACAGCGATTGAAGAAATGGCAGGAATGGATGTTCTGTGTAGTGATAAAACAGGCACTCTCACGTTAAACCAGCTTACTGTAGACAAAAAGCTGATCGAGGTTTGTTTTCCTGTTCGTTTCTCGTCACTTAACAGTTATAGATCCTGGTGGGCTTGGGATGAAAATGTACTTTCATGCACTTGTGATGTTGCAGATTTTTAAGGACGGGGTTGACCATGATATGGCTGTGCTTATGGCTGCAAGAGCTGCACGTTTAAAAAATCAGGATGCAATCGATACTGCAATTGTTTCAATGTTAGGAGATCCAAGAGAGGTAATGATTCAAGAATGCTGAAGAGTTTGCTTCTCGTAAACGTATTTGTAATGCATTTGCTTGAATACTTGTCTTTAGGCACGTGCTGGAATTGAAGAACTCCATTTTCTTCCGTTCAGTCCTGCTAATAGAAGGACAGCGATTACTTACCGAGATGGAGAAGGAAGAATGCATCGTGTGAGCAAAGGCGCACCTGAGGAGGTTATAAGATTTGCCTTTAACTTCGCTTAACATGTTTTGTTTTACTGACTTTTTACTCTCCAATTTTCTTCTTGAACAGATTTTGATATGGTCCACAACAAATCAGTAATCAAGGACAAGGTACATTCGTTTATCGACGAGTTTGCTGGACGGGGTCTAAGATCCCTTGGATTGGCTTACCAGGTGCGACATAGTTTATTGACATTTTATCTTGAGACAGTGTGCAATTGTTTTAGATGATTTATTATTTTGACAACATCCATTTTCAATATAGGAAGTACCAGAGGACGATATTAAAGGCGAGGGTGGTCCATGGGAATTCATAGCTCTTCTTCCTCTATTTGATCCTCCTCGCCATGACAGTGCTCAGACAATTGAGAGAGCTCTTCTGCTTGGAGTCAGTGTTAAAATGATCACAGGTGACCAGCTTGCAATTGCCAAGGAAACAGGAAGAAGGCTTGGAATGGGCACAAACATGTACCCATCTTCCGCTTTGCTTGGTGGAAGTGAAGCAGAATCAACAATTCTCTTGGATGACCTCATCGAAAAAGCAGATGGTTTTGCAGGAGTCTTTCCTGGTAAGTTTACGGATAGTTGTAACTTCACAATCGTAGAATTATATCGGGAATGGCAAAATTATTTTGTTTGTCTTGTAGAACATAAGTATGAGATTGTAAAGAGACTACAAGCCAAAAAGCACATTTGCGGTATGACTGGTGATGGAGTGAACGATGCGCCTGCCTTGAAGATAGCAGATATTGGAATCGCTGTGGATGATGCCACGGATGCTGCTCGTGGTGCTTCTGATATTGTCCTAACAGAACCAGGGCTAAGTGTTATCATCAGTGCTGTCTTGACTAGCCGTGTACACAGTATCATCATCCTCACTGACTTACCAGTCCATAACAAAGTTATTAGAACAAATCCTGAATTATTTGCTTTCACTATTGCAGATATATGCGGTTTCAATCACTATACGTATTGTGGTAGGCTTCCGATTTCCTCTACACCGGAGAAGATGCTCACTTTCTTGTTCGTATTCACATTTTTTTCTTCTACTTCTCTTGTAACAGATGGGTTTCATGCTTCTATGTGTCTTCTGGAAATTTGACTTCCCACCGTTCATGGTTCTTGTAATCGCAATCCTTAACGATGGTTAGTCACCCATTAACCTTTTCACGATTCAGTGTTAGAAAGCTGTTAGTAATGCATTGCTTTGTTTTTGAAAGGTACTATAATGACAATATCCAAGGATAGGGTAAAGCCTTCTCCAACACCAGATTGTTGGAAACTCAAGGAAATATTCGCTACCGGTGTTATCCTTGGAACTTACATGGCACTCATGACAGTCATTTTCTTCTGGGCAGCTTATGAAACCAACTTCTTCACAGTAATCTTCCATTTTACCCTCTCTCTATTTGTTCATACTCCAAACATGCCTCTCTAATGGAATTATCTTTTTCTTTTCTTCTATGTTTAGAATATATTCCCTGTGAGGGATTTCAATCAGCACCATTTCAACATGAAAGACAAGAAAGTGGCTGCAAAGCTGAATGAAGAGATGGCATCCGCTGTGTACCTTCAAGTCAGCACGATTAGCCAAGCGCTCATCTTTGTGACCCGTTCGAGGAGCTGGTCATTTGTTGAACGGCCTGGTTATCTTCTTGTATTCGCTTTCGTAGTTGCTCAGCTGGTAAAGACTACTTCCTTCTTACCCTTTCATTTTACCTTCCTTCTTGTTAAATTTCACCTAACCGGGTCCCAATACGATTAGATTGCATCGGTAATAGCAGCGATGGCGGATTGGAAATTCGCGGGAATCAAAAGTATTGGATGGGGTTGGACTGGAGTTATATGGATATACAACATAGCAACTTACATGTTACTTGATCCTATCAAATTCGCTGTTCGTTATGGTCTAAGTGGCAAACCTTGGACTCGAATGTTTGAGCAGAGGATTGCACTCACGGGCAGGAAAAAAGCACCTGGAAGCAGTTCAAGGGATCTCATGGCTGATGAATCCATAAGGCGAGCCGAACTTGCAAGTTCAGAAAAATCAAAGCTTGAATGTTTTGTTATGAAACATTAAATATCTCACATTTTCTTGTTTTGTTTTTGGTGAATTTGATTTGCAGAATGAGAGATGTTCAAAAGCTGAAAGGAAAAGAGGAGTCTTCATCATCTGTTGCATCCACTTCTCAAGAATGAACAAAAATTTGAGTTTCCCACAAATCTTTGATTGTGAGAGCTTTTATTTTTCCATTAATGTTTGTTGTTGTTGTTTTACCTTCGTGTTGATGAATTGCATATTGTCTTTGTTCGGTCTTATATGTAAAGAACTTGTTGGACATAGATTTGGTCGAAGCCTAAATCCCATTTCTAGCCCATGAAGAATAAAACCTAGTTTTATTAGATTTGATTAACCAAATATAGTTACTTTATTCATGTAAGGTTACGATAACCCATGGTTAGAATGTAATTCTATGTACATAAAACCTTAAATACTTGTACTATATATATATATATAGTTATACCACATTTTTGGTACAAGGGATGTTCTAATTTCACATTTTCCACGAGTACATTTCTTAATTCTCGTTTTCTTTCCGTATTTACATGTATTTCTGCTCGGTAATTAGTTTAATTATTTCATTTCGCTCTCTGCTCGGAACCCCGAACAGACTACTCTTGAGTTGGAGTCCCGAGCTAATCCGATACCAATCTCATCAAATCTCATCATCTCTCTTCGATCTTATCGAACCCATCCTACATAACAAGAATCCCGACCTCATTATAAATTCGGTGAGGAGCTCGCACTCGAGTTCAACAGAACCTTTGATTACTTAAAACCAAAACTAAACCTACTTTTATTTTCTGATCGGCAACTAAACCGAATTTAGTTTGGTTTGGTTTTGACTTTGTTCATACATAATAACCATAAATGCCAGAACCATTTAGTTTATTCGGTTTGGTTGGGGAAAAAAATCAGGTTTCGTTTGTTTTTTTCATCGGTTTTTATCCGGTTTATTCGATTCTGATTTGGTTTGATTAAAGAATTTCTCAAAAATAAAGGCCAATTGTTTTTTATCCATGAAGCCCATTAATCGGCCCGCTTTTGTGGGTCCCATCAAGTCTCGAAACACCAGTTTTTTTTTTGGTCGGGATCGAAGACAAAGATTCTCGTTAATACAGTTGGGGATATTTTAACCGACTAAGAAAAAATGATTATTCAATAAATTCTCAATGAGGTCTCGATGAATACATATAAGAGCATTGAGCTCGTCGTAGTTACAAATTAAGATGATGATGCAAGAAACTCAACAGTTATGGCTTCCATTTGAGAAACAATGCTTTAATCTTCTCCAACAAAGTCAGCGACACGGAAGATCCTTTCTTCTTCAGATCCATGCTTTCATTCTCCGTCACGCCATTGATACCAATATTCAAATCTTCACTAAATTCTTAGTTGTTTCTGCTTCTAGTGTTGGAATTGGTTATGCACGTAAGTTGTTCGACGAAAGGCCTCAGAGAGAAGAAGAAGACAGTTTCCTCTGTAACTCTATGATCAAAGCTTATCTCGAAACTCGTCATTATTCTGATTCGTTTGCTTTTTACAGAGATCTTAGGAAAGAAACAAGTTTTGCTCCTGATAATTATACTTTCAATACGTTGACGAAATCCTGCACTTTGAGTATGTGTGTTTACGAAGGTTTACAATTGCATAGCCAGATTTGGAGAACTGGGTTTTGCGAAGATATGTATGTTTCGACCGGAGTTATCGATATGTACGCGAAATTCGGGAAGATGAAATGTGCGCGGAACGTGTTCGATAAAATGCCTAAGAGAAGTGAGGTTTCTTGGACGGCTTTAATCTGTGGGTATGCTAGGTGTGGTGAGTTTGAAGTTGCGAGTAAGCTTTTCGATAACATGCCTGTATTCGTATTTAAAGACGTTGTGATATATAACGCGATGATCGATGGTTACGTTAAATCTGCTGACATGATCTCTGCTAGAAGATTGTTTAATAAGACGACGGTTAAAACCGTCGTTACTTGGACTACTATGATTCATGGTTACTGCAACAACAAAGACGTAGAATCCGCTAGGCTATTGTTTGATGTTATGCCGGTAAAGAACTTAGTTTCTTGGAATACGATGATTGGCGGATACTGTCAGAATAAACAACCTCAAGAAGCTATAAGATTGTTTCAGGAAATGCAGGCAACCACCTCGCTTGTTCCGGATGATGTGACGATTCTGAGTGTGTTACCGGCTATTTCTGATACCGGTGCTCTCACTCTCGGTGAATGGTGTCACCGTTTTGTGCAGAGGAGAAAGTTAGATAAGAAGGTGAAAGTTTGTACTGCGATTCTTGATATGTACTCGAAATGCGGAGAGATAGAGAAAGCGAAAAGAATATTTGATGAGATGGTAGAGAAAGAAGTAGCTTCTTGGAATGCTATGATACATGGGTACGCTTTGAACGGAAATGCACGTGCGGCTTTGGATCTGTTCTTGACGATGTTGAAAGAAGTAAAGCCTGATGAGGTAACAATGCTCGCGGTTTTCTCAGCTTGTAACCACGGCGGATTAGTGGAGGAAGGAAGAAAATGGTTCCGCGTGATGGAAGGATTTGGTCTTGTTGCTAAGATTGAGCATTACGGTTGTATGATTGATCTACTAGGTAGAGCAGGGCGACTAAAAGAAGCAAAGGATTTGATTGCAAATATGCCGTTCGAGCCAAACGGAATAATACTAAGTTCTTTTTTGTCTGCGTGCGGTCAATACAAAGATACGGAGAGAGCAGAGAGAATTCAGAAGAAAGCAGTGGAATTGGAGCCGAAGAACGATGGGAATTATGTTCTGTTGAGTAACTTGTATGCTGCAGATTCAAGATGGGACGATGTCGGGAAGGTGAAAAACATGATGAGGAAGAACGAAGCTAAGAAAGAAGTCGGTTGTAGCTCGATCGAGATAGATTCTATTGTTTCGGAGTTTCTATCAGGAGATACGATACATCCTCATCGGAGTAATATACATTTGGTTCTTGGGAAGCTGCTTATGCACATGAAAGACGAGGAAGCCAACTGGTGAAAGCAAATCACAATGATCCATGACTCTGAGATATGAGTGACAAATAAGAGTTGATGAGACCAAACCTGTGTCATGGAGCAAGGTCTTAGCATTGGATTTGAGCCGCGATCTTCAAATTTTCGAGTTTCGGGACTTTCTTGCTAGACAAGGAGAATTAAGTCGCCTTGTGTTGTGAGAGGTTGGTTCACATAGATGAGACCAAGAACATGGACAAGATATACTGTGTTGGGGAGGATAATATAGTCACACAAGTGTACTTGAGAGGAGTTACTATGGATTTACAAGGGACAGCTATCTCTCAAAATGGTCCAATGTATTCACATTTTAAATTGAAATACATATATCTGCCTTGATCAGAAAAATGTTCCAATGTATAAAAAGTGTTGCAAAATCTCTCAAAATGTAGTGTACTCTTTTTTGGTAATGTCAAATACATATAATGTCACAAGAAATGAACAGAGCCAATAAAGGAAAAAGAAGATTCCAATCCATTGGAACTGTTCTTACAGAAAAAACTCAAAACAAGTTAAAAAAAGGAAATGCAAAGTCTAATACATGACACACTGAGAAAGAAACAGTCTTGGTCTGATAAAATCATCTTGAGAGTTTTGGCTTGGCTTGGCTTTTGGCTTTGTATATTTGAGATACAGAGGTAAATTCTAAGTAAAATGGGGACTTTTCCACTAACATATGGAAGAAGATTCTGCCTGGTGATGCTCGAGATTGCGCAGGATGATTTTGGCAAAGATTTTCGCTTCACGAGGCATATTAGCAGCAGCAGCTGCAGAACGAAGGACTCTAGCTTCTCCTCCTGTCTGCATAAGGCTTGCGTGATGCATTGCATGACGACCACCCGGTATTGTAAACTAAAATGAGAAAAAAACGCGGTTACTCATAACTAAACCGAGAAAACGCCATAACGCATTCACATTCACACAGTTACATTACCTGAAGAAGCGCAAACGCAGCACATGATTTGAGTATCGAAGAAGGATTACGCAACATTGTTACAAATCTTCCAATTTCAGCACCACTGCAATCAAAAACCAATATTATTAGAAAATTTCAAATCAAGTTTTTTCGATAAAAACACCCAGAGACTATTCACTAACCTGCATCTTAAGTGGCCAGCTTCTTGTATACGAGCTCTCTCGGTGACTTGAGCCAACATTGTAGGAGTGGATGAAACAGCAGCAGCAACAAAGATTTGAGGATCCATGAAAGTTATAACAAAAGCTTCAATGTGTTTAAGCGCCATCCTTCGTGCACCGTCTAAGCTAATGCTTTTCGACGTGCTCTCTGACGAAGAAGAAGTTCCGATTATTATAGCGTATTCATCCATCCTGTTCCAGATTTTGATAAATTCAGATCGAAACATCTCAAAAAACGGATTATATGTACCGAGTTATATACATACCTTCCATCGAACATGTAAGCCAAAGCTAACGCAGCCATGAATCGAGCCATTTTTGAAACGGAAGACGTACACAAGTGAACAAGAGCTGGAACTCCTCCTTCTTCCACAATACGAAGCGCGTTACCAGGATTAAACGCAAGATTCCATAAAGCTCCTGCCGCAGTTTCATGTACATCCTAGGAAAAACAAACCCAAACGCGTTAAGGAAAATTTGATCGGATAAACACAAACGGACCTATCCAAAATGCTTTACCTCGGCTTCAGACCGTGCAAGTGCAATTAGAGGTGGAACCCCACCTTCACGTCCAATCGCAATACTGATGAAGATCAAAGCAGTAACAATAAATCGATGAGAAACTCTAAATTCATATATCAAATTCAGATTCAGATATTTTCCGTACCTGTTTGCTTCTGACACCGATAATCCCCAAAGAGCACCAGCAGCTCTTTCTTGAAGACCGGTGGAAGCATTTGAACAAGACTGCGCGAGCGCCACCTAAGATAATCAAACAAAAGTGATTAATTATCCTTTAAATATAACAGATGCATAAAATGTAATCATGTGAAACAAATTTGGAAGCGTACCAAAGCTTCAACACCACCAGCTGCAGCAATAGATTCACGATTCTTGTCATCAAACGACAAATTCCATAGAGCACCAGCAGCTTCTTGTCTAACACCTTCGTGAGGCGATTGTGTAAGTTGAACAAGAGCTTCTAATGCACCTGCTTCTTGTCCAACAGCAGCATTATTATTGTTGCTATCTCCATGAGCCGCCAAATTCGCTAAAGCACGAGCAGCCTGGAAACACAAGTTAAACCACAAACTCAAAATCACTCGCACATAAAAAAAATTATAAAGTAAAGAAATGAAACTTACCTGTTCTTGCACTCCCTCGTACTTGCAGTTCCGAGCTAACATCACAAGGGCATGTACACCTCCCGCAGTCGCTACTTCCATGCTGCATTTATCATCTGCAGCTAAGTTTGCTAATGCTCCCGCAGCTCGTTCCTAATCACACAAAATTACGTAAATCCTCGTTATAGAAAGAAGGGAAATATCCAAAAATGACACTTGTTCATCTAAATCATGATTTATCCGTTTCTTCTTTATTTTCTTGATTTAATAAATGGCGTTAAATCGTACCAAGACTCCATCACAACCATTTGGCCATCTAAATATAAGATCGACAAGTGCCTTCACTCCTCCAGCCTGAGCAATAGCATTCTAACAGAAAAAAACAAAATATGTTAGCTGAAGAATCAAAAGTAATAACAAAGAATCTTATAGACAACTAGAGGACTTACCTTATGCTCTTCTCCAACAGAGAGATTCCATAGTCCACCAGCAGCTTCCTCGGCCACAAGTCTGTTCATTGATTTTGCCAAACCAGCAAGAATTCTGATTCCTCCTTCTTCAGCAACAGACTTTGCCACATTAGCATTTACCGACAAATTTGCAATAGCCTAAGATAATCCGACAAAAGAACAACGTTAGTGTGTCCAGTCAAAACTACGATATAAGAAAATGAAAATGACGAAAAAAAACCTTTGCGGCTTCTGATTGAACTCCTTCTCGCCAAGATTTCGCGAGTTCTAGAAGAAGACCAATCCCTCCATCTTTCATAACTGCTTCAGCTCTTCCACTGTCTATACTAGCATTCTCATCATCGATAACTACGAAAGTTGCAAGTCCAGTAGCTGATCTCTCTTGGACATCTTCCTGTGAGCTTTGCATTAAAGTAAGCAACAATGCAGCTCCTTGATTCAGCCAAAAATCATCCAATCCCTGTGGATTACTCTCCGCAATACGTAAAAGCGTATGAGAAATAATCCATTCGATCCATCGCATAATTTCATCCTTAGTTCTCACCATCGATTCTCTCCAATAAGAAAATATCTCCTTTGGTTTCTTGGTATTATCGGCGAATATAGAAGCAACTCCATCGAAAACATTAGTAAACAGAGCAAGAAGGACTTTTCCTTTGAATCTATTCGAACTGATGAAACTTGTATCCTCTTCAAGTACACTACAGTTTAAAGCACACAAAACTTTCAAGGTCTGCGACGATGTCAAGAACCTAGAAACCGCGGTAGGACCAATGTCAGTCCTCGAGACATCCAAACCGATTAAGTTCGGAAGCTTATCCCATTTATTCGACGCAATCGCCCATTTTATGTTCGAAGTCCCAGCAACAGAGAGATACCGAACAGACACAACTTTCCCTAATGCTTCCTCGTCGATGTTTAAACAATCTAAGAACCCGAGATCACTTAGCTGAGGACAATGCTTAGCCAGAGCTTCAATAGCTTCAGAACTAACATCTCTTATCCCGGAAAGGCGAAGTTTCTTAAGCTTCGGACAACAAAAAGCTACGGTTTTAATAGCGTCACTAGTAATCTTCTCACAAAAATCAGGTCCAAGTTGAAGACTCTCAAGCGCCTCATGACGAGCCACGATCATCGACAAAGTAGCATCAGTAATCTTCCTACAATAATCGCCGCTAACTTCAAGTAGATTCCTCGCTCTGAGATGAATAATAGAATCCGCTGATTCAACGCCACGAAACCTCAAGTTATGAAGATTCACACACCGAGAAGCAAGAGAAGACGCCATCGAAGCATCAAACTTATGAGCACGAAGATCCAACGAACTCCATAGACACGAAGAAGCACCAAGACCTCTCCATGTTTTACAAGTAGACGCTAAACTAGCTCGATCGCGGTAATTCAAACAAGTAAACAACTGAAGCACAGTGTCATATGGTAAACTAGTCCAATCAACATAACCATTGAACTCAGAAGCTACTAATTCTTCTTCCTCATTGCTAGTCTCAGGATAATAACTTTGCAAAACAACCTTATCTTTCCCTTTACCTTCCACTTTCCTCCTAACCCTACGACTCATTATCTCTGATTAGATACTCTAAAAATGAAACTTTTCTTAAACCTGAAACTCTGATCACAAATTCCTTAAAAGGGTATAATCTTAAGAAGATACAGATCTTCTTCCATTACCATACACACAACAAAGTCCAAACCTTTCGGAGTGAAAGTTTGGTAATTTAGAAACTGTTCAAAAACCCAATTACCATAATCGAATCAAAGACGCATTACACGAATTCAAGAGCTCAATACACAAAAACCCTCGAATCAGAGAACAAAAAGCCCTGACCTTTCTTAAACAGATTTGCAATGAGATGATAAAACTCACAATGAGAGGATCAAAGGGAATTTCAAAGTGAAGAGAAGAAAAAACAGTGATGGGTCGGAGAGAATTCCGACGAAACCCTGAACAAAAAAAAAAAATGTAAAGAGAAAAACGAAAGCCCCTTTACAAGTAATTTCCGTTTAAACTCTCTCTTTCTCTCGCCGGAAAATTTGGTCTTTGTTAATTCGTGAGGCACAAAGAGAGAGAGATTGAGAAAAAGAGGAATTGAGAATTGGGAAAAATCGGTTCGGGTCGGGGCTTTGAGAGAAGAGAAGAGGGCTTCCTTCGTGACACAGCTCATATAAGAGAGAATATTATACGATAGAGATTAGAGCATGATTCACTACAATTACATTATACCATCTTGCTCTATTTATTTACTTTTTTTACATTTTGATTTTGTGTAAGTTATTAATTATGTTTTCATTTTTTAGCAATGAAATTATAATATGGAATTCCAACTTACTATGTTTTTTAATCTCGGAATTAGTAATTGCGTAAATTTGTAAAGAAATGGAAAAAGATTCCGTCAAACTTAAGAGAAACGGATTTTTTTTACGCGTAAACGTTGATTGACTGATTGACTAACTTATAGAGTAATAGAGTTGCTTTAAAACGAGATACAGTATTCTTCGTACTAGTTTTTTGGCAAGAAAATTATGCGTTTAAAGTTTTGAATAGTGATAATGCGGTGCATGACGATATATGTGTGGGACGGTCCATATAAGAAGATAAGGGCAAACAAATAAAGTAGTCCTATATTCGGTTTTTATTATTGTTCAGTGTAGGACATAACTTCTCCATTCAATATCTAAGGTTCATAAACCAAAACAAATTTAGTCCAAAAAATCTTAAAACCCTTATCTAGCAAAGTTGACTAGTTTTTAAGCAGTTCATATCAAATACGAATTGTAACATAGTAAAAACAAAAAAGGGCATTCATTTTTAACCAGTTCATTGTATACATCAGAGTATGAAGCTCAAAATACAATGTTGAATTCTACGGTCGACATTCTTGTAGTTCGATTAGTCTTACCATCTTAAGGTTAATACTAACATGTTATATTATATAGAGTAAATTAGGTAGATGACCAAAAGTTATACACAAATTGGGAAACTAACTAAAATTGTGGGATTCCTTTGGAAAACAATAGGTTGTTTTGTTGTTCTTTTGGTTAGTTTGCCGATATGTATATAGTTTTTGGTTTGCCAATGCAAATACTCTATTATATATGCCTATTTGTTGTTACTCCTTAAAAAAAAAATTGACATGAATTTTTACTTGAATTCTTCTATCTCTTTTCCACAAAAACCTTAATGAAAAACACCATAGAATAATCCTCATCGTTTTGGTTGTTTCTCTCATTTTCATATTTGTTTAGTTCGTTTTTGTGGTTTCTATTTTGAGTTTCAATCACCAGAAACAAAAAAAATATTATTCGTATAGAGGTTTTGTTGGTTCAATAACCAGATCATTTTGTGGTTGGATAAGTATATAATATTGTGCATAAAAAGGCACAGACTCGTGGTAAAAGTTAAATTTTCTTGTAATTTCAAGAAGAGTTTGATTATTTATACATATTTTTTCTTGGATCCGGTTTTCTGTTAGGCCATTAGGAGATATTTGGGAATGTTATTACTTCTCAATCTAATATTTTCCACTTTTCATAAAGTAAAAATACAGTAATTAAAATAACATATAAATACTATTATTTTCATAATCATATTTGTCGTATATATCATTATTCGATTTTCTTACATAATCTTTGGTTGAACATTAAGAGAATGAACTTAATTAAAGGGATGGTTGGGTTTTGTGTATCTATTTTGGTACTCTTTGAATTTACTGAAATTAAAAAGGAAGGAAATATATGTTGGACCATAATGAATATATAGGAGGAATCTGCATCTCCGTACAAACTCCTTTCCTTTTTTAGATCGACTTCTTTACTTTACTCTCGATTTTACATTCACTCATAATAACTTTTCCAAAATATGATGAAACTTATTTTTACAAGGAGTTTGACATTTACTCGTTGCTGTAAATGGTAAAAATACTCGACAAACCACATAACCAAGGATTAATTTGGATTTCGGTTAAGAATTTCTGGTTATGTAGAAGAACTAGGTAATTACCCGCGCCAAGCACGGGATAGAGGAAAGAACATGTGTTTATTATCTTTCGAATCTAAAACAAAATACAATATCGATTATATTGTTAAAGCAAGATGAATAAAAAAATGAATAACGACATTTATTTATGAAACTAAATAACGATATTAGTTTAATAATTAATTAGTCCATCATGGATAACAATGTAATTATAAATATAAAACGAAAAAAAGAAAAAATTTAAAACTAAAAGAAGAGTATTTTGGAAAACCGGACAAAGTGGAGAAAAATATGAGTATTTCTAATCAGAATTTGCAGATTTATTTCTGATGTGATTCTTAAAATCTTCAACTACAGTAATAGATGGGTTGATTTCAATGATTGTGGAATCACTGGTGGTAGAGACACCCCATATACCTACCATTTAAATTGTAACAATAATTAGAACCAGATGAAATATTTATTATGTGGATAAATATAATTTTATATGCATACTTTCGTATTTGTAAATGATCCCGAATCTGATAACACATACGATTATAGGACTGTGAGTATTGGCATATAAATCGTAAAAGTCGAAACGAAATCTTCACATAATCGAATACGGATAGAATGTTCACTATGCATATAAAGTGATTAAAGTGAATAATATGAGTATAGATAGTTCAAAATAATATGAATATAAAGCGGAGAAAAGAACATTACTTTTCATCTTTCGAAACAACGTGAATATACCGTCCTCTCGTATAGTAATTAGTAGAGTGACGATCAACAAAACCATGAATACTCTCAATAGAACCAATTATATCTATAATAAGAAAAACAAAAGCATAAACAACACTCATCTTCATCCCAACACGTATATGCAAGTAGTAACAAAAAGTGAATCATACCAACGAATTCTCCAGACTCATAACATCCAGCACGTATAGTATCGAAATCGGCAAAAACATAATAATTTTTCATGGTCAATGGTGCTACCTTGGCAATAACAGTTCTCGGGACGATTTCTATCTCGTATTTACCAAAGGTTATGCTCCAGGAACAGCAACCGTTTTAAGATCAAAATTAATGATATTAATCCAAGAACCTACAGCTATTGCGGATTTAATAGCATGCAATTTTTTCTTAGGGAAAGAAGCCTTGATCTTCTCTCCCTAGAATTTAATCTGTTTGTTCTGTAAAATTTGGGGCGATTCTCAAAAATACTATCCAAAAAAAGTTTTTGTTTCAAAAATAGCCACCAATTTTCAAAAGTTCCAAAAATTCTAATAATGTTATTTTGGAACTTTTGAATATTAATGGTATTTTGGAACTTTTAGTGATATTTATAAAACTTTTGAAAATTGGTGGTATTTTTGGTGGTATTTTAAAAAATTTCTCTAAAATTTAATGCCTTTTGATTTGAATAATTCTCTCCGCACACCTTTATGATGACCCCCTTTTTAGTTATATCGATCTCAAATTTTCTATTATTAGGAACATTAATTAATCTATCTCAGATTTTTAATCCATTTGGAAAATGTATCAAACTCATTTATTTTTTTGACACTTAATCCGCTTGAAAAAGACATTTTCTTTGTAAGTTGAAAAACCTTAAAGTTAGACCACAAAATTAATGAACTGAGAGAAACCAAAACAGTCTCAACTGTACCACATTCATGTATGACGGGTAACAATTTGGATCGATGTTTAACCACTTTCTAACATATTTTTCAACGGGTTACAAAGTTTTGGTTAACATATGTGAGTAACATAATTTAGTTAGTTCAAATTGGTTAACAATTAGAAATGAGATGTTTATTTACATTTTAGGATTCGTTAAAAAACTTCTAATATAACTCGTGACCCATTTGCGTAGCAAGCTTCTATATTTCTAGCTTTCTTACAATTGAATATAACACTTGGAGACATTAGATTTAAAACAGGTGAGAAATTTCATAGAAGACTATTAAATTTGACAAATTAGATTAAGCAAACAATAAATATAACACTTGGAGACATTAGTTTTAACCTCCGAAGATTAAACCTAATATAAGAAACAAAGTATCAAAAACTTCCCTCGTAACGTCCGCACTGCTGCTACAGAAGTGTAATAAAGGTCTGTAATAGCACGCGGAAGTTTATGCACTATTCTATCCAAACCTAACATCAAAATATCAACTATATTCCGACCAAATATAAGATTGAAACAAAATACCGAACTATAAATCCGCAAAATAAATAGATATACCTATAAAAAAATACATACGTGTAAGATAACAATACGTCAATGACCACGTTCAAATCTACAAAAAAAAGAAACATAATAAGGTAAAAGGAATGCAAGAACCCCAACGATGAAACATATGGAAGAAAATATATAATAAAATCATGTCGCTTATAAACCTTACGCCTCATATTTATAATAAATAACAAATATAGTATAAGTTGGTGAGGGTGTTTTTTTTTTGTTTCAAAATATAAGTTGTTTTGAGAATCCTAAGAACTTTTCATCTTTATTGAATATTGTGTGACCAATAATATTTTGTAGTTTTTTTTAGGTTTGATAAAATTATGTTTATTATGTATATTAAATGATATTTTTTATAAGAAAAAATAGTTTCTTAATCTTTGTGTTATTAGGTAAAACAACTTAGATTTTGAAACGGAAGGAGTATATAGGGTTTTAGGCTGTTGAATTGTTGAACAAAAAACATAACTATAAATTTTTTATTTTTTTTTAAACATACCGTGAGCAAATCAATCCTATATATATTAATTGAGGAGACACTAAAACCTCAAAATCCTAGGTGTCACTCATTGAGACCTTTATGAGTCATTCTAATTTAAAAAATCCTATGTGTCATGCTAAGAGACATTTTAACTTTAAAAATCCTATGTGTCATGCTAAGAGTGTTTTAAGTGCTAATTATCATCCTATTAAACATTTTAAATAATAACACATTTCTAAATTTATCAACATTACGAAACATTCCTAAAATTTCCTAAAATTTTGCATTTATTTTAAACAAAATTCTGAAATAAACATTTATATATATATATATAACTTTCCCTATTTTTTAAACTTTAAATAAGACTACCATCACCACTTCCCTATATATAAGCTAACAAACACAAAAACACATATCTAACAACCACCATCTACAAAAAACAAAGACTTTTTTCTGGTAAGAGAATCTTTAATTCATTTTTTCTTTACCATCTAAAAAAAACAAAGACTTTTTCCGGTAAGAGAATCTTTAATTCATTTTTTCTTTTGTTTTTGACTTAAACGTAAGACTTATTATTAAGACACTCAAAATTCAAAAACCAATCAAATAATTTTTGTAGTGGACATGATTATTTATCTAATATTTTTGGTATGTATGATTCAAAACATTATATTTTTACTATACAATAAACTGAAATTTATATTCCCACGCATGGCGTGGATCAAAATGTAGTAAAATTATTTAATAGAGCCACCACCTTCTTTTGTTTGTCCAAGATGATAAAATATTTATTAAATATATTTTTAAAAAGAATCAGAATCAGTTGAATGAGAATATATGCAAGAGGTTATACATCATATCAATGATTTGTTTGGAGGCTTTCTTATTCTATGGAAGCTAAAAACAAAAGAAGACACAAATTTAGGTTTAGGTACACATCAAATTTAATATAAAAACGAATAATAGCAAAGAAATTTTAAAAAAAAGAGTATTCATATGTGACTAAAATAGCTAAGTACTCCATGTACATGTTACTATTGTGAATATTATCTCTAATATGACAGAATTTTTCTATAACATATCCTCACTACCATAGTTGCTACTTGCTACATCACCCACTTCTAGACTCTTGCCTGAAATTTACACTACATAGAGTTTAAAAAGTCAACAATCATCGCGAACGGTAAAACAAATATTGAATCACAAATCAAGACTTTTCTCAAGCATTGAATCTCATACGCACGATCTAACCTTGATGCTTATGATCCTTCATTATTCTTATACGTTTGTGATATATCATGGTTTTTACGGTTTTTAATCCATGATAAGAGTATGTTTTCTAGAGTCTTTTTAGTGTTTTTCGAGTCTTTGGTTTTCTTATTAGGTATTTGGACGTTTGGAGCATTTCTGGTGTTTACTGGAGTTTTTTGGAACATTTTGGAACAAGGAGTCAAAGACACAAATTCGGAGTTGAAGATCAGCAGACTCGTCGAGCGACACAGCTTTCAAATCGAGCGACGTGAAGAATATATGCATGTCGAGCGACACATTAATCCATGTCGCTCGACACGAACCAATTTCGGACCAGATCACCAATTTAGAAGATTTCCAATTTCTGCCCAGAACTTCCAGATGTTTGCAGTTCTGCCCCAGATCGTTTTTGTACCCTATATATATTTATTTTAGACCATTGTTTTAGATATGTTTTACTTCCTAAGAGATTCTAGCAAGAGATTATTCAGAGATTGTTCATCGCTTCCAAATCGGTTTCGATCTTTGTATCATTCTCTTTCTTTTTAATAAAGTATTATTCAGAAATCAGGTTTGCATCTTTCACCATGTCTGAGTAATCCATTAGTTAGGTTTTAGGGTTTTCAAAGGATGATGAAAAGCTGTTAGGATTTATTTACTATTGGGATTGCATCATATAGGATTCTTCACCTTGATTGCATTAATTCTGATTTAAGATTGATCACCTTAGGTTAGATATTTTAGGTTGTTTAATAGATACGACAGTATTATTGAATAACTGGAACTGAATCATAGGTGAGCAAAGATCTGATTCGCAATGACAGTTGGCTTTAGATCTTTGTGAACAATCAAACCTGTTTCTAATGCTTGTTTAAATTAATCTGATTTCGCAACGACAGTTGGTCTTCTAGGGTTTAAACATAGATAATAATTGCAACGACAGTTGATTTATTTTACATTAGTTTGAGTTATAGAATTGCACTTCATAAATATCCCGATAGTACGTTTATCTTTCAGTTTGGAATCACTCCTGAGAATTTCTTAAGACCTAGCGTTTGTCTCTTATTGAATTAAAGTTAAATCAATCATCATCATTTACTGTTTTTGCACCTGTTTTACTTATCATCTTTATCACTTAGCATAATCTGAACTTTGAAATCTACTGTGTTAACTTGATTCTCTGTGGGATTCGACCTCTAAGTAGTACACGATCTCTTAATTTGAGAGAGTGGTTTAAAGGGATAATTTGACCGTATCAGTTTGCATGAATCAACAAACATCCTAGAAATAATTTAAAAGACTCGTAAATAAATATTTATATAGATATATTTGCAATGAAAAGTGTATATCACTGCATCAACCAAGAGTAGAATATGATATCTCCTCTAAATATATACCCAATACTACAAATGTATTAAAAGGACGGTTATACACAATAACTACAAATGTTAGATCTTATGTTATTGTGAAAGCAACCAATAACATATTCAAGATTATCCGTGATTGTTTTAATATAAGTATTGGGTATCATTCCTTAATTATCATGGTTCCTTGTAATCCTTTCCTTGTCCATTCTCATATTCTTCCTCTTCACATTTTATTAATAAATTGAGTTTAACAACAACAAAATCTTAATTTAAGTAGAAGTAAATTTTGGATAACCGAAAACGTAAAATAATGCAATGTTTGAAAGAAATGAGTTTACAGTTCAAATTTAAAAAAATATAAAAAAACTTAAACAGAATATGATTTTTCGTTTAGTTCTTTAGAGCGTTTGCTCTTTCCCGTGTTTAGGGTTATTGTTTGGATCAAAATTTTGGATCATCAATATGGGATCATATATAGATGTCTTGTATAAAACTTAAGGTGTGATATGGAATACTCGTAGGGCTTCGGATACGAATTCCGTCCTCTCACGGAATGAGAAACGATTCTGATTAAATCGACGTCTCTGGTGAGAGTATTGGGCCCATCATACGTAATATCATCAAGAAAATCTTTAAGAAGATGAAAAAGGGACTTTCTTTTGGAATACTCACTAACGTCAATGTTAAGCCACATGTGGAGAGTAAATTGATGCAAGAGAGGAATGTGCATTGTCATTGGGACCATATCCATAAAGGTGGTTTACATCCAATATTTTGGAATGGATGAGAAGAGAAGAGAAGTGCTAAAACTCTCTTGTAGATGTCGAAGTGCATGAGAATACTCCCGAGGGAGTATCTTGTTGCATGTTGCCTTCTTCTATCTAATGTGGCCTCGTGATTCTCGTGTCTGTCGTATCTTCCTTCTAGCTTTCCCTCATAGTTCCTTCCTCTCTTTATACTATGTTGTGGTTATAAAGTTGGTCTAGAAGATTGTGGTGTGTGTTTTTTTATCCGATACGTTCGAAAAATAAAAAAAACTACTATAACATTTATATTAAGTTGAATCCACAAAAGCAAGAGGCTTACATATATTATATAAAAAATTTTGACTTTGTAGTCTCTCTTTATCATATTAAAGAAAAATACAGTCTAACTTTTACTATATTTCTATATCGCACTCATATCAGAGCGAATACTTTGTTTTTTCTAGTAGTATTACGAATTATTTGGAGACAAAGCAAATCAATAACAACATAGTTAATTTAGTTCTCCCGATCTCATTTCTCATCAACGCCATAATCATTCCAAAACTAAAGAGTGAGCAAAAAGTTGGAGACTAAACGAAAAGAGTCTGCTTTAAAATAATTAAAACCAAGTGGAGATTAAACGAAAAGAGTATGTTTTACAATAAATGAAACTAAGACGTCTTGATGATCACTAAAGTTGTTTTTTTAATTACCACCAAAAAAAGCATCCTTGCTTGCTTGTGAACATGAATATATATTAAATTCTTAGTCAATTAAGACATTCAAACTCTTAACACAAAATTCACGAACTCAATTAAGAAATTTTATTACTTGTAAAAAGAAATATTTAACTCAACTTAGGTTGATTGTTCTTACTATTCTCCTTTGGCTATACGACACCAAGAGTACAAAAAGTTTCTTGTCAAATCAATCCTGTAATAAATAGAAACGCAAGCTTAATTAGAAAGTTGAATTTGAGTGATTACTACACTTCAAAACCTTGAGATAAAACAGAGGGAAATCACATAAAACTTTCAGAAATCATATCATCATTAAACAGTAATTTGATCCCAAGACACATCACCTGATATATATCGCAGCCTTGAAATTAACGTCAGCAGAGACGCGTTCATCTCTAGTAAAGAGAACCACTCGTCGTGTTTGTATCCGACGAAGAGGACAACTTGACCTTTAAGAGTTTCCATGTGCAAAGAAAATGTATTGAGTCTCTCCATCTGAATCTTTCTCTGGATCTTGGTCACAGCAAAAACTTTTGGCAACAAATCTGCATATAGAAAGAAAGTATCTACTCAAAAATCCAATTTATAATCAAAGACAAAAAAATTCAAACAACACATATGAAACAAAAGTAAATTCTTTTACCCATGTATAAAATCAATATCGATAGACCAGCAAACAAATAAGTACTTACAAAGAGCTAAAATAAAATTTAACCTATATAAACAACATAATAATACGTGAAAGACAATCATACCTCATTGATCGCACGTCTAAAAAAAAGGGAAAAGAATGAGGTCAAAAGAACACAAACATACCGTACGTAGAACAAAACCAACATAAAATATGTGAAGCAAAATATAGAACAAAAATCTATACCGCTGAATCAGTCCATCAAAGGTACCTCATGTAAATCATCCTCATTATCTTCTTTTATCACAACGCTTTCTAGCTTTCGACCTGTAATATCCAAAACCCTAGTGATCTCTCCAAGTATACCAAAAAAATCACCCAATATGCGCGCTTGATAAAAAAAATCAAAAGGCAGATAGTTAAATCACTTACCAGAGCTTCTTTGCAAGTTGTACATATATTAACAAAAATATTTGGTTAATTAATCTGTTATGACATCAAAACTATAGCAATGCGTTAGAGAAACAAATCTCTTTATGGAAAATCATTTTACTTAGTTCAGACTCAACCAAGTCAATACCCCCCCCCCCCCCCCCCCCCCCACCATAACCCACGTGACTTTGAAGAACAAAAGAGAAAGCCAAAGATGCTAACTACATATTAGATAGGGATATTGGCAACAAAGATGTCCTTTTTCGTGCAGCAACTTCCTACAAAACAACAAAAAGTAGATTCATCCACAAAATAAATTATGCTTAGACTCTATGGCAATAATTCTTTTATTTCAAGCTAATATTTTGCGGAACCTGAACGAAACCGGGATTTTCATCAAATCCTTTGTCTTTGTTAAACACATATCACTTCCACAAAGAAAGAACATGCGATGAGCAAAAATGCTTATATATCAAACAAAATATTTAAAAATATTACCCCAAAGTCTCGATGCGGAGATATCGAATTTAAAAAAGATTAGCTAACGAAAATTATTTATAGGATATTCACAACAATTTGACCAGTTACATACATGCGATGTAATAACAGATTAAGACAAAAGAAAGAGATTACGACTATTTAAGTCACCTTTTAAATTCTTTTGCTTTGATTCAATCATTTTTTTTTTTGGAAATCTAAACTTGTGAGATCAGAATCAACGAAAAAAGAAAGGAACACAAAAACAAATCATCATGATCTAAACCCTAAATACATGCTATATATTAGAAATCATGGAGGTAGTATGATAATACCGTCATATTGTAGATTTGTAGGATGGATGAATCTGGCATAAACAACAACATCAAAATTAGCAAAAGAAAAAAAAATGACAAAATAACTCCAACATAATATACATGCGATATAAAAAAATCACATTTAAAACATATTAAGACAAAAGAAAGAAATCACGACTTGAATCACCTTTTAAATGCTTTTGCTTTGATCCATTCATTTTTTCGGAAACCTTGTTCTCTGCAACCTCAAAATATAATCTTGTGAGATCAGAATCAACGAAGAAAGAAAGGAACACAAAAACAAATCATCATGATCTAAACCCTAAATACTTGCTACATATTAGAAATCATGTATTCGTATCCATATATTGTAGGATGGATGAATCTGGCACGAAGACAACAACATCAAAATTAGCAAAAGCATAAACAAAGAAAAATCAGATACACGGTAAAAAAACACATGGTAACATAATATGAGACCTAAAATATAAGAAAACAAAAACAAAGATACCACGGAACTGCAGAACATATATATATAAGAGAGATAGATATTAGGGCGACACAAATATTTTAATATAATATTTCCTAATATGATAAGATAAATATGAAAGATTTTCATATATGGATACGAATACATAAAAAAAAAAGTCTTATCGTAATAAACAATTTAATGCATATGGGCCGTTTAGCGTATTAAAGCCCAAATAAATTAGTTACAATCGGAATAGTGGTCCCATCTTGAGCGAATTATAAATCGACGGTCGAGATCTAATCCGAGGAAATCAACGGTTTAAACTGTCGATGGCAGAGGGCGTAATTAAGTGGATTTGGCCAGGGATAGTATTATAATTAACCACCCCAAATCAATTGTGAGGCTGTCAGCGTTTTTACTTCACCTTTAATAAAATAGATCTTGGTTTAAATTTTCAATTAAACTATATTACATACATGTGGAGTGTGTCTAGCAGAATGATGCCGGCAAAAGCCCACCACAATTTTATTTTATTTGAGATAAAGCCCACCAAGTTTTACTACCCTAGAAGATGATTTCTCTCGTAATTCCAAAGGTGATGTACTCACAAAAATTGAATTCTCCAAGAGTAATCATTATTTTATGTAATCCGCAATGAGAAAACTTAAGCCGCACGTCTCAGACCCGATCCCATATGATCTCCTTGTTGATATATTCTCGAGAGTCCCGGCGAATTCAATAGCTAGGTTTCGTTGCGTGTCAAAATCATGGGCATCTATTCTTCGACGTCCAGATTTCACAGAGTTGTTATTGACTAGTTCTTCGACTTATCCACGGCTTCTATTCCTGAAACTAATTAAACCAAAATATAGATACAATTTGTTTAATGGATCATCTTTCTTTTTTTGGTCGCATAATGGATCATCTTTCATGGATCGAAAGACTTTCTTGCTAGAATGACATTTAGGTGTGCTTAATCTAATAACAAATCCTTTCAATCAATTTATTTTCATTTTTCTTTGTTCGGTTTGGTTTGGTCCGAGGTTGGCCAGCAGAGACAACCGGCATTAGACCGGGAGAACACCGGCACAAAATGTAATTTGAGATCCTAATTGTTATCAGAATTTGTGGAGTTAGACCTTGAATAAACGAAGTCATTTGAAGTTAAGGCAAAACAACTTTTCAAATGGCATCGTTTCATTTTGGGATCTTCACATTTTCTAACAAAACATTGGATGCTTAATGTTTACTCCTTAACAAACTCAATCATAGAGAATTGCAATGTAAACTAGGACATAAACTCTATCACCGGTTTTGCAGCTCCTCGTAGTTATTTCATTTTGCCAAACTATCATTCCCATTTTTCAAAAGATTGAAATTGATATGTTAATAACATTGCATAGAAACTTAAGTTCCAATTTTCATATCATATCTATACTTAAAGCTAAAACTACCGAAAATACCCCTCCCTAGTGAGCTAATCTTGACTGGAGAGAAATAGCAGGCCAAGGATTTGGTCTCTGAGGACTTGGCCGTTCCACCACAGTAGAAAACCGTCCAGATGCGGCGGAGGAAGACGACGGAGGAGGAGGAGCAGTCACCGCAGCCGCGGTCGCAGAGGAGGAGACACGTTCGCAAGAAGGACACATAGTGAGTGTAGTTGGAGGAGTCATGTGCATGTAGAGATTTGGAGACATCTTTAAAGCCCTAAGCTCCGTTACTTCCTTATGCAACCGTCGATTCTCCTCCGTTAGATTATCACAACATCTCTTCAAATACTCACAATCTACCTCCGTTTGTTTCAGCTTCGTCCTTTAAAATTGTAATAAAAAGTCCAAAATCATCTTAAATAATAACTTCTCCCATTACATAACAAATGTTATTGTTGTATAAGAAATTAAATATCATCTTATTATCCTTGCAAGAAAACAAAATTAGAAATGTCAATTTATACGCATGCAAGTCACTTATTATAAGGCCGTAGTAAAAATGTAAAAACTCCATGTGACAATACACAGAACTCAGAAGATCTTAATTCGGATTTTCTTTTTAGGACAGAGAAATCTAATCTTTATAGGTCATAAAAGGACAATTATATCCCCATCATAGCAATTACTAAGGTTTCTTCTGAAGCTATAATTCCGATAATACCCCTACATATAACGAGAAATTTCTTTACCTTGCCCTTCGATTCTGAAACCACACTTCTACTTGTCTTGTCCTTAGATTCAACTGTTTTGCTAGAGCCAGCTTTTGCTTCTGCCCAATCCGAATGATTCCAAAAACCAAAATTACAAAAACGCAATGTTTAGTTATTTTAGTGATAAATTTTACGGAAATAAAAACATTTACGAAAATGCCACTAACCGGATTTAGTGTGCTATGTTCTTTGAAAGTCTCTTCAAGAACAAGAGCTTGTTCTTTCGATAACCGGAGTTTCTTTCTCGATCCGTCCCCGTTTCCACCGTCTTCGTCGTCGCTTCCACCGCTTCCTCCGGCACGTGAGCTAGAAGCTCTCTCTGCCTCGTTCCCCTCTCCTCCTCTCGCCGCCGCAAGATCTCTCTCAATCCTCTTATTCCCACTTACACTCGATACGGTACTGTTCGGCGACGAGACTCCGGCGACATCTTCTTCTAAGTCAACCGCCGTCGCCGACGACGGAGCTCTGTTCACGTCGAAACCTCTTAGAAAAGATCCCGTGTTAGAGTTTCTCTCTGCAAAATATCTCGATAAATTAAGATATCTCGATAAAATTCTCTGTTAAAATGATTTTTCGAGACGATAAATATTTTGATAAATTAATAAAATATTATAATCTAACAATATTAATTTATAGTGTTTCACTGATTAATTACGTTACTTCAAAACGTTTTCAACTACAATTTTCGTCATTAAGTAAATAACTAAACCTAATACGAAAAAAAATGAATAAGTTTGGATCTGAAAACAGAATCATATTTTGAACATAAACAGAACTTCGACACATTAAATGTTATTAAATAAAAAACAAGTTTTTTTTTTTGTCAAATAAAAAACAAGTTTAATACTTGAAGAAAGGAACCCAAAATAAAAGAAAATTTACCAGAAGATTGAAAAAGATGAGTCCAAGAGTTGTGATGAGTCTTCTGGTTCTGGAGATGGCTATTATTGTGGGTGTGCATGTGATGAAACGAAGAAGAAGAAGGTGAAGTTGTAAAAGGCATGAGATTCAACTTCAAAGATGGTTCTTTCTGTTGGCTTAACCCAAAGCTTAGACTCAATCCCAATCCATCATCTCTTTCACTCATTTTCTCTCAAAAGAATAATATCTTCTTTTTCTTGTGGATTTTCTTGTGAAAATAATGTTGAATTGTTTGGTTAAAGAGAAGACTAGTATATATACAAGAATTTGATGTGTATAGAGAGAGAGAGGAGTTATGTGGGGGCTTGGGGTTTCAATGATGACTTGTGTCAGAGACCCTTGTAATTTCAATGATGATATATACTGTTACCTGCTCTTTTGTTTTGTTTGCTTGAACCAATGTTTAGGAATTAAAAAGACTCATTCAACTCTAATACGTTGAGCTTTTGAGAAAATTTAATTTTTTTCAATTTCTTCTTAAAACTCTATAACAAAACGTTAAACATTCAGATTTTGTTTCTGTTTGTGTTTGACTATTATTATTTGTTCGGTTTCTCTTTTGTTAAAAGACACAATGCCTTTAATTACATTATTTTATCATATTCTCATATTTCAAACTTGGTCAACTGATTATATTGGCTCTAAATGGTAACGGTAAAATGATTAAATTTCTCGCAGAATGATTAAATTTCTGGCAGAATTTGGCAGAATAAATGAAAGTTAAATGATATCAGTATAACCATTATACCAATGGTAGAATCATTCTAGAGACAAAAAAAAATGGTGGAACCATTAAACTGACAGTAGAACTATTATACTAACAGTAGAACCATCAGTAGAACTATTATACTAATGGTAGAATCATTCTAGAGACAAAAAAAATGGTAGAACTATTATACTAACAGTGAAACCATTAAATGAATGGTATAAGTAGAATGGTTATACCCATAGTAGAACCATTATACATACACCATTTAGGGCCATTGTAAGTTAAGTATATATGTTTAGTTTAACTAACTAAAAATAATTGTTCGGTGGTGATGCATTTGTAAAGTAATGCACACGCCTTGTAGATCTACTAGTATTAGAAGAAAAAAAAATCTGGAATAGTCTATTTTTAAAATGTGTTTTTTTTGTTTTTGTTTTTTGTTTTGGTTAAATTTGTACAGATCTTTGTTTGAATTGTTTTATTTCTTGAAACGTGAAAGAGTAATTTAAGAGGAAAAAGACAATTGTTGTATGTGTATGTGGGGTGAAGTAGAGACGCCCGTAGGATGTTAACGCGAGTAAGAGCGCGTGTAGAAGAAGATAAATGGGGCTGGGCTCAAAATGGGTATGGGAGTCAGAAGACGATGTCGTATTGGTAGGTTACACAGAGCCTAACACTGCATGGGGTTTATTAGCCTTTACCTGTGAACCCAACATTGCATTCGATTCTCTAATCAATCTTCAATTCATTTATTACTCTTTTCCAAAAACCTCCTCTTTGATTAATGTTTTTTTGGTCAACTAATTCAAGTGCTTCTATTGATTGCTGTTATGGTTTAGTCAAATACTCCCTCTGTTCTTTCTTTGGAGATTAATTTTCTAGCATATTTTTGGTGTTCCACAAAGATTAATGTTTTAAATTTTTTCTATTTTTTAATTAATTTAGATTTAACAAATTGTAAGTTCCAAAAAATATTTAATGAGACTATTTGAATATAAAAAATAACTATTGGTTCATTGTTATGAAAAAGTGTTTATTACAAAAAAATTGCGTTAATAACTAAAAATAATTTATTATTTTTTAATTTGTGTAAAAAATGCTAGAAAATCAATAATTTGTGGAAATGACTAGAGAGGTGGTAGAGTTTACGGCTACTTCCTGTCATTGAGACAATAATTTTTTCCTTTTTATTGTTATGCAAAGTTATTGATAATGTCATCATTAATATTGCTTCAGTTTCTTCAAGAGTTACGATAAGACAGGTCGGATTTGTTAAATAACGTCCCCACTTATCTTTTTCAACCACACATTAATGCGTGTTTGCTTTCCAATTTATTCTTATTGTTAATGAGTTATATTGACTTTTATATAGGACTTTTAAATATCTTCAATCAATATGGTCATGCTTTTCATTGAAATCCAACACTTGCTTTGACCTGTATCATCAACTTTTCTGGTAAATTACTTTTACATAATTGATGTTACTAGATTTTCCTTAGAGCCTGATTGGTTAGCTAATAATAGCCCAAAAGAGTGTGGTCCTTAAATTTTCATTTGGATTACATTTTGAAACATGACAAAAAAACGTAATCATAAATTAATATGGGCTTTGATTTATACAATTTGTTTTAATAAAACGTTAACTAATCTAAACTGAATTTCAAAAAAAAAAAACTAATCTAAACTAGAAATTCCCGAACAAACAAATACTACTAAAATACGAAAACGTATAGTTGGATCCATGTTACGGTTCGCAAGTCATGTTAATTTAGTTGTTTATATTTCCCGTGGATCTGAAATTGACGGCTCCATATCTCGAGGTGGGTATTTTTGTCATCATTTTATATATAGGAGAGAATAAGAAAGCTCAACGTGTGACTACAATGGCTTGACCCTTTTTGGCTATGGAATTTGATCATAATGGACTGGTCTCACTGGTTTGGCCGCATATAAGTGATGCAAGATGGGTTTCACAAAACTTATAATTGTAATCGAAAAACCTGAAGGTAGAATATTACCAAACAAAAAATTGAAGGTAGAATTGTTTAAATTAAAGTTCATTCAGACTTTTCTTGAGCATATTTTACATTTTAATCTAATTAGAAAGTATGTTTTAGAACTTTTCACACCATATAGTTTGGTGGATATGTGTATGGCGGTAAATAAAATAATAAATATTTATACGGACTTATACTATAACATTAAGAATTTAACGACATTCTTGATGTTAAAATTAATGTTGTAAGAGAAAGCAAACGTTTATTTTGTTTGATTCGTCGTCTACAAAACTTAGGCATGATCCTGCTTTATCATATGAGCTATGCTAGATTTTTGAATGTATGCTCTCGTTAATACATTCTCCCATGCGTACAGTAGGCCTGGGCACGAATCGGATATCAGGAAAAAATATAGTATTTGTGATTCGATTTGTTTTTCACGGATATTGAATTTTTCGATTTGATTTGCTTCGGAAAAATTCGGATATTTGGAGTTATGGATATCCGGATTTTTTCCGGATATTTGCAGATATTCGGATATTCACAGATATTTGTTTTAAACGGAAAAACGAAAGAATTTTTTTTTTTAATATATAAGATTTTAATTAGTTAGTGAAAAAATAATATAAGCTATATAATATTATTTGATATAATCAAAAATAAAATGAAAAATGAAAGAAAAAAATGGTGGACAACGAAACATTTATTATTTTTTTTAGGAAAACAATAATTTTCAGTTAACAAAATTAGTAACTACTTAAATTTACTATAAATATATCCGTTCAATGTATTGAAATTTTTTTAAAAATGCAAATATATGTTGTAGATCTATCATATTATATGTACATATATGTAATTTACGGATCGAATCGGATATTCGGATTTTAAAAATTAGTATTTGTGATTTGTTTTGCTTTAGAAAGATCGTAGATTTTACTATTTGCTTTGCTTTGATTTATAACGGATATCCGGATTTTACGGATCGAATCAAAACGGATCTCGGATCGGAGCAAATCTAACGGATAATTTGCCCAGCCCTACGTACAGATTATTGGTATGTTTTGTTTTAATTCATAAAGACAAAAATGATTGAGCGTTGATGCATAACGTTAACCAATCAATTAAAGCAAGAACCCTTGGTTCGTAATAGCTTCTTTTTTGTTCATAACCGGGAGAAGGAGATCATCATATTTCCAGTACGATTGTACAAATCACAGAGCATAACCTTGGAATCACATAAATAAGTGGAATAGCTGATGTGTGTTAAATCGTTGTTATTGCGGTCAACCAATAATAAATTATATTGGTATGTGCATGCTAGAACATTATTAGCGTTATAAACTATAATTAATTTGAAATTCTTGTTCAGCACTGGTGAGGATTAAACAACCTGATTATCAGAATCAATCCTGATAATCTAAACACCGATTAGAACTGAAAGCAAGTAAGAACACACACGATTTGTTAACCCAGAGTTTCGCCACCGAGATGGTGTAAAACTACTGCTCTGGAGCCGGCTTGGACCAGCAATTCACTATCAAGGAAGAACGAGCTCTCTTAACCAGAGATAATACTCGTTGAAGAAGAAGAAGTTTGTTACAGAGGATGATAACAAGCTTAGCGACTTAATCTCTTTATATCAATAGAGATAAGCCGACTTAAACTAACATCCTAATCTAATTTGGAATTGCCACATAACCGGCCTAATCCAAACTAAACCAAGATCCTCTAAACTTACCAGAGTCTTACATACAAGAACTCTATTATTTCCTTATACTTCGACCAGAGCTAAACACACACACTAACAATCTCCACCTTGTGTTTAGCATCTGCAATAAGACAAAGCTTCAGAACTACTTTGCATCTTCCTGATCTCCTGTGAATCCTTCTGAGTCCTTAACCACCGGCAAGTGAGCCCTATGGCTCAATCAATTCTTGAAAACCTTTAGTAAGTCCAACGCAGCATTGAACTTACCGATCGGAACCACCTTTGTTAGAATATCTGCCTGGTTCCTACTTGTGGGAATCTTCAACACTTCAACATCTTTAGCTTCAATCCTTTCTCTGATAAAACCAAGCTTAGTAGCCATGTGTTTCGTCCTTTCGTGAAACACATTATTCTTGGCCAAGCACAATGCACTTTGAGAATCACACCAAACCTTAGCACTCTCCTGCTTGAAACCAAGATCTTCCAATAAACCCCTCAACCATATGGCTTCTTTAACCGCCTCAGTTAAGGCCATGTACTCAGCTTCAGTGGTTGATAAAGCCACTACATGTTACAAGCTAGACTTCCAGCTAACTACATTTCCACCAACAGTGAATATATAACCAGAGATCGATCTTCTTTTTTCTAAATCAGCACTAAAATCTGAATCACAATATCCTTGAACATCCATTCTCTCGGCCTTAGTAAACACCAACTTCAAATCTAGAGCACCTTTGATATATCTCAATAACCATTTCACAGCTTCCCAATGAACATATCCGGGGTTACTCATAAACCGACTAACCATACCAAGTCCATATGCTAAATTAGGCTTAGAACCTACCATTGCATACATAATGCTACCTACAGCTGAGGAATAAGGAGTTACCTCAGTATCAATGCATTCTTCTTGTTCTTTTACCTTGGACAACTTGAAATGAGCTCCTATCGGAGTCTAAGATGCTTTTGCTCCTTCCATATTAAAGTTCCTGATTACCTTCTTTAGATATTCAGACTGAGACAAGTATAAAACTCCTTTCTCTCTATCTCTGATAATGTCCATGCCTAGAATCCTTCTTGTTGGACCTAGATCTTTCATTTCAAACGCCTTACTCAGTTGCTGCTTTAACTCGTTCACTTTTGCTATATCAGCTCCTGCTATCAACATGTCATCAACATATAGTAGAAGATATGTGAAATCTCCTTCATCACATTCCCTTGTGTAAACACATTGATCATGTTCACTTCTTTTAAAACCTTGTAGCTTCATAACTTGATCAAATTTCCTATTCCACTGCCTAGGAGATTGCTTAAGCCCATATGGTGACTTCTTGAGAAGACACACATAATCTGGATGCTTCTTATCCTCAAATCCTTCAGGCTGAGACATATACAAATCCTCCTCCAAATCACCATGTAAGAAGGTTGTCTTAACATCCATTTGCTCAAGTTACAAGTCTAAATTCACTACAACTGACAGCAAAGTTCTAATAGAGACATGCTTAACTACCGGAGCAAACACCTCTCCATAGTCAATTCCTTCTCTCTGTGTGAAACCACGAGCAACTAACCTAGCTTTGTGTCTCGGTGGGTCTGACTCCATAATTCCAGGCTTTAACTTGAACAACCACCTACAGCTAATAATATGTTGTTCTTCAGGTCTTGGAACTAAGATACATGTTCTGTTTATGTCCAAAGAGTCCTTTTCTTCATAACAAGCTGCGATCCACAACTCTTTATCATTACTTTCCATAGCTTCCATAAAGCTTTGTGGCTCATTACCTTCAATCACTTCGGCAGCGGCAAAAGCAAATGCCAATACTCCTTCTTTGGTAGAAAGATCTTCCATGGACAGAGCGAAGGCAAAACCATTCTCATCTGCATACCTTGCAGGTTTCTTGATGATTCTCTTTGGCCTTTCAAGAACTCTAGATGAGCTCTGCTTATTTAACACAGATCTAAGTCCAAGTGGTTCCTCTATTACATCATCATCACTTACCACAACAGACTCGGAGACTCCACCTCGAGGAGTAGTCATTTCTTCTTCAAAACTTTCCATCACAGACTTATCCTCTCTAGAACGAGTAGCTTGTGTGACTTCTTTCATCATTGCTCCACCTTGAGATAGAACCCTTTTCTTACTTAAGAAACTTTCAGTATCAAACTCTGAAATAATCTTCACTACATTCCTTTCTTTCGTTCCAGAAATAACTTTACTACCAGTTTCCCGATTATCAGGATTCAAATCTCTGATGTTTAGATTATCAGGATTCAAATCCTTATACACTAGATCCTCCTGAAACTTAACGTTTCTACTCACAATGCATTTCTTATCATCAAGTAGCCACACCTTGTATCCTTTGGTACCTGGAGGGTAGCCAATGAATATTCCTTTAACCGCTCTAGGCTTCAATTTCCCTTGATCCATATGCACACACGCCATGGATCCAAACTTCTTGAGATGCTTGTATCCAGGTTTCTTATCCAACCATAATTCATCAGGAGTCTTAAAACCGATTACATATGATGGAGACCTGTTTATAGTATACACTGATACCTCAGTAGCTTCTGCCCAAAAGCTTTCATCTAATCCATATTCACTCAATAAACACCTCACCTTTTCCATAATCGTCCTATTCATACGTTTAGCTACCCCATTTTGCTGTGGGGTATAAGTGCAAGTCTTATATCTTTCTATCCCATGAGCTCTGCAATGATCATCAAACGCTTTATTGTAAAATTCAAGCCCATTGTCCATCCTTAAACACTTAACTTTCTTATCAGTCTTGTTTTCAACAAACACTTGCCACTCCCTGAACTTGGAGAATGTTTCATCTTTAGACTTCAGGAAATAGATCCACACTTTCCTAGAATATTCGTCAATGATTGATAAGAAGTAATGATACCCTGAGCCAGAAGCTTCAACAGTTGGGGACCCCCATAAATCTGAATGCACATACTCTAAAACCTGAGTTGAATCATGCTTACCCAACTCAAAACTCACCCTTTTAGCCTTTCCCAAAGTACAATGTTCGCAAAAAAACTCCTTTCCAATATCTTTCCGTGTCAGAACACCTTCTCTAACCAGGACCTGCATGTTCTTGTAGCTCATATGGCCTAGACGGCTGTGCCACACTGGAACAGGTTCTTTACCAGTTTCCATCTGACATACTTCACCGGTTATAGTCTTACCATACAAGACATATAAACCATTCTGGATGGTCGCTCTTAAAGCCACAGTTTCATTCTTATGGAAAGTCTTCTTACCATCACCACCAGTGTGATGAAAACCTAACCTATCCAAGGTAGGAGTAGAAATCAAGTTCATTCTGAGATTTGGTACATACCTGACATTCTTAAGCACTTTAATGGAACCCCCATGAGTGTTAATCCTGATAGAGCCAGTGCCTTGGGATTCAACAGTCCTAAAATCCCTAAGTAGGATCTTACTAGACCCTTTTTCTTTAAACTCATAGAACCAATCTCTTCTAGAAGTCATGTGATATGAACATCCAGAATCAATTACCCAGTTATCTTTGTAACCAGCCTCAGACACATTCAATATCATTCCTGCATCTGATTGTTCCACTAACACACCAGCTTCCGCATCCCCATCACTGTCATAATGTTGCTTCTTTCTAGCAAAACAATCCCTCTTTATATGCCCTTCCTTTCTACAATACCAACAAATCACTTTAGCACCAGACTTTGACCGGCTTCTTGATCTACCCTTTTGGTAAGATTGACCTCGGTTGAATGGTCTCCCTCTCTCCTTAGTGTATAATGCCGTAGCCTGACCCTTTTCACCTTGTTTCTCAGCCATCTCTCTTTCTCTTGACTTAGCCGAAGAAATAACTTCCTCCAAAGTCAATGAATCTCTTCCATACTTCAAAGTATGCTTTAGCTGATCAAAACTATTAGGCAGTGAACTCAAGAACAATATAGCCTGTACTTCTTCTGACACACTAACATGAAGACTATGCAACTCTGCTACTATTTTAAGAAATTCATCAACATTCGTATCCACTGATTTGTTCTCATCTGTCTTGAAAGTATAGAATTTCAACTGCATATAAATCCTATTAGGCAAAGTAGTAGCCATGTATAACCGATCAAGCAAAGACCAAATCGCAGCTGCAGTGTCACAGTGTTGAACCTTACGCAGAACATTATCACTAATATGCAGGATAATCAAATTCTTGGCCTTTTCAGATTGTTCTATCTTTTCCGGGTCAGGTACTAACTTCATACCTGGAGTAGTTTGCACCACTGGAGACGGTGGAGCCGTTGTTCCAGCCGCCGGATCATCTGAGATAGATGAATCCGTTACTACAGGCTTCTTTTCTTCTGCTTTTGTCAAGGGAACTTCCTTCATCAACGTTTCATCCGTGAGTATATTCTTCAAACCAAGAATACCAAAGTTTGCCATCATCCTAATCTTCCAAATCTAAAAATCTCCAGAACCATCGAACCTCTCCACCTCAATTCTTGGGTTCGACATCGCAAGCTTTGAGCCAAAGCTCTGATACCAATTGTTGAGTATTAAACAACCTGATTATCAGAATCAATCCTGATAATCTAAACACCGATTAGAACTGAAAGCAAGTAAGAACACACACGATTTGTTAACCCAGAGCTTCGCCACCGAGATGGTGTAAAACTACTGCTCTGGAGCTGGCTTGGACCAACAATTCACTATCAAGGAAGAACGAAATCTCTTAACCAGAGATAATACTCGATGAAGAAGAAGAAGTTTGTTACAGAGGATGATAACAAGCTTAACGACTTAATCTCTTTGTATCAATAGAGATAAGCCGACTTAAACTAACATCCTAATCTAATTTGGAATTGCCACATAACCGGCCCAATCCAAACTAAACCAAGATCCTCTAAACTTACTAGAGTCTTACATACAAGAACTCTGTTATTTCCTTATATTTCGACCAGAGCTAAACACACACACTAACAAGCACTCATATTTTATAGTAATTTAGTGTTGTATTAGTGTTTCGCCACTCGGATTCGTCCTCATTTGGTAACAGAAAAATAGTAATATTTAGACTGTGAATTTCAAATCAAACCAATCCATTTTTTAATGATCTATTGTAACAAAATAATTCGTTCCGTTTGATTTGATGATCCAACGAATATGTTTCAGGTTAAGTGAAAATGTTCGAGTACATATACATGAATGTGAAAATTTCGTAATAAAGACTAAAGAGTGTTAAGGTGTGGGAGAATGTGGAATCGAAGCAAGACTAAAGAACAAGAAGAAATGGAGGTCACGTGGGAGATGAGAAGAGATTCATGTACATGAGCACGTGGGAAGTTGCCAACGTGGTAGCACGTGGTCCCCTTTAGTGATCACACTCGTGCGGCGTAATTTTTGTTCCTCCAGGACCAGACATCCAGTTCTCTTTAATCATTGGATACTCTCTTTCTATTATATCCCACGCGCTACTATGTCCCGTGCATATCACCGCTTTCATTTGTTCAAAATCTAAATCAATTTATTATTATGCGTTATGCGTAGGCCTGAGATTTAAAAACTATAATAACCGAATAACCGAACCAAAACCGAATAGAAATACCAGTTTGGTTAGGTTTTGGTTCCCCCTAAAACATCCGATGGATAATATATTGAGAGCCCATGGATATCGGTTCAGTTTCAGTTATATCTGAAAACCGAATATCCGAATATATACACTTATACGAGATTTATACATATATAGATAGTATGATGATCTTGAATCTCTATAATATATACAAATTTTTTATTCTGAATCTGATTTCCTATATTTTTTTTTGTCAATTTCTATTCTCCATACCGAAGCCGATCTGAAACCGAAGTTAACCGATCCGAAACCGAATCGAAGTATTAAAATAATTCAATGGATATTATATTCATGTAACCGAAAAACCGATAACCGAAATGATCGAATCAATAACCGAATGATTATTTGAAATCCCAGGCCTAGTTATGCGTAAGAAAACCAACGACATCGACATGATCGAGATTACATTAAAATAGTATCCTCATATATATTGGACATAAAACCATTGAAAAATGTAAAAAGGATATCTACATCTACATGAATTTTATTTGAATTGTAGATATATGTATAATTATGTATAATCTGGTGAGGTAATGAAGACAAAAGTTTTTGTCAATAAAAAAAAAATTAAGAGTAAGTGGTAAGAAAAAAGCTGAGAACATGATCCGAACCGACCAAAGAACCGAGAGGCCATGTTTGACCAATAACGAGTTTCTGAGGTAACCATGGATGTATACAAAATAATTACTTTATCATATTTTCGAAATATTTATGATTTTATACGAATCCAACAATGTTGTTACATTTTTATAAACAAAAAAGTTTGTTGATGCAAAATCTGGCCCCGCGTGTGTGTTCATATCCATGTGGAAAAGCTTACATTGCATGTGACTTCCTTTCATTTTGAGCTGACATTTATCACCTTCTCGATATTAGTCATCCAGAGTGTAATTATTCAAGATTTACAGTTTTTGTAATCTAATTTAACTATTAAATTAAAACAATTTATTAGAACCCTTTTGGATGAAAACAATTTATTAGAACCCAGTCCGAGTTTATCATTATTAATTTCCAGGTACATGATTGTATACGTGTGTTTGTTTTTCTGTCCACTTCAACATAATGACGGTTCTGACGAAATTGTTAGTAAAACAGTATTTTTTTGTTTATATAAACCATTTACCATCAATGACGTCAAAAAACTGAAATCATTTAACCATAGTACTAGTAGATATATTGTCTTTTTTTTTCTGAAATTACTAGTAGATATATTGTCCATCCATCAATAATTGTTTTCTGAGCGAATTTTAATCATTACAAAATAATTATTATATTTTTCACGTACCACATGATTGTTATTGACGTATCTAACAATTTTACTCGAAATCGTAATCATTCCACATGTCCACGTGGGAACCCCGTCACTTATTTTGGTCCGTTCTAAGATATTTGATTGATTCTTATTGATTTATTATTTGTTATCCGTGCAATTTGTTTCAATATATATATAGATTTAATCAAGTGAAATTTCAATGAGAATTTTAGAAAAGATATGATACGCTTTAAAAAAACAATAGTGCTATGCTGGACATGAGTATAAGATATTAGAATAACAGCTGTTCACATGCATCCAGTACAGATCAGCTAAATTTAGAGCAAGAAAACATATTTTTCCTCAGTGATATTACTTAGGTGATTGGATCATATGAGAGACTGTCGAATCTCTTAGTTCTGCTACTTAACTTCTAGAAAACACAAACTTCTTCACATCAGAATGTTTGATGATTTATTAAACGCGAAATATTCAATATGTACAGAACACAAACCAAAAATAAAAAACTAGAAAATATATCTTTAGATGTCAAGATGATTACAGAATACGAAAACATGTGTTTGAACTAATCTTTTTCAATATTTGTTGAATTTTATGAGTTTTAAACTCAAAATCAATTGATAGTACATATACTGACTCATGTCCTTATATATAAGTTCAAATCTCTTTCCACTTTCGATTTCGATGTGAGATATATTTTTTTTACACGTCCCATCGAAACAATGGTCAGTCTAATTATTAATCTCGGCAATATCTAATTAGATGATCAATTCAGATTAGATCAATGAGGTTTTTTTCGACGGGTTGGATCGATCGTTTTTAATTCAGGCCAGACAACATGTGTTTACACTCTGATACCATGTTAAATTTCATGGGCTTTAAATTCAAAGTGAATGAGTTGACTTAAGTCTCTTATATATCAGTTTAATATTTTTCTACTTCCTAAAAGGGATTATATTCTTTGCAATACGCTTCATAATTATATTTATGCATATATATATATATATATATATATATATTCAGTTAAGCATAAATTTAGTAAAGATATAACAATATCATCTAATGTATTTGGATTGGGTTAGGTTAGTAACATCGAGTAATATTTCCATTAGTTCCTAAATGTCTAGGTTCAACCCTAATAGTTTCCTTGTAATATGAATTATGTGGGCTTACATATGTCTCAGACGTTGTATTAAATGAAGAATCTGACGTACTTTCATTGAGCAATCTATCTTTATAAGATCCTAAATTAAAAGAAAAGCTGAAAAGCAAAAAGTTTCAAGATTCAAAACAAAAGTTAGCAATCAAGGAGACATAGTGAGTGAGAGCCACGTGACTTAAGATGTGTAAAGAATGGGTAACGAGAAAGTAAAATAAATACTCTTAGCAAAGCAAAGGACCTTGTATTAATTAAATAACGACAGATTTTCACGTCGGAAGAAATGCCCACGTGTCAATCTCACATGAGATATAATAGAGTGAAGAAATTGTCCCAACCTTCTCACAAACCGCGCGTGTCGCATTGTCTCTCTCTAACCGGACCCAATCATTTGATTGCATATGTGGGATTACGTTTATGTCCTAATAAGGCTCCTTCTCTCATGAATCATGAAGTTATTATGATACACAAATTTCGATTCTTGCGTTTTGGAGCTGTCTGTGTTACAGCTGTTTTCCATGTGACTTGCACGTGATTTCTATATATTTAGAAATGGTTTAGAACTTGATGGACCAAACAAACAATTTACTGACTTGGTAGAAAGGTAATGAGATGAGTTTTGTTTGTTTGTTTGGAACAATGTCATGAGAAGGGTTAGAGTTTGGTTTTGAGTACATTATTGATCAAAAATATATTCATTACTTTTATCAGAGTTTGATTTTCAGAAACCATAAATTTCAAATTGATTGTGCAAATTCGTATGTTAAAAGTAAAACTATCAATTATAAACGTGATACAAGTAAAATCGATTATCGTAAATTTTTATATTGCATGGAAAGTTATTCATAGTTTTTTCAGTTTGTTTACAAAAATTTAAATTCGTTTGACATGAATTAATATATTTAAATGATATAATATGTGGAAAAATGCTTTTTTTTTTAATTTTTACGCTAATTTTAATTTTGGCTAAAAGGATTAAGATTGCAAAATTTAGATAAGAGTAACCTCGGTTCAAATATACAATTATTTATTAACCACGCATTGATTAAAAGTGGTATATGGGTTAAAGTCACTTAACAATGTGTATTGGGCTTATATTAGCCCAATTAAAGTGGGCCTTTCTCAAGTAATTATTTTGTACAGGTCATTAAAAAAAAAACCAAATTTTATCCACAAGCAAGTTCATCTTTTGGCTTATCCACTGAAACAGACTCGTATTGATTCCTGAAGAAGACGAAAAAAAAAAAAAAAATGGCAATTCTGAGCAATGTCTCGTTTCCCTGCAGCAACTTATCTCTAAAACCATCTCTCTCTTCACGTTCTCATTGTATTCTTCGTTACTCAAAGGTAAATCTTTGAAGAAACCCAGAATTAAAAAAGAGATTTTTTTGATTTTTATTTAATGGTGTATGGGTTTTTGTGATAAAGAGAAACTGTTGTCTGGGACAGGAAGGAAGAGAAGTAGTTAGTCCATTGAGAAATGTGGTTTTGTCATTAGGAGAAGAAGTTTCAAAGAGAAGTCTACTTGCACTTGTCTCTGTTACTCTCTTCTTCGTTGATCCTGCTCTTGCTTTTAAGGTAATTCCTTTTAATTGTATTTTGTAATCAATTGGTGAATTATAAAGTTAAGAAATTTAGGGATGTGATGATCAGATTCCTAGGGTAAAGTTATGTTTTTTATGGAATTTTTTCCATCCATTGAGTGTAAATGTTACAACTTATTTTAATAGAACTAGAATGAAAAGTTGGAAACAATCTTCCTTGTGGTTTAGAATGAACATCTCACTGTGACTAAGATATATATCAAAAGATGTTACTTTTATAGCTCATTGTGTTTTCTTGATGAAACTGAAAGGGAGGAGGTCCTTATGGACAAGGAGTCACCAGAGGACAGGACTTATCCGGCAAAGATTTCAGTGGCCAGACTCTTATCAGACAAGACTTCAAGACGGTATATATATTCTCTTTGAATATTCAATTACCAAATGTTCTACATCTTCACAAAACACCGTATCTTTCGCTTTATTATTCTATGTCCGATGACATTTTCGTGCAGTCTATCTTAAGGCAAGCCAACTTCAAGGGTGCAAAGTTATTAGGTGCTAGCTTCTTTGATGCAGATCTTACAGGTTTGTTCTTAAGACCGGTTTGTTCTCTTTTCCTTATTCATGGATATTGAACTCTATCTTTGTGTAATCCAGGTGCTGATTTATCGGAAGCTGATCTTCGAGGTGCGGATTTCTCCTTGGCAAACGTAACAAAGGTCATATTCGATGCTATATATATATATATATGTGTGTGTGTGTCTCAAGTTTGTGTAAATCTAGGGAAAGCAAAGAGATCTTCAACATTAATGGTAGATAGTTGATAATGTTACATTTTTTCGCAGGTGAATCTGACAAACGCTAACTTGGAAGGAGCGACTGCTACTGGAAACACATCATTCAAGGGATCAAACATTACAGGCGCGGGTAAAATGAAAACTTTCACTATGTAACTATAAGCATCTCTCTTCACTTTAAGTTTGATACTTTTTGTGTGGATTTTTCTTATACTGGATTTAGACTTCACTGATGTTCCTCTAAGAGATGATCAACGACAATACCTTTGCAAAGTCGCCGATGGGTAAAAATTCTTCCGCTCTCTACAATTAGAATCTATCTTATTCCAAGTCTGAAATTCATCAGAATCTGATTAAATTGTTTGCTTGTTTTCTTATTTTCTTTTGACTCATTAGGGTTAATGCGACCACGGGGAATGCTACGCGAGACACATAGCTCTGTAACTAAAATGTGAAGTTGTAAAGCTTTTGTATTGTGGGAAAGTCTTCTTCATCTAAGTTTTTGAGATTTGATCATTGTTATAGCTTTTTGTGAATGCTGTTGTTGCAGAGTAAGTGTGTGTGTGTGTATATATTTACTAATCTCAAACTTTTTTTTTTTGAAATGAACTAATCTCAAACTTGACCTTGAGAGATTATGTATGTTACTTAATCTACAGAAGAATATATCAGTAGTATCAAAGAAACCAAATTTGATGAGCAATATAGTAAATCAAAAGTATTGTTACATTGTTTTTTTTGGAACTTCACTTGCAAATTTCAAGAATTTTATTAACATAATTGATGTTGCAAAAGAAGCGAGCTTTTTGATTTTTTTTGATTTTTTTTCGTTGACCAACTTTCAGTATTAAGGAAACTACATAAAACCATTAAGGAAACTTTCAGTATGTTTTCTAAGTAAACATTGTACGCTGCTCTACAAATCTAAAAATCATTAACGCTTTTGATATGATGCATTAACATAACAATATCTTCCCTTAAACCCCATCCGTTGCATTATTGTATCTGTACGTACGCTCTCGTGTTACATATATAGAGGGCGCAAAACATAAGAAATATTCGTGTGTATCTCTTGTTGTGTAATAGAAAAGAATAAGATTAGTGAGAAGAGAGAGATAACATGAACCCTTCAAATCCGGAGGAGTCCAACGTGGTGGCGGTCGCGCCTACCACACTGACCGCTCGGGATTATTGGAATCCATCGAGATCATATGGTCCAGTGTTGTTTCCGCGTCCAAGTCCACCGAATGAATTTGGTCTGCGGGTGTTGGTTCCACCTCCGTCTTCTCCAAATTCATTCGGTCCAGTGTTGGTTCGGCCTCTGAGTCCACCAAATTCATTTGGTCTCTGTGTGTTGGTTTCGCCTCCGTCTCCACCAAATTCATTTGGTCTGCGGATGTTGGTTCCGCCTCCGGCTCTACCAAATTCATTTGGTCCGGTGGTGGTTCAGCCTTTGAGTCCACCAAATTCATGTGGTCCAGTGTTGTTTCCGCGTCCGACTCCACCATATTCATTTGGTCCCGTGTTGGTTCAGCCTCCGTATACACTGAATCGAGACTTTAGGCCAGAGATACATCCCGACGAACGTTCATTATTTCTGACATTTTCCAAAGGCTTTCCTCTTACGGAAAGCCAGATGTTTGCCTTCTTTTATAGGTAAATGACTAGCCCTAACAACAAAATTCACGAAATCTATAAGTAGATAATAGTTTTTGGGTTTGTCTCGGGACCAAACTCATTTAACTTGCAATTAACATGTAGAACGTTTGGTTATGTGTACACAAAATTTATGAAGTCTTTAAGTGGATAATAGTTTTAGTATAGGTTGTACAAAAATGCTATATCTTTAAATTTTCAAATCATGGTTCCGTAATAAATCATTTGTAGAAAGTTGGCTTCTTTGTCATGATAATTAAATTACATGTATTGTATTTGATGCATCTGGTTTCATTGATTTAATGATCAGGTTGTATAAATCGGACGTGGAGAATGTGCTTGTGCACAAGCCTAACTCAGGAAAGCCTTCCCTTTTCGGGAAAGTAACATTTAAGCGAGCGGAAATACCAAATCTTGTGTTGAATTATCAGGAGAAGGTCTGTCTAACTGTTGATGGCTTTCCTCTTGTATGCAAAAAGTTTGTGTCAAAGAAGACGACCGAAACTGAAGAATTCTCTTATGCGAGTAACAGCCCCCATGATGGTGGAAGCTAGCTACTACGGTGGTGCTGGTGAAGAAGAACCCATTTTGTTGTACTAACAAAAGGTTTTTTTTTGACTTTCATCGAAAGTATGAGTTTATGTGTTATGAATAATTTTGTTGTTTTGATTTTATGAATAAATGAATGATTTTCGTTCGTGGCGGAATGGAGATATATGTTGTCATCTCATCTTAGAGATAGTTTTTGATGAAATAGGGGAAAATTATTTTGAAAAATTATTATTCTTCTTAAAACTTGTTGAAATATGATTGTTATTCAAGTTACTAGCAAACAAATCTGCTCGTTGCAGCGTGGAAGAAAAAAGAAGAAAATTTTGTTTTAACCAATCTACTTTCTCCATTTGATCAGATAAGAATATTTGAATAAAAATGGCGAGATCATAAATTATTTTGACATTTGTTTTACGACCTTGCTGATTAAGTACTTCATAGTCAACCTAATTATCTCCATTGAGCTGATTGTTGATGAAACTTTTGAGATTTTCTTTTAAACATTTCTAGACCAAATATTATTTATTTTAACATATCAACTACTAGTTGAACATTATAATGCATACCTAGCTTTTCTATTACGTTTACAATTTTGAAATGATTGGCTGTTCTGAAATCTTGTGTTTATTTTTACATAAAGTAGAGATAATAATTAGTACATACGGAGGAGACTTTGAATCAATTGGGACAAGTTGTAGGAAAGTGGGATATTTCAAACAAACAATTTTTGTTGTTGTTGGTGGTGGTATTCGTATTTGTCAAATTAATTATCGATCCAACGTTAATTTTTTCGTGAATGGTAAAATAGAAATTGTAACGGGTACCGTAAATGGGAGTATACAACCGTGTCCTCGTAATTTACCTGTTCGGGTTACAAGACAGCGAGGAACTTGATTTCCTAAGTAGATTTATCCCTTAGATGGACAATGACATGGGAATTTATTTCGAGTCCGTCCTTGACCTGGATCAGTACTTATTGAATTTGCATAGTCGTATTATTGTTTTCACTTCCAACAACAAATAATTGATTTATGAATCATTCAAAGACGGTTTAACCAACATATATTAGACGTTAAAACATAATGTGAGTTGTTTATAATTAAAGTTTTTAAAAATATATAAAACATAGAGAGAAACAAACTAAAATAATAAAAGGGATCAAAAACTGAGATTGGGAAATTTTAGATCAAAAACTCAAAATGGGAAGTTGTAAGAGTTCGGGACAAACCCCTTTTTAAAATACAAAACGCATACAAGTAGAAGACCGATACAAAACGCATATCAACATTAAAAATGAATGAAAAAGAGGAGAAGCAAAATGAAGGATAAATTACAGATGATGAAGGAAGCCACAAGCTGAAGAATAAGCTCTTACGAAAACTCTTTTTAAAAATGGCACAGCAACCTCCTGAAAATTTAACAACACACAAGTGCAACATCAATTACCATCATCATATCCACATGACTTCATTTTCTTTTTCAAATATCTTGTTCTAATTCTTTTTTGTAAAAGCTCTCACTAATGTATGCCTCTTGAATTGGTTGGTACACATTTCGGACAGAGAAGCTACACGGTGGTGGAGGCGAAGACAGGCGGAAAGTGGCGAAGATACGGCGTATCCATATTACAAAAATCTAGTAAGGGTCTGATGACCTCACTTCAATTTCATCAATAATTCATAAAAAGTTACAAGATTATAATTTTATTCTTTTGAAATTTGGGGCGGCAAGTTCTTCTTAGTTAGAGTCTATTTTCATTTTAAATGATATTTTGCTATTTAGCAACAAAAATATTATAATTAAAGTCTAGAGATGGAGGTTTTTTTTTTTTTTTTTTTTTTTTTTTGTCTGCCTAGAGATGGAGTTTGTAGATGTTTTTGTTGTAACTTTGGTAGTAACTATATAATTGAACAAAAAAAATAATAGTAATATGAAACCTTAGAGTAAAGGTTGGGCTTGAGAGGGTTGAAACATAGCCAAGTTGTGTTATTAACAAAACAAAGGAATTTGATAATCGAATGTGCTTTTTTTGGTAAGTTGATAATCGAATGTGTGTTGTGTGTGTGTGTTGTGTATGTAGTGTGTCTCAATATCTATGGGTGAGATGTTTAACAGCATAGTGAGAAATCTGCATAATGAACTTTTTTAACATGCAACATAAAGGAAGGAATTTTAAGTCTAAACAGAAAGAGTTTGAGATTATTCAAGTCTTAACAAAAAGAGTTTTAAAGGAAGGAGTCAGGTCTCCGCCCGCTTGCCCTTACGCTTAATGATGAGCTCCTTGGCCTTGTGTTTGGCATCAATGACGTCACGCTTCTTTATTTGAAGATCCTTAAGGCTTACACAAGGAGGAGATTCCACTTCGTACTCCACATCCATATCGTCAAGCTGCATCAATTCAAAGTTATGTAATGATAAAATTATAATCTACTTCAACCCATTAAAAAATTACAAGAATTACTTTCAAGTTTCAACGACACACAAAGCAACAAATTACACCCTTAATCCACATCTTCAGCATCCTCCACATCTTCAACGACAGGGACAAGCTGCAGCAAAGTAGCTCATTAGCTCATGTAATGATAAAATTATAATCCACTTCAACCCATAAAAAACTACAAGAATTACTTCCAAGTTTCAACGACACACAAAGCAACAAATTACAACCTTAAGCCTTACCTGATTAGGAAAAAAATCCACATCTTCAACGACAGGGACAAGCTGGCGCGGTATTGTTTCCTAGTTATTTACCCCTTTTAACAATACTTCAAATTCACTAATCACATTGAGAAAATAATACCAATTAATACTGTCACAAAACTGGAGAAATAACATAGGAAAATAATATGTATATTCCGAAAGGTACATTTCTCGGACTGAACCGGATACCTCAAAACTTCAAGATATCAAATCTCGGATCAAATCTTGGATCCCTAAAAAATCTTTGTATTATTCACAAATAAAACAATTAATACACTGACCTAGATAATATCAATAGGAACCCAAGGAAAATTCCTAAGAAAAAATATTTGCTCTCAATGATTTTGTGTGCATACACAAAATCTAAAAAACGAACCTTTTTCTACATAAATGGAGGGAAAATTTCTTTTTTTAACTAACAAAGGAAAAATTTTAGCAAAGAAAAATGAGTGCGACATAGCTGTTCTCGTTGTCACATTCGTATTTTAGTTTCTTTATGAATAGTTCTATTAATCAGGCGAGGGTTAGTGCCTGTGGATCTTTCTATTTGTGTGTTAACAAAAACGGTATGTAAACTAGTTTGCGTTTGGATTAGATAGATTGGTATGGCTCTCATAGCTCTATCTCTTCTTGAAAAGTCTGGTGAGGGAGGTTTCTTTTGAGCTTTATTTTGTTTCTGGTCAACATGTTTGATCAAGGCAAAATGTGTCTCGTTTTTTAGGAGCTCCTAGTTTTTGTAGTCCCTTTTTCTGTTAATCACCGCTTTTAGGGTCTAGCGTCTGGCCTGATTCAGTCGAGACATGCGTTGGGTATGTGTTTGTTTCCTAGGTTTAGTTTCGATCTTTCGGTTTTTTTTTTTGTGAATTATGTTTCCTTCTTTAGGGTAAATGTCTCTTTTTAATTATCTATTCTTCCATCGACTTTTGTTATCTCAATTCAGAATTTCTAACAAAATCTAGATGGTATAAATAACCGATCTTATGGGTTGAAGAAAGAGACATCGTATGCTTACCAGTAAGTTTTTTTCCCCCATTTTGTGTTTATGAATAAAATACCAATTGTAACTTGCTACTCTCTATAAAACCGACGAGTAAACTGTATAGTCCACACCACTAGATGCAATTTTTGCTTCCAAAACTGCATAAATGCGTTTAACACATCATATATTGAATTTTAGAAAAACTTATAACACGAAACTATCTAGGGTTCTCAAGGCGGAGCCGGAGGTGGAGATTTATTGTCGTCATTTGTAACTTGGAGAACGGAAGCAACAGTTCCAATCAAAGTCAACAACAAGAGAAACACAGTAGTTACGGTGGCGGTTCCGGTCCAAAGATCTTTGAAGTAGACTCGTCGGAGTGTGGCAATAGTTCTGTTGAAACCGCTATTGTAGTGATTGTTTAGGGCTTCGGATATGTTGAAATAGTAAGACCCAAAATCAACGAGCCCTAAACACAACTTATTCACCATTTCCGCCACCGATCCTTGATGTCCTAACCAGTTCTTTATAACTCCCTTTAACATAAATGTATAGATTTGTTCGGAGTTTCAAAATTGAAAAGAACAAAAACAAACCAAGTGGTTTTTAGTATAGTGATTTCTTAGAAGAATAGATCCCTAGCTCGAGTTCACTTAGAGCATCTCCATTGGTTGGAGCTCCTTAGGGGTTATTAACCAATTTTTTATAATAAATGTTGCAAAAATGAAAATTTGGAACCTTATTGATTTTTATTAGTTTTGTTATCCTCCATTGGTTGGAACCCCTAAAGGGTTCTTAAGAATAAAAAATTTAAATGTTTTATATTTTTTGTATTTTAAGTTTTATTTAAGTTGTTAAAATTTAGAAAACATACAAGTATATTTTATTAAATTTTAAACATACATTACTTTAAAACAATTAAAACATAAAATTCAAAACCATCAACGAAAAATACGTAAAATGATATAAGACACATAAAAGCATGATCAAGAATTAACTTAGTTGTAATCTTCACTTCTACTAAATTTTTGCCATATATGCTCAACCAAATCAGCTTTTAATTGTTGATGTATTCTTGTATCGCAAACTTGATTTCGAATGCCCATCCTGTTGGCAAGATTTGTAGGCATATCTTTAGAAAACGTGAAATCCACTTGTGAAGTTCTATTGCCTTCACCTTGTTGGAATTCTAATACATCATACTGAGTGCATCCATCTCGTTCGTCTTCTACTATCATATTATGCAGTATGATACATGCTCTCATAATTTTTCCTATTTTTTCCTTATTCCAAAAACGAGCTGGATTTTTTACAATGACAAATCGAGCTTGCAAGACTCCAAAAGCACGCTCCACATCTTTTCGGGCAGATTCTTGACGCTCAGCAAATAACGATGTTTTCGGATCTTGTGGAAGTGGAATTGATTGGATGAAAGTTGCCCATTTCGGATAAATACCATCCGTCAGATAGTAAGCCAAATGATAATCGCGTCCATTGACAATGTAATTCACATTTGGAGCTTGACCTGTTAAAATATCTTCAAAAACAGGTGAGCGATCAAGAACATTGATATCGTTACAGGTACATGGAGCTCCAAAAAAGGCGTGCCAAATCCAGAGATCATATGAAGCTACAGCTTCTAAAACAATTGTTGGTTTTCCAGACTCACGTGAATATTGCCCTTTCCAAGCGGTGGGGCAATTCTTCCACTCTCAATGCATACAATCGATGCTCCCTATCATCCCGGGAAATCCGCGTTCCTCTCCAACATAGAGTAGTCGTTGAAGATCATCTGGTGTGGGTCTTCTTAGGTACACATACCCAAACAAATAAATTATTCCTTCCACGAAATTTTCCAAGCATAAAAGCGCAGTACTTTCACCGAGCCGGAGGTATTCGTCAACCATGTCCGCCGCACACCCATATGCGAGAATACGAATTGCTGCTCTACACTTTTGTAGTGCGGAGAGACCAAACCTTCCGGTAGCATCTTTTCTTTGTTGAAAGTATGGAACTTCATTGGACAGTCGATCAACTATATTCATAAACAAGGGCTTGTTCATTCTAAAACGACGTCGAAATAGAGAAGCAGGGTATGTTGCATCTTCGGAGAAATAATCGTTCCACAAGCGGATTTGCCTTTGTTCACGTTCTCTTTCAATATGGACTCGCTTTTTCTTTGACTTGGTTGCCTTCTTAGGCGGATGACTACCGTCCAACACATTCTCAAATACTTCGTCGAATACTTGATTCAATTCGTCATCAAATTCGAAAGAATTATGAGAAGAAGACGCCATTTATGTTGTTACTTTCTTTTGTAACAATTTAAAGTAAGAGAAAATAGAAGTGATTATGGGTGTTTGAATGTTTCGAATAAAAGAAAAAAAGGGAACAAAGATGAGAGTAGAAGAAGTCTCGTTCACAATGTTGAAGCAATAGATAGAGAAGTTATTTTGTTGGTACAATGAAATCAGAGATGGAGAGAAGTGATTTTGTAGATATAAGAGAATAGAGAGAAATGATTTTGTAGAAGCTGTCCGCTTGACAAATATATAGCAATAGATAGACAAAACAATAAAAAGTATATGCAAATTGTGTTGGTACAACAAAACAAAGCAACAATCAATATATCTTGTATTGAAGTAAAACAAAGATACAATGACCACATTGATACAAAGCAAAAGAAAGCAAGTTGGTGTCGGTAGAAGAAGACAGAGCAAGTGGATACAAGATACAATGACCACATGTGATTGCTTAGTGGTGCAAGAAGTCTCGTGTCCTCATCTTCTTTGTCACGTCCTGCAAATAAAGCATTTATAAAGTTCATATTACAAACAAACAAAAATAGGAAGTGGTTAATCTATTTAAGTAATCAATAGGAAGTTAACAAGCATTTATCAACTGTATCTATGAAACTCATAAGCATATACGATTTATGAAACTGCAACTACTAAATTAAGAACAAGAAATACAACAAGAAACAAGAAACAAGAAACACATCATACATTCAAACTGAAATTTCATACAAAGCATCAAGAAACACATCATACATTCAAACTGAAATTTCATACAAAGCAACAAGAAACACATGAACCACTGAAACTGAAATATCATACAAAGCAACTAATAACTTGACTGATTACACAGGAATACAAAGTTCATTCACTAATTAGAAAGCATGTCATTAATTAGTTTGTTCTTCAGAGCAAGCTCTATCTCTGAAAGTGATTCTGTTCTTCCAATGAGACTGTCAAGAAGATCCATCTTCTTGAGTCTCTCTTTCAAAGCTAAGTCCTTCTCTTTGATGGTCCACATGCTCTGAAACTGCGACAGAGAAGTGCTTTCGCTTTCCACAGTACTTGTCTTGCTCACATTGTTTTTGCCTTTGCGCTTTGAAGCTTTCACACCAGGAGGACGAGCCGTTCCTTCATCCTCTATGGGGCTAACTGTGTGGGAGCTTGCAGATTGATCAACAACCTTCCTTCTTTTTGAGCTTCCATCGCCTTTGCAAGCTGAAGAGGCACACCATTTCTGATCATTGCGAAGCTCCATCCAAGCATGCTCAAGGTTGAATTTGAACTTGTGGTCGTTGTAGAAGATTTCGTAAGCCATTTTGATGACATCAGTCTCATTGTAGCCACTAGTTTTCTGACGTTTTGCAGCCTCATAGCAGCCTACAAACTTGCACACGATATCATTTATCTTGTGCCACCTTTGCTTACAGTGCCTGGCCTCTCGGTTTTGAAGTCTTACAAGCATGTGTCCAAAACAGCAATACGTGTCCAAAACGCAGCTGCTTTTTGCTCATTCCCCACAACTGGATCTTTGCTTGTGTTTAGCCAAGAACTGCAGAGCACAACATCTTCAGTTGGAGTCCATTTGCGTCTTTCTCTACGCTCCTCGGCTGGGTCTGGATCTTCACTCATTTGGGTACTAAACTGTAAGACTTGTGATGATCCAAGTCCCACAGTAGGGGATAAACTCTCAGGGATGTGGGGTTGTTGTTGACTGTTTAATAGATCTATGAAATTACTAGAGTGACTAAATGGATCCATAGAAGACTGAGTGTATGGATCCATTACCTATGTTTCTGAAATACTTAAGTTGTGTTTTTGGTGTCTTTTAACCTAGAGGTTTGTAGTTCAAGATATACGGGAAGTTTTAAGAGTCTTTGGTAGTTCTGATATGTGACATAAGCATTCAATGGCACTTATGTCTTGCCAACTAACTAGCATTGTTCACAGTAGGAGTCAATCCATCAGATCAACAGAGTCCTAATCTACAAGCATTGTTCACAGTAGGAGTCAATCCATCAGATCAACAGAGTCCTAATCTAACAAGCATTTATCACAATTGGAGAAACAAAAAGATAACTAAAACCAGTCCTATTCTGGTCATAATCTAACAAGCATGTATCAAGCATTTGTCTGGCCTTATCCGAAAACCAGTCATAATCTAACAACCATTTCTAACAATTGCATAAACAAAAACCAATGTAAAACCAGTTCTAATATGGTCCTAATCTAACAAGGATTTTTTTTCAGTCCTAATATGGTCATAAACAAGGATTTTCTGAGTCCTAATCTGAAAACCTGTCCTAATCTAACAACCATTTATCACAATACAAGTCAAGAACAATACAAGTCACAAACTTGTCCTAATCTAACAAAACAACATAACTTGTTCCTGCCATTCATTGATGCAAACAACACTAAATCAAATTGTTCCTCCTATCTACATGATCACATAACTTCCGAAAACAATTGAAAGAAACACACATACTACTTACCTTATAAATAAGTGCCTGCCTCAATGTATTAGGTTAATGTTCTTCAGCCCTGAAATGAAAGTGAAGAGATTTGATCAAGATCATATCTAAACTTGTTTTAAAATACAAAACATATACAATTAATTCCCCATTGCAATGTTCTTATTAGACCCACAATTGTATCCTCAAATCTCTGATTAAGTGATTAGATCAAGAATTTACCCAATAACATGACGACCACCATCATGAACAGCTTGTGAAACCAAACCCATCAAAACTATGCTTCCACCTCCATAGACTAGATCAATGTTCCTTAAACCTGCAAAAGCAAGCAAAACAAAGGAAGTTAAACCATTTTTCTTCTTACAAATAGTTTGAGAAATGAGCTAACAATATAAATCAAAACCAAATATACTGTATTGGTAATATCAATCCTAAAACACAGTAGATATGCGGTAACTACTCATCCCTAGATTCAAAGGCGACAAATTTTCACAAAATTAACCTCAACAAACAAAACAGAGAAACATCAGATTAAGAGTGAAATCAGATTTAAGTCTAAACAAAGTAATAAACGAAACTATCTAGCAAACTTATGAAACAAAGAATCTATGACTAAAATTGTCTTCAATCATGGTTAAGATCACAGATTAAGACTAAAAATGGATTCAAAGAACCCTGATTTCAATAACATCAAATAACCCTAAATGTACAACCAAAGAGATGATTCAAAGAGAGATTCCCGAGAAATTCGAAGGATTCCAACACATGACGAAGAGATTACCGGAGATCAAACCGCATATCAAACCCAACCAAGAAGAAATCGACTCAAAGGAGATCGATTTAGTGACATTGTTGAACCTCTCTCAACTTCCTCCCTAGCAAATCACAGAACCGTTCGAGTTTCTCGTCGTGCAAGTGAAATTCGATCCAAGAGAGAGGTTTGAGAACTCATAAGCTTGATTGGAAGGAAATCATGACGATTTACAAACGAAATCAGAGAAAGCACAGCAAAGAGATTTGAGATTCATTGAGCCACATAAATTTTATTTTGGCGAGAGATAGAGACGAGAGAGAGAGAGACTAGACAGAAAAAGGAGATTTTTTTTTTATATACTTTAAAACTCATCAACCACTCACGTGTTGACACGCAAGGGTTGTTTAGAGTTTGTAAACCGTTTGTAAAATCCCTAGTTTCAGATACGTTTGTAAGGTAAAAATCCATTTTTGATTTATTTTTAATGTTTTTAACTTTAGAACCCTTGTTAAAAGCTCCCGATGGAGATGGTCTTAGATCATGTGCAATGGAGGCTCCTTGGAAGGTGTCTAAAAACTTTTTTGAATTAAATATATTAAATTTTATGATTCTTGAGTGTCTAAAACCAGAAAAATAATCCAATATTTCTAAAATTTAATATATTTTTAAAAAAATTAGACATTTTCCAAGAAGTCTCCATTGCACATGCTCTTAGGATCTTACTAACAGCCGACTCTGGACCAAAATGATTAGGGTCTAGGCCGAAAAGAATAAAAAAAATTATATGTATGTACGTAATATAGGAATTTATTACTAGCTAGTTGAATATATTCGACTCGTATTGCATTTCGTAAACCAAATATTCCAAAAAACGGGACTGAGCACCCTAAATTCCTAATGTTTCATATTGTTTATTAATTAATTATGAACTAGATATTTGTAATGTTTTGTTACCTTTTTTGACGAGTAAGTCAACGTTTTGCTCGGTGTCCATGAGGAAATCCAAGAAGGCGATGTAGTTACAAACAAAAGCAGAAAAAGGGTAATGACATTGCTCGAGTGCCATTAAATTCCTCATAACCCTCTCGGTGTTGTCTTCCGCTATGAAACAAGGCATTTTCAAGATTCCGCGTTCGAAATTGATCACCAAAGAAAATTCATTTTCTTTATCCACATTCTCAAAATCCACTCCTGCACTGTCTAGTTTGTCTGCGTTGTGTAGATTCTTTATGCTCTTTAGTTTCCCATCTTTTGCTCTACTAGCTAGATGATCTTTTGTCAAACCAAGTGTTTTGACACGGACACGTCGATACAAATCTGTAAAATGTCGGAATTTCACTTCTTTGTCAATCTTTCTTTCAAACCTAAAAACTCCAAGGACAAGGTCACGAAACGTTTTCTCAAGAAGAGAAAAGGTGCGAAGAGCTCTTCTAAAAGAACATAAGGAAGTTGGTTCTCGAGCAAGATTAGGTCTTCTAAAATAGTGTTTATGAGACAAGGCTCCTCGAAAATAATATCTCCTTTCTTGTCGAAGTTTTGAGTTCCGGTTTGAAGGAAGAACACTAGTATGAAAACCGAGTCGTGGAGGATCATTTCCACAAACTCTTGGGATTTGATCCAATCCGTTGATTCGGCATAGCTTTCTCTTATAATTTGCTCATCTCTTTGGATGATTCCCCTGAACGCTTCGACAGTTTGATCCCCATATAAATTTGCAACACCATTAAGGTATTTCACCTTTTGAAGCTCCATGTTGATGTAGTCCAAATATCTGGAATAATTTAAACATATTAGACTTTAAGTTTCTAAAAAAAATCTGGATGTTTCAAACAACAATGTAATACTAAATGACTATATGTTTACAAATCGTTAACGCAAGCAAGAAACTCAAAATAATTTTAATCTCGGTATAAACTTTCACGTGATAACTCTATAAATTAATAAAATATTAGTGGTCCGACAGTATTAATTATAGAGTTTTCCATGTATCTATATGTACCGTAAATCGGTTTTGGATTGCTCAAGGGCTTGAACTTTCTTAGAATGTTGAAGAGGACCGATTAGAAGCATTTGAGGAGTGTAAGCCGCAGGGTTCACTCTCCGTAACCGGTTGGGCACTCTATAGATGCAACAATACTCTTTGTTGACCCAAGAAGGCCATAAACCGGGAATCCTAGACTCAGAGCGAGAATCCGGTTTAGTCGTGGCTAAAATCTTAGCTTTCTGAGCTGATTCGTGGTTAGGAGCACCTGGATCACGAAGTCCTTCGCTCCATCGTCTACCCATTTTACTAGACCCGGGGTCGTTCTCCTTGGTTAAATTCATTGTCATGATAATCTCTTCTGGTGGCTTAAATTCGTTTAGCTTTGTCATTTCAAAATCTGCTAGATTAATCTCTTTTAGAAGTTTCTTCTCCTACAAGAACGCAATCAATCATTTTTTTTTTTTTTTTTTTTGAAATACCGTTTTATTCATAATCTAGTTTCACAAACGTTGGTTTTTAGGCAACGCGTGTTGAAAGTACATTACAAACGAGTGAAAAGAGAGAATCATAACATAATGACTAGAGAAAAATCGAATCTTCCGCTTCGATTTAGTTGAGAAGTTGAATCGGGAAAACAATTAGCCACGACCACCTCTACCACGACCACGAGTACGACGTGAAGCCGGAATAGGCGATGTGAAATGTAACTTCATCTCCTTAGCCTTCGCCGAGGGTTTTAATTACCGGTCTTTCTCTAAGGATTCTTTTACCCGATGGAGTTAAGAGGTCCATTGGTTCAGAATCGTCTTCCGACTCGTCGTCTTCCGACTCGTCGTCTTCGTCCTCGTCTGAAGAACCCAAGGAGGCGAACCGGTTTGACCCTAGATCTTTGATAGATGATGTCCTATGAATACCATGTTTGGTATGGTAGTGGTAGTAGGAGTAGAGACTTGCTTGGAAATGGTTGGCTCTTTTGACAAGGGCAAAGTAGGGGGAATTCTAGGTGTAGATGTAGAGACATGTGTATCTGAAGGAGTACAAACTTCCATAAGAGAAGAAGACATGGTACCTGATGTAACTGGAACCATACGAGAAGGAGTAATATGGTTATTGACTGTTGTGCTTTGTGGCGAAACGAGAACATCTGAAGGTGTCTTTTCCAGATTTTCGGCAGCAACTTTGATTGCTATGATGTCAGTCTGCATAGGAGAACCAGAAGCCAAATTTGTATCTTTGGTCACCTCATTTACCCTTGAAGCAGATAGTGAAGAAGGTTGTTTTGTGGTGACTCCTATAGTGTCTCCACCTAGTTGGATACATCGAGTAGATTTGTGGCCTAGAAGTCCACATTTGGTACATGTACTAGGTAACCAAGAGTAGAGAACTTCAACCATAGTGACTTTATCAGTTACATCCGTTAAAGCAACTCTCTGAGGGAAAGGCTTATCTAACTTTACATCTACCAAGATTTTAGCTTTCCCCATCTGTGTTGGATCCAACCATGGTTTCTCCGTTGACATTGGTTCCCCAATTCCAGAAGCAATCAATCAATTTGATAAAAGAGAAATAACGTTTAGTAAAACTATTTTATGATGTTGCTATAATCCTATTTTAGAAAAACAATATAAATTTTAGAATACATATAACAATCAATTGTATAGTAATTGTTGTATCTTACATGAATATTAGTTTAAGTTTTCCATCTTAATTAAGATGTGATCATTTTAGCAAATAAAAAAGAATTAGACGTGACCATACTATAACTAAAATGAAGAAGACAATAATATTATCGAATTAGAATTCTCCGAACCTCGGCCATTTATGCTGATAAGTGAAAACGAGGATTGGATTAAAAGGCAACCGTTGCTTCGATGAAGTTTCTTTAACTGTGCATGGATTAGTACAATACGGATAAGGGTTTATATATAAGAATTAGTAAAGCTATCTAATTCAAGCATTTTTATATTGCTTCTGACTTAGGGAGAATCATCACAACTTTTCCATTCCTTTATTTGTTTTTTGGTTTATTTATCCTTCGAGCAAAGAATTATCCAATGAGGAACACATTGGGCCCATTTAAATATTAGCCCACTGGGCTTCTTTCGTTTGAGTACAATAATTTCGTCACCTTTTCTCTTTGAGCGCTGATGTGTGTGTATTAGCTTTGTTTCAAGGGATATTGCGTTTAGGAGATGTTGATACGCATAAGATCCAATTAAACGCTTAAGCTTTACATTTATATTAAAGCCTTAAATAATCCACAAGGGCATGGAACATCGAAGAGTATCTAAGGATCGATCCCACAAGGACTAAAGCTTGCACACTAGAGATGCGAGAAACAAACTAATCTATAGCAAATATTTTTGAATTCTTTTGAATGGTTTAAAATGCTAAGAAATGCATGAAAATGAACTATACAAATATGAATGAAAGAAAGATAATGAATCATGGATAGAGTAATCGATAAGGGAGACTAGAGAGTGACACCTAGATGCTTAAATCAAATAATCAACATAATCTCAAGACAATGAAATTTTCATTATCTAGGTTAGTCCACACCAATGGTAAAAAAATCTTTCTCTAATAACATTCAAGATCTGCGGTCAAACATTCCATCTCAATGATTAGACAAGCATTAATATTCTCCCTGTAACACCCGCATTTTTTTTTTTTAATAATTAGTCCGGATTAAATGATCCCATAATCATTTAATCCTCAACGACCAATTCAGTGTGAACAACACAAGCGGAAATACTCAAACATAAACAATTCAATTCACCATCAAAATCAATTCCAAATACCAAGTCTAACAATTCCATACTAACAACCTAACAGCAGTTCTACTAAACCAAAACCCATAGACAACACATCCTAATCATCCTCTTTCTCTGCCATGATTCTGCGACCACACACTTTCTATTTACCTGCAACTCAAAAGGGAAAAACAGAGTTGCGTGAGTATTACCATAAATACTCAGTGAGGCGGTCATCCGTCTACTGGATACATAGTAAGGGAAATAGATTATCAATTCTACGCGATCAAACAACAATCCACGATATTCCATTTACCAACATTTAAACAGCAATAACCAATTTACCGATTCTCAATTAAATAAAACAATAACCAGTTCTCAACAAATAATTCATAACAATCGATAATCCGCAATGTTCCAATAAACCACATTTAACCAGCGTTAAGCAATTTACCAATACATAAATCAACAACGCAGTAATCAGTTCACCACGAACACTACATCAGACAAAAAAATTCAAAGATCACATTTCCAGCGTCTAGTGTCGATCGACGCACCCACATGGTGTCGATCGACACCCCAATCCAAAACGCACACTTTACAACCGAGTGTCGATCGACGTACCCACATGGTGTCGATCAACACGGAATTCACAAACACAAGCCACGCGATTACGAAAGTGGTGTCGATCGACACTACCTCTAGGTGTCGATCGACACCGCTCACAGAAACCTAAACTGAGTCGAATCCTCTTGTGACTCGATTCCGTTTCATCGTGTGAGACATTCACGATTTAAACCACACAATATCTCACAGAACAATCACGAAACAGCCAGAACAATCCAATAAATCCGATAACCTAATAATCTATCCCAATATCCACGATCACGCACTCACCTCGCTAATCGAAGAGGAATGAACGGGGAAACGACGATGATTGACGAAGAACGACGAACACAGCAACAAACTAGACTCCCCTTCACTGGAAAATGGATGCGAATCGATCACCGATAAAAGCACGAAGAAAAATCGACGAAGAACGCGAAGGAAGATTAAGAAAACCTAAGAAATCTCTCGAAACTCTCTCGCGAATCCTTTCCTCACGATCTCTTCTCTTTTTCTCTCTGGAAAACGCGGCCATGAACAACATAGGCTTATATAGCCGAGCCCTAGGGTTCCCTTAAACCAACCCAAGCCCAAACCGAACCGAAATCAAAACCCTAAGTCTGATTTCAATGCGTGTCGATCGACAGGAACCTCTCTGCCCAAAACCTTCGCAAGGCAAACACCCGTGTCGATCGACAGACACCCATTCCTATCGATCGACAGGCATCCAGAAAAACCCATTTTGGATCACGGGCGTTACACTCCCATTTTCATCACAAGAGTTCATAGAACTACGGTCAAGTAGCTATGTGACCCAAGCTCACAACAAGATTGATTCAAGCATTTCACTAACACTTTTCGGGTGTAAAATAGTCTAAGATCTAAACTATGGTTAATTACTCTAAGTTTAGCATTAAGAGCACCTTAAGTGATGAGACAATGAAAATCTAAATTCAAACATCAAGAACATCAGACACCAACCATCCTAATCTAAATTGAATCAATAATTGAATCATGATAAGACATTCATAAAGCTTAATCCTAAGACATGAAACACTCAAACAAGATTAATCCATTCCCATGGTACTAATCACTTTGTTAATTACCTAATTAAGCTAAACTTCCATTTGCTAATTAGACAATCAACAAGCATGAATTACAAGTTCATTTATCCACTAATCACCTTAATCATCAATTTTCATTGGCTAAGATGTGAAAAGCTCAATTGGAATTTGGTCTAGACATTTTGTCGAACACCTTCCGGGAACAAAATATCAAAGTTCTAGATATTGAAATATCAAATCAAATCTAGCATTATACACATTCCAAATGAAGGATTCTATATGAATCTAGCCCTAAACATCATTATCCAACTATTAATCAACCTAATCTACATTATCCATGTTCTAACAAAAATCTATGTCCTAAACATGAAAGATAAAAGGTTGAAGAATCCTTCTCTAAAGTGGCATGAAAAGATAAAGATCAATCCAAAACTTCATTAGAAAAGTTTGGATCTAAACCCAACTCTAGAGGAGAGGAAACTTAGGTTTTTACAAAGCAAAAATTGTGTTTATAATGAAGCAAATCCGAACCGGGTCAACCCGGAACAAACCGGGTCGGGTCAAATATCCTTGCACTGCGACGAGCCTAATAAGCTTGGAAATTAGGCTCGGGAAATTCTCTGGTCATTTTTTGCCATTTTCTTCAACTCCACTGTCGAGCCTAATAAGCTCGGAAAATTAGACTCGGTATCTGTTGTTTTCCAAAAATTTCTTTCCTTGCTCTAGACTCTCTCTATATAGGGGCTCCATTCATCAAGTCTTGCTACCATCTTCAAGTCCAAATGAGATTAAAGTCTTCCTCACAATCAATTTCTCCTTAAAGCTTCAAAAGGTACCTAAAAGATACAAAATATAAACACAACCCAAAACTCTAAGATGACCCTAAAGCAAAGAAAATGAGACATAAAGTGGATGAAAAGACACAAGTATGATATAAAAGACTACTAATGCAATGCATAAAAATGCACAAAAACACAATATATCAGATGTAGAAAAGGCTAATGAGGTAATAGGTGATTTAAAAGGGACTGAATATGAAGATAAAGTTGTGATTTTGTCTAGTGCATTAATGGAGTAGTGGTTTGAGAAAGGGAATGAGGAAGAAGCTTTAAAGTGTTTTAGTGATATGAAGTTGAGAAAAGTGAAGGAAGCTACTACTATCAATAGAATTTTGGAACTTCTTCTTAAGTATGGTAAAAAAAATGAAGCTTGGTCTGTCTTTGAACAGGTTTGGGATAGCGAGGAGGAAATGAACAATTTGGATTCAGATACGCTAAATGTGTGTTTTGAGACAGGTCGGTTTAATGAGGCGATTCATGTTTAGCGTTGAAGTTGGAGTAGCCAAAAGTTACGTGTTATAGGAACATTATCACAAGGTTTTACGTGCGAGGTATGTTGTTGGAAGCAGAACATTTCTTTGAAGAAATGTGTGCAGATAGAATGGTGAAACCTGATGTTTCGACGTATGTAAAGATGATTGATGCATATCAAAAATCGGGGAGAAACGAGGATGTTCTTCGTATCTCATACAAGATGGTTGATTCTAGGCGAGGTTGCTTGGCTCGCTTGCCTCTAATTACAACTAGTCTAGTATCTAGAGGTATGGACTAGGAGAATAGTGTGTGTTGTGTAGTAAGTAGAGAAACTAGTATAAAGTATGTATGTGTGTGGTCTTGTAAGAGTGTGATCTGATTCTAATAGAAAATTCAGTTCTCTTTTATAAAGTTTTTACAAAAATGTTTTCTCTATTTTACATTTGAATAAGAACTAAAACAGGGAGACAATGAGATAATGCGGCTAACTTGCAATTTCCAGCATAATCCAACATGTTGGTGTTGGTGTGATCTGGTACCCATTGCAACACTTGCTTTCAGCTGTCAGAAAAGCTTGTAAAGCCGGAATTCGCAATTTGTTCACCATTTTCGCTACCGATCATTGATGTCCTAACCAATTCTTTATAACTCCTTTTAGCGTAAAATGTATAGATTAGTTAGGCATTTCAAAATAGAAAGGAACAAAAACAAACCAAGTGGCTTTAAGGCAAGTGATTTCTTAGAGGAATAGATTCACTTAGGAAGAAGAGTATTTCAAGACAAAAGGCTGACTATAAGCCGAAAGGAACAAACAAAATATCGGTACGGTATGTAATATAGGAATTTATTACGAGTTGAATATATTATTCGACTTGTATTGCATTTCATAAACTTGTATTGCACCCTAAATTTTTACCTTTCTTGACGAGCAAGTCAACGTTTTGCTCGGTGTCGATGAGGAAATCCAAGGAGGCGATGTAGTTACAAACAAAAGCAGAAAGAGGGTAATGACATTGCTCTAGTGCCATTAAATTCCTCAACCCTCTCAGTGTTGTCTACCGCTATGAAACAAGGCATTTTCAAGATTCCGCGTTCGAAATTGATCACCAAAGAAAATTCATTTTCTTTATCCACATTCTCAAAATCCACTATTGCACTGTCTAGTTCGTCTGCGTTGTGTAGATTCTTTATGCTCTTTAGTTTCCCATCTTTTGCTCTACTAGCTAGATGTTCTTTTGTCAAACCAAGTGTGCTCTTCTAAAAGAACATAAGGAACCTGGTTCTCAAGCAAGATTAGGTCCTCTAAAATAGTGTTTATGAGACAAGGCTCCTCAAAAAGAACATCTTCTTTCTTGTTGAAGTTTTGAGTTCGGTCTGAAGGAAGAATACTATTATGAAAACGAGTCGTGGAGGATCATTTCCATGAACTGTTGGGATTTGATCCAATCCGTTGATTCGGCATAGCTTTCTCTTATGATTTGCTCATCTCTTTGGATGATTCCCCTAAACGCTTTGACCCCATATAAATTTGCAACACCATTAAGGTATTTCACCTTTTGAAGCTCCATGTTGATCCAAACATCTGGAAAAATTTCAAACAATAATATGATACTGGTAGAAATTGAATGTTTCAAACAATAATATGATACTAGTTTAAATGACTATATGTTTATAAATCGTTAATGCAAGCAAGAAACTCAAAATAATTTTAATCTGGGTATAAAAATTTCACGTGATAACTCTGTAAATTAATAAAATATCAATGCTCTGACAATATTAATTATAGATAGAGTTTTCACTGTTTCTATATGTACCTTAAATCGGTTTTGGATTGCTGAAGGGCTTGTACCTTAATCGCGATTAGAAGCATTTGAGGAGTGTAAGCCTCAGGGTTTATTCTCCTTAACCGGTTGGGCATTCTATACATGCAACAATGCTCTTTGTTGACCTAAGAAGGCCATAAACCGGGAATCAGAGACTTGGAGCGAGAATCCGATTCGGTCGTGGCTAAAATCTTAGCTTTCTGAGCTGTTACGTGGTTAGGAGCACATGGATCATGAAGTCCTTCGCTCCATTGTCTACCCATTTTACTAGATCCGGTTTCATTCTCCCTGGTGAGATTTATTGTCATGATAATCTCTTCTGGTGGCTTAAATTCACTTAGCTTTGTCAGTTCAAATTCTGCAAGATTAATCTCTTTCAGAAGTTGCTTCTCCTACATGTAAACAATCAATATGATAAAAGAGAATTAACGTTTAGTAAAACTATTTTAATTATAAAACCCTTTAACAAAAGAAAAAGAAAAAAACTATTTTATGGTGTTGCTATAATATTTTAGAAATTAGTAAGCACAATACCAATTTTAGAATACATATAACACTAAAGTGTATATATAGTAATTGTTATATCTTATATGAATATTAGTCAAGTTTACCATCTTAAGTAGACGTGATCATAACTGTAAGTCTATAACTAAAATGTAGAAGGCGATAATACTATTAAATCTATATAAAAAATAATAATTAGTATTCTCCGAACCTCGGACATGTGATAACGAGAATTGGATTAAAGGCAACGTTGCTTCTATAAAATTTATCTACTTGTGCATGGATTAGTACAATACGGATACGTAGTTATATAAGATTACTGAAGGTGGATAGATATATATATATAAATAACGTAAATGTAAAGCTATTTAAATTCAAGCATTTTAATATTGCTTCTGGTTTATTTATCCACCGAGCAAATAATTATACTGTCAGGTTGGGGAAAAAGGTCCAATGTCCAACGAGGAACACATTTGATATTCCCACACAAATTTCTTATGTTTCTTAACAATTATTGGAACCCATCATAATATTAGCCCATTTAGGCTTTTAAGTCCGACCTTAATTGTAATTCATTTGGATCGAAGGTAGAATAGTATAACACAAACAAACAACAATTTCCTCACTTTTTCTTTTTCTTTTCTTTCCAGTCATATATGCACATAATTATTTTCTAAGCTGATACTTCATACTTACAAAGACAGTAACTTTTTAACGGTTTCTAATAGATTTACTGATTGTTGGATACTTCGAGTAGTCGTATGGTCTAATACACTCTAAACATAAGTACATAACAACACTATATCGATTGGTCAAATGGAAACGAATAAATTTTGGATAGAGATCAAATTTGAAACTGGAGCAAGTTAACACCGTGTTTCAGTTTCTTTTTACCACGAGAAAGCTATCGCGTGGTCGTTGGTTTTGCTTGGTGGAAGAAATATATCAAAGATAATAGTAATACCAAAATTTAAATCATTTTATTCATTATACGATTCGTATGGATGAAGGACACATCATTGATTGTTTTATTTAACTTTCATTGACTATAAATATTAATTTTCAAGTAGAAAGAACGCAAAAGTTACAATAGCGAGCATATAATCCAAAATAAAGATGAAGCCATGAAGATATAATAGCAAAAAGTAAATAAAGAAGCAGAAACTTCAAGAATTATTCGGGGGTGGAAAAATAGGAGAGAAGAAAAGTGATTCATTATCAAATTTTGTCTCTTTAATGATGCAATTTAATATGAAAAATAAAATCATGGAGACAGAGACAATTTGTAGGGCACCCACTATAGTACTAAATACTAATATATATACAAATGGTGTGATGTAGATCTGTTTCTCTCTTAATTTTGTTCTCCTATATTATTACACCTTTCTTTTTCTTTTTTATCATCTGGGGAAAGTTTGACAATTACAAGCAAACAAAGAAAAGGAGAACCTCAAACTCCAACATAACCAGCTAAAGACAATAGACCCTCAAAATGATCAAAGAGGATAATACACCCAACTAACCTCTCTCACAATCAAAAAGCTCTGCCAACTATAATGGATGACCAGAAGCAACATATGATTGCCAACGATTCTCACGAGTAACACTCCGAGCAATCAAAAAGGTTCTAGTGTTTGCACATCTTTTTTCAAAAACCAATCTTCAATCATCAGTCTTGATCAAAATACGACTCATCTCAGAGACTTGGTACCAAAAATTAGGCCAACCTCTTGGATTATTGGTTGCCTTTACTAAGTTAACCACCTTAGATGCAAACACTATCTTGTTCAATTTGTGTGCTTCCATACTTTCAAAGGCACACATCAGACTTTTAAAACTGAGCTTCCTTTAAAGTTCTAATACCAGAGAAAGATCTCCTACTATGCATCAATACCACCCCTGAATCATCTCTTAACGCCCAAGAAAAACCCCCTAAACCAGAGTGCTTGGACCATGACAGCCCAACGTTACACTTAAGACAAGGTGCAAGTGATCTTTTCCATTTAACTGAATCAGACGGTTTAGAGGACCTTGGATTCTCTACCTCATTCATAGCAATATATTGAGCCATATCCTATTGATCATATTCATCCCTAACTTTGATAATAGTTTCATTAGCCAAAAAGGCCTTTCCTTTAAAGCATAAACTATTTCTATTCTTCCATATGTACCACAAAATCCATATTATTACACCTTTCACATTGCATTATTGGAATTGTTTATAGATTTTAGTTTAATTTTCACTATGAGGCAAAAGGTATTCATGAAAGGTCTCTCAGTCTCCATTTTTTATTGCACTTTTTATCTTTATATATTGAATATATCGACGTCGATAACCTACGTTATTAATGACTTTTTGTAATTAATAGGGCTTTTTGCAATCATGATACAAAACCATGTTTTATGGTTTTATATAATTACATATGTCATGTTTCGGTTCTTCTATATAGTTTTATGTACTTGTAAATACCAGTTGTTTATTGTATGATTACATTACTTGATGTAAGAAATGAGAGGAAAAGCACTACAAGAAAACAGGTCCATTTGCAACGGAAATTTGCAACGGAAATAAATCGTCGCGAATTTGCGTCATATTTGCGACAGTTTTGCGTCGAAAATGTAAACATCGACGCAAAACCGTCGCAAATTTGCGTAAAAACTTGACGACGCACAAACGTCGCAAATTAGCGACGCTTTTGCATCGAGTTTTAAATTTAGACGCAAAGTCGTCGCAAATTATGCGACGTTTTTGCGTCAACTTATAATTTGCAACGGTTTTGCTTGGATTTGAACGTTTAGACGCAAAACCGTCGCAAATTTTGCGTCTAATTTGCGACGGTACTAGGTTTGCGAGGGATTTGCAACGAAATTAGGCTGAACACGTTTTAATTGATTCTTACTTGTTTATAAGTGTAATATTTTAGCCGCAAAACAGTCGCAAAAGTCTTAGAAATTTGTTGCAAATTAGTCGCAAACTGAAATGAAAATTCTATAAAATCCACATATTATATTATCTCACATTCTATAATTCAATTCACATTATATTTTCTCACATTCTATAATTCAACAAATATCTATGGATAACAATCGATCTTTGATTCCGGGTCCGGCTGGTGTGAGACAAGCAGAAGAACGAGCAAGGAAAAAACTTGAAGAATCGATGTTGCAAGAATGCAATTCTTATGAGAGAGATGTACAGATACTTAACTCTGTTGTTGAGGCAGAAGATCCTTCGTTCACCGATGTCCTTTGGAAGACGACAATTGGAAATTTAACCAAATTAACAGGTATAATGAAATGCTATTATTATTAATTAGTAAGAAACAAAAATAATTAATTATATTTGAAAGTTTGTATATTGTTTAATTGACATTAATTATATTTTACTTATTCTACGTTGTAAATATGTACAGGTGGACACACACGTGGGTGGACACTGGTAAAAGAGTTGCTTAAAATAAGACCACAATTGCATTATTGTGACGTACCATATGTGGTAGCAGTGATTCATAAAATGGAACCTAATGGATTGGGGGACGCAATGGTCATACTAAAGGTAAAATGTATATATAAGTTATACGAGAAGATTATAGGCCTAAATCCGCCATTTGGAATCAATTAACTATCGACATTTGAAGAGAGATGTATAGACATTTGAAGAGAGATGTGAGGAATGAGGGAAGGATTGGACTTGCTTTTATAGGGAAAACTACCCTCGCAATGGCGTTGCAATTTGGTTGCAAAAAGGACCGAATATTTCACCCAATCTATGTGCGATCAATTAATAGAGTTGACCGTTATAGTCGCAAGAGTGTTGCTAACATAGCAACGTATTTGCGACGAAACCGTCGCAAAACCGTGGCAAATATTCAATTGCAACGTTTTAGCGACGTTATCGTCGCAAATCCCACGCAAATTAGGGTATAGGGTAAACTTAGGGGTTTGGATGTTTTAGACCAAAAATAGGATTCGTAAAATAAAAATATACAAGTATGAGTGTCTAATATAAAAGTATGAGTGCCTAATAAATAACAATCCTTCGAGAATATTATAAGGTTTAGGGTATAGGCTTTTGCCGCGGTTTTGCAAGGGAGTCGTTGCAAATGTCTATACCCTAAACTCTAATCAACACATCATTTACACCGTTTAAATTGGATTTTCTTCGAATTTAAAAGTATGAGTCGTCTAATAAATAACAATCCCTCTATAATTACTCAAATAAAACTTTTCCAAACATAATCGAGAAACATATATAACGAAGTATCAAATACATGTAATTATACTTAGATTATGATCGAGTTATCATTTTTGCCGATTTTACAAATAACTTCAATTAGTACTCTAACTTTGGTTCATACATGCAGTAGGACCTAAACAATTGTGTATTTATCTTTTATGAAACCTAATTTTGGTCTAAAACATCCAATTCCCTAAATATACCCTAAACCTTATTTGCATGGGAATTGCGACGAATATGTCGCAAAAGAGTTGCAATCAACAATTTGCAACGTATTTGCGATGAAAACGTCGCAACTCCGATGCTAAGTTAGCCACACTTTTGCGACTACAGTTACGGTCAACTCTATTAATTAACCGTTACAAACACCTCGGGATTTTACGGTTTGCGAGGAAATTGCAACGATTTTTTTAATATTTGCGAGGCATTTGCGACGAAATGTGGGCGGGAAACGAAAAGACGTGGGCGGCAACCATGCAGTGGGCGAAATATTCGGCCCAATTAGCATCGAAATTGCGACGGTTTGGTTAATATTTGCGACGGAATTGCGAGGGATAGTTCTCCCTATATATACGGTTTCAATCCTTCGGACTGTACACTCATCTCTCCTCTCTCCAAAAAAAAAAAAATCTCTCCCTATAAAAAAATTCCATCCACCTTCCAAATCATTCCCGACCTTATTAGGTAAATCCCTAAATTGTTCTTTCCTTTTATGAATGTTAATTTTTCCTTTCGTATATAATTTATTAGTTAATTGTGGTTTATAGGAAAATTGTTAGGAATAATTAATTAGGAATCAAATTGTATTAGGGAATTGAGGATTAACTTATATTGATTAAAAGTTAAAATTGTTAATCTACTAATTTTGTTATAAATATTAATGCTATAAATAATGTTATAAATAATTTTGATTAGGTTAAAATAATGTTAATGTTATAAATAATTAATGTTATAAATAATGTTAATGTTATAAATTAATGTTAATGTTATAAATAATGTTATTAATTTTATAAATATTAATGTTATAAATAATTTTGATTAGGTTAAATTAATGTTATAAATACAAAATGGTTAAAATTAATATTAAACTAAATATTTTGTAAATATGCAATTACTAATTTAAAAAACTATCAAATTTATTTAGATGGCAGGGAACGACTATAACCAGTTCGTACAGTCCAGTGGTCGTGCTAGTGGTCATAAACGACCAGGACAGAGGAGACATCCCTTGCAGGGCTCTGAAATCCCCTCTAGTTCCACGATTCCTGAGACACAGCCGACGCCACCTCCCGAGTCACAGCAGACGCCACCTACCCAGCCAAACCCTAGAGCACTTCCTTCATGGGACGACTTGACCTTGGGCCAGCTTCTCGTTACTCCTGGACGGGAGACTCTTCCCTATTTACACCCTGACTCCCAGGGCAACGCTGTGTGGTAAGTAATTAAATTTTTATAGTTTTAATTCAATTTTGTTTTATAATTATTATTATATTTACACAATATATTGCTTTTTGTATATTTTTTTAGGTTTTGGAAAAATTCGGTCGGCAAGGATGTTAGAAAGATCATAGAGCGGGATTTCAAGGTGTGCCACACGAGTTGGAAGTATGTTACCCCGGAGATCAAGGATCGGTGGTTCCATCAATTCGCGGTAAATTTTTTTATTAATTTTTAAAACTTTTATTTATTTATTCAATTTTGTAATTTTCTAACTTATGTTCTAATTTATGACAATTTGTAGCAAAAATACTATTGGAACCCTGCGATTAATGGTTTAGTTCGTGAGGGATTTGAGAAGAAAGCGAAGGACCGTCTCAACAACCAAATAGGACGGTGGAAGGAGAAGTGGCAAAAAAATCCGGATCCCAAGGTATGTATGCCAACTTTCTTCGATCCCGATATTTGGGATGGCCTTGTCGCCTTCTGGGAGTTGGAGACATCTAAGGAGAGGTCTAGCCAGTGCTTGTCTGCTCGATTGACGAAGGTTGGCGGTAGTGACCACCCTTCAAAACACGTTTCGGGACAGAAGGGATTTGAGCAGCGTGGTTTTGAGATTGTAAGTTATTCATTATCTTACTTTAAATTTTTAGGGTCACAAAAATCTCAACTTCTAATATTTTCTTTGTCAGGCCATGCAAAAAGGATCTCCCGCAACGATCCCAGAGGTTTGGGAGGTGACCCACCGCAGGCCGGACGGGTCATGGGTTGATGAACGTGTCCACAACCTCCACGACGAGGTCAATGAGCGAGTCGAAGAACTCTCATCCCAGCCTACTCCCGATGGTCAACCTACTCAGTTGACACCGATGGCGATCAACCAAATCGCATTACAGGTATATAAACTTAATTTCCTTCGTAATTTTATTCACAATTTTAAATATTTAGTATACTATTAACATTTGTAAACTTTTCATTTTTTTGGTAGTTGGCTCCTCGAAACCGTAAGGGAAAGATGGCATTTACAGGATCTATCCGGACGGATGATCATGGAGTGCCATTTTGTCCCGTTACGAGATTTGCTTCTGATCCGGAAATAGTCAAGGAGCTCCACCAAACCAAAGAAGAGCTCACACAAACAAAAGAACGGCTCAGCGAAACGGAGAAGTTGCTCAGCGAAACGACGAAGAGGACCACCGCCCATGATGATATGTTCGCGCTGTTAGCGAGGGGGAACCCCGAGCTTGCCGAGTTTCTGAGAAGGCCAGAAGGCGACGGAGGAGGCACATCGACCACCAGGGAAGGCGACGGAGGAGGCACATCGACCACCAGGGATCCGCTCGATGATATCGATTTCGAATAGATTTGTTTTCAGTTTTTAGATTTTTGTAAAACTTTATTTTTATTTTATGTTTTTATATTTAAATTTAAATATTTTAAAAATTTTTTTTTTTAATTATAAATTATTTAATTTTCGAAATTTTTTTTTTTATAAATCACATCGAAAATCGTCGCAAAACCGTCGCAAATAATAGCCGCAATTGCGTCGCAATCCGGTATGACGCAAACATATCGCAAAATATTACTCGCAAAATCGTCGCCAAAAATAGCTGCAAAACCGTTGCAAGTACTAGTCGTCGCAAAACCGATGCTAACTTTTACCACGTAAAACCGATGCTACTTCGTCGCAAATATATTAAGTCGCAAAAATGTCGCAAAATATTAAGTCGCAAAATCGTCGCAAAATTAGCGACGGTTTTGCGACTATCGATATAGTTGCGACGATTTTGCGACGATTTTTGGTTTGCGACGAGCTAGTTGCGACAAACGACAAAACGTCGCAAAATCGTCGCAAATACCCATTTTGCAACGAATTTGCGACGAAACTTGCCGTTGCAAATGGGGGTGTTTTCTTGTAGTGAAGTTAAGAGTCCAAAACCGTTCTGTAGTTAAACGGTTTCGGCATCAAATGTTAAAATATTCAAAGTGCGATATCTTTAGTAATCAACAAATCGTTATGTCATGAGTAAAGCTTTTGAGAAACTATTTCCTTATCATTCACTTACCGATTGGATCCATTGTTTCAGCATAAAATCGTTTGTGTTTGCATATAACAAAAATATTTGTTTACCAAAAAAACAAAAAAAAAAACAAAAATATTCAAAAGATATAGGGAAATGAAAAATGTGAAAAAAAAATCAAATGCTAAAGTATATTTGAAACAATGACATGCTTAATTTTAAGTAGGACAACAATTGTAAATTCCAATTTATATATTTCATAAGGGATTCAAATCACTATGCAATTAAGTATATTTAAAATTTTTGTTTTTGTTATCTACAACATATATTATATGATTTTAAATACGTATGGTAACACAATAGCACAAACTATTAGATTAAAGTGGTATAGTGATATGTTAACGTTTTGGTCTATTAATTAATTATAATCTTGACAAAAGTACTAATTATAATCGTATTATTATTATAACTATAGTGACATTTAGTCGGACTAAAAGCAAGATTTGGAGGATCAGATTTGGTATGGCCCAAGAGATGTTACAATTCAACGAACTCCCACAATTACCAACAAACAAAAAAATAAATTAGTATGATAGATACAGCCATACATGCATGATGTTAGAGGAAAATATACAAGAAAAACCATCTGTTTGATTATTAACCTGCTTTTTAGTTGACCAAGTTTTTGTCATCAAATTTTACATAATGGAATATGAGTATCATTGTTTTCACAAATTTGTAAATATTATGATTATAAAAGAACTTTTTCGGAAATTTAAAATTTATTCAAAAATATACTAGTATACATAAGCATGTTTAAAATTAGTCATGCAAATAATTAAATGTTGATAGATTATTTCTATTTAAATGATTTCCGCTAACTAACTTGTCTAATTTTTTTATTCTGTTCCTGATTCAAATGCCGGCAAAGATTTTGATTTTTGTTTTCTGTAATTGCAAAATTCTACGAGAGAGTTAATATTTTTTTTGGTTAGCAAAAAAAAAAAAAATTCTACGAGAGAGGTTTTCACTCGAGGGGAAAGTAAACGAAGTTGCACTATCAAACAACACAAAGTAGTAGCTGGCTCAAATTATTGACTAAATTTTTATTAGAATCCTAAAATTAAATAGCAAATACTACTAGTACTAGTTGTTATAAAACAAAATAAAAAAGCTGGATCTATGAGAAAGTAGTATACTACGTCTCTCTTTTACCCAAAAAAAAGTAATACATCTTTTTTTTTGTCAATCAAACCTCATTAAACTTAAAATAGTAATCCGGTTACAATGACATTCCACGCCAATAAGAAATTACAACAGATAGATTCATATCTTTTGACAAGATAAGAAGTTTCATGGAACAAACCATGTAGTTTGGGAACTTTTGAGTCTAAAGATAAAGCTCGAGCCAATTGTAAGGATTCGGATTCTACCAAGATTGTCCTTATGTCTTGAGTATGTGCAAAGCCACTCGGACTTCAGGTTGAATCACCAAGAAAACAAAGTTCCTGGTTTTACATCCATTCCTTAGATGCCATTCTCCGGCACTAGTCACGGTAAATGCTATTGATGTCGATAAACCGATGCAAATAGCTAAAATCCTGATCTTAGTTGATCTAATTATGGACACTAAATCCACTAATTGGGCCAAGCCCTCTAAGCATACAATATCCAAGCCCATTAACACAAAGGAAGTGGGAGGAAGGCTTACGAGGATAGATCGGAGAGGTCGGAGGAGGAAACCTAGGCTAGCCATCGGAATAAACGTCGAGCTTCTCGACCACCGCCAATGTGGTGAGTATGGCGGAATTAAGTCCAACATAGACCTAGAGATACGATGGTGGAGGTGCGGCCCTTTGACGGAGCAACACATAGCTCTCTCGACGAGAGCGGGATTTTCCTTCACCGGAGCAAGAGTTTCATTCACCGGATCAAGAGATGATGTCGGATTTAGTGGCTCCGGTGAGAAGCCTATCTTGTTTAGAGCCACAAGAATAATAAAGAGACTATCCAAAGCCTTTAATTTCCTTGAAACACGAGTGGTCGGAGGAGAGTACGATGTGGCCGTCGGATTTCCAGATCACCGCCATGGCGGATTTAAGTCCGAGATCGCTTCAGAGGTTTGATGGTGATGGTGACGGTGGAGGTGGTTCGCTGTGGCGGAGTAACACTCGCGGCCAGCGATTGAGATGATGTGGAGACGAGAATGAGATCTGCATCCACCAGAGACTTGTGGACACGACTCGCTAGGCTCAGACTGATGGAGGGGAGGGAAGTGACGGCTTCGACGGTGAAGAGCGTGATTGGCGGCGGATCTGCGTCGAAACCCGGGTCTGGAGGCTCAGGTGACGAAGGAGGATCTGCAGCTGGAGATGCCATGAGAGACGAGAAGACGCAGAGCAAGAGAAACGCCGAAGGAAAGCTCCGATCTGGTGAAAACCGTCGCCGGTGGTGGCTGCCTCGGTCGGCGTGCCTGGGAGCTTCTCTCCTAAATTCATCAAATTCACTTGCACCACAAAGTAATACATCTATACTAGCTCTATCATGACTGCTTGCCCATTTCTTAACAATTCCAATTTTATTTTTATCATTTTATTATTTTATTGATGGTTACCTCTTTTTTGGGGAAACAGAGAATTAAATGAACAGTTGAGTGAGAGGGAACATCATATTTAAGTTTCTGAACCGTTCCCGTTACCTTTTTAATACGTATGTATATTCGATACATGCATATGTTTGTACTATAGTTTATGTGTAAGTAGTTATGATAGATTTGATCGGTAACTTCGTATCGATGCGGTATAAGATGTACTATCATTTTAATGGGTCCGATTGGTAACCTAGCTTTTTTAAAATCTGGAGCGGTAAGCTTTATAGCATAGTACAAAGCTGTATAGATAAAAATTTGAGATAAAGCTGTATAAATAAAGATTAGTGTAATAGTATTGGTAAAGCTTTTGATAAAGTTTTTGTGATTAATACAATCTAAAGCGGTACATATTAAAAAGTGTAATAAAGATTATAAAGATTGTAAAAATTGTTTACCATTCTGAACCGTTAGTGTCAGTTAGTATTAAAAACATTGCAGAAAACGTTATATTTAATTTTTGTATGTTTTTTCTTACTTCTATTTTTATAGCTTTTTGGTTTGATTGTTAATATTGTTCGATGCAATACAAGTAATACCATTTTTATAGGTATGAGTCACGGAAACAACACCAATATATACCATTTACATTTTTTTTTTGGGAAATACCACTTATATTATTAATTGAAATCCATAATATATAACACACATGGGAATAGATCATAGAGCTGGCAACGTGAAATAAAACAACGAGAGGCATCATTTACAATTATTTCTAACCGTTAAAAACTTTATACAGATTTTAAACGTAATATATGAAAAATACTAAGAACTTTAACAAAATGGAAGGATTGAGGAACTAGGACCACTATTTGTTTTTTCCATAATGCCAGGTTTCATTCATGAAATTTACCTTTTATGTCATGATGTTACTGTCAATATCTTTAAAAGTTCTAAAAATAGTTTAGATCTGATCTCAACCGTTGATCAACCTTACTGTCCAAATAGCAATGTTTAATTGTTTATTGGCTCTTATTTCTGTTTGGGTCCACGTGTTGATAATTCATTAGGACATCTTCAATCTCACTCTAAAAATAAGTTTAGAGTAAAGCCTTCTCCAACTCTATTTTAAATCCCACTCTAAAATAGAGTAACTCACATTTTTCACTTTATTCTAGAGTAAACTCATTTTTTACTCTATTCTAGAGTTGAACTTTTCTATTTATAAAAAGGTCATTTAACTTTTTACTCATTTTATATTTACACCTAAAATATCTTACTACAAATATGTTTTTGTTATTGGTTTATTTTATTTTTTAAAAAATGATTAATGGTCCTTTAACAAAATTACAAAATGATAATTAAAATTAATATTAAAAAACATTTAACCAATACAATTTAAATGCAATCAAATATTTTAAATACGATAAAATTTATTAATAGAAAATAATGAAATTAAGATAAATAATATAAAATAAATATTACAATTAATGACTTAATAATTTAAATTTTGTAATGTAATTTTATTTCTATAAAAAATTTCCAATAAAATAATATTATGATTTTAGTGAGTTACTGCTAATTATAAAATAGTTGGATAAAATATATAATTTTAATAAATTAAGGATTAAAATGAAAAAGAATAATGGGTTGGAGATGGTCTTACCACTTGTTGTATAGGGATTTTTTTTTTGAACAAAAGATAAACTTCTCATTTATATTGTCGTGACATTACATGAACAAGATAAAGCTTGCATATGAGAAAATATTACATATGAGAAAAATTAATGACATCAAGGTGAATGAAATATATTCATTAGATAACTTAATTTATTCCACTCATTTTTCTATAACAATTTTTCTTTTAAACTTCTTCTAAGCAGAAAAATGGATTTATTTTTCAATAAAAAATATTGAAAATGGTAAAAAATAAATTTTACAACACAGCCATGTAGTGTTTAAGCAGTTTACAACAATATGTATATATATATATATATATTTGTATTTGTGTATATATATATATATATATTTATTTTTCTTACCTAAATAGTTTAAACACATCTGTATTTGTTGTCAATATAGACAAAATAATTATTGTTCCCTTGATATTTTATTTTATACAGTTAAAAACCAGTGGCATGTGCGCCATGTGTGGCCAATGACATATAAAAATAATAAATCTCGCATCAATCATCGTATACCACTCGTAGATTTTCCAACAATCTGTGTTCTCTCTTTCTTAGTTTTTAGACTTTTAGTTTGTATCTATCTTGAGTATAACTATTGGGATATCATATCTTCAACATTTACATCCCATAAGTTTAGCACTTACCAGTAATTAGTTCCTCTAATTTGTTACATAAATCTTACACAATCATTTATATTTATTGGTTTGGATATGCTCTAGACTTGTATATAAACGTGTATTGCTCTCTCTTTGGAATATATAGAAAAGATCTCTTCAATCTTTCGATAGTCTTTCTTTGTTTCTACATGGTATCAGAGTGACTCTAAAATCTGATTTTTTTTCCGATCATGACTAACACATCGACAAACACGACTGCGACAACGATAATGACCGAAACGAATCAACCGACCATGGTGGTGAGACAGCTCATGACTCCCACATCGACAAACACGACTCCGACATCGACATTGACTGAAACGAATCAAACGACTACGGAGGTGAGACATAGGATCTCTCCATATGACCTGGAGGCTGCAGATAATCCTGGAGTAGTTATCTTGCATCCTTTGTTGAAAGAGGCAAACTGTGATGAGTGGGAATGTAGAATGACCACTTCGCTCACTTCTCGCAAAAAATTGGATTCTCATGTGGAATGAAGACATATGCAAACGTGGTTCATGTTCCTTGTCATTTGAATCAAGAACATGCTAACTATGTTGTGACAAACAAAGATCGTGATGGAGTGAGCGGACTAAGGGACACTCAATGGAAGACTCTTGTTACTCTCTTGAATGGTGCTTCTAGCACTACCACGGAAAACCTCCCGAGTAAGTTTCCTACTCCTTCTTGGATAATGGATACGGGTGCTTCGCATCACTTAACTGGGAAGTATAATGTGCTCACTGATGTGATAAAGATGGATCCGATTCTAGTTGTTATGGCAGATGGAAGAGAAAGAATATCAGATAAGGAAGGGACATTTGTATTGGGATCAAATCTGATTTTAAAATCTGTGTTCTACGTTGAAGAATTTCAATCGGATTTAATCTCAATAGGTTAATTGATGGATGAGAATCGTTGTGTAGTGCAGTTGGTTGATCAGTTTCTTGTTATCCAAGACCGCGCTACGAGAATGATGATTGGAGCGGGTACAAGAGACTTTGGAACCTTCTATTTTCGACGATTGGAGTTGGCAGCGTCGGTGACAACTCAAGACGAAAAAACTTATAAGTTATGGCATAATAGGATGGGCTACCCTTCTGCAAGAATAGTTGGTTCACTTCCAGGGATTTCAAGTTCTATTATTTCTAAAATTTCCGATAAAGCGTGTGACGTATGTCTCCGCGCTAAGCAAACGAAAAATTTGTTTCCAGTGAGCTGCAACAAAACTACTAAAGCTTTTGAACTAGTTCACTGCGATATTTGGGGACCGTATCGAACACCATCGTATTCTGGCGCTAGATACTTTCTAACGATTGTTGATGATTTTTCGAGAAGTGTTTGGTTGTATCTTCTAAACAACAAAATAGAGATTGCATCGGATTTGAAGAATTTTATCTCCATGGCTGATCGGCAATTTGAGAAACCACTAAAGTGTATTCGAAGTGATAACGGAACTGAGTTTACAAGCCTCACTTCATTCTTTCATAGTTTGGGGATGACGCATGAGACTTCTTGTGTGGGGATACCACAACAAAATGGACGTGTGGAGAGAAAGCATTGTCATATTCTTAATGTTGCTAGAGCCTTGCGTTTTCAAGCAATTTTACCAATGGATTTCTGGGGCGAGTGTATCCTAACTGTGGGCTACTTAATCAACCGCACTCCAAGTTCAGTCATGAATGGTCTCACACCGTATGAACGACTGTACAATAAAGCTCCTTATTTTGAACATTTGAGAGTGTTTGGCAGTCTTTATTATGCACACAATCAAGCACATGGAGGTGATAAATTTGCAGCTAGAAGTCGGAAGTGTGTTTTTGTTGGTTATCCCTATGGGAAAAAGGTTGGAGATTATATGACCTAGAAAGCAAGCAATTTTTCATATCACGAGATGTGATTTTCTACGAAGAAAAAATTCCATACGAAACTATGAAAGCAGGTGTCTCGGTCATTGATTTAGACGAAGAAGAAGCTGTACTTTGGGCTCCAATCTCTGTTGGTCCCATCATAGAAGAAGAAAAACGAAATGGGCCTGAGTTAACTATAAATGTTGGCCCAACAAGTCTTTCTGAAGCACATGAATCTACAAGTCCACCAAGCCCAACACCAATGATCTCTTCACCAACAATGCCTTCTGTTTCTTCGACATCAGAAACAATGACGAGTTCACCGCCGGTCGCGACTCCGCCTGTGTCTCCAGCACAAATTATTGCAGCTGACGATGCCCTACCACAAGAAGAATTGGGTCGCGGCCACCGCAAACAAAATCCACCGGTAACGCTCCATAATTTTGTTGTGAATACGGTTCAAAGCAGAATTTTGGGATCTAATAGTGGGAAATCTGTTTATCCGATTGAAAATTATGTTGACTGTAAGCGTTTTGCTACTCCACATCATGCTTACATGGCAGTAATCACGTCTGCTATTGAACCACGATTTTATAAACAAGCAGTAAAGGAAAAAGTTTGGAGAAAGGCTATGGGAAGTGAAATTGAAGCTCTAGAAGCTAATGATACATGGACGCTAGTTGATTTGCCCGAAGGGGAAAAGAGCTATTGGTTCAAAGTGGGTGTACAAAATCAAGCACAAGTCTGATGGGTCCATTGAACGACACAAAGCTCAGCTAGTTGTTCTTGGGAACAATCAAATAGAGGGAGTAGACTATGGTGAAACTTTTGCACCGGTTGCAAAGATGGGAACGGTTCGATTGTTTTTACAAGTGGTTGCGGGTACTAACTGGCCCGTTCACCAAATGGATGTACACAACGCATTCTTACATGGAGATCTCCATGAGGAGGTTTATATGAAGCCACCACCTGGATTTCATTCGGCTGATGACAACAAAGTGTGTCGGCTAAACAAATCACTTTACGGCCTGAAACAGGCGCCACGTTGCTGGTTTGAAAAGTTAAATAAAGCTTTACTTGAATATGGATTCCAACAAGATTGTTCTGACTACTCTTTATTCACATTCAATAAAGGTGGTATTCGTATCAATATTCTCATCTACGTTGATAATATGATCCTTACCAGTAACTCGGTTGAAGCGTTGGAGCTGTTCAAAGGGTATTTGTCGTCGTGTTTTAAAATGAAGGATCTCGGGGTGTTGAAGTATTTCTTAGGAATTGAGGTCTCTCGCAATGCCACAGGTATATATCTAAGTCAACGGAAATATGCCTTAGATATTATATCAGAAACAGGTCTGTTAGGAGCAAAGCTAGCCTTATTTCCACTTGAACAGAACAACAACCTGCCTTTGTCTACCTCTCCTCTTCTCAAAGAACCTGAGGCTTATTGTCGGTTGATTGGACGGTTAATCTATCTAGCTGTAACGAGACCTGATTTGGCATATTGTGTGCATTTTTTTGCACAATTTATGCAAAAACCACGCGAAGATCATTGGCAAACAGGATTAAGGGTTGTTCGATATTTGAAAGGAAGTCCAGGTCAAGGTATACTTTTGGAGGCTAATAATAACTTTCAGATTTCTGGATGGTGCGATTCAGATTGGGCAAGCTGTCCTCTTACTAGACGATCCACGACTGGGTATTTTATACAACTCGGGCAATCTCCAATCTCGTGGAAAACACGCATGCAACCTACTGTAAGTAGATCTTCGGCCGAAGCAGAATATCGGGCCCTTGCTTCTCTTACTTGTGAACTCATATGGCTGAAACGAATACTTAGTTCCTTGGGAGTCGAACACAATCAGGCAATGAATGTTCTTTGTAACAGCAAGGCGACAATTCACATAGCAACAAACCCAGTTTTCCACGAACAGACAAAGCACATCGAAACAGATTGTCATTTTGTTCGTGATGAAATCCAATCAGGTACGATTTCTACTACACATGTTCGGACCACAGATCAGTTGGCTGATATATTTACTAAGCCTCTCGGACGACAAGCATTCCAAGATTTTATATTTGGAATATATAGAAAATATCTCTTCAATCTTTCCATAGTCTTTCTCTGTTTCTACAATAACACAAGTTATATTTTTTCTAAATCAATCACAATTACGTTGTGTTTTGATCAACATCTTCCATGTGATTGCGTCGTACTCTTCCACTTTTTATCAGCCGTATTTTTTTCAAACTAATTAAATACTCCAATGTATTTTTTTTTTTTTTTTTTTTCGTGGCCAGATTGGGGACGATGGAATGGACGAAGATGCAAGGATGGAAAAGTAAAAGATATATCGGCCACGGTTCTTCATTTTGGATTAAAAAAGAATCTGACGGTCTTCTTCTACACTTGTGATCATCGTGGCTCAGATATGGGTTCAACACAATATCACACCGTTCAATTTTCTAAAAATGAATTTGTTATTTCTAACAGCCTCTCATATATATATTTTTAAATGTCTTCTCTCGATTGTGAGATTAGTCTAATAATTGTAAAACTTTTGTTACTTGTTAACTTAAAATATAATTCATCAAAGTTTTATAACAAAAAATTTGGATGCTATTGAACCGAAATTCCTGATGTATTTCAAACCTCCTACCTACACCTACTAACTTTTTTTGTAAATTAATATAATGATACATTATTTAAGCAAGTATTTATAGTATTTCTCTTGTATATATTTTTTAAGTATTAAAGTAAAATTATCGTAGTACAAAAGATAAAAATAAACCACTTTTGTAAAAAGTTATATATACTGAGATCTTTCAAGTAACTTAAACAATAATTAACTGTCAGGCCCGAATCCAATTTCTCAAGTGAATAACCAAAATGTAAGGAACAAATACGAACATAAACCTATATCTTTGATCAAGTACAATATTCTTATTTTTTCTAGAACACTCAACTTGTATCAAATCTAACTAAAATTAATACGTTATCAGCTATACTATACTATATTCATTATTTCTACTATATATTTATATATGTACCATCATCGCAGAACGTCAATTTATTATAACCAATAAGGATGTATAATAATTTTAGATTGGACTATATATTAAAACAAATGAGAACCTGCAGATCAGTGTGTCTAATGGGGTCAATATTCCTCGATCAACTGAAAAGATTCTAAATGAACAATAGCCACACTTCCCTGAAGTGGACGATAGCTCAATTTATTTCATAACTATTGAGTATATATATTCATAATCAATGCATGCATTTATAAACTTTTTTTTTTGGCTACACCATGCATGTATAAATATGTGCTTATACTATTATATAGTATACATATACGTGTGAATAATGTCGTTCATTGTTCAATGAATTCTTGTATAATCATAGCTGATAGGAATATTTAAACTGAAGCAATATTTTTATTTATTGTGGTAGCCAATAATGGACATATATAATAAATACTCCCTCCGTTCCTTGGAGATTGATTTTCTAGCATATTTTGGTTGTTCCACAAAGATTGATGTTGTAGGTTTTTTATACTTTTTTAATCAATTTATATTAAAAAAATTGTAAGTTCCAAGAAATATTGAATGATGCTATTTAAATTTAGAGAATAGCTATTGGTTCATTGTTATGAAAAAGTGTTTTTTTGCAAAAAATTACATTAATTACTAAACACAATTTATTATTTCTTAATTTGTGTGAAAATGCTATAAAATCAATCTCCACGGAACGGAGGGAGTATCAAATAGAGTGGTTTATTAATTAATTACAATGGCGCCGAATCGAATATGACGTATCAATAGTGTTACGTAGTAGATATACATTAACATTTATATAGTTGTTGTATACATATATATTCTTTCACATAAATTTGATTAGGTACGTGTACGTTTTATGTTCAATCAAAATTTAATACCTTGACCCATTCGTATTAAAATCATAATGACGTGGCACTACAGCCATCTTAATTATGCATTTCATCATGCCTTTATTTATTCTCAAGATGGAAACAAAAAGTGTAATTAAGACATTTAATTACGAAATCACTTGAAAAAGATTGCTTAATGGCTTGGTCCATGAAGTGTGAATCTCGTGTTTAATTTATTACTCCTATTGTACTCGAATTATTTACGGCACGTGTATCAATTACCTTGGGGCAACAAATAAATTTAATTATTTTACACATTAGTGACATATTCCCTACTTATCGTTTAAGGTTATTTCACTTAAATTAAAAAAATTATTAAATTTATCGTTTTACCCCTAATTAATACAATCTTTTGTTTAAAATGAATAATTAATAAGCTAAAATGGTAAAGATATAAATGAAAAAAATGAGTAATAAATATGCATTGAAAATACAGAACGACAACTAATATGAAACAAAAATTTAACTCTAAAACGACAACTAATATGAAATGGAGAGAGTAACTAATTACTGTCGTCAAGTTTATCTCACGATTTGATTGATGGTAAGGGATGAATCGTTACGGGTTTTTTTAATAAATAGGGGTAATCCTAGATTTTATCCTAGATTTTACCATCCAATTAAAATCTCCAAATATGATTTTAGTCGCAAATTATCCATTTATTATATAAGACTAATCCCCGAATTCCTAACCTTATTTAATTTTATATTTAGAAAAAAGAAACTAGTCTCCAAATAAATGTTGTCGTTGAGTAGTCCACCCAACGAATTTTCTAACGGGTCTCAAAACGTAATATCACTTCGACTGTTCAAATGGAAATGAAAGTGAACATGTTTTCAGAAGTAATCAAACTCTGAACATGATAAATTGTTTCAGTTTGATTGACCACTAAACAAATTAATGTAATGCATGAAAATGATTGGATCAAGCGTTGTAAACTGGAGTTATTACATACTTTAAAACGTACCAAAAATAGAACTCTTAGACCATGTACAATGGGGTATTTTGGAGGATTCCTCATCCAAAAAAATTAATTAAATAGCAAAAAAGTTAGAAAGAGAATAAAGTGGGTTTCTATGAGAAATTTGAGAAATTTTTTTCATTTTTTTTAGAAACTCATTTAATATGTGTACATAATTGATTGGTTGATGTTTTCTATATAATGAAACTTTTAAAATTTTAAAGAAAATAGTTAAAATAATATATTTGAGAAACTTAATGGGTTTATTACCATTGATGATACTCTTAACTCAACTTTCATCTAAGTGAGACCAAATTGAAATTTAATTTTGTTTTTGATGTAAAATACCAAGAGCATCTTTAACCCCAGAGCCTAAAACTCAAATACTAATCAGACCTTTAAAAAGTAGTATAACGTTCGCTTAATTAAAAAGATAATTAAGAGGACTGTCTAGCAAGTAGCAAGTCTTTATAATAGAGACCCTGAGACCTACTATCATATATACTAATTTATAGGTTTTTTATGGCGCGGAATAATATACAGTTTATATTGAGTGGGAGTTCTTTTTCTACGATGTGATATTAATTTTAGTTTATTATTTATGATTTACAGTTTAGTCAATTTTTTCAAAGTACATGAAGTAGAAATAAATATACTAGCTAATTGCTATGCTGTCTATGGAAATGTGAAAACAACATTTTTGATGGGTCTGAACATCGTACATTCGTACTCTACTTTCTTGATTTTGCCAATCAGATACATAAAAGAAGAAAAAATAAAACTCTATGAGAAATAGAAAGAATAGATGCCTTATATATATATATATATATATGACGTCAGACTAACCCCAATATTTTTGTTTTTGAGGAAAAAAGTAGAAAATGGGCGATTCATGTGTTCAGAGGTGACGCACATGCACAAGGGTCGGGCCATATTAGACGAGAAAGTAGACAAAAATAAGAGAAAAAATCAACGAATACTATTCAATTATTTTTTTTGTCCCAATTTTTTTATTTCTTCAATAAATACATATACTTATAAATTAAACCATGTTGTTTCTAATTATTCTCACATGGAACAAAACTTGGTTCGCTATAAAACGGTGAATCTCAATAATATATATATTTGTTCCTTAATGGACCCCATTACATACACTCTCCTCTTTCATATATTTAATAACAAAAAAAACATCATTATTTCTTTATAGTATTTTTTTCCTTATTATATGAAAAAGCCAAAGAAAAAAATATATTGTGGAGGAATATTAATACAAGCCGACTTCACATGTATTTTTGTGCAAACCTCTCTCTAAAGCTTCTTCTCTCTTTAACAATGGAAAAACAACTCAAGATAGAGAAGAGTGCTTCTCAAGTCACCTTTATATCCTCCGCCGTATCCTCCTCCTCCACCGCCTCCATCGCCACTGCGGCCTCATTGTCCTTCTCACCTACAACATCTTCTTCTTCATCTTCTTCCTCATCAACAACAACTTCTAATTCCCCTGAAGAAGACAACTCTAAATCAAGAAAAGCAACTCGAAGATCATTAGCCATTCAAGAAGACGATGTTCAAATCAACGGTGGAAGAAAACGGAGAAAGATCAACGGCGGAGATAAACATCCGACGTATAGAGGAGTAAGGATGAGGAGTTGGGGAAAATGGGTGTCGGAAATTAGAGAGCCGCGGAAGAAATCAAGGATTTGGCTTGGGACTTATCCAACGGCTGAAATGGCGGCTCGAGCTCATGATGTAGCGGCTTTAGCCATTAAAGGTACAACGGCTTATCTCAATTTCCCCGAATTATCCGGCGAGCTTCCTCGTCCGGTCACCAATTCTCCTAAAGATATTCAAGCCGCCGCAACAGCCGCGGCCATAAATTGGCAAGATTCTGACACCAATAGCTTCGGCGAGGCTAATTCAGAATCTGAATTAGCCAAAACCGAACCGAGCCAAGCCGTTGTGGCTCGGTCGAGCAGTGTGGCATTTTCTTCGGACACTACTACACAAGAGTCGTGGTCGGAAGCTTCATGTGCTTCGACGAGGACTTTGTGTACGGACAAAGACAATGAAGAAGAGAAGTTGTTTGATTTGCCGGATTTGTTTAGTGATGATGGGAATGGAATGATGATACGAAACGATGCGTTTTATTATTATCCATCGGCGTGGCAGCTTTGTGGAGCCGATGCAGGGTTTCGGCTTGAAGAGCCGTTTTTCTGTCTCAATGACTAAATACCTTCTTTGAGCTCACTTCACTAACACCATATTATTTAGCCATTTTCTTCTTCTTCATTTTTCTTACGTTATTCTTTCTTTCAACTCGAGTGTGATTGACTTTTTGTAAAGAAACGTGTTCATGTTGATTTGCTAGCAAAAGAGTGTTTCTGTAATATAAATGTGGAGAGAACATTTGGAAAATTGCTGAATAAATTTTAGGCTTACGAAAACCATGAACAAAATTTCGTCAAGAATAAAACTATGAATTTGAGAACATTTCTTTCTCCAGATTAACATAAATAATTGAAAAACATAATTGTTCAGTCATGATATTTTTCTGCGATTATTTCATATTTTATTTTCTTAGAAATTGACAACTACACGATTTTTGTCGCATTTTAACTTACATGACAAATTTCTTGAAATATCTCGTTTAAATTTTAATATGCACATAATTAAGCTAAGTCTTTTTTATCACGCATGTTCGCAAAAAGATGTTACTTGAGAGTTATAATTAGTATTAGCATGAATTAGTCTATTAATACAATTATAACTCTCAAATAACATTTTCAAAACTAATAAATATTGAGTTGAATATGAGTCTATGACCATGATAATGCTTTAGAATTCTTAAATAATTTTTCTATCCGTTAGTAATTACAAAACGTCATTCTTATAAAATAGAAAGACTGATATTATATTAAAAAGTGTATCAAAGTTAACAATAGTATATAAGTGAAAGATGTATCTGGTTGATTAATGCAGTCCTTTTCTTCGAACTCTTTTTCTCTGGTTAACACTATTACTCTAGATTTTGCTAATTCGAGCTCATTAATCGATCAATAGTTCATTCATTTAAACTTTATATTGAGATACAAATTTTCTTTTTACATTATTGTTCACTTATCTCCAACATTTAACATGCATATATATCAAAGGGCTTCAATAGGGAGATAACCAAAAAAAAAAAAAAGGGGGATGAATAATGATCGCAGTCACACGTAATCCACGTTCTCGAGCTAGTTTTGTAACTTACTTTAATTTCGGACTAATATGTCATATTTAGTGTATGAGTTTTGATGAGATGATGATTATGAAAATGACAGTGAAATCGATGATATTATATATTTAAAAAAAGAATAATGAATCAAATTTATGTGTTGGAAAATAACATGAGTCACATGGTGATGATGTATTTCAATCTTTTATTTACAACTTTCTTGTTGTTTTTATTTTATTTTATTGTTTTTACTTTGTTAATTTCTTTATCCACTTCTTTAATATATGTCAAAAGTGAAAGAATATAAACGGTAATAAGGTGATTGCTTTTGGCCAACACCTAACTTTGTTCACCACTATGAGGCAAATGAAGACTGTTATTGATTCCCAAACATATTGGACCCTTAGATTTGAGAGTGACAAATATAACTTTGTTATATATAAAAAAATATCTTGTATTTAAAAATAACTACCCTTGACATTAAACATAACAGTAAATGGCAAAAAGGGTGAAACCCACTACAGAAAAATGATTTGCTCACGCATAGTTTAGTAAAAGAACAAAAATGTACACATGAAACTCGTCAAGACAATTTCATACAGTGGCGCAGAGCTAGAAATTTTATTTATGGGGATCGAAAATTTCTTTGGTTAATATGATATTTTCAAATGATATAAACATAGTGGAGTTAAAATATTTTCTTTATCATATGTATAATATACCTTATATTTACTTAAAATAATTAAATGATCATTAGTGTAACGGCAAAAGATATTACATCTCAAAGAGGGCAAAAAAACTAATAGATCAAAGAATTAATCATACATGGCATATGAATAGTGATATAAGTAGAAAGGTGAATGTAAAAATCAAACATGTATAGAATCATTTAAGGGTGTGGAACTTGGTTTGTGGGGGTCAACATGGCATATATATTCCATTTCACCTCACTTCATTTACTAAGTACACTGAAAATTTGAGAATTTATACTAATTTATAGGGGTCAATTGATCCACTTCCTTCCTAAATGGCTCGCCACTTATTTCATATCTTTCCAAAATAGGTTTATCGTCCACAATATATTTTTCACATTAATCATTCATAATGCATAATAGACAAGCAATTTGTAACACATGAACATACGAGTAATTAATCATATATCAGTGTGTTCCTTTAGTGGGTAAATTTAGTTTTTTTTGATTGAACTTGTCTTTCAAATTGGCAATATTCGAATATATAAAAAGAAAATGCACAGGCATATCTCTATATATATTGTTTTGGTGAGACTTAAAGATAGTTGAAGACAAAAAAAGAAAAAAAAGATAGTTGAAGACAGGTCATTCAATAGAAACATAGTGGGTGCACTAGTGAGCTCACTATCATTATCTCAAATACATAGAAATAATTATTAAATGTTGGGTTACGTTAATTTTCTATTTTCTCATGATTTTAAGGTTTGAATGTGTATGTAGACAATTACAACACATATTTTAATTAGTCTCAATTAATTTGTAGCAGCCTATCAGTTATAATTTTTATCGAATTTATATGTATACATATACACGTTAGGTAAGTATCTCCACAATTTCCTCGTCTATCATTCGTGTTTCTTTTAGAATTTTCTGATTGTTTTTGAAATGTTGTGTATATGATTATCCAAACTGACATGTATTTCTTTGGTCAACTATCGCAATTGATACATAAAAACTGTTCACTGAATATAAAAACTAAAGAGAATTATCGGATTTTACCGTTTAAAAGTTATAAAACACCATATATTCAGTATAATAATAAATTGATTCTAGTGTTACCAGAGAAAGATAACGAATTAATATTATATAAATGAGATATAGAATATATATATATATATATATATATTTCCTGATAAATGATAAATATAATTTCTCAATAATATATGTACCTCGATCGTTTGGAGGATCCTATGACTGACAAATTACAAGAAGGTGAATTTGTTGTTTGGCATCTTGTGGCATGCAAACCTAACTACCTACAGACAATTAATTAGTGCAATTTATATTTGAAACCTACGATTTTGTAATATATTATTTGCCATTATATTATGGTTCCATGTTATTGGAAGGTACGACTATATATATATATATATATATTTTTTTTTTCTTTCTTACTAGATATTTTGTAAAACAAATAATATCGTTTTAACTGTTAAATATAATAGCTTATCTGACGGCAAAAAAAAAAATATATATATATAATAGCTTATCTACTAAGAAAAGTCAAGTGTGAAATTATTTAACCATTCCACTAAGCCATCATATATGTTTTAAATAACAAAAATGTTTAGTAAAAACACACAGGTTATTAAAAATGTACCAAAAGAGAGAAAATGATCTGGAATGTATTAATGAGTTCGGGTCTCTCACTTCGTCACTTGGTTTTATTAATACATGGTCAATAACAATATATTAAAAAGATAAAGACTGGTCGTATGTCCAAGATCAGCTTAATTAATCCTGGTGGTTGATTTGCAAATAGAACACAAATTTATTATTATAAATTCTACCTATGTGAATTGAAACAGATCTTGTCTCGTGAATAATATTGGTCAATGTTAGATCAATGTTTTAAGACATTATTGACTCGATACAATTGTATTAATTTCTACTGCTTAAGTATAGGATCTAAAATTTCATTTGTTGGAAATATATACTATGTTAAAAAAAAAAAAAAATTAAGTTCCACGATGAAGAAAATGGAGTGGTTTAGGGAAAAGTCATTAGATACTAAGTGTATGATTGTTTTCTTCTTTCGTCAAATATTATGCTTTAAAAAGAGAAAGATGCAATACAGTCACTCTAATTTATGTAAGCTTATTTTCTTTCTCTCTTACAATTCTACCCAAAAATTCATGTTTCCTAAACTGTCTTTGATAATTGTATTTTGGTTATAATTTCCGTTTAAAATCTAATTTATGGATTCAAAATAAAATATAGTAAGCCTTACTCATGAACATGTATCATAAATCTAATGGAAATTGTAATGTATCTTAATACGTATGATTTTTTTTGTACATTTACTAAATTACTGATACATACTAATATGGTCAAACTGACTTTAGTGGCTTTGTTCATGTATACATATGTATTTGTTTTACTTCTCTTTACAGTTTTTGATATATCATGGTTTTTACCCTGTTTAAGCCATGATATAAGTCTTATATCTAGAGTCTTTTGGTATTTTCCAGTTGTTTTTAGAGTCTTTGCAGGTATTTAGATGTTTGAGGCATAAAAGATGTTTACTGGAAGTTTTGGAGCATTGCGGAATTGAGCGTCAAAGTGTCAAAGTTCGGATTTAGAAAACAGAGCTGGTGTCGATCGACACCCTGATCAGACAAGCCAAAAAGCCCAAATCGAAGATTTCTGTTTTTGCGAAGGAATTCCAGATGTTTACTTTTATGTCTATGACGGTTTATGTACCTTATATATATGTTTTTACAGCCATTGTTTAGGTTTATGCATTATTTTATCTTTGTTTAAGATATATCTTCAATTAATATAATGGTTTTTGCTTCGATTATGTCTGAGTAATTCTCTTGTTAGGTTTAGGGATTTTCAAAGGTGTTTGATGATTTGCTAGATCTGATTTTTATTGCATAGGATTAATATCTTTAGATTGTTCTTCATCTTGTCTCATGTTCACTGCTGATTTTAGATTCATGACCTGAAATATGATCTTAGGATAATTAATAGAAACGACAGTTTGATTGATTTCCTGAACTAGACTTTGTGAACAATTGAACCTGAACATTAATGCTTGTTTAGATTATTAGGATTCGCAAAGAAATTTGGTCTTCTAGGATTTAAACATAGATAATCTCTGCAGCAAAAGCTGATTGGTTTTATATTCGTGATTCATGTTCGTGAACTGTGCTTAATAATCCTATCTTTATTTATCATCTGCATATCTGATTCACCTAAGATTTTCCTGTGCCTAGCTTCTTTTTAATTGATTTCACAACCGTTTCATCTACTGCTTTGTTTAATTTGATTTACTTGCATTCTCATTATTCTGCCTAGTTTAATCCGAATTTATTTAATCTATTGTGTTTCCTGATTCCTTGTGGATTCGATCCTAAAGTACTATAACTGATCTCTTAATTTGAGAGAGTTTAGCTCTAGGTTAATTTGAGCATATCAAATTTTGGCGCCGTTGCCGGGGAATCATTACCATTAGATTAATACTATTAGGATTTTGTCTAGGTTTTTATTTTTGTTTTTAATTTTCTGCTAGTTTCGTTTGTCTTTCTGTTTTGTGTTTCAGGTACGTGCGAAATCGCAATACCAGAAGCAACAAGGACAAGGAACTAGTGGGATAGGATCTTCAGGAACTAGCACGGTTAGAGCGAGAAAACAAAAGAGCAGCGACAATGGCTGCTAGACCACAACTTATACTGATTCCTGGAGAAGATGGAGTTCTGCGCGATTCAGCAGGTCTCAGATATAACGCCGAAGGGCAGAGGATCAATGACGATGGAACTGTAATCGTCGAGGAAGTTATCGAGCAGCTTGTGGATGACGCAGAAGCTAGTGTCGATCGACGCCCCGATGTGTCGCTCGACACCCGAATGAATTACAGGTCGCTCGACAAAGAGAAGTTGATGGTGTCGATCGACGCCAAGATGGTATCGCTCGATACCCTGTCCAGAATCAGCAATAGACTTTGGCTGATTTCAACCGTCCTGATCAGTTCTATGCGAATCGAGCTGCAATTCGTCCTCCTGCTTTCCATAGGAATGATTTTGAGCTGAAGCCTGCTTACTTCAGCCTAGTCGCTCATAACCCTTACCATGGTCTTCCTCATGAGCATCCGATGGACCACATCGAGAAATTCGAGGATTTAGCTTCCACCATCAAGACTAATGGTGTGTCCAGCAATTATCTCTTCTGCAAGCTATTCCCATACTCTCTTAGTAGGGATGCTTCTTACTGGTTGTAGCAGCTTGAGCCAGGATCGCTGACTACTTGGGAGGACACCAAGAACGCGTTCCTAAATTACTTCTATGATGATGCGAGATCAGAGGTGTAACATCCCAAAACCAAATAGTGATTTTTGGTATAGGGTGTCGTTCGACACCAGTGCTGGGCGTCGATCGACACCAGGTTCTGAGTTCGGTTTGGTTTAAAAGAATCGATTCTCGGTTTTCGCTCGGTTATGGGAATGACCTAGGGCTCGAGTATTTAAGCCTTGAGAGATTGTGGCCGTGTTTCTATCAGAGAAAAACGCAGATTAGTCGAGAGGAAAAGAATTAGAGAGAATTGAGAGAGAACTAGGGTTCTCTTGAGTTTGAGAAGCTTTTCTGTCGGTTTTGGGGGGAGGCGACGGCGGTCGAGTCGTGATCGGATTGGAGCGAAATTTTAAGGGTAAGTTCTATGATGCATGGTTTTGGGTCCGGTGAAAACCGTTTGTGGTTTGGTTGAGTATTCGCTGAGTTATCGTTGTTTTCGTGAGAGAGGTTTCTGCAGATTCGAAAATGCGATCAGTCTGCTTCAAGGGAGGATTCCCGTCGAACCCGTGAGAATCAGGAGAGGATCCTTATACCGTTGGAAAGATAGTTCTGTCTAGTTTCTATATCAGGTTTCGGATCCTGATTCGGAGGTAAGCTTCGTTCTCTGTGTTCGTTTGATTCGAGGGAGTCGGTTCTGAAATCTCTGTTTTTCCAGTTTCGTTTAGCAAGATTGCGGGCTGGTTTACCGTCGATCTGGTGTGAGTTAGAAGGAGTTCTATACACCGTTGGAAAGCTCTCGGTGTCTAGTTTCCAGATCAGTTTTCAGAACTTGATTTGGTGAAGGGAGTCGCGAGTTATCCCCTTCTGTTTCGGTCGGGTTTTTCCTTGTTCAAACCGTTCCCGAGGTGAGTGCGCGACCGTTGGTTTGGATTTGTCGATTATCGAATAGGAATTAGTTTTGGATGTTTAAGAATGAATTTTGGATGTTTGTGTGATGTTTGTGTGATGATTCTGTTGAAATCGTGACTTTTGTGTGTTTTGTGCCATTCGGTTTCGGAGAAGAAACCTAGTGTCGATCGACACCTTATGGTGTATCGATCGACACCAAGGTAAATCAAGCGTCGATCGACACCGTGCGATGTGTCGATCGACACCCATGTTTTCTGAATTAAATATTTTTAAATTAATTGTTATTTGATTGTTGATATATCTATAGACGGGAAGACCGTCTCACTAAGTATTTATAAAATACTTACGCAACTCGTTTTTCCCAATTGTGTTGCAGACTTGCAGGTAAAGGAAAAGGAAAAGTGAGACCGCGGGATCACGGCTTTAGGGAGAGGATGATTAGGATCGTTTTGGTTTGCTGTTTTTGCTAAGTTTTAGTGAACCCGGATAGGTTGTTAGATTTTATTATTTCCCTGGAATTGGATTGAGTCGTTGGCTATTATTGACTGTTATTGGATTTATTTTATGGGAATTTCCGCATTAAAAAAAATCCCCCGGGTGTTACAAGAGGACTTGAGAACGAAGATTACTACGTTTCGTCAAGGCCCAATAGAAGCATTCAGGGCTGCGTGGACGCGTCTAAAGTCTTATCAGAGAGATTGTCCTCACCATGGCTTCACAATGTTCAGTTGTTAGGCATCTTCTACAGAGGAGTGGACTGGAGGTATCAGATGGCTTTGGATGCAGCAAGCAGTGGTAATTTCAAAACCAACTATCCAGAGGACGCGGTTACTCTCATCGAGAACTTGGCTTCTAGCTACAGCACGAAGAACGCTGATTTTGAGAGGAAGCAGATGAGCGAGAACAAGGATGGTGGGAAGCATTTGGCTGAGATGAACGCTAAGCTGGATTCTATGCGTAGTATCCTTGTGGGAAAGAAGTCAGTACAGTTTGCTCAGGAAGTTGATACTGCAGAGGATGTGAACTACATCAATGGTTCATGATTTCAGAAATACAGAAATCAGCAAGGCTATCAGAAGCCCTTCCAGAGCAACAATTACAACATGAACTACGGTTCTTCTTCTTATCAGAAACCTTCTGAGCAGGACAATGAGGTGAAGAATATGCTGGAAAAACTTCTAGAGGGCCAACAGAAGATGACTGTGAGCTTCAATGGGAAGATGGATACTATGTATCAGGACCTTGATGGAAAGATTTCAGCGCTAAGCATTCATGTCAAGAAGCTGGACATTCAAGTGGCTCAAACCGCCAGTTCTATCAAGAGGCAAGAGGGTTATCTGCCTGCAAAGACTGATGCTAACCCAAGGAGTACTTGTAATGCGGTTCAGACTACTCAGGAGGACTATTTCAATGAGTTTAAGGCGATTTTTGGGTCTGCAGAGCCAGTGTCGATCGACACTACAACTGAGCATCGATCGACACTTGAAAAAAAATCACGGCTTGGGAATCCAGAAGCTAGTGTCGATCGACACCCCGTCCAGACCGAGCCTGATTTTGCGGCAATCGCGATTGCTTCAGAGGAGAACGTCTACAAGCCTCCAGTCCCATTTCCCAGAGCTAAAAGGTCTAAGCAGGAGGTTGAGGAGGAGATTTGCAAGCGGATTATTGATAAGGTCATGGTTGAGATGCCTTTAATCGATTCAGTAAAGCTATCACCAGCTTTGAAACGATACGTCAAGCGGCTTGCAGCGAATGGTATTAGTCTTGAGGAGGGAGCACTGCTGACCAGAGACATCAGAGCCATACTCTTGAACACGACTCCAGTGCCTAAGAAGAAGAAGAAGGACATAGTGGTTTCAGAGGAAGTATGTGCTATGATCCAGAGCATGGTTCCAATCAAGCTTCTGGATCCAGGCAACTTCGTACTTTACTCAATTTCAACAAGGCAGTTTCCTCATTCTCTTTGTGATTTGGGGTCTGGTATTAACTTGATGCCATTATCTATTGCTATTGATCTTGGGAAGGCTGATTTCAGGGCAACAAAGATGTCTCTTCTCCTAGCCGATCGATCCAGGAGATTCCCAATAGGAATTCTAGAGGATGTGCCCATCAAAATTCAGAATTCCTGTAGATTATGTGGTTTTGGAGTATGATGATGAACCTGAAGATCCTCTGATTTTGGGTAGATCGTTCTTAGCTACTGCTGGTGGTCAAATTGATGTCAGGAAGGGGAAGATCAAACTTGATCTAGGAGATGTGATCATGGACTTTGACATGGAGAACACTAGGAGAAAATCAACCATTGATGGTCAAACTTTCTCTGTGGAAATTCTAAAGGATGAAGCGTCAATCCAGGAGTTAGAATCCTGTCCTTCATATGTTGCTGAACAGACAATCCCACAACTCCCCGCCCACAATCCTCCCAAAGAAGAAAGGTACGAGCTTCCTGAACTTATTTCTCAATCTCCTGATTTAAATGATGATTTAACACTTCACAAGGTTGTTACGTGTTCATGCAAGCAACTAGTTCCTCGAATTATTTCATGGTTCAAAAGACGCAAAAGCTCTTTCCTGGAATCATTTCATGGAAGAGTACAGATCCTCCAGACATCTAGTTCCTCAAAACAGTCAAGCTAACGAACTAAAAACAAGCGCTGAATGGGAGGCAACCCACTAGTAAGTATTTTATTTTTGTTTTAAATTTCTTTTATTACTAACTTTTATTTTTAGTTTAAGTGTTTCGGATTTCTTTTTCAATCTAAAAAAAAAAAAAAAAAATTTGCAGATGAACAGTGGATCGACCTTTTGGTCGATTGGACCAAATTCATGGGTGTCAATCGACACCCTTATCAAGTGTCGATCGACACCACCCCGTCAGGTACCAAAGTTCTTCCTTTTTCAATTTATTTCGTTTTCTATCTATTTTATTCACCTTCTTCAAGCTTAATAACACTGGGGACAGTGTCGTTTAAGTCTGGGGGAGGTAGTTGCTAACTTTTGTGTTTTATTTTGATTTTTTGAGTCAGTTTTTCAAAATTTTCGGGTCGAAACTCCCCTTTCCACTTACTTTGAACAACACTCAAGGACCATTTTCAATGCAAGTTGGTTGGTTTTACAAGGTGGGTAACTGGAAGTGGATCGGTTTAACGAAGCGAGTTCAGATTTCTGGAGAACGCCAGAAAGACGTTGCAGACCCCGCCCTTAATGAACTCTAATTTCTTGTCTTGGGCGTTGGAAATTGCAAGACTTGATTCAGCTTCCAAACACTTGAAAACGAGGACAGATTGCTCTTAAAACTTCTTCCCGAAAGACGAATACAACTGTCCTAGATCAAAAAGAAAAAGCCTCATGACCCTGTCTCCACAAGAACACTAGTAGTGACCACTGATCTAGTGAGCACTGATCTAGTGATCATAGAGATGCCAAGGATCGAATAAAAAAAATCTACAGAAAAGTGCTAATCCAAAATGAGAAAAATTCTGAAGAAAAGTTCAAAAATGGGCAATGCATCTCTATGATATCCTTAATTGGATACAGTTTCAGAGGGAAGAGAGAGGGTGAAACGCAGGAAAGTGTTAAAGGAAGTGAAAGAATCTAGAAGGTCCAGCGATCGATATTCCCTCGATGAGACCGCACCTAATTAAACTAAAAGAGTTTGCGACTGAAAGTCTAAGATTCTCTAAGGGGTTTGGATTCAATCTGGAGGACTGCTATACTTCTAGGAAAACATCAAAGTATCACCGGATTAGCTTTGCAAAGGTTTGTGGTTCCTAAAGGAGTGATAACACTGTTTTGCTTAGGGACAAGCAAAAAGCTAAGTCTGGGGAGTTGATATATCATGATTTTTACCCTGTTTAAGCCATGATATAAGTCCTATATCTAGAGTCTTTTGGTATTTTCCAGTTGTTTTTAGAGTCTTTGCAGGTATTTAGATGTTTGAGGCATAAAAGATGTTTACTGGAAGTTTTGGAGCATTGCGGAATGGAGCGTCAAAGTGTCAAAGTTCGGATTCAGAAAACAGAGCTGGTGTCGATCGACACCACCTCTGGGTGTCGATCGACACCCTGATCAGACGAGCCAAAAATCCCAAATCGAAGATTTCCGTTTTTGCGAAGGAATTCCAGATGTTTACTTTTATGTCTATGACGGTTTATGTACCTTATATATATGTTTTTACAGCCATTGTTTAAATTTATGCATTATTTTATCTTTGTTTAAGATATATCTTCAATTAATATAATGGTTTTTGCTTCGATTATGTCTGAGTAATTCTCTTGTTAGGTTTAAGGATTTTCAAAGGTGTTTGATGATTTGCTAGATCTGATTTTTATTGCATAGGATTAATATCTTCTCATGTTCATTGCTGATTTTAGATTCATGACCTGAAATATGATCTTATGATAATTAATAGAAACGACAGTTTGATTGATTTCCTGAACTAGAATTTGATGAGCAAAATTTCTTTTCGCAAAGAAATTTGGTTTAGCGTTTTGTGAACAATTGAACCTGAACATTAATGCTTGTTTAGATTATTAGGATTCACAAAGAAATTTGGTCTTCTAGGATTTAAACATAGATAATCTCTGCAGCGAAAGCTGATTGGTTTTATATTCGTGATTCATGTTCGTGAACTGTGCTTAATAATCCTATCTTTATTTATCATCTGCATATCTGATTCACCTGAGATTTCCCTGTGCCTGACTTCTTTTTAATTGATTTCACAACCGTTTCATCTTCTGCTTTGTTTAATTTGATTTACTTGCATTCTCATTATTCTGCCTAGTTTAATCCGAATTTATTTAATCTTTTGTGTTTCCTGATTCTCTGTGGATTCGATCATAAAGTACTATAACTGATCTCTTAATTTGAGAGAGTTTAGCTCTAGGTTAATTTGAACATATCAGTTTTCTAACGAAAACAAGAGAGCATTTGTGAATATATTTTTGATATATTTGATGTATATTTTTATTTTTTATTTGTAGTTAGCGTAGAAAACTTTAGATACATAGTGTCCGGTAAATAACTTCGGTGCTATATAAACGTCATTATAATTTTTTTATAAGAGTTTAGTAATACTAGTACGTAACACAAACATATTTCTACTTTATCACCACTAATGTTTATGAAAAAAACTAATTGGTAACTTTTATGCGTATATATAAATAGAGAGAGAACCAGAATGGAGCTAAAACATGTGATCTTTATCTTTAGGAATAAAGTGGCTCAAAAAGAAAAAGCAAGCAATTAGAAAGACTAAACTGAAAGCAGTAGTAGAAGAATAATACTAACAAGAAGAAAATAATTAAGAGCGTATTATTCATTAATAAACTTATTTTTCACATCTCAGCCATATTTTAAAGAAAGAAAAAGAGAAAAGGAGCATGTGCGTCAAATACCAATGATCATGTCTTGAGAAAAAAGGAAATGAAAAAAAAAACAATAGAGAGGAAATACTTATTCCATTCAAATTAAACGTGTTCCAATCTTTTGGTATATATATTCACCTTATTGTTTTCTAAATAAGATTCTGCAGTTTTGTTTTCTACATAATCTACTCTTTTTTACAAAGATAAATCATAATTTTTTTTAATTAACAAATTTGAACTTCTGAATTAAACCTGTTCCAGTCTTTCATTTTAATACATAATTCACCTTATTAGAATTTTTTTAACACTTCTTACATACTTAGATTTTGACCCACGCCAAGCGTGGGAATATAAATTTCAGTTTATTTTATAATAAAAATATATTGTTTTACATCATGCATACCAAAAAAATATTAGATAAATAATTATGTCCTCTAAAAAAATTATTCAATCAATTTTTGAATCTTGAGTATCTTAATATGTGGTAGGTTTTACGTTTTAAGTGTATACAAAATATAAAAATGAAAGAAATTGATTTACAATAATGAAACTAAAAAGCGAAACATTATCTTATAATGTATGACAAAGAATGTAATCGAGTGATATACGTTTTATATTTACAAAAATAAATGTTTTTCAATAACTATAAAATATGTTTAAACACAACTTTATCACTAACCAAAAATACTATTAATTGAATCGGTTTGCGTTTTTTGGTATGGTAATGGATTTGGTAAGTATATATTTTTGTCATCAATGCCGCATATATATTAGAAATATTAAAATATGTAGATATTTCCACCATGCCAAATTGAAATGTTTTGATTGGTTGATTTAATTATTGTGTTCTTTAAGATCCTCTTTGAATGACACCTAAGATATGTTCTTAAGACTCTCTTTGGATCTTTTTGAATGACACCTAGGATTTATAACTTTTAGTGTCTAGGATTGTACAACTAAACAGATTTGATTACAAGTTAGATAACTCATCCAAATTGTACAAATATCCTAAATTTTGCCAACCAAAAGAAGAAACAAATTTGAGAATCTTAGAAGTTAGAACACTGCAGCCAATAAGCACAAAGTCGCTTACACACATTTGGATAATACAACAAATCAAAATTGCAACCTAAATTTTGGATAATACACCAAATCAAAATTGCAACCTAAATTTTGGATAATACCATGTTTCAAATTACAAACAAACAAAAAAAGCAAACAATAAAATCTAAAAAGTGTTGCGATTCCTCTTGCCTAATCTCTATTAAATGATCAAAAACCCAGTATGGTTCGATTTGCCATAATACTTCATGACTTCTGCCAAAAAAGATAGTAATAATTACATAGAGATCCAATGTTTTATCTATATGAGAAACAAAGTCCCTGTGGTTCACAGTTTCATCATACACCTACACTTAAAAGAGGACAATGTTGCTTATATCACCAAATCCAAGATTAAGAGCTCTTGTTCTCTGATTTAGAAGAACCCAAATATCATGGCCAAAAGAGTTGCTGCTATCCGTTTACCGTCGAGAAAAGAAGAAGCCAAAAGGTTGCCAACGGTTAAAGAAGAAATCGCCTTTCGAGAGTTTTGGTTCGGGTTATATGTAGATAGGTTTAATATCATTAGGTCCGAAACTTGCTGAGCATGTTGGACACTTTCGCTGCCGAGTTCCTGTGAGCTTTTGCACACATTGGTTGCAAAACAAATGGTAGCATTTCGTGATCACGACCTAAGTTTATTAAGACATATACCAAAAACTAATCAACATTTATATGCAGTTGATTAAAGACCCAAACAAAAGATTCGATCATGGTCTTTACCTCTTTTGGGCGATCGTTGCAGGCCTTGCACTTCAAAATTTCTTTGAATTCACTGAGTTCTTGTCGGAGCTTTTGAATGGCCGATGATCCTTCTACGAGAGATCGAAGACGAGAAACTTTCTTTTTGGCTATTTCCATTTCCTCCTCTATCCTCCTCCGATTGTACCTAATATACGCAGAAGTGATTTGTGAGTTTCATCACTATAAGGACATAGAAGAGTGAGTGAGGGAGTAAATGATTTTACCTTTCGATTTCTAGTTCCAGTTCCAATGCCCCATAATCTACGAGACTTTGCTCGACTTTAGTATGCGACCCTTCCAGCCTTGACCTAGCTTGATCCAACCCATTCCCAACGTCTGCTCGTTTCTTTTGGAGGTTTTCAAGAGTAACAGACTTTTGATATCTATCTTCGGCTACTTTCTGAACCTGATCTATGCAGAACCTCAACTGCAAGAAAAACAACTTGTACTCAAACTCAACGAAATAGTTAACAATTTGAGTATACAGATAAGGCAAGAAGAAATTATACCTGATCTTCGATTCTTGAGGATTTCTTGGAGAGGAAACTGGCAGATGCACCGCCTTGCTGAATATCCTTATCCATGATGTATTTATCGATAAGCAGAGCATCTTGCATCTGCCTTGAAGTTACACTTTCCAAGAAAAGCTGAAACAAGAAGATCCATGCTCATTAAGAAAATCCATCAGTCTCTAGCTGAGTTTAACACTAGCAGACACATGGTTTAAGTGTGAAGTGACTGAGAATACTCAGATAGAGGAACAAGAAGAGTTTGAACTAAATACCTTGATGTTATAGTCATCCCTCTCTGTAACTTGAAGCAAAAGCTGTTGGTTTTGTGGTACAATGTCCTCGTAGGCACTTCCAATTGTCTAAAAGAAGATAGTTAACTGTAAATCGATACCCCACATCAAGGTTTTTAAAAATTGTGTCTGAAACAAAGGAACAAGAAAATTCATAAGCAAACCTGTATTTCCGAAAGATACGTTCCATGTTCTTCGTGTTTCGATTTCAAGATATCAGAATGCTTTGCGACATCCCTGAAACATAAAAGACCTATCCCTGTCACAAAAAATCCTATTGAATAACAGTTGGTAGAAAGATATGACAAGTGTTACTAATTCACCGTTTACAATCATCCGTTTTCTGCCTTAAATCAGCAATCTCAGCTTCTGCAGCAGCCAACATTTGTTGTGAAACAGCCTCCGCTTCATTTGCTGCCTTAACACGCAATTCCAGATTCTGCTCATCAAGAGAGGATTGTAGAATTTGAACATGTGCCCAAGCCCGGTACTCTTGTTCCTTGGCTTCAGCTATGTCCCTGACACCGCATAATATCCAGAGTGATGTTTAAGACAATGTACCAAGAGAACTTGGTCATGACCAATGAACAAACTCCAACACATCCAAAAGAAAATTCTATCTGATGAAATTGTAAAAGTTGTAAAGGAACATTTGGCAAAGTGAACATACATTTCTCTAGACACCCAAGAAAAATAAACAACAAATTTTCAGCAAGATCAGACAGTTCGGTCCAAAGGCAAGATTAGTAAGGTGCTTGGTATCCACAGATAAGCGAAAGGTAAGGTAATTTTTCTCTAAGAATGTAAATGCTGGCTAAGACTTCTGGATTTGCTAAATATAATTGTATTTACCTTGAATCAGTGGACTCGCGTTTATACATGTCCAAAAACAACTTCAACTCCTCGTGACTGTTCTTCAAATCATGAACCTGCATGACAAACTCAAATTACTTGAAAGTTGAAAGTAAAGAACACAACAGGATTTAAATTGCTAATCAGAACTTCCAATAAATATATTTTTCAACAATGTTGGCCTACTGCAAATAAAAATAACCAATATCGACACAATTAACATATAAGTGATTGACAGTACACTGAAAAAAGTATATGTAATGCCTCATACCGTAGCATTCAGGTCACCTAGCTGAGAAGCATAATCAGCTGATCTCAAATGCAAAGCTTCACACTCATTTGTCTGTTCACCAATTAGGTTTAGTAAGTAAGCAACACAGAACTGTAACAAGCATGCATCCTTCATTATTCAAGATTATCGCTACCTTCCTACATAGAACGCCAGAGAGGGACTGCACATCAGCCCGCAGAGAATGAATACCTCCAGCAGTCTCTTTATAATTGTCTAACTGACTTCGCATGGAACTCATTTCCTCTGGGAATGAAGAAATTAATGCCTTCATATCTGCAAAGATTTCTTTTCTACCTGAAGTACGGATTACTTAATCAGACTCCAAAGTGAAACAGGGATGGAAGGGAAATACAGAATTGGAAGTCAAAGTTATCGATTTGTTACCTCGCTCTTTTGATATATTTCCCAACCTACTCTTGATTCGTTTTTTTTCATCCAGTTGCTTTTGTATCTCCACATCTAAAGAAGCGATTTTAGAATCAGCAATAGCAGAAGACCTTCGAGAAACATCAACTAGTTCACTTTTTATATTCATCTCCCTTTCCCTCCAGACCATACTATCTTTCTCAACCTAAAATTTTCAAATGGCGGAAAGTTTCACAACTGTATATACACCAGGAATTCCATAAAGATAAAAATACAAAATGAATATTGCAATCTAGATATAACCTGTAGTTTTTCAAGTAAAGCCATATACTTGAAAACTGCTTCTTTGGATTTTTCCAGCTGGTCTTTTAATAAAAGGTAGGCTTGAGAAGATGAGATGCACCTCACAGACTTCGACTTGTTCTGTTAGAAAACTCTATGTCAGTTTTAGCAATTGGAAGAAGTTACATTCCACAATTTTTCCTTACTCTAATTAAATCATCAACTGACCTGTAAACTACTCATTTTTTCCAGAACCTTTGTCCTCTCCTCATGAAGATCTTTTAGCTCTTGTAGTCTGCTTGACGCCAAGATCTACAAAATCCAGGCAGGTTATTAAACTAAAACTCCAAGCATTACCAACGAAAACACAAAACCAGAAAAAAAAAAAAAAAAAAATACCGTTAACTCTTTCAGAACTGATTCCATGTCTTGCAAATCCCTTTGTTTGTCCCTGCTCTTATCACCAGTAGCAAGCTTATTCCCAAGGCTCAACACTGGGAAAAATGCTCCTGCTGTTGCATCCCTTTCTGCTCTCAATGCTGACAAGTCACCATTACACTGTTGAAGCTCCACAACTTCATTCTCTAGCTCCCCTTCAAATACATCAAGCAAAGTATAATGTCAGGTTAAATAGCCGTAAAAAAGAATTAATCTTTGAGCGGGCTTGTAAACTAACGCAATAGCTCAATACCAAAAACAAATTCAACTCTATTTGGTTTGAATCTTTTAACTGGCTACTGTCTACTACTGGAATGAAATTTTAAATCTCAAGATAAAAGGTAATTCATTCCAGATGTTAAGGTGCTTGATTTTGTAAATGCATATCATTCTCAAAGGAATACCAACTTTTTCTATCTCCTAGAATGTAAAAATGAATCTAATAACTTCATGTTTGAGATTGGTTTCTACACCCGTTTGTTCAGTAATAAGTGCATCTCCCATAGCTACATATTGTGTTAACAGCTTGCTCTACAGACCGATCATTAAGAATTGGGCGATACACAATTTGATATACAATTGGGAGATATACAACTATCTTCATCAATCAAAAGCAGGATAGGTTTTCAGTAGCTTCACATGTATGTAGATTGACCCTTTTCTGCCGAGGCACACATGCGAATAGAACTTTATATTTGATGCATGGATACCGTGTCCATGTAAAGACCACCAAACAAAAAAGAGTGCATTTTACAGTCCATGATCGAATGAGAAGAGACAAAGTAGCTACCTCTTATTCGTCTAAGGTCTGCTCTAACTTTAGCATCAGCATCACGATGACTATGCAATTCTCTCGAAAGTGATTTAAACTTCACAAGGGCATCATCTAGAACCACCCTGAAACTTTTGACTTCGGATTCCAATTCATTCAGCGCTAGCTGACCACACAAATCTAGTGAAGAAAGCAATGTGTCATACGCGAATACTAAAACTCTAATGAAGGTCATGAAAAAAGCAGACAATAGATTGCAGTGAACGTAATACCTTTACCAAGACCCGTTTTGAGAACTGTGGGATATAATTCATCCTTCACACACCTCAAATCATTGGTCGCAGCCACTAGATTAGACAAGGTTTGCGTCAACTGGCTTGATGTACTTCCACCATTTTCTTCCATTCGATTCGAGCAGGTATTAGTCGAGGAGCTCTCAGTGGCACCAGTATCAAGTAGCCGATTGATGAAATCGTCTTTGATGGTCGGAGAAGACCCATCTGCATAGCAAATTTAACAAGTCACATTTGTAACATATAACACCGATTTTCGCAGTAACAGAACGAATAAGAGGCGGGCCAAGTTGTTCATACCCTCCTTGTTTACAAACCTATGAGCTCTACTGCTTGAATCACTCACACGAACAGAGCATGATTCAACTGCAGTTGTAAGCTGCTAAACAAAGTACTAATTAGATCTCTAAAGATAATAATAACAGCTAAATTTTACAATTCAGTGTTACCTTTTCCCAAGACTTATGAACAGTCTTCAAACATGAACCGTATGGTAATTGTTTTCCCTTGATCTGAGAAAGCTTATCTTCAAGAATAGAACATTCCACTTGTTGAGCCTCTAGTTTTTGTGATAACTTCAGATTTTGGAACTGAAGAACTGCAGTATCAAGCTGTAATCAAAACAGAAAAAAAAAAAATCCTTTTAAGAGACAGAAAACATTAAAATTCCAAAATCTGAAGTGCATGCACAAGAAGGATCAAGAATTAAACCTTGTCTTCAGAGGAGGGCCAAAAGAAAGGTTGTTTCTTTACGGCGGATACAGCTTCTATAGGCGATATAGAGCTAAAGTGACGCGTTTTACGGTCTGGTTCGCCTGTACTCGCCATTAAAACAACCTCACAAAAACCCTAAAATCGCCAACAAGAAAAAAAAAAGCTTTTTTCTCACATCAGATTGAGTGGATGAGGAAGAAAACTTAATCCCAATTGAGAAAACCCTAAAACGATATATCGCTAAACGTGAATTGATTAAACCGAGGTAAATTCAATTGCTCAGGTACCCAGAAACCCTAATTTCCAATTCAGCCAAACTCTAATCCTATCTAACAACAAACACAAAGAAACCTTTGTTTGATCTTTGTGTGACTCTGAGGCTACAAAACAAAGAAACCGCTCTCTCGCACAAACACAACACTCGAAAAGAGACGAAAACAAGAAGAGTGAGAAAGAGCGAAGAAGACGAAGTTAATTGAGGTACGATGGTGTAATTTTGTGAACATCTGAAGGGTAATTTTGGAATTATATAACATTCCGCTTACTGGATATAAAGCACCGGCCGTCCAGATAATCTCGAACGACCCGACCCGTACGATATATACAATTTTCCGACATAACTTCAACAATATTTTTTATTTTTATTTTTATAACCACATCATCGGAATTTTTTTTTAATTTTTTTTTTATAACCATGTCTAATAATTAATTCAAAAAATTTGATTGACTAAAACGTATTTTGTTTTTTATAACCAGATCATCAAAACTTTTATCATTTGACTAATCCTCCATGATAAATATAACCGTCGAATAATTAATTTACCATACATTTTTCTGATTCTTCTAAAACGTGCGTATTTTTTTTTTATAACCAGATCATCAGAAGTTTTACTTTGCGACTAATTATCTAAAGTAAATGTAATCGTCTAATAGTTAATTCAAAAAATTTGATTGACTAAAGCGTACTTTGTTTTTTATAACCAGATCATCGGAATTTTTATCATCTGACTAATCCTTAACTTACTAAATCAAAAGTCATTAAACCAATTTTCTGAGTGACACGTGCTTTCTATTTTAACTAAATAATAAATAATATTTTTTTCTTTACTTCTTTTAATTTCCTTTAAAGCGTTCTATTTTAATAATAATAAAAAAATCACTCCGTCTAACCTAAATCTAAAATACCCACGATCTGTCGCAAAAGAAAAAGAAGAACACGATCCCCTTCTCAACTTCCCCATCTTCACCACTAACCATCTTTAAATTATTATCATGTATATCTTCAAAGCAAAACAACTTCTTTCTCCATCGTTCTTCTTTTCTCATTCTTATCCTGCAATTCCTTACCCTTTTCTCTTTATTCTCTTCAACACACTATCTCAGTTCATTTGTGTTTTTGGTTCTTCAATTTCAATTTCATGTCAAGTATTGCGATTCTCCGAACGACATGAAGCTCAATTTCACACCAATCGCTCAATTACACTCTGTTTCTGAAAATTCTGAAAAATGAAGTTTGGAAGATTAAGCTCGAGTTTCACGTATTTGGTGGACTGGATATGATACTTGTGGATGATAAGGTATAGAACACGAAATTTAATTTGGTTATGTTTGTATGTTCATATAGTTCAACACTTCTCAATTTTAATGTTCCATTCTGATTTTGATTTAAGGGAGATCGAATACAAGGGTGCATAAGAGGAAAATTAGTATCCAAGTTCAAAAAGGATTTTGAGGAAGGCGAATGCCGCATTCTAATGAATTTAGTATCCATAAATTAGTTAATTATTTACTCCATTTAAATTGTTCTTTTGTTTTTGTAGTGGATCAATAATTGATTGTGTGTTTTGGGAAAAATATGCTGAAGACATACATGCTTATGTTCAATCCTTCTCTGGTGGACCTATTGTTATGCTTTGTAGTCTCATGAAAATAAATATTTATAATGGTAGGTTGTATCCACTCATGACTGAAAAATTGCATGATTATTCTTCTATATTAACATGTTCTTCTTTTTACTTTTTTTAGGAAAACTCACAATCCAAAGTGCAAAATCTTCAACTAAGCTCTTCATGAATACTGATACCGCTGAGATAAACGAATTTAAAGAGAAGTAACTAAAGTTCCTTCAAGTTTGCTTTTTAGATTAAGGTTTTATTCCTATATTTTATATCATGTTATCTTTTCTCATATATCATAGGATGCCAAAAGATGTTATCTCTACGACACCAAGTGGCTCCATTTTGACTTTGTTAAATTCAGATCAAGTTTCCTCACATCAGTTTTCATTGGTTTCTCGCAAGACTATTTCTCAGTTGTTTTAAATCACATGAGGTTAGTTGTCTACTTTATCTTTTTCCCTATTATTTTACTGATTAGACATCCAACTTATTTTGTTTATGGTTATTAAATATCCTCAGGAAATGACGTGTTCCATATATGCAACACTATGTGCACTTAAAACTGAGTTTTCTTGGTTCTACATCGGATGTACAAAATGTTCCAAAAAAGTAAATCAATATTTTAATCCGGAAACAGAAGAAATTGAGGCTGATAAGTTTACATGTGATATATGCCAGAAAATTGTTTCTTCTACTGTTGCAAGGTTTAATATTATTTTGTACATCGTTCTCTGTTTCTTTAGACAAAGTTAACCATTATATTAACCATTATAAGTGTGATTAATTATACTTTCTTCTCACAGGCACCAAGTTCATATAAAAGTAAATGATGAAACAGGAACCACTTCTTTCCTTCTCTTTGACAAGGAGGTCATTCAACTAATTCACAAGTCTGCATATGAGTTGTTAGAGCAACAAGTTCAGGTAAGTTTCATCTTATACATTCATTGGTATCATGTTTTAACCTTTTCGTTCCCAAACTGTGGTAGTTCAACCGTAAGAGTGAGTTCCCTCAAGAACTCCAAGCTTTAGCCAATCGTCAGTTTGTTTTTATTGTCGCCAAACCCGCTACCACCAAATATTTCAAACCAACCACCTTCAAAGTCCTTAGAATAACTGATGATCAAGAGAAGCTTTCAATGTTTCGCAACGATAATGATAACACGGTATATGTATATATATTTAAATGCATCTTTAGTATTTTGCACTTATAATTTTATTTGGTTTTAATTATTTTACAATTTTTTTAAACAGGATGATACTCTAGCGATAGGTCCTAATTTATCAAACTCCACGGAATTAACCACCAACCTGGTATGATGCTCTTCCGTTTTAAAGTTTCATATTTATACTTTCTCATCACTTGATTTTAATACGTGACTAACTCATTCAATCACTAAGAAAGAAACTAACGAGGATAGTTTATTTTTGATTGTGTTGGTGAAGTGTAGAAACAAAAATGTGATATTGCGTATTATCGATGTTATATATAATGAAAAAAATTTGTTGGATAACACTTTTTTTTTTGTGAACGTTTTCTTTCTATGCATCTTCATGTTTGGTAGATATCACTTCTTTGTATATGTTTATTTTTTTAAAGCATCTCCATAGTAAAAATTTAATTTTCGGATAAATGTAGAACATGGTATAAAATTCTTTTGGTGGTGTTTGTTTCTTTATCAGATTCATGCGGTCTATTTCGAAGAATCTAACAACCATTCAATAAGTGGTTCGACGGAATGTCTAGAGACTCCAAACAAAAAGCGAGCAATTAGTTCTGCGGAAACGGCATCGCCAACTGAAGATAGTGGTGCTCAAAATTCAGTAAAGAAGCATAAACCTCAGCTTTCTGCTTCGACTTCAGAAGACGTTGGACAACTTTCAGTTTCGAAGCCTAAACCAAACATTGCACCAAAAATTAAGGATGCTGATACACAACTTTCATCAACAAAGCCGAAAGTACATGCAAACATAATCCCGAAGAAGGAAAAAGAATGATGATTAGCAGCTGTGGTTTCGAAATGTTTAGGTTCTGTCATTTATGTCGTTTTTTAGTTTTCATGACTATGTCCTTCTTTTTTTTATGTCGTTTTCCATGTTTCATTAAACCTTACAACTTTTTAGGATTTTAATTATTTTCAACGATTTAATTATCTATTTTCTTTGGTAATTTGTATCAACTAATCGTATCATTCTTTATACTTTCCTAAATCAATCTAACTTTTAATTTAATCTCTAAATACATGATACTCTTATAAAATTTACAACACTGAACAAATTTACTAATTCAATAGAAGTAGAAGTGGAATAGATATTATATTTTTCTTACATTGTTGAGGAAGGGAATCAACCGCTAATAAATAAACACTTTAATCTAATTTATTGGAGGGACTTGCAATAAATTCAAAAAACAACCGTCATATACAGTTTTCCTTACTTTCCTCTGTTTCTGTACTCTCTCCACTTTTGCTCCGCATTCTTCCATTGAAAGAATTTCTCTATGTTCCAGTTTGGTTAAAACCTGCTAAAAATCACTTTCATTACTAAGTTTTCTTCACATATATTTACAATTCACTATGCGTAATCCCAAAGGAAAAGAAAAGATCAAAGAGAAAAGAAAATATAGAGTTCAAGGTAAACTTCATTCTTAAACTCTATCTTTATTTCTCTTATATACCACGATTAATCCAACTTTTCATATCCTCTTCCCAGAAGATAACCAGTCAAGAAGCGAACGTATGCGCATTTTAAGAGACAGAAAAAAATGTGAAACCAAGAGTAACATGTATAATTCACTTTCAACTACAATTTTAAAATAAAAAAATTTAAGATTCATAAGTTTACTAATTAACCAAAACATATTATTACTAAATTTCAGCCACTTTCCACTACGGAAGCTCGAGTCGGAATCCTATACCAGATTCATTTCAAACTACGACTCCTAACCCAGGTATTTAACACAAACTAATGATTACGAATACTTTGGCAATCTAAGCTCTTTCTATCAATAAAATTATTAGATGAGATAACTTACTACCATAACCATCAATATGTCTTTCGTTTTTGTAATCACTATATTCATTTTTCCACAGATTACAAAGACTTTGGTGATCCAAAATACCCATGTCAACATTGTGGTGGTTTGTTCTGGTACAATGAGCGTATAAATAAAAGACGAGTTTCTATACCTCCACAATTTTCAATGTGTTGTATGCATGGAAAGATAGATCTTGCTCCATCTCCTAAGTTGCCACAAGCGCTTACGGATCTCTATCTCAAAGGAGACGACCTGAGCAAAAATTTCAAAGAGAACATCAGACCTTATAACTCGATGTTTGCCTTCACTTCTATGGGAGAAAAAATTGATACATCTGTCAACAAAGGACGTGGACCACCTGTTTTTTGATTATTGGGTCAAAATTACCATAGTATTGGATGTTTACTGCCTCCTGATGGTAAAACACCTAAGTTTCAACAAATGTACATATTTGATACCGTCAATGAAAACGCGAACAGAATTGCAGCATTCAGGTATAATTTTATACTTTTACTATCTGCTAATATCTTTTTATATTTGTGATAGAGAAACTTGGAGTATTGTCTTATTCGATTAGTAACAATTTTCTATAACTACAGTGAAAAAAAGAGCAGCACCAAAAACGAAATCAAAAGTTCTTCGGGATGATATTGTGGAAACAATAAAAAAATATGCTAAATGAGTGCAATCCATATGTAGAAGTTCTTCGAACATCAAAAGAACGTTTTGGAGATTCATTAGAATCCATGAATGTAAAGATACGGTTGATTTCCGGTCGTTCAGCTGAACGACGTAACACTTATAATCTTCCTACATGTTCAGAAGTTGCTGCAATTTTGGTTGGAGATTTTGATGATCAATTTGAGAAGAGAGATATATTGGTGGAAACTAAGGGCAAGAAGAAGGTCAGAATCAGTGAACTTCATCCGGCATATCTTCCTTTGCAATATCCAATTTTATTTCCATTTGGAGAAGATGGATATCATATTGATCTGCTTCTAAAGAAAACAACGACAACATCCACAAATCCAAGGGTTAAAGTCAGTATGAAGGAGTTTTTTGCGTACAAAATCATGGAACGTGGCGACTTCAACATTCTACTACACTCTGGAAAACTCTTTCAGCAATTCTTGGTTGATGCATATACAATGATAGAAGCAGAGAAGATTGGATATCTCAAACTTAATCAGAAGACTTTGCGTGCTGATAAATATAACAATGTTTTGGCTTTTGCTTCAACCGGAAACAAAGATTCTTCAATGTGCGGACAAAGTTTCGTCTTACCTTCGACTTTTGTGGGAGGCCCAATATACATGCATGAAAAGTATATGGATGCAATGGCAGTGTGTTCGTATTTTAGCTATCCAGATTTGTTTATAACTTTCACTTGCAATCCTAAATGGCCTGAGATTACAAGATATCTAAGTCCACGAGGATTACAACCAGAAGATAGGCCTGATATTCTTTCACGAGTATTCAAGATGAAGTTGGATAGTCTTATTTTGACATAAAAGACAACAATCTCTTTGGGCCATGTGCAGCAGGTATAATGCATTAAATTTTCACAAAGCATAAAGTTTTTTGGTTTTTTACATTATTCTAATGGTATTATTCTGTATTATACATTATTCTAATGGTATTATTCCGCATGCCCACATATTGTTGTTCTTAAAGGGGGGATCAAAGCTCCCTAAACCCGATGATATAGACAAAGTTATATGTGCTGAAATTCCAAATAAATCAATTGATCCAGTGTTATACGATATCGTTAGCGATGTAATGGTCCATGGCCCGTGTCCAAGCTCACCTTGCTTTGTTAAAGGGAAATGCACAAAGAAATTTCCTAAAGATTTTTCTTCTCAAACATATATAAAAAAAGATGGATTTCCAGTTTACAGAAGAAGAGATGACGGAAGAAAGATAATAAAGAATGGCATTAAGCTAGACAACAGGTTTATCATTCCTTATAATCGAACACTACTTCTCAAATATCAAGCGCATATAAATGTCGAATGGTGCAATCAAATATTTGTTCAAATACATCAACAAAGGCAACGACCGAATCATTGCAGAAATATTGCGAGAATCATCAAGTAATAAGCCCGGAAGTTCCGGAGTTGATGAAATCAAGCGTTATCTAGATTGTCGGTTAGTTTATACAACACTACAATAAAATATTATTTCACTTTCACATTTTAAACATAATATTTCTTACGTTTATTTTTCTTTTAATATCTAGGTATGTTTCACCATGTGAAGCAGTATGGAGAATATTGGGGTTTGAGCTACATTACAGTAGCATATCTATAACTAGACTATCTTTCCATCTACCAGGAGAACATAATGTCATTTATGACGACAAAGATGACATTGATGATGTATTGGCAAAAGAAGGAAATCAAACATCACAATTTCTGGAATTCTTCAAAACATGTAGTCAAGACTCTGATGCAAAAAATTTGACTTACATTGATTTTCCTAAATTCAATGTATGGAATAAGTCAAAAAAAACAATGGACTCGGCGTCAACGAAATCCATCTATTGGCAGAATGTATCAAACTTCACCATCTGCGGGTGAACGCTTCTACTTTAGCATCATGATAAACATAACTAAATGACCAACTTGCTATGAAGATTTACGCACAGTTGAAGGAATCACGTATCCAACCTACAAGGAAGCTTGTTTTGCTTTAGGTCTACTTGAAGATGACAAACAGTACATTGAAGCAATCATGGAAGCAAGTAAAACAGGGTCAGGCTTTCATTTACGCCGGATATTCACCTTTCTTTTAGTTTCAAAAAGTATGTCACAACCTCAAAACGTTTGGTTGGAAACATGGCATTTGCTTGCGGACGACATTTTATCTATGCAACGTCGAATCCTACAACGACCAGGTTTGCCTTTATACTAAATATATTTTTCACAACTTTTCACCCTTGCCTTATAGCCTGAAGAACACTAGAAAAAATTTAATTGATATATCACATTTAAGTTGTAGGACCCTTATTTGTACATTACCTTATATTACTAGTTACATATTTGTACATTCAACTTGCTACACTTTCTATCAGTCGGATGACTTAATATATTTTTCTTATTAATTCCAAATGGTTTCGAATTGCAGGGCTACAAATGTCAAATGAGCAGCTAAAGAATTAAACTTTGTTGGAGATTGAGAAACCATTGCGCTCCAATGGAAGTACACTACATAATTTTCCTACTATGCCATTTCCAACGAGTAATATCCCAGCAATGGTTAACAAGCTGATAAATGATGAGCTTTGTTATGATAAAGATGCGTGTGCTAAAGAACACCAAAGATTGCTGCCTAAATTGACGTCAGAACAGAGGGATATATATAACTGCATCATGGAATCTGTTGTAACAAATTCTGGTGGTGTCTTTTTCGTCAATGGGTTTGGAGGAACCGGAAGAACATTTCTTTGGAGTACTTTGTCGGCATATATTCGTTCAGAAGGAGATATCGTCTTAAACGTAGCTTCGAGTGTAATGGCAGCACTGTTACTAGATGGAGGACGCACAGCTCATTCTCGGTTTGCAATCCCATTGCAATTAAACGAAAATTCTACTTGCTTATTCACCGCAAATAGCGAGCTAGCTGAATTGTTAGTGAGAGCTAAGTTGATCATATGGGATGAGGCACCTATGCTCCATAGACATTGTTTTTAAGCCCTAGATAGAAGTTTGAAAAATGCTTTAAAAGCAACAAAGAGTCCAAACTATAATATGCCGTTTGGTGGGAAAACTATCGTCTTCGGGGGCGATTTTCCTCAAGTGCTCCCTGTGATTCCTAAGGGGAGTAGGGAACAAATTGTACAAGCTTCTCTCACTTCTTCTGTGCTTTGGAGCTCTTGCAAAGTGCTTAATTTGACTAACAATTGATTCAGATCCAGCAGAAACCGAGGCCATCAAAGAGTTCTGCGAATGGATTCTAAAACTAGGCGATGGGAAGTTATTTGAACCTAATGATGGCGAAGCAGTGATTGATATACCAGATGACATGCTTCTTATGGACTCTCTTGATCCAATCATGTCAATCACTAATGCCACATACCCGTCAATGGTTGAAAATCTAGAGGATGAGTCTTTTTTCAAAGATCGTGCAATACTATGTCCTACAAATGATGTTGTTAGTGAAGTCAATAATCACATAATGGATCTGCTCCCGGGAGAAGTGCAAACATATTACAGTTGTGACAAAATCTGTGCATCAAATTTCAGCGCTATCAGAGATAAAGATGTCACTGTTGAATTCCTTAACTCACTCAAGTGTGCAGGACTTCCAAATCATGTTCTAAAGCTAAAGAAAGGAGTTCCAGTTATGCTACTAAGAAACATTGACCAAACATGTGGTTTGGTTAATGGAACAAGGTTGCAGGTATTACAATTACAAACTCATATCATTGAAGCAAAAGTCATTACTGGCAATAATGTTGGCCGCATGGTTTTTCTTCCAAGAATGGTGCTTATACCTTCAGATGTTAGGTTGCCTTTTAAATTTCAGCAGAGACAGTTTCCAATTGCTCCTTGCTTTGGAATGACAATTAACAAGAGCCAAGGGCATAGTCTAGCTCATGTTGGAATCTACTTACCAAAACCTGTTTTTGCACATGGTCAACTATATGTTGTTGTGTCAAGAGTTAAAAGTAGAAAAGGTTTAAAGATCCTAATCACTGACGATGAAGGTCAGCGAGTTACGAAAACAACAAATGTTGTATTTAAAGAGATATTCCAGAATTTCCAACAAGTCTGATGAATATCTTCAGGTAATAACTATAAAAATATAGTTTAAAATTTTGTTTCCAGCCTCTCATCTTCTTAACAGAGCTAGAAAACTATTTTCAGGTTCATGTGTCAAAGACATCTTCAGATATGGGCATCAACAGATAAACACATGTCTATTCGTATGTTTTTTTTTTAATCCAACTTTTATGTATATATAACTTTGAACAAATCGTTTTTAGTAATGAAATTACGTTATCTTAATTTGGTAGTTTGTATTTCATGTATTCATGTTTTTCATCGTAGAGAACTAATATATATGTAGGATTTTGTTTTTCAATTAGTTCAACCATTGCAAAGCATAAATACACCGATACCTTAGCAAATCCACTATTGATATACCTATATGAAACTAAGATCGATACCTTAACAAATCAGTCTAATTGTGGAAGCAAATGTGGTGAAACTTACGAATTATAAGATTGACAATTCAAACGGATTCCCAGAAGTCACAGTGTAAAATCAATTGCATCCATATCAGATTTTGCATCTCTAAAATAGATTTGCCCAAAGTTTCTCTCACATATGTAAATTAGAAATTTTGGGATGAAATTGGATTTTTTTTTTTTTTTTTGGTTCATGCGATTTATTTGAGTTTACATGGATTCTGGGTTATTGGTTTGAACAAATTTAAGAATTAAGCATCAAAAGGATGCGGTTAAAGGACCGGAGTATATACAACTTTGGTTATCCCTCTCTCTCTCTCTAATATTCTTCCTACCTAGCTGAACGATAATGACGATTGTAGTTAAACAATTATTGGGCTTTTATAATTTTATGACAATTGTTTTAGGCCTTTCTCACATTTTAAACATAAATCATTTCCATCCTTTTATATAATGATGAATTATCAACTATATTAGTATAATAATGACAACTTTCTTATTTTAAAATAATAACTAAGAAATTATTTTCTTCCGTTTTCATAGTTGCGACAATCCCACACGTTTACTCATGTTGTATCCAATACATTCCATATCTATATTACTTAACTAACGCTTCTTTACTATATTTGTATTATATGCTTTTACTTTAGTATGTTAAAATAATTTTAAATTATAATTATATGAATCCTATAAAGCCCGTGCATAGCACGGGCCAGAATACTAGTCCTCGAAGATAAATGTAACCGTCGAATAGTTAATTCACCATACATTTTTCTGATTGACCTAAAACGTGTGTATTTTGTTTTTTTATAACCAGATCATCGAAATTTTTATCATCTGATTAATCCTCCAAGATAAATGTAACCGTCAAATAGTTAATTCACCATACATTTTTCTCATTGACCTAAAACGTGTGTATTTTACTTTTTTTATAACAATATCATCGAAACTTTTATCATCCGACTAATCCTCCAAAATAAATATAACCGTCTAATAATTAATTTACCAAACTTTAAAAATATTCTAATTGATCTAAAGCGTGCATAACACTATTTCGACTTACCAAATAAATGTGGTTAGATAATTCCACTTGAAATTTGAGACATTGCCGCTGCAATTGGCCGCATGACGTTGCGACATGCAAACGAACAAGCCCCGAATAAATGTGGTTAGATAATTCCACTTGAATAGATCCCTAGACACACGGGACAAGTCTTCTTTAAAAAAATTGGTAGTAACACTAGCCGTATCATAATCCGAATTCAAACTTGGTAGTATCCGGTGTGTGAATTGTAGAAGATTAAAAACAAATACAGTGGTAACAAAAATAAAACAATTTAAAGTCTCAAGACGAAAGTAGAAAGAACACAACGTTTTATCAATCGATCTTGGTCGAGAGTTTACGTTGCTTCTCTTCCGCAACTTGAACAAGTAATGTCAAGAGAGCTTCACAAACTTGAGCAGCATCAGCTTCTGAAGAAACCTCGTTCAAGGACGAGTAAACCATCCAGGCATGGTCTAGTTTACGTTTCGGTCTAACAACCACAGAGCCAGGAACTTCTGCGTCACAGCAAGTCACAAGCCCATCACTCTTTTCGCCGTATCTAACTCTAAGCAGCTGAGCGCAAGCAGCCATTGCAGCACCGAGTGGCATTACTACTGGTAGTTTTGTGGCTTGGTTTGTGAGAGGTAGTTCGGCGTGTGCGACTTGTGATAAAGTGGATAGAACCGCTGGGCTAATGCTAGCTTCTGTGCGGAATGAAACCGTGGGAAGTTCTCGAGGAAGCGGATGATTCTTTAAAAACTTTTTTCGCCTCTCGTATGTTAAATCTTCCAAAGCTTGAATATCACCCTTCAAAGACCAAAATAAAATTTATCATATTTTACAGTCCTTTAAATTGTTAGGTGAAGAAGAGACTCATTGCAAACCTTTATGACTTTAGAGATCATAATCTCCATGAGCTTTCTCAAATTAACATAATCACCGAGTTGTCCTTCTCGGAGAATATCGGTGGCTATAGGGCTTCCTCCGTATGGACTTTGTGCCAATACCAAGCCAGCGACCTTATCATTTAGATCAGGCCAGTGTAGAGATAAAGCAGCAGCAGCATCTATACCACCTTTGCTATGCCCAAGTACTACAACTTTTTTATTAGATCCCCAACAGAGTTCCTCTATGTACTCCTTTATCTCTCTCGCATTTTTCTCAACCGAAGACTGATATATAGACATTTTTCCGTATATCAGAGAATGCCATACAGTAAATGTAACTGTAATAAGTTGAGTTCGTTATGATTACCTCACTGTGAATCCTAGCAATATGACAGGCTAAACCCATCTTTGAGAATTTTGTTTTCGTATCCACAAAATATAGAGGTCCATGATTGCTGAAAAGACCTAAATTTTTTGTTTTGTTTATAACAAGTTCTCTAAGGCCTACAACATACAGTACTGTAGTCTAAGAATTGCTACCTGGAACCAACAAGTACACAACTGTATTTGGAAGCCTGTGTACACCATGCCTGGAAATGGAAAAACAATCGACGTAGCCATACAGTAAATTAAGGATGTTAAACAGCATAGTACAAAGACCCAAGTACATAAAACATGCAACTACAACCAATACATACCCAATGTCTTCCAAAATTCTATTGAACCTATCAGTTCCGTCTTCAACAGGAGGCATCTCTGGGTCTCGCTGTAACCATCCTATGTCATCTGCCGAGCCACGGACAGTCCTCCGTGCCCGTTCAATGAGCCTGGTAAAAAAATAAAACAGATCAATCACCCAAACAGACTATTGCAATGCTTCAGTTTACATTTTCATAGTATTAGCATCTTCCATTACTCTTCGTATGAGGAAATTAATATCTGACATACAAAGAATACATACCCTTGGAACATTGAAGCTCCATTTAAATTTAACGGATTCCATGTGACTATTGCATTTGTTGCCTGTGGCGGAGATTCTATAGATTCCTTTGATGGACTATCGGCTGCAGACGTAGATGCCTCTGAAGAAGTTGAACACCTTCCACCTGGAGAAATGCATACGCTTACAGGGGAATCCCCGTCCACTCCTGACTTTGTCCGTAACAATTCATGGGGTTGGGAAATAGAGTCACATGAATCCTTACCACCATATTCCACTGAAGAAAAACATCAGAAGAACATAGTCTCAGCGAAAGAAATAACATCTGCTAGGCCTTTATTTTTTTCATGATGAAAGCCTAGCAGATGAACATGGAAATGTGTGTTGCCTACATCAGAAACAGAGAGAGAGAAAAAGAGTACCTGAATAGTCAGAAAAACAGCTGCCAAAGTACGACGTTGCTTGGGTTATATAAGAAGTAGCTTCGTTGAGAGCCGGTAAAGAATTAATCCGTTGTGGTGGAACTCCATTGTCCCCAGTCCCACCGCCCTGAGATTCGTACAGATATTAGAAAGGTAATTGCATAGAGAACCAAACAATTACTAATTTCCTCTTAAACACCATCTAAATCAATACATAACTTAATTGTACCTATCGATATAGAAAATATTAAACATCCTGAAAGCATATATTAAAAGTCGTCAAAAAGGAAATAATTTAGGCAGGAATACTTACAACTAGAGGTGTGATAGATTCTGCGTCTCTGGATTGACCAGCTTCTCCCATTCTAATCAATTTCTAAAAACATACACAAACAAAGAATCAAATAAAAGCAAGAGATTTTTTTCTCTAGAGTCTGGAACGAATTTCTCTCTATCCAAACAACTGAAATTCTTCATATATGAAAAAATTAAGTTCCTATTCGCAGAAATCGGCTTCCATGTTCCAGACAAATAGCAATAAGCCAATTTAACATACAGATAGCACAAAATACCAAATCCGGACTATAAATTACGAAACAAAAACGTAAAAATTAGAAATCCAGCGGGAAGAATCTCGATTCCGTATACGCAACAACATTTAGAAATCGAGAACATGCAAGTGAAAAATTCAAAAGCTCAAGTTTCCATGATACCAAACCCTAAATTCTTCATCGAAGACAAATAATCAACACGGTTAATGACCGGATCCAAACTAAGAATCCAAAACCGCTAACGAATTTGCGAAGAATCGATTCAGGAAGAAGAAGAATCAACTGCGAAAAATTCAAAAATCCAGAATTCAGGAAGCGTACTTGGAGCTTCAAGAATGTTGGATCAAAACGAAACATACGCACAACGACGAAGACCCACCTCCAATGATTCGGATCATTTTCTTAACCCGCGGGGAAAAGAAACCTGGTAAAAAAAATAAAAACCGCACAATTGATTTGACGTAGCGTGGAACAAGAGGCAGTAAACACGCAACACGTGTCCATTGGCTCAGAGATCAAGATGAGGCGACTCGATTATGAAGATTAGGCTCTGTATATGGGCCGAAACAACAATTAGGCCCAATTATGTCTCACAATAAAACGACATCGTATTATATTCATGTACGCATTGTAAACACTAGACAGAGTAAGTACTAACTACTAAGTAGAACACAGTGAAGATTTGAGCCAGAGAGCATTAGGTAGATCGACGGTAATAGTACCTGCGAGAAAACAAACAGAATTGAGCTAGTTTTCGGATTATCCGATTAAAGAAAACGGCGTAGAAATACTTACACGAATATTTTCACGGCGAAAATGGAGGAGTATTTGCGAAGAAGGCGTTCAACGGTGTACCATTGAGATCGGTCTGATCCGTCTTGGTAACCGATACGTGGCATGTGAAGTGAAGCTTTTTGAGGAGGATGTAAAACAAACGGTAAGAACGTTGTGAACACTTATTATGTAGAAAAGCAATGAAGTTGTTTTATACCTGAGTTCTGAGAAGCAGAGAATGTAGCTTTGGCTAAGCAACGTTCAAGGTCTGGAATTAAAATGCTACTACGAGGGACTTTACGCCTCGGGTTATAAGATTGTGTAACTGCAAGTGCCCCCCAAATAGGTTTGCTTTCTTCTGTGTTTTGTTCATCCTCATCGTCTGCACAACAGAAAATAAATGAGAAACGATGAGTACTTACTCGGTGAGGTTATTCAAAAACCCGAAAGGACAATCGAAAAAAAAAAGTTACAGACCGTCAATTTTAATGAGATGCAGGTCACCAAGATGAAGGTCTTTGAATTCAGATGCGCGATGGTAAGCATCAGGTACGGTATTAGAAAGTTTTGACAGTGCGTCAAACATTCCTCCACGTCCCCAGGTTCCAGAGTCATCAACACAACTGCCATAAATCAAATATTTGGAAGTGTCATAACTACTTGAGGTTTGATTTTAGTAGAACAAATAAAGTGAAGTTTCTTTTACCTGAATACGATTGCTGGCTCCTGAGAGACGGTTGATGGAAGCGTACAGTCTCCAAAAACAAAGTGGACAGATCCAGCATCTGACCTGGAATCAACATCATCGGGAAAAATCGGTTCTTCTACGGACAAAGACCGATAACCGTGTGCTTCCCAATTAGCTAACTTCTTCTCTTCAGCTTTTTGCCTGGCTACCTCAACTCTCAGATGTCTTTCCTCGGATACGTTCTTTCTGTTTCCCAACTCCAGAATTTGGTCATCCTTGTTTGACCGCGCTGCTTCTTTTAATTTCTCAACCCATGAAAGGTACGAAGCTTCGTCAAGCTCGGGATTTGCACTTTCAGATGATGAATTTCCTCGCAAAGTGTTACCCGAATTCATTTCAAACTTTCTTGCTTCGTTATCCGGTTCAACGTTTTCACGTATTGCAACAACTTTCTCAGCAAGAGAACTTATTTCCACCATTTTCAGGTTATCAGACTCTTCATTGTGAATCTCCTCAGGATCAAATCTTTGTAAACCAAACACTAGAGACCGCATATCACCGCGATCTTCTTCTTTCTCTTCCATGTTAATATCTCCCACAACATTATGACTAAGCTGCAACTTTCTCTCTGCCCTCCGCAAAATAACCTGAATAGAAACACATTTAGTCTTTGATCATACATTTTGATGAGATTGGAAATACTACGACGGACCTCTTCCACTGTATGTTCAGTAACGAGGTTTATAGACAGCACGTGACTGATTTGTCCAATCCGATGAGCTCGTTGCAAAGCTTGCTTATCCACCTGTGGATTCCAATCTTGTTCGTAAAATATAACCTGCATATTGAAAGACAATCGGATTAGCATTAGAAACATATCATATTTATCTCTCTCTATGTCGATGTATTCCATTTTCGGAAAAAAAAAGCCAGAAATAACGAACAGTGTCAGCAGCAACAAGATTCAAACCGACTCCCCCTGCTCTTGTTGAGATCATGAAAACAAAGGCATTGCTTGCATCAGCTTCAGAATCCAATTTTCTTTCTGTTTTCACGCTGAAACTCTTTATCGCAGCAAAACGTTCTTCAGCCCGTACTGATCCATCAAGGCGCTCGTAAGAATATCTACGAAGCTCCATAAAATCCTGTTTTTGGTATAACTTTAATTGTCAGTCTACTCTATTCTGTGCTGCGCCAATGTTAATTATTGAAAGTATTAACAATATTATAATGAAACCTGCAAAATGTCGAGTGTAGAAGTCATTTGGCAAAATAGGAGGACACGGTGTCCAATATCATGGAGCCTCTTGAGCAGTTGGTCCAAAACTAAAAGCTTACCACTCGCCTGTAAGAACGAAGTTGTTTGTAAACAAAACTTTTATTCAGTGAAAGCATAAAGACGAGGATTCTTTGGATAGTTAGTAAACATTTAGGATACCTGAACAAGGTGTTCACCCTCTTCAAAAGGTTCCGGTTCAATACCTGGAAATAAGTAAGGGTGGCTACAAGCTTTTCTTAGCTGTATAACCTGCTCAAGGAAACAGATCAAGAGATAAATAAAAATTGCATATCTTTCATTAAAATATAACAAAGGCATTTCATGAAATAAGTCGAACCGCTAGATAATAAACATGAGAAAAATAACTCACAATATTTTGCAAAGACGTATGATTGGATGCTCCAGATGACAGTGCGAGAAGCCCTGGAAGCTCTTTCCTCAATATTGAAGTATATATCTTCTTTTGAAGACTGATAAGCGGAACCATTCTATCATAAAAGAAAAAAATATAACAATAAGATGTAAATAGAGCACCAGAAAATACTTTCACTGGATTAGAATTACAAAGTACAAGACTTTACACAGTTAGTTCCGTGAGAGGTGGCAGCACCAGAGTCCCAGACTCGATGAGCAAAGATTTTGTACGCCTTAGCATAAAGGCACCTAAGATAAACTTCAAACTCTTATATGCGTCCTTGACATTTAAAGCATCAAGACCTGTTCTGACAACAGAGGGAATGCTTATATTGTTTTTACATCTTCCAAATGACTATCAACACAGAAATATGGCTAATGCGATCGAACCTGATAAAAATTCGCCAGTCTCTTTGAATGCGGAAAGGAACTGATCCAGTGTCCCAAAAACTAGTGGCATGCAAAAATGCATCAGAGCCCAAAGTTCAGTAAGATTGTTCTGAATAGGTGTGCCAGTAATCAAGAGACGTCGTGGTATGAGAAATTGATCAAGCAAGACATTGTACAGAACCTGAGACATAACCAACCTTTTTCTTAGATACTTGCCAAGAATAAGTACTAACCAAACGAATTTTAACTAAATAAGCCTTAAGGTGTAGTTCAAGGTATAATAAAACCATATAAATGGCCAACACAAGATCAAAGAGATGGGGTATCTAGCAACCAATGATCTATCATCCAGTTCAGAACTCGATGAATTACGTAAGTGAAACATACACTATTAGGATTCTTGAGTCTTTGAGCTTCATCAATCACAGCATACTGCCAAGGAATTTGAGAAAGAAAGTCTTGATCCATCAATGCTATGTCATACGTTGTCAACAACACATCAAACGATAACAAAGATCCCTGAAAAGAAACAAAGAAAGATATAATGTTGACATTCACTTTGCCATTTCAATGACTCAAGTTCAAAACTCACCTTAGAAGAACTCTTCTTGACATGATCATACATTGACTTACGCAAACTCCGACGACATTCCTTATCACCAACATACCTAAGAACTTCAAGTGTTGGAGTGAATCTACCTATCTCTGATACCCAACCATCCGTTACGCTTAATGGACATAGCACCACTACCAAATTAAGCAGAACATTTACATTAACCAGAGAAATTAGCTAATTTAACAAGAAGATCTCATTGAATGACTCACAAAATGGCCCAGGCAAGTCTTGATGAAACTTCAAATAACTCAGGAAAGAAATTGCTTGAAGAGTCTTTCCCAATCCCATCTATTCCAAAATCCTTCGAATTAGGGTAAGCACAAACACAATCACAAAACATCACTCTAAGACCAAAATCAGTACCTCATCTCCTGAAATTATACAATCAAAAAACATAAACCGAAATCAGAAAACAACAATGGTGTGCTTAATCGGAGATCGGAATCGAAGGACGTACCGAGAACGACATTGACGCCGAGTTGGTATTTCTGTATAAGCCAAGAGACTCCTTCGACTTGGTGAGGTTTTAGAGTCGCCGTAACACCGAAATCTCTGCAATCCGGAGGCGCGTGGGCTGATTTCGAGTCCGCCGCGAGTATGATTTTCGCCGCCGCTTCGAGTCGCCGTTCGTACTCCATCGTCGATTAACGTGGAAGGGACTTTTGGCGGTGAAGTCTCTCTTTTGACATTTTTCCATTGTAGTTGGGTAATAGAGAACCGGGACGGATAGACCGGGATGAGTAAACCGGAAATTGACGAATAGAATGAACGGCGTCGTATTCTCATTTTCTTCACTCTCTTATATCTTTTGAAGTGGGCCTGGGCCTTCGGGTACCGTTCGAGTTCGAGGCGGGTAGTTATATTCGTCAGGTATCCGTTTTCACAATTATAAAACTTATTCGGCTATAACGTATAAGCGGGTCGGGTACGGATCGGGTACTACCGGGTTCGGGTAATACCCGAATATTATGATATTTTTTTTTGAAACACACCCGAATATTATGATTATTAAAAAAAAAATGATCAAAAGACTAAATTTTTTATTCAAAAAAACAAATCTTAAACACAAATTGAGTTTAAAAATGTCAAAGTTGACGAAACACCAAGATATGACAGTAAAAAACGGAAAAAAAATTCAAAACACAATTCAAATATAGTAAATTTACTACTAAATAAACACACAACAAATAAAAGAAACAAAAGAATAATAGTTTTCAATCCGGAAGCACAAGGATCTCGATCAAGTAAGCCATAGGCGGAAAAAAAAAGATGAAATGAGCGTTTTAGGGTTAGGTTTAGTGATTTAAATACATAATTGTGTATGTGTATGTATAGATTCGGGTACCCGATCGGGTATTGGGTTTTATCCTATCGGGTTCGGATATCCGAATGTTGATAAAATGAAACCCGATCGGGTAATTTACGATACTCGTACCCTACCCATACCATAATTTTCGGGTCGGATTCGGGTTCGGGTATCGGGTACGGATTTTAAGCCCAGCTCTATTTTGAAGTATTAACTTTTTTTCAGCAAACAATTTTTCCAAACAGAAGAAAAAACCAAAAATTCTTGTGCCGATATCCAAATTGGTAATAGCAGTGTAATCGAATTGTGATTCAGATGTTTAAAATATATTTCATAGATTTACATTTTTTTGACACGCACACGAGAAACTTGTCTACGCTACAAAGATAAGCAACATACCAAAAAAAAAAAATCAGTGTTGATCATTTTCAAGCTGCCATTGAAGATACTAAAGCTAGAGTTCGGACAGTAGACTATGAGGAGCTTCAAGGTGTGATAGGCCTTGTCATGGACCTTACCAAAGAGGTGAAAATCCGCTAAGATTTTCTGGAGAAGGAATCCGACGAATGAGGTCATAATTTGGCGAGAGAAACGACATTTTTTTTAAAACATTTTGCAAGTTGTCTTTTCATAGCTATGTTGGACATGGTTGATGTTAGCAGAGTTGAGGCAATTGTGTTTGTAGTAATTATATCGTTGTAACTACATCAATACAGCTGGATTGAGTTTTCTGATTTTGAAAAGAAAATATATTTCATCAAAATATAAGACAAAAAAAAAACGGATCACAAAACAACTTCGGATAATTCAAATTTGCTACATAAACTTTCACTCGTACTAAAAATTTGAACAACGCAATAATATAGTGAAAACTCATATAATTAGTTTTTGAAGTTTGTCTTAATCGTGATTTAGTTCTTTTTGTTTTCTACGTAAAGAAAACGATGTACTGTTAGTCCATAAAAATACATATCACTTGTGGCAAATAACCTCAAAATCAGTCATCCAAATTGACAAAGATTCACTATCAGAGATCATATCATAAACCAGTGGATTGTTTGTTTGATTGTTTTTGCATAATAGTTTTGAGGATTCCAACTATACGTTCCTTTAATTTTGACGATTTGTCTTGTTTATTTGCCTTGGCACTATTAGACAATTAATCTTCTTGATTTATCTTCGCTTTGATTTTCAATTGGGTGCTGCATTTTTATAACCTTCACAATCTCAACCATTGTCACTCTTAAATCTATGAGCTAATTTATAAGTTTCTCCTCATGCGCCTCTGGTGAGTAAAAAGCATACATTGACTTTATCTCTAAAATGGAAATGAAGAGCAGGATGGTGCACAAAGTACGAGAGAAGAGCAGGATGGAACCGAACTGAAGGCTCATTCATGGCCCATAACATGAAATTGGTCTTTAGAATGTTAGAAGCATATACTATATTGATTAGATGCTTACCAAGTGTTAGCGACTTTGCACAATAACATTATAGTCGTCGTGTCATGCGGCACGAGACTACACCGAACAAGTATTTCAGTGTTGTGTCATCAGCCATTTCACTTGAATTGTTGGCCAAACTTAGAACATTCTCTAAATATTGTTCGTTCGATATGTTCTTGAATGATGGTTTGTTAAAACATTCAGAATAAATGTAGGGTACTCTAAAACTTATTGGCAAAACAATTTTAGATTCTTATGCATACATTCTAGTCACTAGTGAACACAACTAAATTTTAGATTTTGACAGTCGACACTAATTTACAGAAATAGATTCTCCAATAAATAGTTGGCCAGATATTTTTTTCTCGAGACAAGTCATTTCGGTGCTATCATCATAGTGGGAGAATTTGTATTCCAAAAATCAAAGAAAATATCATACAGGGAAATACTATGATAAAGTATACGAAAGTCTATTTGGGGAAATATAAATCACAAAAGCTTCCATTCCAAAATACAGACAAGTAGTGAGTATGTGTGACGTAAGCAGATTCGGCATAGACGGCTAAAATGATGAGAGCAGACACATGGGACCCACGCCAATCACCTTTAATTTCCATCGTTGCCATATATGGGGTCAAATATTAAACATTTGAACCAAACCTATAATCATAATTAATCACTTTGATTTAAATACTTTTGGTTGCACTAATCTCCCACCAATACTCCTCTCCTCAAGTGCTCTATGTTTCAACGCATAACCACACATCGATTTTTCTTGACGTTAACTATAAGGAAAATATGCACATATTGAAAATTTGTATGATTTTTTTTTTAAATGTAATTAATTATTTTGTAAACGGAATATACGTTAGAGTATGATCCATTTGGTAACGTGTTTCAACGAAAGACTTGGATCACAGCTTCTGGAATAACTTCATATAAACGATCGTTTATTTTTTTTCACAAGAAAACACATATTTTGTATTGTTCTTTGTTCATTATCTAATTAACTTCGCGTGTACCCAATAAATACTACCATCTAACAAAATTATCAATATATATGCCATCTTGAATTTGAATATGATGTTTTCATCAAGAAAATGGTTATTGACATACAAGATTTGAAATCGATTATGTTTTAGAAACTCGATGCCTTCTAGTAATTAAGTAGTAAAATAGTTTTTTTTGTTATAAATTTGTTACAAGTTTGATTTCACGATCAAAAGTTGATAATTTGCAGTGTATTCTTATGGTTCTTGTATCCATCACAAAAATGGAAAAACATGAATTTTTTTGATAAAGAGACAAATTAACGGCTTAGATTGGTAACCAATCTTTATAATCTTTATTTCACTTTTTAATTTGTACCGTTTTAGATTGTACCAATCACGAAAACTTTATCAAAAGTTTTACCAACACTATTACACTAATCTTTATTTATACGGTTTTATCTCAAATCTTTATCTATACAGCTTTGCGCTATGCTATAAAGCTTACCGTTCCAGATTTTTAAAAAGCTAGGTTATCGGTGGGACCCAACATGTTTTAATTTCTAACACATGTAAGATATTGATACCATGACTATACATTTATAATTTATAAAATATCGGCGCCCTATGGTTTGACATGGTTTATTGAGGATCATTGTTCCGAAGACTTGTCTCTAAATGTTCTCCAAACTGAAGACATATGAATGAGGGTTATATGATTTTACCGTTGAAACCCAAAATCATAATGAGTTTCTTTATTAATATAATAATGTTTCACTCTCAAAAGTATTTTATTATAAACAGAAGTGGGTCAATTTGAAGCTTCATTAAAACAGTTCAACCAATGAGATCAACGCACAAAATATAAATCATTATGTTAGTGGAGATTTTGCATAAGAGTATTGATCATTATCGGTAAAACTCTTAGGTATCTAAGAATTCAAAGAAATTGAAAATAAAAGGAAAAAAAAAAAATGTGAGCTTTTGTATGAATCATATGGCAACGTGGCGACGTGGCGGCATGGCATTGGACCTTCATTTTTTATTTTCTGAAAAACCAAAAAAGGAAAGAAAAAAAACCAAATCAAAATCTGAGGGAATCTGTAATCTTCTCTGCGTAATCTTCTTCGGCGAAATCCGAGGCGAATCTGAGCTGATTGTTTGATGAAGATCTTCCTTCTTTCTCCTCCATGTCCAATCTTCATCACACAAGCCTTGTTTCTCCTTCTTTCTCCTGCATGTCCATTCTCAGGTAACGAAATCGAATTGAATTTTCCATTTTGTCTTAATCGACATCGGAATCTTAATTATTGGTCATTCGTAATGGTTTCTCCTTGGAGTTTCTCTTTGAAGGATATGATATGATATGATATGTCTATATATGTATCAGGCTATTAGGGTTATGTTCTAATGTGAATCCATTCTTTGTTGATTACTGTTTGAACTATGTTCGATTAAGATATGGTAGTATGTTCTGTTTCAGACATGAACTGTCATATGTCCTGCAGTTCTGTAGAGTAATTTTTACAGACTCATGCTTAATTATCATTTGGATACAGATCCCTTTGATACCAATGTGTGAGTATTTTTACTTTCTTACTTTTTATGTACATCATCAACTAAATGAATTGGCTAAATGTCTGGAGCATGTATATCTCTTGTGAAATGTAGTGGAACCAGTGTTCTTCATTTTTCAAAGTGAGAATTCATTTTGGATTACTGTGAATTATGCCCATCACAGTTTAGAAGATATGTCTTTCTCTTGGTTATAGTGCTATTGCATTCTTTTCTATTTTGCCATTTTTGAAAGCTGCCATATATGTCAATCAATCTTATGCCATTATATTCTAATCACTGACTAATCATGTAGGAACTGTTGTTCTGATCTCAATGGAATGTTTTCACATGTAAATATCACTCTACAGACTCCAAAGAGTGTGATCTTCTATTTATGTCCTTACTCTCTCTGGTTTATTATTTGCTTTCTCGTATTCTTACGACTGCATACAGTTCATCAACTCTTCATCCTCCTTCACCAGATCAAACTCTGTTTCTTAAGCTTCATCACTCTTTAAACACTTTGTCTTGGTCATTGTCTATTTGCGTATTGTGAGAATTACATGTAGTGTCTATATAAGTCTACATGTGACTTTTGTTCTTGTGTGTACGAGTAAATATCTATGTTTTACATCAGTTTCATCTTCCTATTGCTCTTAGTGGATTTGCAAATAATCATGATCATTTTGCAAATATTTTTAAAAATTTCTACATAAATTATTTTTTTATTCTTTAGAATCCCATTTGAGTTTCAGTGAGTCTCAAAGATTAAATTAATACTAAATTAACACTTAAGAGTTTCACCACTAATGATGGTACTTGTCAAACAAAAGAAGGATCTTATATTAGTTTATTAATTGATTACAACATAATTATCCACACTACAAAATACACACAACATAAAATCTCCATAATTATCATTAGAATCAAGTTGTGTAGTGTCTGTGACCACTTTCTTGGTTCTTGTCTGCTTAACTCTTGTAGCTTGACGTACACGTATTTCTCATAAGTCATAACCAATAATTCAATATTACGAGTGAATATTAGCAATAATTCTGTAAGTTTCATGAGCAACAACTATTATTTAACGGTACATATGTCGTGTGACGCAATTATATACTCACTTCCAAGTTCTAATCACATTAATCTAATTTAAAATAGTATATTATAAGAAGTAAAAAAGCAATGACTTATAGTATTGTGTCTGCCATTTTCGAATTTTTATTCATGCATGTCCAAATTTGTTCATGTCTTCCACAAAATCACCCAACATTTTATACCCCACCATAGTTGCTGAACATGCATACAGGCCACGTATCCATTTTCTTCTTATTTGGGTATAAACTCTATATATAACATATGCTTTGCGTGTATGAAATAAAAACCATATACTATAATTTGCATATTACAAAAACAAAAAAATGTTGACCAAAATGTCTCTCCCTATCCCGCCTAAAATATTTCTACCGCCGCAAATTTCTCCACCGAGTCACCACCAGCAAGCTCCACCACCGCTTGCACCGCCACGAGCAGCCGCCATATCAATATCAATACCGGAAACCGGTTTAGGACGTACCGGAACCATCCACGAAGACTCTACATCATCAGCTTTTCGTGATTACCAAACTTTATTCATGTCACAACGTTCCGAGACAATCGAACCGGTCGTAATTAAACCAATTGAAGGTTCAATACCGGTTGATTTCCCTTACGGTACGTATTACTTAGCCGGTCCAGGACTTTTTACCGACGATCATGGTTCAACGGTCCATCCTTTAGACGGTCACGGTTATCTCCGTGCTTTTCAAATCGACGGTAATAAACGGAAAGCAACGTTCACGGCAAAGTACGTTAAAACAGAAGCTAAAGAAGAAGAGCATGATCCTGTCACCGACACATGGCGGTTTACGCATAGAGGTCCATTCTCGGTTTTAAAAGGTGGTAAGAAATTTGGAAACACAAAGGTTATGAAAAACGTTGCTAATACTAGCGTTTTGAAATGGGCGGGGCGGTTGCTTTGTTTATGGGAAGGTGGTCAACCTTATGAGATTGAATCTGGATCGTTGGATACAGTTGGGATATTTAACGTCGAGATCAACGGTTGCGATGATGATGGTGATGATGATGAAATTTCCGACAGAGATTTTGGTGGTTATGATTTATGGGACACAGCCGCAGATATGTTGAAACCCATACTTCAAGGTAATGTTATTATGTTAAAGTAATTGAAGGTTTAATTAAATTTAAAGTATGTTGTCCATTATTCAGACAGCGGCGTGAAAATTAATTAAATGTGAATAAAAATTATATTACTAAAATTTATTTTTATTTTTATGTAGGTGTGTTTAAGATGCCACCGAAACGGTTCTTGTCACATTACAAAATCGACGATCGAAGAAATAGACTTTTAACGGTGACTTGTAACGCCGAGGATATGCTTTTACCTCGTAGCAACTTCACATTCTGTGGTAATTAAATTATTAAAATGTTGATCATTTCTAAAACATGTCTGGAAAAAAAAATAGTTTATCATTTTTATAAATATTTAACAGAGTATGATTCGGAGTTCAAGTTGGTACAAACGAGAGAATTCAAGATCAATGATCATATGATGATTCATGATTGGGCCTTCACGGACACTCACTATATACTCTTTGCAAATAGAGTCAAGTTTGATCCAATTGGTAATATAACTTGACTTACTTCTTTATTTTTTTTTAAATGTTAAGAGAAAAAAAACGAAAGACTAATACTTGTGTTACAAGAAATCTGATATGAAAATATATTGTCAGGTTCCATGGCGGCGATGTGTGGGATGTCACCGATGGTATCAGCTCTATCCTTGAATCCAAGCAATGAGAGTTCTCCGATTTATATCCTCCCAAGATTTTCCGATAAATCTATGGGAGATAGAGATTGGAGAGTTCCTATCGAAGTGTCTTCTCAGTTATGGCTAATTCACACTGGAAACGCTTATGAGACTAGAGAGGATAACGGCGATTTAAAGATCGAGATACAAGCTTCCGCTTGCTCATACCATTGGTTTGATTTTCCGAAAATGTTTGGTAAGTTACCAAATAAAAGATCTCTCGTGACACTTGGTTGTTCATGGTTTAGGATTTAGGGTTCACTTGCTTCAAAAGACGGTTGTTCAACATTTTTAATTTATTTTTATAGGGTACAATTGGCAAAATAGCAAGCTTGATCCATCCGTTATGAATTTGAATCGGGGTGACGACAAGCTACTCCCTCATCTAGTTAAGGTATCAAGCTTTTGGCAATCTGATTTTCTTCATAAAAAAATTATATTCACCTAAATGACCGGAAAAAAAATGATAAACGTAGGTATCTATGACATTGGACGCTATTGGAAATTGTAAGAGTTGTGACGTAGAGCCTTTCAACGATTGGAACAAGCCGTCAGATTTTCCGGTCATAAACTCATCATGGTCGGGAAAAAAGAACAAGTATTTGTATTGTGCAGCCTCTTCGGGAACTCGACGTGAACTTCCTCATTTTCCTTTCGACATGATCGTGAAATTTGACTTAGACTCAAATCTCGTACGTTCTTGGTCTACGGGAGCTAGAAGATTCGTTGGTGAACCAATGTTTGTCCCTAGAAACTCCAACAAAGAAGAAGAAGATGATGGTTACATTATCGTAGTTGAGGTACATATATATATGCTTCGATCTATATATCATTTTATAAGATGCATGTGTATGAATATTATTTGATACAATTTGTTCTCTAATGTTTTCTGTAGTATGCGGTTTCGGTGAAGAGATGTTACCTAGTGATTTTGGATGCTAAGAAGATCGGTGAATCCGATGCGGTCGTGGCGAGATTAGCGGTTCCGAAGAATTTGACGTTTCCAATGGGTTTTCACGGTCTATGGGCTAGCGACGATTGAATTTTTTGTTAATATATTTTTTTAGATTTAGTAGTAAAATTAGTGATTATGTTAATAGTTGTGTACAAAAAGCTGCTAAGAAAAAAGTCATTGTTATTGTACAGTAATAGATGTTCTACATGTTTTTCATCAAATAAAATTTCAACATAAAGCAATTGCCAATGGTAAATTTGTAGCCTATTGGTTTGTGATAGTATCGTCGCTACGTTACTAAAAAATTCCATCTTGTAAAGTTTAGAACAACAAAAATTAATTACAAATCATACATTGCGTAAATAAAGAAAATGTCGTAATTATAAGATCATAACAACTTTGAAATGTATTCTTTTATTCATGAAACTTCATACAAACAATTTAATATATAGTATACAAATAGAAACTTCATACAAATAATTTAGTATGTTGTATTCAAATACAAGTAAAACAACAAATCTCTTGAACATATTGTTTTCATGTATTCCTATACTAAATTAAATTTCATTGTCCATGTATATATTCCCAAGTATATGTAAATCTTTGTATATTTTGTATATATCTATATCTATGTATGTGTGTTTGATCGATCTAAGTGGATTTGCATTGAGGCAAAACAGCTCCTTTATTCATCACATTAGCATTGGTACAAGATGCTTTTCCTCCTCTAATGTTCACTTTGTCAAGCACAATCCCTTGGCATGGATAGTCGCTACTGCAATAAAATGTTATTGCCATGGCCGAAGCACTTGTACCGCTTATGTTTCGATACACCACGTTCTTCACGTACCGCGGATTCCTGAAAATTTAAATATGTTATGATGATTAGTTCCAAAAGTATTTATCATCATAATGATCATGAGTATTAGAAGATTATGATCAGATTCGAACCTCTTCAGTGCATTTGCTCTTGTCGCAGTAATGTTGGTCGATTATGATCGGATTCTTCACATTATCCATCTGAATGTTTTGAAATACAATGTTGCTAGCAGTTCCTGACCCTCCCTGTTTTGGATTGGGTTAAATGGCAAATCAAAAATAAGTTGGGGAAAATTTGAGAGATTTGTTCAAATTGAGGGGTTAGTTTATGAAATTGACCGGGTAAGTTTTGATTCTAACTCCATTTTCTGTACCGGAAAGCTTAGCACCATCCACGGTCACACCAGAGACAAAAGCCTTTGAATTGTCATCTCCTAAGCTCCCAATACTGCCCATTTTACGAAAAGAAATTACCAAATTTTCATATTATTTTAGTAAAATTAGAATAAGAAACCCTTAAGTTATGTTATATACTAATAAACAATTATTTGATACCTGATACCGTGACCGGGGCCGCAAGTTATACCACTGATTTCAACATTTTGTGATCCACTTAAAATAGATATGCAATCATCACCTATATATAAAAGCAACCATTTATATATCATCAATAAATTATGACAAAACCCTAAATTTTAGCTTCCTTGATATGGAACTCTTTATAATCAATAAGTAAAACAATAATAACCTGTTCCAATGATGGAATTGGAGACTTGAATGTTTTGGGTGTTAGTGATATGAATACCATCGGTGTTAGGACTATCTAATGGCGGTCACCACGACATTAGAGACCTGAACGTTGAAGCATTTTTCGATCGCTATTTGAATCTGTTGCGCATTTCTCACCCTTAAGTTAACCACTCTCAAATTCTTCGAGTTGTAAAAAGTAAGAGCCTGCTTATTAACAATGTATTCATGTCAAACATGATAAAAGTAAAACAATAAATATTTATTATATTTATGAATATCATATATGTTTTAACGTACCGTTGGGGCTTTTGATGCGCATGTCTAAATAAAAAACAAACATAGAGAATGTGAATATCTCCAATAACTCAATTATATTTAAACGTGACATGTAGATGCATATTAAACTAAATGGAACATTTAGAAACATTTAGACAAACAAACCTTAGATTTGCTCCGTTTGCAGGAGTTTGGCCACCACGTTTCGCCGTTACCGTCAACCATTCCCGTCGCGCCGCCATCGACTGTTAGACTGTTAACGCCGTCAAATGTAATCCATTTGCTGAAATCTATGTAATCCGATCGTTTTTGAGATGCCGATAACGTGCCAAAAATCTGCCGTTCCATTGACCAAACATTCGTTAATATGTTATCTAAATGATCATATAGTATTTTATTTAAGTAAACAAATGACAAATGTTGTAATTACCTGAACGGTAAGAGTTGATTCGCATGGACCAGCTAATCGAATAGACTTAAGAAAATAAGTACTCCCTTTAGGAACTAAAAGATTAACATCTTCACTTGAAGAGCAAGCTTTCTTCCACGCACTCACGAACGCCTGATCATGCAGCATGCATGGACCATTAGTACAAATAACGTAAAGTTATATCGTCTCAAACTTTTTAGAAGTCATGTACACAATTTATTTTAAAAAACTAACTCTGATGTTATAAGAAATTATATGGGTATCTAATTTTTCTTTTAAATTTTTTAGAAAAGAGTAAAATATTAATTATGTACATTTTAAGAGATATATAGTTTTATATACACATATGTGTATGTATAGTAGTATACCTCTGTGTCATCAGTATTTCCATCTCCTTTTGCTCCGAAATCAGAAACACTAATGGTGGTTGAAGTTGGATATCGCATATCGGATTTGAGCCGTAAATAAGAATGATCATATCCATTAACGGTGTTTCTTGAAGCTTCGCACCATGAGAGCACCAAAATAGCCCATATTAGGAAAATGGTAAGAAGTTGGCAATAACGGGCCATTGAGGTTGGTAGAGAAATCTGTTTTTGGAAAAGAATGCGTGTCGTTTTTCGGGAATAGGTTGAGAACAGTTGATGTTTGTGATTCTTGTCTTTGTATTGCTTTGTTTTTGAAATTGGAAAAGTGTGGACGTACGTGTATTTATAGGCAAATGAAATGGAACATTAAAAGTTAGGTTTTTTAAGCTTGAATGAGTTCGAGGTATGGAGTGAAATTGAGATTGTCACATGAAGGTTGAGTTGAAAAGTCGATAAGTACCCTTCACGTAACCGCCGCATTGGATTCCTTCTTTTATATCATTTTGCAAGTAGCTAGAAAGAATGAAATTTGGCGTTTATATGGTCAAAATATTCCACGTCATATTACTTTTTCGTTTTTGTTTCTCAAGTCGGACCGTAATTGATTTCGATTGCCCATTTAGAGCCTGACTGGTTTAGCCGCATCTGGTGTATATGCGGAGTGCGGTTGCGGAAGTTTGCGTAAGCGGACAATAACGGTTTCAAATGTTATGAAGTGATTTATACGACTGGTATATCGTTTGAAAATGGGTGCGTTTACGGGATATTTATGACTGGTTGACTAGTGATTCTGTTGCGGTTAAACAATAAATAAACAATATAAACACATTAAATAATTATAAAAAATATCAAAAGTCATATTATTATAATAAAACATAAAAATTATTAACTCAATTAAATAAATATTAAAAAAATTATGTATATGATACTTATGTTTATAATTATTATTTTGGATAAAAGTTATGAATTTAATGAAGAAATTATTTTTTTTTGTCGATTAATGTTATATTTAAAATTGGGGGAATTATAAACATCCCACTTTTGAAAATATTTTTTTTTAAATATGTCACCCTTAAAAATTTATTGCAAACATGCCATCTTTTATAGAAAAATAAAATCATTAATTTTTTTTCTCTCTATTTCACCAAAGAATCAAAACCCAAACCTCAAACCCTAAACCTAAAAACTTTACCCTAAATACTCCATCTGTTTCTCTATATTGGATGTTTTGGGTTAAAGCCCAAAAATTAAGAAAAAAATTTTCTCTTAAAAAATTATAAATAAATATATAAACTAAAAGTAATTCAGCCAATCATTACAAAGACTACAAAATACTATTGGTCACACACTAATCAATAAAAGTAAAAATAATATTAAAATATTAGAACATCTTATATTGTGAAACAAACAAAAATCTCTAAAACATCATATAGAGAAACAGAGGAAGTATAAAATAGTTAACCTAAACCCAAAAAATTTAAAAGGTGGCATTCATGAAAATTTTTTTAAACATTGACATAACTGTAAAGTGGCATACCAAGAATGACATATCATGAAAATTCTCTTTAAAATTTTTGTTTGTTAAATTGATTTATATTTTGTGAACGTAATTTATTAAGAGATTTTTGGTTTGAATATTTGATAAATATAAAAATATAATAAGTTATTAATTAAGAATGTCAAATTATTTACATATTTCATAATTATAATTTCAAATCTTGATTTTTTAAATTTAATATATATATATATATATATATATTCATATTCTAATTTAAGTGAATTTTATTTTTTTCTAAAAAAATTAAATTCACCTGCATTTACCTGCAACCACAAACGCTCGAGAAAATGAGTTTTTGGTTTTGAGCGATTTGGAACGGTAGAAAAAGTTTTCCATGATTGTTGTCAAACGCTAGCACTAGCTACCACCGACAAACACATCGTTTGCGGTGTAGCAGGTGTACCAATCAAACCCTTATTTGTTACTTCCATCACTCACACGTAAGTCGATTTACATTTATTAATCAAGAAAATGTTACATTTTTATCAAGAAAAAAAATTCTTTCTATAAAAACATGTTGTAGAGAAAACAACGTCTTACGCCAAACTATAATTGCGCGCGGCTCACGCATGGAGTATATGGAGAAGCAAAGTTTACTTGAAATTGGGAGTATATTGCGCGCAGGCGCAGCACACGCATGTGTCTATTGTTGAAAAATGCCTCATTTATTAATTTAGTCTGCGCAACATCTGAAATTAACACTTGGTGAAAAATGCCTCAAATTTGAAGTTTTAGTGTATCCCAGAAAAAAAATCTCTATATTTGAAGTTTTAGAGTATGCATTGGAAATGCTCTCAGGATGTAGATCTGAAATATGGATCTGCCGTCACCGACAATTCTCATCAGCGGTGAAACTCCGATGTAAGAAATCAGAGCCCATATCGATAGTTTTCTGAAATTCACTTTAGAATCCAATCCTCTGTCATCGCCGAAGCCACCACGAACGGAATAGCCACAACCAATCGGAATTAAACCTGATAAATTCAAAACAGGGTACAAAATCTTGGGCTAGACACATCCACACCGGAATTTGTAAGAAATCCCTCCCAGAAAACTCAAAAACATGATACCCAGATCACTAAAAGATACTTTGACTAAACCTATAAAGGCCCAATCAAGGGGGACAAAGATTGATTCCATTAGGATAAGAGAATCAAGCAAACGATATGAACGGACATAAAGGAAGGATAAAACAAAAAAACGAAAACTAAACTAATCCAAAGAACTCGGAACAAAAGATCGGACGGAGCCGAAGATAGATCCAATCAAGTCGGAAAACACTATATACATATAAATAACCACATCGCCGGCAAGAACTGGACACTGGGTACACTCACCGGAAAAGTTTTATTCTACCAGTAGAGAGAGGTCGGAGAATTTAGAGACAGAAAAGTTTTTTACCGACTTAGAAAACCTAAAAGGGGAAATTGCAAAAATATGACACATTTAGTGTCAAAGTGTCACAATATACATTTTTTTCTTATTTTCCCATAATACTCTTAATTGGTGCAAAAAAATATTCAAATAATACTTTTAATTTTTTTTAAAATATGATAATAATTATAAACATGTCATGAATATAGTTTTTTGTGAAATATTTTTTTAAAGGTAAAACCCATGTTGTATTGTGATTTTCGTTTTTCCTTCTACTGGTTGCAAAATGCAATAAAATTTTGATTCTACTTATTTCACATAAATCTACGTAGTGTAGAACAAATATTCTACTGCATGGTCAACGTTCTACATTTTCGTAGAAGTCGTAGAATTGTCATTCTACTAAATATGAAGTTTCTGCGACATGCAAACTTCAAATTCTACCATTTTCAATAAATTCTATCGTGGCCAGAATAACGTTTCTACCGAAAGTTCTACCAGTTTATCTTCCATATACTGATTCGTAGAATATAGTTTCTACAGAATTAACTATAATTTCCTTAAATCTAGGAGTAAATATTTAGTTGCCTAAAATAAATATTTGTAAAGATATAAAGTTTTGAAATTTAATTCCTAAAATTAAGAAATCTCGTTTTCTGTTTATTTTCGGTTTCTATTTTTTTAGAAAAAATTAGTTAAAATTTTGAAATTAAATTACCTAAAAAATGGAAAATGTGTCCATGCCTCTGTTTGAACTTGTGACTTATATGTTGTAACCGTTTAAAGAGCAACCATTTAAGCTAGGGATTATTTATTGTTTTTCCTACATCTTTGAAATACATATGACACACTGTTTTATACTCCCTCCGTTTGTTTTTAACTGATGTTTAAGGTTTTTACACTCTTATTAAGAAATCATTAAATTTATCTTGTTTTTGAAATAAAACATTAAGTTTTATTTATCCAAGACATTTCAACCAATAAAAATTCAATCGGCAGAATTTCAAGAGTCAAAAATACTAAAAAGTCATTTAATTATGCATTGATAATTGAGAACACCACTTATTTATGAACAAAAAATATCTCCTAAAACATCATTTAAAAGCAAACGGAGGGAGTATGTGTTTTAAAAGTTGCAGAAAATGTCACTCCATGCATTTGAACTCGTGAATTTAAACATGGACACATAGGAAGTGTAACCAGCTAAGCAGAAGAATATTAATTGTTCATTCTCGTAGTAAAAATACTAAATATGATTGTAAACGGCGGTTTATGTGTGAAATAAGTTACTCTTTCCTAAAATGTAGAAGTAAATATTGTTGTTTAATTTAATTTCGTTTTTCAAATATATATTATTATAATTTTTTTTCCTTTTTCAGATTTATAATACAACAATTTATTGTATTTCCTTTTATGATTTTTTTTTATTTAATTTAATTTTGTTTTTCAAATATATATTATTATATTTTTTTTCTTTTTTTCAGATTTATTATACAACAGTTTATTGTATTTTCTTTTCTGATTTTTCTATTTTTTTGTTATTTAATTTAGTTTTGTTTTTCAAATATATTTAACTAGATGATTGGTCCGCACTGTGTCCATGTGTAAGAGTAAATTAATTTAAGTATTTAATAAAAAGAATTTATCAATTTATTAAACATTAAATAGGCATAATTGCATGTTCTTCCATTTTGTTCTTCTACTTAGGGGGTTTATTGGTTTTGGTATTTTAATGGATTTGAAAATCCTAACCAAATCCTATGTTATTCAATTAGTCATTTTAAAATCCTCATTGGAATCATGTCTTATTCAATATGCCATTCTTAAATACAAATCAAAATCATCTCTTATTTAATTTGTGATTCTCAAATACAAATCAAAATCACCATTTATTCAATCATACGTATTTACTTATGGATTTGATTTTAAAATGGATTTTAGTGGATTTGAATACAAAGACTCAATTCCATTGGAAAACCTTGTTATTCTCAAATACTAATCTTGTTATTCTCAAATACTAATTAAAATACACATGTTGGATTTGAAAATCATAAAGATTTGTAAATCCATATAGGATTTACAAATCAGTCAAAATACCAAAACTAATAAACCCCCTTGACAGCACGTCGACATACTTCTTTGAGATGTCGAACTGTCTCGGGGTTCTCCAGCCCTTGACAGTTCCAAGCCGCTATCTTTAAGGAACATGAGAAGACAAAGACTAAAAGTCCACCTTTCTATTTGTCTGCTTTCCTATTTTTTGAGGGATAAGAGGCCTTGGAACAATTGCATTACGCCCACTAGTTTCTCCTTTATCCTTACTTCTGCCTCCAGTCTTCCCTTGAGTAGTTCTGGTAATTAATTTAGTTGTTCTTTTCCTAGGAGAAGGGAGAACTTGGGCCACTTTCCTCTTCTTTGATCCTGTACCTCCCAAACTAGGGATGCTAGCTGATCTGCTCTTTCCAGGAGGTCTTCCAGGCTTCCTCTTAATAGGCTGGGAGGAAGCAATGAGGACAGGGGTTTCTCTTTCAGTGGATAAGGTAGTATCCAATCTTTGCAAAACTGGAACTCTTTCTCCATGCTCAATAGAGTGCTTTTCTCTTTGAGCTAGTTCCAGCGCTGAATTTACTAGCAGTTTCCTCAACTTGGCCTTCTTCTTCTGCCAATCTAGCTCTTACTTTACGAGCTGCACTCTCACTAGGGTCTGCACAACTTACATATTGTTCCATAACATTCCCCACTGTTCCTAGTGCCGATTGCATTGCCTTTGAGGTGAGAGGTTATGATGGTTTGATTACATTTATCTCACATGCCAATGGAATTCTCACATTGGAAGAATCAGACCTATCTTGGGAGGAGAGCAATGCCCTGGGGAGTTCTCTTCTCTGCTTCTCCATCCAAATAGGTTTGTGGGGTGGCATCATTGTTCTAGTTGATTAAAAGACTAATCCCCTTGATGGTGTTGTTGAGTTATAAGATCTTGACACATCTGCCCGATGTTCCTATCTACAGGAGTAGTCCTTAGAGCTAGATCTCCCCATTCTTTGATTGGTTGGGTCCAATGTTCTTTCAAAATTGGAAGAAGCCGTAGTGGTAAACTCTCTTTGCCTTTTGGAGAATTCTCTTCTCTCTTGATAATCTCTTGACCTGTGAGTTTCCTTGCTTCTAGTAGTAAATCTATATGATCTCTCATTAGCCCATTGCTATGATCTTTTGCTCACCTGCTTTGGACTTTCCTTTTTCTCAGGGCAATCTTTCTGGTCATGATCCAGCATGAAGCACACACTGAAATGTCTTTCAAGCTTCTCGTATTTCAGTTCAGCCAATACTTCATCTCCATTATAGAACTCCAAGGTAGAGGTAGTCATCAGAGGTTTGAGTCCATCTATCATAACTCTTACCCTAGCTAATGTAATTTCAGAGTTTTCATAATGGCCAATGTTTGTAGCTAGGCTTACTAATATTGCCTTGGTCCAAAGGTGACTTGGGACTCCTTGCACTTGGATCCAGAAGGGTATTTGGGAAGGAAAAGATATAGCTACAGTTGGTTCCCATCTTTGAATAATGATCATCCAGTGTGCGAAATGGCAAGGCCTGTTTTCCAAAACCTTTTGTAGATGAGGTAAACTGGTATTGAAACCTCCCTTGACCTAGATCAACTCCTACAGGTCGTGAAGAGACTTTCTTATGGTCAGCTAGGAATGGGAGAAGAGCCCACATCTTCTGGATCTTAGGGTTGGTTATTCTACCGACTAGCATGAGAGAATTTTCATGGACAAGCTCTGCATTGTCAAACTGGGGTACCCTAAATCTAGCTGCTCTAGGTGGTTCCTCAATAGTTGCATGACCTTTCCCTTTCTTAACAGAGGTAAATCTTCTGTCCATAGTTGATTCCTTACCTTCAAGCTTAACAGTCACTATAGTATCCTGAATCTTATAGAGGATTAGGCTAGCTTGAGCATATCTTGGATACCTAGAATCCTTAGAGGGGATGAGTCTAGTTTATAATTATCTTTAAAACATTCAATCCTTAGAGAGGATGAGTCTAATTTATAGTTATCAAACCTGGAATCTTGGTGCTTCTACGTGCATGTAAAGAAACTGATTCTTGAATGTTCCTGCAGTACCACCAAAGGAGATCTCAGGCTGAATTTTTTGGGTTTGAGGCAGGAAGGAAGCAGCTCCGGCAAATTTTTTTCATGAACTTTGAGGTTGAAAAGTTTGGTAGGTGGAGGGAAGGTTTAAATAAGTTACCAAACTAGGAAATAACCCATTGGACAGTATTTGGCACTTGAATGTATCCACATGATAATAGTCATCTCAACAATAATGCCTGGGAGGACCTTTTCACTTCTCTCTCCGGACGGAATTTACATATGTGGTTATTTAGTTTCCATAAAATCAAATAGAAGCAGTATGGTTGGCTTCCTTCTTCCTGTTTTTTATTCACTTGTTTTTCTTCTTCTTCATAGTCTTTGTATTTTTTTCCTACCCGACTTGTTCTTATTTGCCATTATGTCATCATCTTCTTCCTTGTCTACGTGCTACTCGTCAGCTCCTTCTTATTCTTCTTCTTATTGTAGGGTTATTCTTTGCATTATGTTCTTTTTCTCTTCATTTTTCTTAAACATTTTTTTTCACCTTCTTCGCTCTCTTTATTTTTTCGTGAAAAAATATCATTTTTAAAATATTTTTCATAAAAATGTCACATTAAATTGTTCATTTTTAGAAATACTGTTGGAAGAGACAAGAGAACAAAAAAAAATCTCAAAACTTCTTTTTATTCTTGACAATTTTACATTATGGCCATGTACACACTTATATACAAAATGAATAGACACAAGTGAAGAGTTGTGTCTCTTCGTCTTTGTGACTCTCAAACCAAACAACACAACTTAATCTAAAAGTCACAACTCTTAACAAACATCTTTTGATATAACATACTAACTTAATTAATAACTAGAGGGGAGCATTCGGTCCCGAACGGCGGGTAAATAACCAATTTGTTGTTAGTGTTGATTATATATGGAAAGTGTAGAAATCGGTTTGTATTAATTGTATTTGGAAAGTGTAGGAATCGGTCCACGAACGCAGGGGAACATAGTATTTGTATTTGAAAATTGTAGGAGGCGGTTTGTAGTTACTTAGAAATGAGGATACAAAGATTGCAAAAAAGTTTTAGAAACGTGAGTATACAAATTATTATATTGGGATAACCTTTTTTAAAAACATAAATTTATTGTGTTAGGAGCTATCAAATATATTCTGCACAAATAGAAAAAGTATCAAAGTTTTTTAAAACTTGCGTATGTTCTTTACAAAATATTAGATCAAGAAAAATTGTATATATTTAATATTAATATAGAACAATATATTTGTTTTGAGTGTATTAAATTGTTTTTTGAGTGGATCAAAATAATTTGATTTGATTTAATATTTGAATTGATACGCCAAATCCTCTATGGACAATAAATCCCATATATTTTAGAGGCTTTGTTTTGTATAGACTTCCATATTTGAATTGATAATATAAATTTATAATGAGGATATTTTGACCGAGATTTACGTAATATATTTGAAATATACCCGATATAATATTTATTTGGAAATGAAAACAATTCTTTTACAAACAATGTTGTTAAAGCCTTATTAATGTAATTGGCCCATTAGAGAGGTGATTGGCCCATCATAGAGGTGATTGCCATGTCACATTTCCATGTCACCATTTTGGTGCCTTGTCATAATTTTCTATGAAATCACCTCCCTAATAATATATAGGGGATTCCTTCACCTTCTTTATTAAATTTTATATTCTCTCTATTTTTTTATATTTTATTTTTCTCTTGCAATTAATCGTTAACTTATCATCTATATGAAATATCAACGTATCTTTTTTTTTGTTTTTTTCAATTTATACAACCACTTTTGTTTTATCATTCACTATTTCCATTTTCTTAATTGAAATTTATATTCTGTCTACTTTTTGTTTTGTACTGTTTATATTCACTTTATCTTTTAGAAGTTTTCTTATTTTTCTATTAGTTTTGGACTATTAGAATTTTCATGTTTTTTTTATTTGGTTAAAGCCTTATTAATGTAATTGGCCAATTAGAGAGGTGATTGGCCCATCATAGAGGTGATTGTCATGTCACATTTCCATGTCACCATTTTGGTGTCATGTCATAATTTTCTATGAAATCACCTCCCTAATAATATATAGGGGATTAGATCAAGAAAAATTGTATATATTTAATATTAATATAGAACAATATATTTGTTTTGAGTGTATTAAATTGTTTTTTGAGTGGATCGAAATAATTTGATTTGATTTAGATTTATTAATAAATATCTTTCAGCCACTATTCATAGATTTGTTGTTACTAAATAATTTATTTCCAAAATTTTCACTTTTTGTTCCATCCGAAATTGGTGTAACAAAAAAATTAAATTAGTTGCTAATTGCTAATTTATAATAAGGATCCGAAAATTATTCATGGTTTTTTTTTGATACAATAATAATAATTTGTGTTAAAATATTAATTAAAGATTTATGCCATGTCATCATTTGTCCAAGACATGTCATTATTCCATATCATAGTTTTTTTAGAGTAAGCCAATAGAATTAAAACACCTAAACATTTTCAATAAAACTACTTTTCTTTTAGTGTTGTATAATGTATAGTGCCAAGATTATTTACAACCATTCATGTATGTGAGAAAAATTGTAAACTTATAACACATCAACACTATCTTTTTTTTTTGTTTGCTAAAATTTGGTACACATCAACACTATCACCTGAACATTTCTAACAAACTTTGAGATGTTATCTAAACACACAACATACGTCTATTAATATAAAGTATTAATAATGTAGTCGAAAAATATATTAAAAAAATCATTTTAATATTATGACTACACAATTTTTAATAATTTGGTTAATCATTAATCAAATGAAACTCAAAGATTTATAAGTTTTTTTTAATCATTTTTACCATATCTAGGCTTACGTCGACCTTCTAGCCAGCAAGGAATATTCGCTCATGGTGGTTTATTGGGCCGGGCCGAGAGTGCGTGAGCGGTTTTAACTTTTTTTGTCTGTTTGTTCCATTCATTTGACCAAAACCCGGTTGCGTTGACTCTACGCTCCTAGTTACTAAAGCTTCTCTGTACAAAAGAAGGTTTCTTCTGCTAAACCCCTTAATTTTTCTTTTTCAAACGTCGGCGAAGAAGAGCGAAGCGAGTGAGAGAGAAGAGGGCAAATCGGAGAATCACGCAATGTCTGGGTTTCCGCCGTTTGGTCAATCCTCCGGTGGAGCTTTCTCCTTCGGATCTTCTTCCGCCACTGGATCCTCTTCCGCTTCATCTACCGCATCACCACTAGGTTTCTCCTTTAACCAATCTTCAAACCCTAGCTCCACCGGATTCGGTTTCGGATCCACCGTATCGAATCCAGCTTCCTCCGCAAATCAATCATTCGGATTCGGAGCTCCAACATCCACTTTTTCGGCTCCGGTTTCCTCCGCAACACCGTCGTTCGGATTCGGAGCTCCAGCATCAACCGGATCGGCTCCGGCTTCCTCCGCAACTCCATCGTTTGGATTCGGAGCTCTAGCATCAACCGGATTCGGGTTCGGATCCTCTGCTGCTGCTTCATCCTCTCCGTCATTGGGATTTGGAACCGCCGCTTCGTCTCCGTCGCTGTTTGCGGCTTCCTCGGCTGCTCCCAGCTCTTCTCCTTTTGGATTCGCAAATACTTCTTCTTCTTCAGCGACTGTTTCAGCACCATCTCCGTTCGGAGCTTCCTCAACTCCGTCGTCATCTCCATTCGGAGCTCCGGCTAGTGGTTCATCACCTCTCTTTGGATCTTCCTCCGCACCTTTATTCTCCACTCCTTCATCTGCCCCTAGCTCGAATCCCCCACTCTTTGCGGCTTCTTCATCGGCTTCTGCTTCAACAACCCCACAATTCGGCGCGCCTTCTTCAGCCACCGGCTTCGGCGTTGCCTCATCAGCCGCTAGCTCCTCACCGTCCCCATTTGGAGCCACCGGCTTCGGCGTGACCTCATCAGCCGCTGGCTCGCCACCGTCCCCATTTGGCGCGCCAACGTCAGCCTCTGGCTCCTCATCGTCCCTCTTTGGCGCTCAGTCGTCAGCCTCTGGCTCCTTACCGTCTATCTTTGGAACCACCGGTTCGTCACCGTCTATCGTCGCGTCCTCTTCTACACCCGGTTCAACACCATCTCTCTTTGCGTCGTCTTCACTATCTCCGTTTGGCGTATCCACCATCAATTCCTCAACTACAACCAATCCCACGCCTGCTTCGGCGTCTACAGGATTCTCTTTCTCCCCAAATATCACTCCTTCTGCTCCTTCTTCATCATCTTCATCTTCCTCCTTCTCATTTGGTCCATCAGCAAGTTCAGGCTTTCAATCTTCTACGGTGTTTAATCTATCAACCTCAAGCTCAGCTCCTGCATCAAGCACATCATCACCAGTGTTTTCTATTGCAACTACCACCACTACTTCTTCTTCCACTCCTGCTGCAACTAGTGCACCAGCTTCTACAATCACTTTCCCTCCTTTTGGTGTTGGTTCATCTGCAAACACCACTCCGGCTACTTCTACTGCTACAGGATTTGGTTTTAATAGCTCAACTTCTGCCGCTGGAACTACAAGCTCTTTTAGTTTTGGTACATCTCAGACATCAACACCTGCATCATCTTCACAACCTCAATCTACTAGTGCTCCAGTCTCATTCAGTAAGTTGTTTATGATTTTGCTTCCATGAATAGGAGTAGACACTTAGAGAACTGTGGAAGTCATTGATTAGGATTAGAGAAGCCATAGATGTACCTTAATCTATATACACGGTATCATGCTATGGTCTGCCTTGTGCATATAATACCTGCCTTTGCGATTTACGTTTCACGGATCACAAGCAATGTTTTTTTCTGAAAGAAGTATTGTTGTTCAGGTCTTCCATCCTCTACTTTGGCGGCTGCTACTGCTACCAGTTCTGCTACTACAACGCAGACATCTCTTGTTGTGGCTTCGAGTAGTGGGTATGTTTATTTGAGTTGTTTCCTTAAGAAATTTCTTTTTGTTTCCTGGTCTCATGTTTCTACCATATTTCACTTCAGTCCATTTACGTCTCTGCTCGTCTCATATCTTGACCAATGCATTATGAACTATATACTATACGGCTATATGTGCTAGTACCTTTAACTTTATTTTGTTTTTGTAGCTGATGTTTCCTTGTTATGTGTTTCTTGTTTGTAATAGGACAAGCACCAATGTTGCAGCTCCAGCGACTGCGTCTCCTAAGTTGCCATCTGAAATAACTGGCAAAACTGTTGAGGATGTAGATATTTACCCTCTTGTGTATTTCTCTTTTTGCCATGTTATATTTATATAGTATCCAAATGTTTTTCTTTGGCGTTTGAAGATTATCAAGGAGTGGAATACCGAGCTACAAGAGCGTACAGGGAGATTCCGGAAACAAGCAAACGCAATAGCAGACTGGGATAAGCGGATCCTGCAAAACCGTGATGTTCTTTTGAGACTTGAGGTGAAATTTATTTTGTCCTATTAATTAGAATCTCTTTCCGTTTTGAATCTTGAAAGCATTGTTCTGAGCAGACCTCTGAATTTGTAAGTTAAGCTCATATAGGCGTCTACTGTACTGTATAATTCACTCATCCTTTCGGTGTCTTTGATCAACAAACAGATTGAAGTTGCAAAAGTGGTTGAAACCCAATCTAGTTTGGAACGACAGCTGGAATTAATCGAGACTCATCAGCAAGAGGTATGTGGTAGAACTATTTTCTCTCTTTATGTTAAATCTGTAAATCATCTATGCTGTTATCTGTTTTCGACATCATCATTTCTCTCAGTTTGATCTGAATGTTCTCTCACACGAAGATCGTATACTTTGTACTATATTTTATTATAATAGATATCTGCATGTATGTTTAATTCGAAAACAGATAAGCTAATATTGAAGTCACTGTGTTTAATCATCTGAATTCTCTACTTGTGTTTAAGGTTGACAAGGCTTTGCAAAGCATGGAGGAAGAGGCTGAGCGTATATATAATGACGAACGAAAAACACTTCTTGACGATGAAGCAGCATCAACTAGAGATGCAATGTAAGAACTCTCAAGTCTTTCCACCACCATCACCTTTCTGAAAATATGTTAATTCCTAGCCTGATCTACGACTTATTGCAATATATACTTGGTTTTCATATCAGGTATGAACAGTCTGAGCTTGTAGAAAGGGAATTAGAGCATATGACTGAACAAATCAAATCGATTATACAATCCGTAAACGCAAACCAGGTACGAAATAACTTATCATACAAATACACTATTCCTTTACCTATGAACATACATCATAAACCTTTGTGTGTGAAATAGGGTGGAGAACTTGAAGCAATCGATGGAATGAGTCCACTAGATGTAGTTGTCAGAATCTTGAACAATCAACTCAGTTCCTTAATGTGGATTGATGAGAAAGTAAGTTTTTGTAAAAATCGTTTAAATTAAATCTGTCTTCTTCGCTTTGTTTCACTAACAACTACTTATAATAATGAACAGGCGGAGGAATTCTCTTCGCGGATTCAAAAAATGGCAACTCAAGGCTCAGGCTCAGACCGCGAATTGATGGCTCCAAAGCACTGGATGTCTTGATAGTGATCCTGAAGATTTTTTTTTCACGAACATCTTCTTTAGTTATTTGTGCAAAGACATGTCCAGATTTTCTTACCTTAAAAACGATTGTAAGATTTGGATATTTGATTTGACTTGTTTTGTTGTTGTTATCCACTTTCATGAAGATTTGGAACTTTTAATTACAATTCCGTTATAAAACCGCCTTAATTTGGTTAAAACGACGACGTATTGTATATTTTTACGATTTTTTTCCTTTTTTTTTTGTTTTTTGATCAAAGACTTTCCTTCAAATGGATGTAGATGAGTCACGACGACTCACGCGTTTCGAAAACAAAACGTTTTTTAAGAGAGAAAGATCCTCTCTCTGCAAATCTTCCAGAGAACACTCTTCTTGATCAGTTTCCATGGCGGAGGGAAACGCCGCTTCGCGTTACGTGAAATTGAGGAAAGAGCAGGCTCCTGTTGAAGAAAATATCATACCCGGAGAACTCAATCAGCCCATTGATGTTCCTCAGGTAAGATTCTCTCTCTGCATTTTCCGAATTCACGTTTCTAGACTCCTCCGATCTCTCGCCTTCGATTAATTCCTTCAGATCTGTATCCTAATCGCCATGGTTTTCGATTTTTTTATGATGATTTGAGTTCTGTTGTTTCGGATTGTTGTTTGTGTCGATCTAGACCTCTCGATGAGGTTATTGTGATGGAATCGTGGTTGTATTTCATTAATTATGAGTGTAGCTAGTAGTCTCTGACCAATTCGTGATATGACCTGCATTATAGATCCTTTCGATGTGATAGTGATGCCAAAAGTTTTGAATCAGTTTTGACATGAACATATAGCGATTTGTTTTGGCACTACTTGTTTTGAGTTTTGGTTTCAACACTGATTAGTTTTCATTAAGCGATTAGTAATACTAGGCTAGACTCTAGTGACCAACCTTTGATTCTAGATTCTATATGGAAGAAAGAAACCCAATACGATTCTCCTAAATTTTTCCTACTCTTTTTATGGGAGTCATTGTAAATGTGACATTTTATACTACTAAAATCACTCTAATGTCTAATTCTGTTTGAAATTCGTTTACAGTTGAATGTTCGCAAGTGCCATGAATGTATGCAAGTTCTACCTGAAACCTATGAACCCCCGTCTGATGAAAACTGGACCACCGGCATTTTCGCTTGTGCTGAAGATCCAGAAAGCTGTAAGCTTCTCTTCCTTGTTTTTGTAACTATCCAATGATATGATCCTTAATCACTTCTTCATGTGCAAGAATTCTATATATTGAATGTTTTCTTATGATATTGCAGGCAGGACTGGTCTCTTTTGCCCGTGCGTACTGTATGGTCGTAACATTGAAGCTGTGAGGGACGAGATTCCTTGGACTCAACCATGTGTATGCCATGCTATATGTGTTGAAGGAGGTATGGCGCTTGCAGCAGTTACCGCACTCTTCAGTGGCTACATTGATCCTCAAACAACTGTCGTGATATGCGAAGGCCTCTTCTTTGCTTGGTGGATGTGTGGAATCTATTCAGGATTGTTCCGCCAAGAACTCCAGAAGAAATATCACCTCAAGGTAAATAAAAAAAAAACTTCAAATCAGATCATTCTCGTACATTTCAGATTGTTTCATTGTGATTTTCTTTCTGTAGAATGCGCCGTGTGATCATTGCATGGTTCACTGTTGCTTGCATTGGTGTGCATTGTGTCAAGAACACAGGGAGATGAAGAATCATCTTTCTGATGCAGAAGCTTCATCATCAACTACTATGGAACCTCCTCCAGTTCAAGCAATGAACACCGAGGAGAAAAAGGATGATGCTTCATCTTCTTCATCGTCATCTTCGTCTCCATCATCTGCGAAAAGCCAACACAATGATCTCGAGATGGTTCCTCTATAGGAAACATTCCTCATTATCTCTGCTCTGCTTATGCTCTCTCTAAAGCTGATTTTGTTTTTGTGCAGAGAGGTTTTCGTACCAGCTGATTCTCTTGCCCTTAGGTTTAAAATATGCAACTTTGTTATAAGAACAAGTTCATTAGTACTTTTACATTTTACAGAACTTAAATTGATGAGAGATGATTAAATTTCCTTGGATAAGTAAGAAAATTCTGTCTCTGAGCTAATATTGTTGTGATTTTAAACATTAGTACATTTACATGTTTAATTTTCGGCCCATCTACATAGAATAGCTTTATAGAATTGAGTAATGTCATTTTAACCAAAAAGTGTCAATCAAAAACTTTGGGTTCAATTCGGTAAAGTTTTTAAAACCCGAACTACCCGATAACCAAAAAGTTTTTAAAACGAGTTAGTCCGAATCTTATAATTCAAAACCTGGCAATGTTCTTCGGATAATGCTTGATTTGACCGAATGATTTGATGACGATCAGTGTCCATTAGCTCATAGCGCGTTTCTTAGTGGTGGCGGTATCATGTCTCTGATTGCGACAATATACAACAAATCGTCATTATTTCATTAGTTGTAAATGGTATACATATTGCGACTCCATTAATAAAACGACATAGTTTTATTTCGCATATCAACGATATTTCGACGTAGATGGAAATGATCAAACTACCAAATACGCGCTAAAACCATTCATATCAAATACGAAACAAACGCACGCACAATACTCTCAACATTCTTGTTTCAAAGTTCTTTCGACGATCATTCATCTAAATACGCGCTAAAACTATCCATAACATTTCGAAACAAATGCATGCACAATACTCTCATCATTCATGTATATTTCTCAAATCTTTAAAATATGGAAATGATCAACTAGCTTGCAATACATTCATTCACAAACCCAATTAACATATACAGCAATGTAAACTAGTGATTATAAATCCAATTATGCTCTACAATCTAAAACATGATTCTTAGTTATGACATGATAAGAAAGAAACTAACCTTTTCATGATCCATGTGACGAGGCAGCTTAATCTCACAGAGAGTTATCTTTGCATCAATCTTATTATCAAAAGCGTTTGCAATTTTCTTAATTGCAACGCTCTCATTTGTTTTAGAATTCACAGCACAACTGCAAAAATCAAACCACACAAAAGGATGAATCAATCGTATATACAAAAACATCAAATTTTTGTAGAAATTTCCGATGAAAGTTGGCAGCTTTACCAAACCCAATCAACAACAAATATTATTTCATTCTCAAAAATCAAAACTGAGATAAGAATCGAGAAATTATTGTTTTACCAAACTATCTCTCATGTCGCCTGCCTATACTCGCGGTAATAGGTAGAGGGGACTTTGTATCCAGGGATGTTTTGTCCTCTATCTCCGTGTTGCCGGCCGGGCCAACTAGGAAGAAATCGCGAGATGCAAGAATAGGGTCCCCTCCACCTCCATAGGGAGGACCCCCTCCGCCACCACCAAAGAACGGACCAACATCAACCTCAAGAACCATTCCCGCATTAATTTGTAATTTGAAATTTTGAAGCGCGATTTCCCAATTTTCTGCCGGTTGAAAAGTCTTCATATCAGTACTGGCCTTAACGTGATAACACATCAAAGTCAAGCTGCTGCAATTCCCATGCCATTTGAGAATATGAAGCATTCGAAAGAAATCCCTATCCGCGGTTATTAAGACGAAATTGATTTTGTTCTTCGTCATGTAATGCTTGAGAAGAAAATCCACTTTCTCTTTGATGTAGTCGTCGGCGAACTGCGGAACATCCGGTATGTCTACGGAAGTGACAGGGATGTAAATATTGACGATTTTTTCGAAGTTTTTCCTCGCGACATGACCTCCGGTCAATGCGGATCCAATCATTTTGGATACTCTATGCATATATGTAAAAAGTGTCATTTTCGTACATTTTCTTATACTGTAAAAATAGTAATCTAAATAAATAAAAAACACATTAAAACTCCATTAAACCGTTTATAATTCTAAATAGTTAGTAAGAAATAAAAGAAAAACAACAAAATAGAATTTATTTTTGAAATATTGTTCTCCTTGTATTTTTGCCTGCAAAATCATTAATTAAACTCACGTTGTCGAGTTTTTCAACCAACTATGTTTCAGTGGATGACAAATCTAATCCATTCAATTTCTCTTGTCACATGGTAGACCGCAAATAATTTTGTTATCAGCTTCAACTACGAATTTTAACTAATAATTTCAAATTAATTTTTTTAAATGAGTAGTTAACATGTTTGCTTAGAGAAGTCTATAAACATTAAAAAAGCATTTGAAAAACAAAATCTTACGAATATTATTATTGTAGAAAAAGTTATATATTTTTTTAATTATATCTATAACAAAAATTTAACTAAAAAAAGGCCCTCTAAATTTAAGGCCCTAAGCGGTAGCTTCACCGGCTTGTCCACTGGGCCGGGCCTGCTTATACTTTAGAAGCATGGTTTTCCAACTTACTGCGGGTTGAAATTTCTTCATATCACGACCGGGCTTAACATGATAGCCTATCAACGTCAAGCTGCAATTCGGATGCAATTTGAGCTTATCAAGTCGGAAGAAAATTGCTATCGGCGGTGATTAGGTCGACGTTGATCTTGTTATTCTTCATGTGATCCTTATTAAGAAAATCGAGTTTGTCAATGATGTAGTTGTCAGCGAGCTGCTCAACACCCGCTATGTTGACGGAAGTCACCGAAATGTGAGTATCGACAATGGCGTCAAAGGTTTTTCTCGCGACACGACCTCCGATTAGGTCACCAACCACTGCCTCGATGTAAATCGGACCCAAGTGCCCTTTTGATATGAGGAAGTGGACGAGACAACGACGAACGTGGATTGCTTTGCAATCCTTTGGCATAGGAGAGCTCTCCAAATCCCATTTCATAAGGCAAGGGTTATGATCCTACAAAGAAGAAAGTATGTTCTTTTATACTCTAGAAAACATATAATATACTATAGAATCCATAAGGTTTTTCTTACCACTATGTTACTTCGACCAATAAACGGAGACACTGCTGACTGACCAGAGACGATGCAGCGACACTCTTGACCGGAGAGACGAGGGAGGAATATACTCGCTTTCTCTTTTAGGGCTTGGGTCTGATGAGCCAACAAGCCTACGCCCAATTTATTAAACGCATCTATTTATTTTTTAGTTCATGATTTTGTTTGTTGATTTGGGGAAATTAGAGCTTTTGGTTAATCTAGTGGGAACAAGTGTTATATGTTACTTGTAATGGATTTAACGATTGTTTGGGAGATTCTCGTTCTCATTTTGACTCACTTAATTATAATTTCCGTTTTTGGGATTGTGAAATTGGAGTTTGTTTATGTTCACTACAGTCTATAAGTTCATTATTTTATTCTAATTTTTTTCACTACGTAAATCAATTCCTTCATTTTTTTCAGTTACATAATTTTTATAAATACCATTATTTTCACTACCGTCTATAATTGTTATGTTTATACTTTAAACAAAGAAATTGACGTTAAGTTTCAAACAACAACAACAAAAAAAAAAAAAAAAAAAAATTGACGTCACACAAGAAAGAAGAAAGAAACACATTTGATCAAATTAAAATATTTATGTCCAAGCTCGGGCAAAATATCTACTTTCCCTAATTTGTAAATCGAAAATTTAAAAAAAAATCGCAAAAATACAATTTTCGCTGACTATGTCCTCTACCTAAATAACTCACACACTACCCCAAACCCATTTCCTAAAACCCTCGTTGCTACAAATCCATGGCTAGGTTTCCGAAATCTCCGGCGCCTAGCCTTCTCTTCCGTCTCTTCCAGTCAAACAAACGCTCATCATCTCCGACCACCGCTCTTCTATCCGGCCGTCAATTCTCCTCCGGAAGCGCTGCTCGTGCGGCGAAAGATGAAAAGGAACCATGGTGGAAGGAATCCATGGATAAGACTCGTAACATCGGGATCTCAGCTCATATAGATTCAGGGAAGACTACACTTACCGAACGGGTTCTCTTCTATACGGGTCGGATCCATGAGATCCATGAAGTCAGAGGTAGAGACGGCGTCGGAGCTAAAATGGACTCCATGGATTTAGAACGAGAGAAAGGTATCACTATCCAATCCGCCGCTACTTACTGTACTTGGAAGGATTACAAGGTCAGTTTCCGATTCTCTGATTGTTTGATTTTAGGGTTCTTCGATTTCGGCGATTCAATTTTTGGATTTGATTGATGTTAGGTTAATATTATTGATACGCCTGATCACGTTGACTTCACAATTGAAGTGGAGAGAGCTTTACGTGTACTAGACGGTGCGATTCTAGTCCTGTGTAGTGTTGGTGGTGTGCAGAGTCAGTCAATTACGGTCGATAGGCAAATGAGGCGATACGAAGTCCCGAGAGTTGCGTTTATCAATAAGCTTGATAGAATGGGAGCTGATCCATGGAAAGTCTTGAACCAAGTGTGTAAACAATCTCTGATCCTTTTGTGATTTAGTTATGGAATGAAGTTTAGCTTTACTAATTTCTTTGTTTTACTTTACTAGGCAAGAGCTAAGCTTCGACATCATAGCGCGGCTGTGCAAGTGCCGATTGGTTTGGAAGAAAACTTCCAGGGTCTTATTGATCTTGTGCATGTGAAAGCTTTTAATTTCCATGGAACGAGCGGGTATGCGTTAAATACGTTTTTGTTAGAACTGTTGATGGATGTTGTTGTGGGGCATATGTAGATGTTGTGACATTTTGATTGTTTATGACTTGCAGTGAGAATGTTGTGGCTGGTGATATTCCTGCTGATATGGAAGAGTTGGTTGCGGATAAGAGACGAGAATTGATAGAGGTTGTCTCTGAAGTTGATGACGTACTCGCTGAGAAATTTCTAAATGATGAGCCTGTATCTGCTACTGAGCTTGAGGTTTTGTTCTTTGCCTTGAGATGTTTATTATTTGAACTCATTGGCTCTGTGTGCTAATACATATAGTCACCATAACATTAAAAGTAAATTCTTTGCATGAAACAGAGGAACATGGCTCCTGAAAATAGATAGACAGATATTGTTGGCAACGTATGGTATTTAGTTGATTAATTTCACTTAAACAGATATAATCGTTGAGGGATTATTGAATCATGTGGTAACAGTCCTAGTTCTTTGACTTGCCTTAGCCATTGTCTTATCTTTTCTATTTCTAGCGTCCATTAGTTGCTACGACTAGATATCTCTAGCGTCCATTAATTTCTAGCGTTCTTTTACTTGCAGTTAACTTTTATTTATTGGCCTGCAGGAAGCTATTCGCAGAGCTACCATAGCACAAAAATTTGTTCCTGTATTTATGGGTAGTGCATTCAAAAACAAGGTAATTGCATTTTTGGATATAAAGATGGTATATGTGCAAGTTTGGATAGTATTTTTAATTATGCTCTGTTACTTTTTTGTCCGCAGGGAGTACAACCTCTACTAGATGGTGTTCTTAATTATCTCCCTTGTCCAACTGAAGTCAATAACTATGCTCTTGACCAAAACAATAATGAAGAGAGGGTACTCAACTTGTAATTTTGTTTTATGGGAGAAAAAAATATACCGGTTCTAAAGGAATGAGTTTCAGGTAACATTAACTGGATCTCCTGATGGACCTCTTGTGGCGCTGGCTTTCAAATTAGAGGAGGGACGTTTTGGTCAACTGACATATTTGAGGTAAATCCTGGATTTTTCTCTTGATTATATATGGGATATTTAGTAGATATTAAAGTATGTTGTGCGTGAAAATCTGAATGAATGCTAACTCATGTTTATTTGTTGATGAAGGGTTTATGAAGGTGTGATTAGGAAGGGTGATTTTATCATAAATGTCAATACTGGAAAGAGAATAAAGGTTAGTTCTTGGATCTTAGTATTGCTTTGAGATTTTCTGCGCCATGACATCTCGTGCATAACTTTATACCAACTCACACTTAATAAGTCTAGTTTTCTTGTCTCTGGCCTAGTTTTTTTCAACTCACACTAATAAGTATACCAACTCACACCTGTGTTGCTTGATTTTACCTAATGGCTATATAATGTCTCTTGGTGCAGGTTCCACGACTGGTCCGTATGCATTCTAATGATATGGAGGTTAGATATGTTGTTGCAGTTTTTATATCTCCTTAAGATTTCATTATGGTTGCACTGTGATGGCAAAATGCCCTGTGTAGTCTGATTCTAGAATTTTGTTCCATTTTTCAGGATATTCAAGAAGCACACGCTGGACAAATCGTAGCTGTGTTTGGTGTTGAGTGTGCATCAGGTACAGTGTAAATTTTCATCTCTACTTGTTCAGACTTGACATAATTTGCTTCTTTGTGGTGGGACATACTTTGGGGATGAAATTCTGATATTGTGTTTCTTGTTGGGTCAATTCCTAACTTCGTTATTTTATCAGGTGATACATTTACGGATGGAACAGTCAAGTACACAATGACATCGATGAGTGTTCCTGAACCTGTCATGTCCTTGGCTGTTCAACCGGTTTCAAAAGATCATGGAGGACAGGTAACTTATGTGAACTTTGTAGCTAAAACCATTTCATATGTTTCCTTTTAATTTCTGGTTTTGAGAAATTTGCAACTAAAATAAATTTTCTGGTGTTAGTTCTCGAAAGCATTGAATCGATTCCAGAAAGAGGATCCTACTTTCCGAGTGGGATTGGATCCCGAGAGTGGCCAGGTATGACTAAAGAACTCAGTTGCTTCTCATCACTTATTTCTTATTTCACCCTGTAGTATTCAACATTGATGATTCTTCCATTTATCTTTTATGGGACAGACGATTATTTCTGGTATGGGAGAATTGCATTTGGACATCTATGTTGAACGCATGCGGAGAGAATATAGGGTGACTGACTTTAAGCCTACACAACCTTGTCACTTTATCGCTACTCGACAAAAAATCTCCTAATCCTGCTTAGTTTTGGCACTTTCAAACAGGTTGATGCAACTGTTGGAAAACCCCGTGTCAATTTCAGAGAGACTATTACTCAGCGAGCTCAATTCGATTATTTACATAAGAAGCAAAGTGGAGGATCCGGTCAGTACGGTAGGGTTACCGGGTGAGTATCTAAAAACTGATAGACCCTAAATGATGTAGTTGTAGTTGGTGATTCTAAACCGATCCTAACGATGACTGACTGCTTAATTTGTTATGATTGATAGGTACGTGGAACCTCTACCAGCGGATTCTAAAGAGAAGTTTGAATTCGAAAACATGATCGTTGGACAAGCGATTCCCTCTGGTTTTATCCCAGCAATTGAGAAAGGATTCAAAGAAGCTGCAAACTCGTGAGTGGTCTTTCTCGTTCTCTTTGACCTTTGGATTCTCTTTTCACGTTGTTACTGACTGTGTTAATCTTCAACTCCGTTACAGGGGCTCGTTAATTGGTCACCCTGTAGAGAATCTCCGAATAGTATTGACAGACGGAGCTTCACACGCTGTAGATTCCAGTGAACTTGCGTTTAAAATGGCTGCAATCTACGCGTTCAGACTTTGTTACTCAGCGGCTAAACCGGTGATTCTAGAGCCTGTCATGTTGGTGGAATTGAAAGTACCAACAGAGTTTCAGGGTACTGTTGCTGGTGACATCAACAAGTAAAAACCCTTTAACCTTAAAACCCCTAACAAACACTTGTTCTTCTCCTTGTTCTATTTGGTAATAATAACTCAAACTTGGTTCGATTTTATCAGGAGGAAAGGTATAATCGTTGGAAACGATCAAGAAGGCGACGATTCAGTAATCCAAGCTCATGTAAGAACCAATCAATTTTCTTACTATCTTGAAACCGTAATTAACATGTAAATATGTTTTGTGTTTAACAGGTTCCTTTGAACAACATGTTTGGCTACTCCACTTCTCTCCGCTCCATGACTCAGGTACTACCATCACCATCACTATCATACAATCATCATCATGAACATTATGAAAAAACGTTGAATATTGGTTTGATAATTTGGACAGGGAAAAGGAGAATTTACAATGGAATACAAAGAACATTGCGCTGTATCTAACGAAGTCCAGACTCAGCTCGTCAACACCTACAACGCAAGCAAAGCAACTGATTAAATCCCTTTAAAATCGATATTACGGTTTGTGATCTTATTCAACAATCTTCATAATGTAGCATTCCCAACATTATTTTATACGGTTCACACTAAAGAAACCAAAATCACTCAGCATAAAAATGCCTAATGTGCTTTGTCCAATACCTATTTCGAGTTATTCTTCAATATCTTCTTCACACTTTTTGGTACATTTATCCCATTTCTTGGTCCACCAGTCACAACCATTTTGATAATTGTAACCCATTAGTAACAAAGTGATTTCACCTGTTTCAACAAAAATTGATGTAATATTATAGTTTTTTTTTTTAACAAGGTAGGGTCTAAAATAAGCCAACCAAAACTGGTTACAGTTTTTTACAGACAATGATTGATATAGAGTCGTAAGCACGTCTCCAATGAACAAGCTCAGACTTTTCTTTTATAACTTCATCTCAAAGCCACTCCTTTTAGAGGAGTTGTTTGATGACGACACTTCATCTCATTTAAATTACTATAATACCCTTTGGTTTAGTTGTTACTCTTACTCCTATTGCTCCTAACTTTACCAAACAAATATGCCTAAACCAAAAAAATTGTGAAGACTTATGACCCATTACTGACCCATTGAAGTTGTTCCAACATCCCAAAATTGATTTGATTTGTTGAAGTCCCAATTCAAAGTAGAGTCTTGTATTATTATTTTTTTCAGATCAAGTCAATAGTCATTAGTCAACATATTTTTTATTTCCTAATTTTACTTAACTTTTCGAAATCAAGATTTGGTGTGTTTTTGGTTAGTTAATAACTTACTACTGAACTAAACACAATTATTATATAACTAAACGGTCCAAACCCAATAAACCAAACTATATATATATAACAAAGCTTTTCCCTCCACGCAACTTCAATATCCAAAAACAAAAACCAAACTTCTCTTCACAATTCACACACCATGCATAATCATCATCATCATCAACCATGCCATCGCAAACTCATCACCTCCTTACTCATCACCTCCTTCTTCTTTCTCTATCTCAATCTCAATCTCCATGTCGAAGCTCGAACCGAACCATATCGTGAAGAAGACGTCATTATACCGGGAATCAAACGTCACCTTCACCGGTTCGGTTACCTCTCCCACAACAACAACGAAGAAACCGAAGACGTTTTGTTCCAACAAGCTCTCTCACGTTACCAAAAAAATCTCGGTCTACCGATAACCGGTAAACCAGATTCCGACACGTTGACACAAATTCTATTACCAAGATGTGGATTCCCTGATAACGTGGAAGCTAAGAAAACGACGACGTTTCACACAAGACAAAGCTACGTGTACTTCCCCGGAAATCCCAAGTGGACAAGAGACGTCCCACTGAAACTCACCTACGCCTTCTCACACGAGAACTTAACCCCTCACGTAACACTAACAAACATAAGGCGCGTGTTCTCACGCGCTTTCAACAAATGGGCTTCGGTGATTCCGGTGAGTTTTGTCGAAACAGAGGATTACGTCATCGCTGACATCAAGATCGGATTTTTCGCCGGAGATCACGGCGACGGCGAACCATTCGACGGTGTTTTAGGTGTTTTAGCACATACTTTCTCGCCGGAGAACGGTAGGCTTCATCTAGACAAAGCGGAGATTTGGGCCGTTGATTTCGATCAAGAGAAATCAACGGTGGCCGTTGATTTGGAATCTGTGGCGGTGCACGAGATAGGTCACGTGCTAGGGCTAGGTCATAGCTCGGTGAAAGAAGCGGCTATGTATCCAACTTTGAAACCAAGAAGTAAAAAAGTTGATTTGAGTATAGATGATGTTGTTGGTGTACAGTCTTTGTATGGAACAAACCCTAATTTTACGTTAAATGGGTTACTTGCGTCGGAAACTTCGACCAATCTAGGTTATGGTACGATGATTCGGTCTGAAGGAATTGTATATATGACTTTGGGTATAGTTCTCGCCATGGGTTTTTTTAATTTGTAGGTTCGTAGACTATATACATTTAATTCTTATGTTTTAGAACAAAAGAAAAAGATTATTTGCAACTAAACTCAAAATGTATAGAATCATAAATATATGGAAAACAAATTCTTCTTAATTTTGTTATTTGACTTTAAAATTGTTCGTATTTAAAATGTTTATTATACTCTTCTTTTGGCAACAAGGTCCATTAAAATGGGTTTCATATATATTTCACAGCCCAATGGATTACCTCAATGTTGAACTGAAATCGAATGTTAGGTTGGTTTTGTTTTAGGTATTTTTGCGATATATATTAAATTCTTAACAGAACACAGTCCGAAGCTTATTATTATGCACGATGGTTTTTTGTAGAAGCCGCAACTTTGGCCCTATGTTTTTTTTCTTAAGTCCAGCTTAATTGAATTATACTTTTTGTTTATTTTGTTGGTTTGGGAGAAGTATTAACACCAGATAGGCTGCCGAAAAAAGAAAAAGAAAAAGAAAAAAACACCAAATAAGTTAAAATACACTACACCAGAGGATGCTTACAAAAACCTAACTGGAAAGTGACAAATGATTTTTAAAATATTTATATATGTAGTGAAATTATTATTATCAATATTTTAAAATAGATTGAAGAGGTCCGACACATTTTCTTTGGATATGTATCCGCAATGGTCGTTGTCGCATTGAAAAGAAAGTAGGCTCCATGGCCCATAATCATATTAACGGTACGGCCTGGTTAAATCGCTTTCTTCTCTCTTCTCTTTTATTTTGGGTTGTTGGTCATAAATCATAATAACTGTTTGGATAATTTTTTTTTTTTTGGTTAACTTTCGAGCCGATGTCCAACTAGTCCCCAAATATGATGAGTATATAGTCGTCGATTACAACCACAGGATTTTATATTGAGCCTAAAACAATGAGACATTTTAACTGACTAAGTATGTGTGAAAATGTTTGGAGAATATTCTAAGAAGAACCAATGCAATTTTCGTTGGAATTTTTTTTTACAGTAAATTAGTCTTTACTAAAACATAACAAAATTGATGGATTTGAGAATACCATTTAAAGTACTTATATTGTTTGTAGAAACAATATCTTAAAAAAACATCATGTTTAATTTTTTATCGGCTCACAAAAACATATCAGATATCGTCAAGTAAAAAACAAAAAACAAAAAAAAAATCATCTTCGACTTCATTGGTTCCTAACATATGGGATGCATGATCTATAGTTCATTTGACAAGACTATTAACAGATATCTGTTGTTTTGTCAAAAAGACACATCTATTAGCCGTTATCTTATTTTCTAATGTACGTTTCTATTTATAAATTTAAGTCGTCTTCTCATAATTTTTCATCGGTAGGTAGAGTTATCTTAATTAGGTACGTACCAGTGAAGACTCGAGAGATTAAAAGGTCCAGAAGCAAGCAACCAATTGATGTTACCACTATTGGGGTTTTTTCTCGAAAATGTGTAATTAATTGATATATGTAAAAAAACCTTCGTAGTAAAATATTTAAAAATCATAAATATTAAAGAAGGGGACAGGAGGGATAAAGGAAGAGCATAAGGTCTATCATTTTTGCATGTTATTCGTCAGAAGAGATTATTATCTAAATCAAAAACGACTCTTTTATATATTCTTTTCTTTAAACATAACTTCTTCTTTTTTGCCAAAATTGACTTTAAAATAAAATAAAAATTCGAGTGTTGTTGAGAGGAAACGCTTATAATAATATTCGGTGTCATTATGGGCACATGAGGCCGCACGTGTTCTTGCTGTTTACTTTGGGATCACCGTCCTCTGTCACGTCACGTGATTCAAGAAAAAAAAATCTAAAGAATAAACAAAAAAGTTTAGTAATATAGTAACAATAATGACACATATTTTCGTAGTTACATGTATAATAATATTAATTTATGTGAGTTAGGAGCGTTCTTAGTGGTCACTTGCTTACTTCCACTACTAGCGTCACGAGACCACAACATTTCGGGGGTGTCAGAATCCCCCAAGTCAAAATTATTTTCTTAAAATACAAAAATTTCATATTTCTTTTTTATATTGAGCCAAAACAAGAGACTCTGATGCAAAGAGAGAGACTTAACGAGAAGATAGTGCCACACCGTACGTCGTCGATGTCCTTTGTATGAATTATTTTTCTCCCTCTCTATTTTTCTTTTTTTGGGTGTATTTTGTTGGAGCAAATATCAAATTTTGTTTGGTAAATAATGGTTGTATAAATTAGTAAACTTTAGTAACACTGGAATGTACCGTGTACGAAAGTGAACCTTCTAGACCATACAGAACGTGACAGCTGGAAAAAGACACTGTCGGTAGTAAGTAAAAGTTTAAAATAAAAAATTGAAATTATTAATAAATAAATAGTAAAAAACAAATATCTCATATGGGTACCTCTCGTTCCGTGCCATCGTGTTAAATTAATGCTTGAATGTGCAGTGGGGTTGGGCCATTGTGGGGAGGCACTTTGTTACTAAAACAAAATTTAAAAGTAAGGAGTATAAAGGATTTACACATAATTCAAATTTTGTTGTTACATAAAAAGTTATCTTAATGTGATAAACGTAAACCCTAGCAAGCGTCACACGACACGGCCCGTTTATTCCTCCTTCTCTTTAATCAAACCCATTTTCTCATTTAGACTTTTAAAAATAAAGGAGAAATATTACATTTTACGTGGAAATCAGTAATTACTGATTAATTTTCTCATTTTAAGGGAAATTGCATTGGGTATTACACAACCTATTCACACACATACAATTTCAAATACGTATATTAGAATCAGTACATGGATATGAGGTTTTTTTTTTGAACTAATATATGAGGTTCATTTCCAAAAAAAAATATAAAATTTAGATTAATTATTGGCTACTCTCTTTTTTTTTCTTCATCTTATTCTTATTCTTTTGTAAATTTTATGGCCCCCACATGCAGCCACGTTGCTAATTTAGCTTTTCCTTTATTCATTCGTTTTTTGAACATTTTATTTATTCATTCGTTTTTTGTTTCGTTAAAGATGAAAATAATTTTATCTTTAGAACTTGTGTGGATAGGTCAAAAACTAAAATTGTTGGCACGTACCATAAAGCATGTGACATGAGAGAGAAGGTAAAATTAGCTTAATCAATAATTAATCCGCTGAACAACTCTTGTAATCGTAAAATAAAATAATTTGACTAATTGGCCTTCTTACACTATTCCTCTGCAGCATCTATATATATTCTTAATTATTTCAAAAAAAAAATTCAGCCTTAGTTGGACAATGGAACACATGAGCAGTGCAAATTGTCATGATCTTCGATCAGTACATATATATTTTTCTAGGTTTTCTTATACATCTCTTGTAATAAACGATTTATTAGTAGCCAAAGAATAAAGTTTCACATAAGGACATGCGAATGATTATTTGAAAGAAAAGAAGGACAGAGAATAGACAGACCCACTCGATAATACGTACATAATTTGTAGTACAGAAGCAGTGAAAGAGACGAGTTCCGAAGAAAAATATATATGTACATAATTTGCATGTCCTTATGTGAAATTTGGCTGAAAAATTTCTAAACGATGAACCTGTGTCTGCTACTGAGCTTGAGGTTTTATTCTTTTTCCTATGGTGTTTGTTATTTAACTCATTTACATGAAAATAGATAGATACGGTATTTAAATTGATTTCACTTAAACAGAGATAACTGCCAGGAGAAGGTTGAATCAATCATGCGGGATGCCTTAGCCATTGTCGTATCTTTTCATTTCTATCGTCCATGAATTGTTACATTTAGATGTTATTGTTCCTTTACTTGGAGTTTTGTTACTGTTAACTTTTTTTTTTACCTGTTGTATATATGTGCAGGAAGCTATTCGCAGAGCTACCATAGCATAAAAGTTTGTTCATGTATTTATGGGTAGTGCATTAAAAAACAAGGTAATTGTCTACGCTAACTGTCTACATGTGTTAACTGTTCAGTAACAAGGTAATCGTCTACGCTAACTGTCTATATGTGTTAATTGTTCAGTAACAAGGCACTCGTTACTGATTAAGCATTAGTATTGAACAGTTAACACATTTCTTTTATAATAATCATAAAAAAACAAAATATAAGTTATAAACTCTGGTTAGTTTTAAGTCTACGCTAACTGTCTATATATATATATATATATATATATATAGTCTTGGAAATCGTCTGGTAGGTTTTTTTTTTTTGGTCACAAGTCTTGAAGGTTTATATTGGATTTTTTTTCTAAGTGATTTTAGCTAAAGTACAAATAGCAAAAATTACCCCCGACTATGATAATTGGTAAAGCTTAAGTCAAAAATTGTCTAGCTAGTACAAAAAAACACTGTTAAATTAAATTGGCTATATAAATCTACAACTAATCAGCTTGAAACCTGCTTAAATATTGAATGTTGAACCGAATCTCTACGAATTCATATAGTTTTACGATATGTATAGTGAGTACCTTGTAGTATTTTGATGCCGATTGTTTAAATTATACCTAATTTCGAACTAAATCTTTTTTTCCATGTAGTGTAGTTTTTAGCATTACAAAAGCTTAGTGTTGCTGTGACTCATTTTTTTGTAGGTTTAAATTGGAATTCTTCAATGCGATTTTAGCTATAGTTTAAATAACATAAATTACCCGATTAATCTTTCAAAACCGACTATAATGATTGGTAAAGGCTTTAGTCAAGAATTCTCTAGCTATCAAAAAAACACTATTGAATTAAATCGTCCTTGTGATAATTTTGTACGTAGTTTATGCCGATTATTTCAATTTTACATAATTTCGAACTAACTCCATCTATCTATGTAACGTAAATTTTTAGCATTTCAATAGCTTAGCGAGTTGCATAATTGTAATTAATTTTCTGTTTTCCTAAAGAAAAAGGTGAATGTGAATTAATAAAAAAAAAAAAAAAAAAAAGTAGTGAATAGGTCGAGTCGGTTAACTCACGGTGCATGTTCACTCTCTCTGCACGTTCTCTTGCCTTCTTCTCTCTCTCATCGTCAACATCTTCCCTATTAAAGACTCTCTAACTATTCACATACGTAAAGAGTGAGAAGAAGAGTCTTCAAGAGAAAGAAAAGTTCGATATCAATAATCACTAACACAAGAAATGGACCTTTATGGCTTATCTTCACCAGACTTACTTCGAATCGACGACCTTCTTGATTTCTCCAACGAAGACATCTTCTCCGCCTCTTCTTCCACTTCCACCGCCGCTACTAACTCCTCTTCTTCCTTCCCTCCACCGCAAAACCCTAATTTCCACCACCATCACCACCACCCTTCCTCCGCCGATCATTCCTTCCTCCACGACATTTGCGTTCCCGTAAGCTATCTCAAATCCATACTAGACCGAAACTCATACTAATTCATGATGTATCTAGAAATCTTGATTCTTGAAACTTGATCAAAGAATTTTTTTGATGTTTCTATTATAACTCGATCGGACTAATCTCGAATGTCCATTGAAATCTTGATATTCTTGCGATTTGGTCAAGAATCGTTTTTTTTTTTATAGATATTCTGATTTAAAGAATAATCTTCCGTCCCAGAAGAGACAAGAATCAAATTTTGAAGTTTATATTCTTCATTTCGAGGATTTAATTTTGTTTTTCGATTTTTGTTTTCAGAGTGACGACGCTGCTCATTTGGAATGGCTTTCGCAATTTGTCGACGATTCATTCGCCAATTATTCGGCGAATCCATTAGGAGGAACCATGGTTTCAGTCAAAACCGAACCCTCATCATTCCCCGGGAAACCAAGAAGCAAAAGATCAAGAGCTCCAAATGCTCTAGCCGGAACATGGGCACCGATGCAAGAATCCGACCAACAGTTCCACGTCGCCGGAAAACTGATCAAGCCGAAGAAAGAACAATCATCCGGCGGAGGAGGAAGACATCATCATCATTCGCCGGGGCCGACGGAGACGGCTGACGGAGGAATAAGGAGATGCACTCACTGTGCATCGGAGAAGACACCACAATGGAGAACAGGACCGTTAGGGCCAAAGACACTATGTAACGCTTGTGGAGTCCGGTTTAAATCCGGTAGACTTGTACCGGAATATAGACCGGCTTCGAGTCCTACTTTTGTTTTGACTCAGCATTCAAATTCTCACCGGAAAGTAATGGAGCTTCGACGGCAAAAGGAAGTTATGAGACAACCACCGCAAGTTCAGCTTCACCACCACCACCACCACCAATCGTCGTTTTAGGCCGACGATGACGTCACTTTTTTTCTTTTGAGTTTTTTTTTTTTTGAACAAATTTCTTCTGAGTTTTTCTTCTTTTTGGGGGTTGAAGTCACGTGATGATGACGTGTTCGCGATCGTACCGGTGTTTATCACGTGACCGACGACGACGGGAGCTTCATGTTTAGTGTTAAATAATCTCAAAACTCTACCAAAAATCAACCCTATTAATTGTTAATTATTTTTAAAAAAAATATATCAAATTTTGGTTTGCCTTTTCTCCTACGTTATTATATCTTCAACCTTAGCATTTTTTTATTTTTACAAATGACATTTATTCGAGGTGAATTAGAAAAGGCCACATTAAATTCCGCTTACACTAAACGGCGTCAGTGTTCAGACTTCAGAGTTCAGTGTTAAAATATGTTATCCACTTGCGCCCTTTTTGCGACTTCACGTTTCTACCAGAATTATTAGATACGAATAAGAAAATCATGGAGTTTCTAATCCTGGTTTAAATGATTAAAGGTTCGCGGTTTGCATGAACTCGAATTACTATACATAGATTCAATTCAATTGATAATTTATTTTTTTAACGTTTCAGTTTGATTACTTTTCTCAACTGGATTCAGCATTAGTACATGACAATATCATCATCATGAACTTTGTATTTGCTAACTACAAGCCAATGAACCAAATCCCTTGAAAACACAAAGACAACAAGAGATTACATCTTTTGGCATGTGACACCAAAAAAGAAATGAAAAGGTTTTAAGCATGTTTTTAGATATTATTATTGTCTGTGTAAATTTTGTTCCATCATCTAAGAACCCAAGAGTAATCAAATTCGGGTTTGGTTTTTTTCTCATACGGAGATACCGTAGTTGCTGATCTTGTTCACTTCCTTTGTCAAAGCGTTTCTCTCTTGCTTTACTTCAGAAGCACGGTTCGATATCTAAGGTTCAACAAGTTAAATAACATTATTATGCAATGTATTAACGATCCAGCTCCTATACTTTATCGTAGAAAGACCAGTAATACTTACTTGAGTACGGAATCGAGAAGCTTCTCTTGAGGGTAATTCTTTTAAAACATCTTTCAAACCTGTATTATACAGAATGATTGTGGTTATAAGTCAATAAAGCTTTGTTACGGGGAGAGTTTACCTCTTTTGTCTCTATGAATCTCTGGCTGTGGCATGATAAACACTTAAAGATGTATAAATCATACCTGCTGCTTGCTTTTCAATCTTATAAGCTGAGCTGATTGCACCTCGGATCTGTTTGCCTGCTTGTCTGTGTAAAGTAGATGAAGAGAGTTAACATGATATTCATGTTGGTACATATCCAATATATATCGATTTTTCAGAATAATAATAAACCTGAGTTTCATCCTTCCTCTAATCAACTCTTCTTCTGCCACAGTTGCAACTCTCTGTAACAAATCAAAGTCATGGTGAATTCAAAAGCCATAAATCCTATACCAGTTTCGAACAGACTGCTATTACTGAAGACCACATTGACTAATAATCGAAGGCTATATGCATAGGGGTTAAGAAAGGCCATAGCTAGAGAAAGGATATTCTTGATTCAAACTATTCACGGCTGATGCAAGTTTGAATCAAAAAAATCCTTTCTCTAACTTGCATCAGCCGTGAATGAAGTATAACCGTTTAATTTCTGTGAAAGTAGAACCATTCATCCATATGAATCTAAACCAGCACCATCCCCATTTATATCCACTTAATGAAGGCTACACAGAGTGTTCTCTATTCGAAACCTAAACCCTTTCAATTTTCCTACTAAACGGTAAACGCCAGGCATTCTATTTCATATTAATGGGTTGTTGAAGCAACCACAAAAGAGTAACATAGCTAACCAAAAGCATTCATAGGAAGTCTACTCCACAAACTTCAATCTCATGTTTAAAGAAGAGAAAAGACTTACCTCTAACTTATCACTTTCAGCTTTAAGACGATCCATTGATTGTCGCAACTCTTTTACTTTAAGATCAGCTCTAGCAAGCAAAGCCTGAATCCAAAATATAGTGTCAAAACTCAATAACAAACAATACAAGCTTATATAATCAAAAACAACACTAACCTCTTCACTCATAACCATTCGTAAAGTATTGTAATATACAAACCTTCTCGTCTCTGCAAACATACACATCACTCATCACTAAAAGAGTCCATAACAGAACAACCTAGAAGATAGAACCTCTAGAGGAAAATCCAGGAAACGTACTCTTCAAAGCAAAAATCCCAACCCCAAAAGCTAAGGTTCCTGATATAAGTGGATGAGATGCAGCAACATTCACACCATCTGAACACAAATTCCAGATATTCATGAGCACAAAGGAAATAGTGAACACACACAATGTGGCAATGAAAGTAGAACGGACCTTTAATCTTCCCAAATACCATATGCTCGTAAACGCTATACTCAGAAGCCATATCTTTAAGAGAATCCTATTATCACACACCATAGATTAACACAGAGAATCGATAGTGTGAAATTTCCAGATTCGATTCGATCCAAATTAGGGGTTGTAACTCGGAAGCTTACGATTGTTTGGCTCGTGTGAGCAACGGAAGTATCTCGAATTTGAGATAATCGAGATTTGGATGCGTCAATGGTGGAATCTACCGTCTCCGAGATGGTTTTCTGGTAAATCATCGCTTGACGAACCGCATCATCGATCCAGGAAGCGGCATTTTCCACCGTCGTCGTTGAGATCTTCGGATATTCCGGTGGATGTGGCGGCGAAGATTGTGGAATCGCCGGCGAATTTGCGTCTCCCATATCTGACGATGATTCTCCTAAGGTCGCCATTAGAAAAGATCCTTCCCCAAAACTACGACCTTCTTCGCTCAATGCTCTAAAGAAAATACCCGGTGGATGCAAAAATGACCCGGAAAACAAATCGGGCCCCGTTTAAAATTGTTTATTAACATGTTAAGCCCCTGAATCTCTATTTAATTTCCAATATTTTCCCTTTATTCCTTAATTGCTCACTATACTCCAGAGTTTTTTTTTTTCACTCCGAATTTTAGCAACAAAGTGATGAATCTTAGAGATCGTGTTTAGCCTTTTAATTACTCCTTACTCTTTCGTATGGTTAACATCTTAGTTTAACCCTTAATTAATCACATTTTTCGAATATAGCTTATGCTGATGTTATATGGTAGTGCTACAAAAATGATACATGTATACAAAGCCGTCCCTTAAATTTGTATGAAAAAGATCGAAACTTGGGAATGTTAAGAAACTGGAACCTTTTAGATTAGTTTATAACTCCACAAAATTTAAACCACTGTTGTCTAAGACTCTGATTACTAGTAATCACTTAAGGGTATTGTTCTTGCAACTATTTTCCCTCTTTTTTCCCCTCAAGCCTTTCTCTTTTTTTACTTGACAAAGTAGAGTTTGCCCATGACATGAAGGACAGCGACGAAAGCAATGAAACCGATGCTCATGACAAGGACAACATTAGGTGAGATCTTGAGACCCGGTGCGTCATCGGTGTAGAACTGAAGCATGGATCCGGCTGCGCCACCTGAGGCTCCTCCACCACTGGAGCTACCGCTCGGCTTCCTCCTACGCATGCTTGCAGCTGCAGCTGCACTTCCTCTCGGTGGAGCTCCGCTACCTACCATTCCTTCTTTGTTTCTGGTTTTAAGCTACTCTACCTGAGAAATCATGTAGAAAGTTAGGAAATTTGGAACTTTTATCTCCGCAACAACAAACCTTTCAATAATCACATTAATATGATTAAAGAAACCATGAAATTTACATTTCAAAAAGCATAAGCAAACTATTAACCTAATTCCGCTACTATTATTATCCCACAATTTCATTATCCGATATCTTAACTCAACACGGGTTTAAACCATATTCAATAAGCTTAGACAATCATGTAAATACTCGGTACAATCCTATCCTGGCACCAAGGATCAGCATAGTAGAAACGCATCCACGTATTATTAGTATCCATGGAAATGAAAGAAACTTGTTTCAATTTTGGCAGATACTATATGAGGATGAGTATTGAAGAAATTCGATGAGTAATTAGAAAACGAATCAATTTCAGCATCCGGTATACAAAACTATTTAGGATTCAGGAAAAATTTAGATGAGCAATGTAAAATTCTCAACACATTGAATCGAATTCAGCATCGAAACCTATATATATAACGACGAACATGCAAAATTCTCTCATAATCCAACCATAATTTCTCAGACGCATAAGCAACATTAAGCATGCAAAAGCAAGAAATCGTATCAGATCGGAAAATCTCAAAACACTCGCGACTCGGATTCAACATCGAGATCTCATAATCAGATCTACGCGTTCATCTGACGAAACCACAGATCTAGAGATTCCTCAATCACAATATCATTGAATCACAAAACTAGAGATTAGATCGTACAGCAACGAAACCAAATGCAAAAACTCACCTGGATTTGGATTAAGAAATTCCGATGTTGACGAGATCGATAAGAGACGGAGAGAGATTTTCAGAGTTGACCGGACTCTTCAACGATTTTATACAAATGGTTTATTCTCGCCACGCACATTTCATTTTTATCAACCAATTAAAATATGCCACGTAGGCGTAATTTATCAGAGCGCTTTTACCAGCGTGTTCTTAAACAAATGGGAGCCCAAAATAAAGGCCCAATAAAGCCTATCAGTATTACACGGAAATGTCCACATTGTTTTGCGCTTTTTTTTTTTTTGTCATCAAAAAAAATATATGTTTTTTTATATAAAAAAATGTTTGCTCAACATAATTAAGTACGGATACAAAGATTTGACTGTGCTTACTTTATTGGTAGGTCATATGAGAAGAAATCTGAAGTGAAATGTTTGATTTTACGGGCAAATTAATGTTTTGATTCCCTAAATCAAAGGACAAAATCTAAGCCAGATAAACAAAATATCTGCCAACTAAATGCCGAATTGGGCCCACTAACATGATCGATTGAACTTTTCTTTCTGTATATTATATGAACAATTCGCAGATTAGTTTAGTGTTATGAACAACAACAACTACAAAAATCTGATTAATTTGTTTGTGACTAATTATGGAGAAACCCGAGGAAAAATACGAATGATGAAAGAAGTTTCGTACGTGGGAACGTACGTATGTACCAAAGTACGTAGACATTAAAAGCAAATTTTCATATATTTTTGATAGATCTGATGAAAACACGAATCTCAAGATGGAGACAGATATGTGAATCAGAGAGTGTAGTGATAAATATCTATCGAGCATACATGAAGTTATGGAGCCTGACAATTTGTGTACGGTCACAGAGTCGACCATTTACTGTACTACTTGTTTTTTTACCTTCGTACATATCGATCGTCTCCAAAATCTCATTTCATAATAAATGTGTTCCAATCAATCATGTTGTATAAGTATAATATTATTATATATTTTCATAAAGCAATGATGCTTGATTTATCGAATGTATTTTACGACTTTTTTGTCGTTGTATTTAGTTTTCTATATAAATACACATATCAGAATGGTTACTAATTGTTCCAATATATCATTGTAGTAAAATATTTGTCATTGTATTCACTACTTTTTTGTAGTAATGTGTCATAATCTATATTCAAATGCATGTCATTGATTAAAGTATATGATCAGAGTAATAACCACACAATTTTAAATATCATACTAGTTTTCATGTGAAACAAAACACATTTATATACTCGTTATTTTGATAATTGAGTGGACCGTATCTGATATTCATTTCGTAGATCGCGATATTCACACTATAGTATTATTGCTTTTTGAAACTACAGTGATATGTCATAGTTATGAATATATAATTATATATTAAGGAGAAAATATGATGTTAAATCTTATAAATACGGTAGGGGAGAGAAAAATAAATAAGAAGAATAATTGAATCATGCAATGAGTGGTAAATAGTTTTTGAATAGACGATATTTTATTTTGTGTAAGGAAAATCAATTCGGGTCCCTTTTAATTTTGCATTTATTACCAAACGTAATTCGTGCGGTGGCGGTAGCTTCATTTTCGGTTATATCAATTTATTACATGTACTTTATTTTGTCCCTCCACTTTCATCTATTTTTTTATTCATTTTATATTGTTTATACCACATGGAATTAAATAGGGGATCATGAAGTTTATTTTCTTTACCGTGATGTACCCATTTTATATTGTTTATACCACATGGAATTAAATAGGGGATCATGAAGTTTATTTTCTTTACCGTGATGTACCCTATAACCAAAAACTTGTACTATGTTTTTAGCTTGAGTTGCAGTTGTCGAGTAGATTTCCAAATATGAAATAGATATCTGAAACAGTAACATATTTATTGGTCTCGTATATAGCACAAAGAGAGCGAAAGCACAATGCTATTATAGCATTCGTATTCATGATGACTTTTTAACAAACAAGAAAAGCTAAATACTTTTAGATTTGTCAATAGCAAGCAACAGTGATACAATGACCATCCTAACATAATAAACTAATATAAGGTATAATTTCCTAAGAATAATAAAATAGATGGTAATAAGACCATCTCCAATCCTTGACTCTATTTTTCACTTTAAAATAGAGTTACTCTATTTTTCATTCTTACTCTATTTTAAAGTAGGGGTTTTTTCCAACTCATTACTCTATTTTTCACTCTAAAAGAATATTCTAAATATATTCTTTTTCAATTTAGTCCTTGACTTATTAACATTATACAATTTACCCAATTATTTTATAATTAACAATAATTCACTAAAATCACAATAATATTTTAATTGAAATTTTATTACAGAAATAAAATAACATTACACCATAGAAAAGACAAAATAATATAATCTAACCATTAGTATTGCCGAATTTTTCCCACAAATGGTCAACTAGAGCAATTAAAGAAGGCAAGTGCACAAAGACAACACCATTTGGAGATTCAAGACAAGAATTACGCATTGAAAGAATTTAAAGAAGAAAATAGAATTTTGCGTCTAGACTTGAGCTTCATTCATGATCTGAATATTCGTATGTATTTTGAGACTGAAAAAGTACAGATTTTTTAAAAAAGGGTCGAGGAACAACAACATCAATAAGCTCCACCTTCGTCTTCTTCAGTTAGAAAATATTTTGATGATTTAAATTATTAAGTCATTAATTATAATATTTATTTTATGTTATTTATCTTAATTTCATTATTTTCCATTAATAAATTTCATCGTATTTGAAATTTTTTGTTGCATTTTAATAGTGTTGTTTAAAGATATTTTATAAATATGAATTTTGATTATCATTTTATAATTTGCCATTAATCATTTAATCAAAAATTAAAGAATCAATAACAAAACCATATATTTTAGGTGTAAAAGTAGTATGAGTAAAAAGTTATAGGGCCTTTATATAAATAAAAAAGCTCAGCTCTAAAATAGAGTGAGATTTAGGTTTACTTTAAATGTAGAGTAAAAAAGGTGGTTGCTCTATTTTGGTGTAGGATTTAGAGTGGGGTTGGAGATGGTTTTACTCTAAACTTCCATTTAGAATAGGATTTAGAGTGGGGTTGGAGATGCCCTAACATACTACTTTAGAGCGAGTCCGGATATATTCCATTGTATTCTAATCGGGCTATGTAACAACACACCCATTTTAATTGTTTTCATAGTTAAGTTGAGAATCTAATTGTAAACTTATTCAAAGTTCTTAGTAAAAAGTTGTGACATATTGCTTATTTATGAACAAAAATACACAAAGAAATATATTAACACACTAATTAGATTTGCAAATGTTATCTTAAAATACATATTAGTCCACAGTTTTTTTGAAAATAAACTGTTCAAGAATTTTTTATAAAATCAAACAAAAAGTATAATGATATCACATTTGGTGTTACAATAAAATCCACATTAGATGTGCAAATAATATATAGATGTAAAATTATTGAAAATGGTGTGCGTTGTCATTGATGTTGCCTCCACGCGTGTGAGTCTCCTTGTGGTCTCTGGAAAGCTCGCGACGTCGACGTTGACGAATTTCACACGTGTGCTTAAACAGTACACGCGTTAAATTCATTTAACATGAGTGGACCCCACCTTAAACCCTCCGGCTCCACCAGAGAGTTTGACATCTCTCTCTCCACCGTCTTCTACAGACTGTCGGCGGAGTACTCTCTCTCATTTGCCTAGCTAAATAGTTTTAGATTCCTTTATTTGATTTTTTGTATTATATTTTGTTTGAAGTACTTTGGTTTAATGTTTATGTGAATAAAATATGAAGGCTTAGCTGTTGCACTTATGATTTTTTCTTTTCTTCTTCCTGCTTAAACAAAATTTACTTGTTTTAGTAACTTCTCTCCAGCTTCCATATGTACTACAAAAACCTATGTCGATTCTCTTTTCGATAAAATTCCATATTAATAAATTCATTTAGATTTAGCTTACCTTCTCACTTTATATGCATATGAATGAATCTCTATATAAAGAAAATATGAAAAATCATTTTTTGAATCATTTTTTTTTTTTTAATTCTCATTTTTTGAATTGTTTGGTTATAGACTTTGTATAAATATCGTCGGTTCGAAATGAACTAACGTTTTGATAAATGGACTCATATGTCACAATTTTATTTTATTTTGCTATACGTTGCATTCCAAAAAATGTATGTCATTGCTATCTAAAACCGACAAGTAATTTTTTGAACGAAAGAGAATTGAATTTAACAAATAAAAAACGTTTTTATGTTTCTCAATAGTAAATGAAATTAAATTGCTTTATCTGGACGAAAGAGATTCAAATCTGAGATATTGTTACGACTCAAAAAATAAAAAACCTGAAGGTTCGTAGTTGCACGAGCTACGTTTTAAAACTAATAAATATTTCAGTACACACTCTATAGCTAATAACTACAAAATTATAAAAATAAATAAAAGAAGAGAAGAGGAAGTTACCCTATCAATCTGAAAGCTTACTCTCTTGTCTCTCCCACTGTTTATAAAAAGCCACGCAATAAACCATTTCTCTTACATTCATTTCAATTTCAATTCTCTTAAACCATTTCTCTGATTTAAAGATGTCTTCAAATGCTCTTGCGATTTCTCCAAGAATGCTCCGATCAGACCTATATTCATACTCATACCAAGAAGACTCCAAAACACCACTAGTAATCTCTGTTCTCTCTTCTTTGATCGCACGAACTTTAGCTAGGAACGAAAGAATCAGCCGGAGCTACGGTGGTTTTGGTAAGACACGTGTCTTTGATTGCCGGGAAATTCCTGATATGACGATCCAATCATACTTAGAGAGAATTTTCCGGTATACCAAAGCCGGTCCATCGGTTTACGTCGTGGCTTATGTATACATTGACCGGTTTTGTCAAAATAATCAAGGTTTTAGAATTAGTCTCACTAATGTACATCGTCTTCTCATCACAACTATCATGATCGCCTCCAAATACGTCGAAGACATGTAAGTTAATTTAAAACCTATCTAAATAAAATCTTGAAAAATCAAGATTTGTTAATTTGACTAATTTTGTTTGTTTGTTTTTGTTTCTTATAGGAATTATAAAAATTCGTATTTTGCGAAAGTGGGAGGATTAGAGATTGAAGATTTGAATAAATTGGAATTGGAGTTTTTGTTCTTGATGGGATTTAAGTTGCATGTGAATGTGAGTGTGTTTGAGAGTTATTGTAGTCATCTTGAGAGAGAAGTAAGTATTGGAGGAGGTTATCAAATTGAGAAAGCATTACGTTGTGCTGAAGAAATCAAATCAAGACAAATTGTTCAAGATCCTAAACACCATCATCAACAATATCAATTTTCAAGAATCTTGTTGTAGTAAAGAAGAAGAGAACTCTGTTTTTTTTTTTTTTTTTTTTGTTGTTTTGCTTTTGAGAGTGTTTGACTTTCTGATTACCTTGTCGGTTGGGGTTTTTGAAATGAAAAAATGTAAATAGAGAGAGAGAAAAATATATAGAGACTGATGTTGTATGTATGTATGTATCAGTAATGCAGATTCTGCTCTCTATGTATTTGTTAAATTTAAGGAGATGGTTTTCATATTTACAAAATCTTATGTTAATCTCCTCTTTTGTCATGTACTAGTTTCTTAGACATGTGAAGTGTGAACTATTATATTAATACTTGTTTCGACTCTAAACCCATAATTTAAGAGTGGGTTTAATTTAAATATCTGTCTGTGATTTTATGAAATATCAGAAAAATATTTATCAAGCATTTGATTTATAAGAGTGTTGATAACCTTAGGGCAATGTTCAACTCATAAACCAACAAATTGTATTTTCCTTTTCCTTCTTTTTTTGTTTCTTCTTCTAATGTGAATTTGACTATTACTTCAAAAACCGAATGTCAAATTTATTCAAATTTAACAAATTGTTGTTACTTGATTTGACATTTAAACTAACAACACACAAATATTTACTATTTCTACCTGGCAAAGATGTTGATGTGAAACAAACAAGACTATTACAGTACGTAAATGAGATCACCAATTGTCTTCTGTTTTGGGGAAAAAATAGTTTATGGATTGTCTTTATTTAGAAAAACAATAGTTCAAAATTTCTTTTGAACAATATTAACCCCATAGTTCAAAGGACTGCACAGTTTTATACGCAATGAGAAAAAGAGTATAATTACACTAATTCTTCACACAAATTCTAAATATACAATCAAAATTATATATATGACAAAATAACTAGATGATATTGAACTCATGTCTTTTGCCGCATAAGATAAAGAAAATTTACATTGGTAAACCAAAAATTATAGGTAAATTAGGTGTATTTACAAAATCTCCTACTATTTTTTAAAGGAATTCCACCAATTTTACATTTTTTCCTTAATTTTGTATAATTTTTGGTTATTTAGCTAATTCACCCTAAGATAAATCGTTAGAAATTTGCAAGCTATGTTATACATATACTATGTTGGATCCATCTTCACTTTCGATATGAAAATTTATTATACAAAAAAACTCAATAGTTCAAAATTTATTGGATTCCCTAAATTTTTATTTTACGATAATTCAAGCTGCATGCTGCTTGCCTCCTCACGCATGGGTGATGTTTCTTTTGTCGTATTTGTATTTTAATCGGTTCGTTAGGCGTATATGAGTTGCAGACCATACCACCTATTTCTAAAAATCCAAATCCAGTTTTTGGATCATTCATTTTGCACGAACTTCAACTCTTCAAATACTATATATATATATATATATATATTTTTTTTTTTTTTACATACTATAATTACTTATTTCATCGAGTTATGTGCAATTTTATTTGTTTCTCAACGTGCAACCTCGTTATCATAAGATCTCTATTTTGATTTAGTATGAAAAAAATATACAAGTTGAAGAACCATAGTTTGGAAATCTCAATTATATCATACATAGTTAAAAAAAAACCACCCCTAAAAAGTATACTTAAATTGTTTTATCTTTTAGGAGCTTACTAATTTTGTTGGACCATTTTGTACTTTATAAAATGAACAGTGTTAGTTAGATATGTTATTTTAAGTGGTTATAATTATTGTCTACCTAAATATGAAAAGTGGTCGTTAGTTCGAATTATGATCACAGCCAGCAAATGGACAATTTGATACTGAAAAATGTTGTTAACTAAGAGAGGCGACAAGAGGAATCGGCAGTCCACATATTTTGAAATTTTAACAATTTTCGTGTTAAAATCAAAACATAATTTTTTTTTTAATAGTGAAAATATTCCAGTTAATCTATTTATGTTAGTCAGTTATTCATAGTTCAAAAAAAATATTATGTATGATTCATACTTCAAAGAATCAATTTATATAAAATATTAAAAATTACCGTTGTATCTAAAATATTAATATTGAAATTTCTTGAAAAACTATTATTGTTCGTAAACAGTCATGCATGTATTAAACAAGAATTGTTTCAACATTAATCATTCTGGATACATAATGAAATGAAAAGAAAGATAAAGTTATGATTCTGGTGCTGATTTGGTGTCCAATAATTGATTAATCGGTGGCTCATAAAATGTATTACCAATAGTTTACATTCCTTTTATTTTAGTGATGTACATCAATGATTTATAAATTAGTCTAATGTTTGATGCATTGAATCTTTCCTGTGTTTTGTATAATGAGCAAACACGTTAAAACGGAATTCAATTTTTCTATCGAACAAAAAAAAGATAGACGATAATTTTCTCTGAAAAACGCATAAAAAAATAATAATACTAGCTTTTTAGTGTGGTATTATTGACAAAAAAAATTACAAAGAATAATGTAGTCTGGTGCACGAGCAGTCACCTAATTAAAGACATCAATTATTTGATCTAATCCTTTTGAACTAGATTATTGAAAACAAGATTAGGATGGATGTGTTGATATCATGTCTAATAATTGCCTCAAAGGAGGCATACAAATTTATATTGTAAATTCCCTGACTTTTCTCTTTGCCATACTTAAATCAGTCAAATATAATTTAAAATCATGTAGACAGCTATGAGAAGTTCTGGGATGATTTTTCCCAGTTTAATTGTTGGGATAATTGGGCCAATCCAATGGCATTGGTCTTCTGCGTCTAAATATATTGGGCCGGATGTATATCACCAAACTCTAATGAAAAGCTGTTTTAGATTTTCTTTACACTAGCTGAATTATGCAACTCATTTCAAAAATTAATTAATGGGATCCACCATGACGTTTGTTTATGATAAAAATTCAAAAGTATCGATTTCATTTAAGTGAATCTTCCTAACGAACCTGATTTACGCCAAGTTTTACGGTCAAGCAAACCTGCGATTATTTTCAAACCTCTCGTCGCATTAGTTCAATATAAACTTTAGAAATTTCTTTACCCAAAGAAAACTTTAGAATTTTATGCATTAAATCGTTTTTTAACCGTGAGATTAAGATTCAACGGTGGTGATAAATTTCCAACGACCAAAGCAAACCACCATTAACGGCTACATTAACGTACATTTTTCGCCATCAATCACCATCCGTGTATAGACGATAATACGAGAAGATCGAATGTAAATTCCAAATCACCATGATTTAGGGGGAAAAGATAATAATTAATTATACAATACGTTAAAACTGCGGGCGAAAAATGTGTCTTCATAGTAAAACAAAACAAAACAAGAAAAGGCTCGAAACAATTGGACGTATTTAGGGTCCACTTCATAGTAAAACAAAACAAAAAAAGGCTCCACGTGTCTTATACATTGTAGACAAAGTGACATGTGGCTCGAAACAATTGGACGTGTTTAGGGCAGTGTATTAAATGTAGCATTTGAAATGATTTGATACAATTAATCATCTATTATGTTTTTTTTATTGGTCTGAATTATTATATAGACTATATCCTCTGAATTGCAATCATCATTAGACTAATTTGATCTAATTTACTATGATGATACTCAATTACATGTTGTCTTTTTTTTTGTCGAACTTTCGTTTATTTGATTAAAGAAACTCAAAGAACAGAGCAGTTTAGAGAGGCTAAGGCTCTCTTAGCCAACGAATCGGCATACAAGTTTGCCGAATGTGGAATGTATGTAAAGGTGATAGAGCTGAACTCAATGGCTAATTTACGAATATCAAAGAGAATTCCAAAGAGATCATTATAGTCCTCACCATTTCTCAGTAAGTTCACCAGAACTTGGCAATCCGAGCAGATGTTGATGAACTCCAAGCTGTTTTCCTTAGCTTGTTCCAATGCAATTTTAATCGCTGTAGCTTCCGCCACCAGAGCCGAGGCTAGATACGGGATCCCCAAAGATCCTTCACTCAGCTGGACCTTATCGGTGGAGAAGAGAACCCATCCCACACCTCCATAAGGCCCAAAGAATCCAAGCATAGAGTGCAGCATAACATATCCCTGATGGGGGGAGGTTTTTAAAGCTTGGTGCATCAGAGAGGAAGCTTGAGAGAGACGGCATAGAGGAAAAAGGGGGGATCAATATAGGTGCTCGTTCCCAAACTCTTTGGGCAAAGGGACATGTGAGAAGAACATGGTCAATAGTCTCGACCAGTCCACAATGCTTGCAGGTCCCTGGTACTGGAATTCCTCTGGAGATGAGGCGGGAACCAACAGGCAGAGCCCCTGACATGGCCTTCCAAAGAAACGTTTGCAGTTTGGGCATTGTTTTGACTCTCCAAGCACATTTGAGCCAGTTGAAGTCCTCTCTAGTAGCTCCTAGAGGTAATGAGGTCAGAGCACTATATCCTGATTTGGTGATATAGATACCTTTCTTTTCCAGTAGCCAAACCAAAGAATCATTGCGAGGAGAGGAGCTCAGAGAGAGCTTTCGGATATGCTCCTCATACTGAGGGATATGACTTCTAATGACCTCCCAATTCCAGTGTTTTGTAATCGGGGAGATAAGAGACAAGACAGTGAGGAAGCGATTGGATCTTTTCGCCGGTCCATAGGGTCGCAATGGAGACATCGACGAGAGCCATGGGTCATCCCAAATGTTTATAAAATCTCCTGAGCCTACGAGCCAGCCTAGTCCTTTGTGTAGCACGTCCCGTCCCGCTAAGATACCTCTCCATCCATGGGAGGAATTGGTCTGGGGGCTGACCTGGAGTAGCAGAGTAGAATGGCAATACTTGCCCAGCAAAACCTTAGCAACTAGGGAATTTGGATTCTTTAAAAGTCGCCAACTGATTTTTGCAAGCAAGGAGTCATTAAAAGCAGTGATGTCACGGAAGCCTAGCCCCCCTGCTTTCTTAGTTCTTGTGAGTTTCGTCCAAGCGACCCAGCTTATTTTGCGGACATCAGCCTTAGAGTCCCACCAAAAATGAGTTAGGACAGCTTGGATTTGTTTACATAGTGAGGTGGGAAGCTTAAAACACGACATTGCATAAGAAGGCATTGCCGAGAGGACCGATTTTAACATCACTTGTTTACCGGCTGCCGAGAGGAAGCGTGTAGACCAACTATGGGATTTTTGGCGCATCCTATCCACAATAGAGACAGAGATATCTCGTTTTCGCCGTCCAAAATGTTCCGGTAGTCCAAGATACTTACTGGTTCCTCCTTCATTTTGTATCCGTAATTTGCATTTGGCACATCTTTTTCTAGACCATGGGGTCTTGGAGGAGAAGGTGATCGACGATTTGGTGAGGTTGATGGTCTGACCCGAGGCTCTCTCATAGGTAGCCAATATGTCACAGAGGATCTCACAACTTTCGTTATCGGATTTACAGAAAAAATAGTGTCGTCCGCGAATAATAAATGATTAATGGCCGGACTATTTCTCGACACTTTGATTCCTGGTAGAGTACCATTCTCCTGAGCTCGACGACAAAGGCTCGATAGTACTTCTGTACAAAGAATAAAGAGGTACGGGGACAACGGGTCGCCTTGTCGTAACCCGCGTGAAGGCCAAACTTTACCCTGAGCCAAACCATTGATAAGAAAGGAGTAGGAGACCATTGTGACACATTCCATAATCCAGCTAATCCATATTGAATGGAAACCCAACTTAGATAAAACTGCTCGTAAAAAATCCCATTTGATTCGGTCGTATGCTTTACTCATATCCGTTTTATCCGCCATAGACGCCCAGATTTTTGCCCTGGAAAGTCGGAGATAATGAAGAATCTCATGGGTTATGAGAACGTTATCGGATATTGCTCGGCCTGGAACAAAAGCTGACTGATTATCGGAGATTAGGTGAGGCAGAATAGGCTGGAGGCGTGAGGTGAGGATCTTTGCGACAACTTTATAGAAAACGTTGCAGAGAGCTATGGGTCTATAGTCGGCAACCTTCTTCGGAGAAGTGATCTTCGGAATAAGCCGCACATTAGTATCGTTGTAATTACTAGGGAAAGCGCTGGATAGAAAAAACTTTCTAACCTCATTGCATAAATCAGGGCCTACTACGATCCAATAAGAGTGGAAAAAACCTGCAGAGAAACCGTTGGGACCCGGGGCCTTTCCGGAGTGGATAGCAAAGGCTGCCTTGATAGCAAAGGCTGCCTTGCGAATTTCTTCATCCTCTGGGATTCGGATAAGGGACTGGTTCCACTCTGGTGTTATCAAAGGATTGAGTACATCATCCACAACTCCATAATCCCCGGTTGATTGCGTCGTGAAAATGGTCTGAAAATATTCAGAAATGACTTGAGCGATCTCCGGTTCCTTATACCGAGTGCGACCATTCTTATCCTCTAGGGTTGTGAACCTATTACAGGTTCGACGGTCTCTCGTTGCAGCGTGGAAAAAACCCGTATTCTGGTCTCCGCTTTGGAGCCATAAGATGCGACTACGTTGCTTCCAAATTTTTTCTTCTTCCTTGTAAGCTTTTTCCAATGTTGTTGTGAGTTGTCCTATTAGAGAGTGATCTGGAACGGCATTAGAAAGTGCAGCGTCGAGGGCAGCCTGCGTATCTCCAATGAGCTTTGCGCTATTTAAATTTTGCTCTTTTGCCCAATTGATTATTACCCTGCGACACAAACTGATTTTACGATCCAGAGATTCTGTTCCTGCTTCTTCCTAAACCTTAGAGATGAGATCAAAGATCTCAGGTTTGTCTCTCAACCGATTATCAAAGCGAAATAAGCCTCCACGTTTAGCTCTTGTATCATCAAAGTATGTAACAATCGGTCGGTGATCCGAACCTTCAAAACGTAGGTATTCCGATCTGCCGGAAGGGAATCGTTCCATCCAAGCATTATTTTAGACATAGACCTATCCAGTCTTGCGTGAACTATGAGATTAGGATGAACAATTTCTACATAGACCTCCATGGTGCAGCATCTCTCCATATACGACATCTCCCATGATGGACAAGCTCTCTCCGACGAACGATTCTGCATATACGACATCTTCCATGATGGACAGACTCTCCCCGACCAACGGTTCTGCATTTACGACATCTCCAACAATGGACATGGTCTCCCTGGACGACTCTGAAACTTTTGAAAAGCGCCCTCTATTTATCTGCAAAAATTTCTATTGTTTGGGATTCGAGCCCCAGACCTGGTGTAAAAGCCTTTAAACCCTTAACACTGGGACAAGGGGCTTCCACTATCTTATGTTATTGAATCATGGATTTTAAAAACTCTATTAAAATCTAATGTTATTGAACTAACGATTTAGAAAAGTAACTTCAAATCCACAATTATTGGAAATATACTAAAAATTAGATTTTTAATGATTTTAGAGTGATTTAAGAGGATTTTTAAACTAAAAATACAAAGAATCAAATCTCATTATTTTATGGAGTATTGTATAGAATTTGATAATAGATCTCTAGAAATCACACAAAATCATTAAAAGCATTTAAAAACTCAATAAAACTCAAATCCCTGAATACATACCCTTAGAATCTTTCATGGGATTCGATCAATCTATAAGTAGCAACTAATTAAGCTCTTTATTAACAACTTATCATTATTACAATGGCAATTCTTGTCTTAGAGCGATATTACACGACCATGAACTTACTCTTTAGTCTAACTTGTCTTCTATTTAACTTGGCTCATTGCTTTAACCCCAAGAAACTCAATGTTTCAGCCATCGGGACCGGCGGTTCCGACTGGTCAAACGCCGGAGCTACGTGGTATGGAACCCCGACCGGTTATGGAAGCGATGGTACATAAATATATACATTTATAAGTGTTTTGTTATGTACAAATTATATCTCTATACATACATAAACAAGCTATTATTTAGCTACATATATACATAAATTTTGGATACATTGATCAAATTATGAAGGTGGAGCTTGTGGATATGGAAACGCCGTGGCACAACCTCCGTTTTCCGCCATGGTATCAGCTGGAGGTTCTTCATTGTTTAAGTCGGGGAAAGGATGTGGCGCATGTTATCAGGTTCTATAATTTTCACAATAATATAAGCAAGATACTTCGAGAAATTGAAAATTAAGTTTAGCTTATACTATGATTTTTTTTTGGCAATGTTTAGCTAATATTATGATTGATGGTGATATATATGTACAGATAAAATGCACGTCGAAATCGGCTTGTTCGGAAAATCCGGTAACCATAGTGATTACGGACGAATGTCCTGGATGCGTTACAGAGACGGTCCATTTCGATTTGAGTGGGACAGCGTTTGGTGCAATGGCGATTTCCGGTCAAGAAAGTCAGCTTCGTAACGTCGGAGTTTTGCAGATTCTTTATAGAAAGTATGTTATCTCATATACTTATATTCATTAGTTGTTTGTTATATATTATATGGTTTTGATTTATTGATTGTTTAACTGTTTTTCATTGATGTATATAACTATATATGTTGTAGAGTTGAGTGCAACTATATTGGTAAAACGGTGACGTTTAAAGTGGAGGAAGGTTCAAACACTAACTACTTCGCAGCTTTGATTGAGTATGAAGACGGAGACGGCGAAATTGGTCGAGTCGAACTCAAACAAGCGTTAGATTCTGACTCGTGGCTTACCATGAGCCATTTATGGGGTGCCGTGTGGAAGCTCGACGTGACGTCACCTTTGCGGGCCCCACTGTCTCTCCGGATGACTTCGGTCTCCGGTGAGACAGTTGTGGCTTCCGATGTCATTCCGGCCGGTTGGCAGCCCGGTGCCAAGTACAAATCGAGCGTTAACTTTCAAGTCTAAGCTAGAATCTAAATCAATTACTGTACGTATGAATTAGCTGTTCAATGAAATTAATTATTTCAATGGCTTTGTATGCTTTCATAATGTATGTAACTTCGGTTCCAAATTGATATATAAATTTGGATGTTTAATATATACATACAAAAATTAGCTATTCGCTGACGTTGTTGGTATGAAGCAAGTCATTTTATCAATGGTTAAAATTTCAAATGGTGATATAGATAAATGATAAGTAATTACTTGTATGTAATTTATTTCGTATCAAAAACAGAAAAAAGTCTAACAAACATGCCCGTGGAAGGATATACAAAATTTGGGCGATGCATCTATAATTTGGATCGAGGTTGAATTACCGGGAAAACATTAGTTTCATTAGCTAACAAAGCTGAAATTTTGGCTAATTTGGTAGATTATATCCTATATACGACCGGTTACAAAAACAAGAAATTTACTTGATTTCAAACTCTTTCTTATTTTTCTAGTAGAGAATATTTTCATGGTGTAAATTCTAATATTAATATACAAGAATAATTTGATTATGCAATAAATATTGAAATCGACAAACCGTGAAATGTTTAGGCCATACAAAACATAGCAAGTCATTTTACAACGCATCATTTTATTGAAATGTTTAGTTGTAAAAAAAAAAACAAGAATATATTTCGAAATAACTATCGAAACCATTATTTAGAGGGGCCGGTCCAATATATTGATCTTCTTCATCTAAAGATATTGGGCCAGATGCGTATCACCAAAATCAATGATAATTCATTTGAGATTTTCTTTACACTAGTTGAATCATGCAATTCATTTCAAAACTTAACTAGTGGGATTCACCATGACGTTTGTTTATGAAAAAAATTCAAATAGATCGATTTCATTTCAGTAAATCGTCATAACGAACCTGATTTACGCCAAGTTTTACGGTCAAGTGTTACGTTCAAAATTATTTTCAAACCTGATCTCGTTACATTAGTTAAATAAAAAACCTTAGAAATTTATGCAATTGAATCGTTTTTAAACCGTGGGATTAAGATTCAACGGCGGTGATGAATTTCCAACGACCAAGTAAACCACCTTTAACGGGTACACTAACGTACACATTTGTCCATCAGTCACCATCCGTACACACGATAATACGAGAGAAGATCCAATATAATTCCTAATCACCTTGATTTAGGGTAAAGAATACTAATTAATTACACAATACGACAGCGTATTATTTGACTACTCTGTGGGGCTAACCGTTAACCGTCACGTGGGGTCCACTTCGTAGTAACAAAAAAGCCTTCATGTGTCTTATAGTAGTACTCTTTAGACAAAGTGGCTCTATAAATAGATTCGATCGCTCCTTATTTGGTAACATACTCACTTATCATTATTACAATGGCAATTCTTATCGTAAAGCGATATTACAAGACCATGAACATACTCTTTGGTCTAATTTGTCTTCTATTAAGCAAGTCTCATTGCTTTAAACCCAAGACACTGAATATTTCAGCCGCCGGGACCAGCGGTTCCGGCTGGTCTAACGCCGGAGCTACGTGGTATGGCAGCCCGACCGGCTATGGAAGCGACGGTATATATATATATATGTTTTGTTATGTACAAATGTAAATTACACTCGACGTGCACAAACTAACTTTTTTTTATTGAATGTAGAATTGTATTCAAAACAAATATTTTTTTACCATATATAGGTAAATAATTTTTAATTACGATATAAAATTATGAAGGTGGAGCTTGTGGATATAGAAATGCCGTTGCACAACCCCCATTCTCGTCCCTGATATCAGCCGGAGGTCCTTCTTTGTTTAAGTCGGGGAAAGGATGTGGCGCATGTTATCAGGTTCTATACAATATTATAAGCAAGAGACATCAAAAATAAAGTTTAGCTTATATTGATGTTGATATACGTACAGGTGAAATGCACGTCGAAATCAGCTTGTTCGGGAAATCCAGTAACCGTAGTGATTACAGATGAATGTCCCGGATGCGTTAATGAGTCAGTCCATTTCGATTTGAGCGGTACATCATTTGGTAGAATGGCAAAATCTGGTCAAGATAGTCAGCTTCGTAACGTCGGAGTTTTGCAGATTCTTTATAGAAGGTATATATCATATACTTTTTTTAAAACTGAATGTTAAAGTTCTTCAAATCAAAATCTTTGGTTTATACATCGAGTGCAACATATAAAAGAATAAAGACTAAAGAACGTTCCTATCTAATTTGTTAGGGCAGTGACCTTGTGCCAAACCAAAGCTTATGTCATATACTCATATTCATAAGTTGTTATACATAATAACGTTTTGATATATTGGTTGTTTTAACTATTTTTCAATTGATGTGTAGAGTTGAGTGCAACTATAATGGTAAAACGGTGACGTTTAGAGTGGAGGAAGGTTCAAACCCTTACTATTTCGCGGCTTTGGTTGAGTATGTAAACGGAGACGGCGAAATTGGTCGAGTCGAACTCAAACAAGCGTTAAATTCTGACAAGTGGCTTACAATGAGCCATTTATGGGGTGCGGTGTGGAAGCTTGACGTGACGTCACCTTTGCGAGCCTCACTGTCTCTCCGGGTGACTTCTGTCTCCGGCAAGACAGTTGTGGCTTCCAATGTCATTCCGGCCGGTTGGAAGCCCGGTGCCATATACAAATCGAACGTTAACGTTCAAGTCTAAAGATAAATTTAAATCAATTGCTAATTACAAGTAACGAATAAAATAAACAGTAATATATTGATGAAATAGTATAATTGTGAAATTAGCTGTTCATTGTCTTTGTATAATACATATGTATGTATAAGTTCTTTTCCAAATTAATATATAAATTTGGATGTTTAATATACACGTAATAAAATTAGCTGTTTCGCTAACGTTGTTGGTTTGAAGGCTTGAAGCAAGTCATTTTATCAAGGGTCTCTTTTATCAACTGTAAAATTTCGAATGGTAGTAATTTATTTCGTAACGAAAACAAGAAAAGTCTAACGAGCATGCCCGTGGACTGTGGAAGGATATAAAAAATTTGGGCGATGTTTTTTAAATTGGATCGATGTTGAATAATCGGGAAAGCAGTAGTTTCACTAGCACACGAGAATTTATAATTTCGGCTAATTTTCTAGATTATATCCTATGTGTATAGATGACGGATATAAACAAGAAATTTACTTGATTTCAAACGCTCTCTTATTTTACAATAAATTCACACAAAAAAGAATGCTTACATACATATAACAATCTTACGAGATTATTGAAAATAAAATAAAAATTGTTTAATATAAGTGACGTCATTGTTCAAACTTTTAATTCTTGATCTTGATTTTCATTCAATAATCAAAAATAAATAAATAAATTAAATTGTTTGACAAATATAATTTAAATTTGTACAAGGAGTTATCTATTTACATATCAACGTGTGTGTTTTTTTGCCAACAATCAAGAAATTTCTTAAACACAATTTTAATTTTTTTACCGTCTTCACTATATATAGCGAAGCCTAAATAACTTTCATAGATACTAAGATTTATGTTTATCACCAATAACCAATACAATTTCCAAATTTTAGTCAGCCCAATATTAAATTATCCAAAACATTACTTTTTTCCTCAGAAGTATTACAAAAAAAAAACATTATAAATACTCTCATCAGACATCATATATGAAAATTCATATAACTTCTATACTATAAAAATTGTTAAAACCAAAACAAAGTAGATCATCAATGGCATCATCATCACACATATATTTTGCTCTCTTAGCTATTTTCGTAGTCTCACTAAAGTTTTGTTATTGCCAAAATGAAACTATAGATGTCACCGCCTGGGGCAACGCCGGTGTTACTTGGTACGGTGAACCTGAGGGCGCCGGTAGCACCGGTACGTATTAATAATTACCATATATTTTTTTGTAACAATATATATAGATATAAGTTTTTTAATAAGATTTAGATGATGTTTTTATATGTGTGTAGGAGGAGCTTGTGGATTTGGTTTCTCAGTGGCCAATCCACCTTTATACGCTATGGTTTCAGCCGGAGGTCCATCACTGTTCAACAATGGAAAAGGATGTGGAACATGTTATCAGGTTCGTATCATTCCTCTTTTAACATAAGATCCAATTTTGATCAGGTATTGATTGATCCGACAAAAATTGGTTGTATTCTATGTTAAATTTAATAGGTTCTAAATCAAACTAATCAACTAAATGGCAATGAGTGGATAGTCTCATGTCATTTACATATCATTCAATGTCTATGCAAATTTATGATGTGACTTTTTATCCTAGATAATATTTGCAATAAAAATTGACTTTTTTGTTTATTTACAAATCTTATTATAAATCAGAAACGTTTAATTAAAAAACATTTAAGTGGTATTTAGACTAGATTTGGTTTGAAAAAGACTAAATAATACATAGCATGCATGTCTAATTGTCTATAAATGTCATACGGTTACACAATTATTTTATTTTTCTTCATCATATTGTTAATAATATATATGCTTTAGCTTGTGTGCACCGGGAATCCAGCGTGTTCCCGGAGACCAGTAACGGTGACAATAACCGACGAGTGCCCCGGCGGTCCATGCGCCTCCGAGCCATTCCACTTTGACCTTAGCGGCAAAGCCATTGGTGCCTTAGCCAAACCTGGCCAAGCCGGTAAACTTCGAGCCGCTGGTGTTCTACGTGTTAGTTTCAGACGGTACGTATGAATAAGATTATTCTCCCAAATCTGGTTTGAAATCGGATTGAACAGAAACCATAATCCATAAGCTTTGCTTTAGGTTCATCATTGTTACGTAAATCACTGTTTCCAAATAAATTTGAATTAATGGCATTGGATATATACTCAAGGACCCATAAGCCAAAACCCATTTGGTTGGTTTATTACAGTACACAATTTCTTATTTTTGTGACAATATTGTACGATCATAAGCCAAAACCAGATTTAATAATATTGTACGATCATAACCTTAAATCATTTTTTGTTTTCAGTGCTCCATGTTTATATAAAGGGACTAGTATAGCATTCCGTATTGACGCCGGAGCAAATCCATTCTACATGGCATTTGTTGTTGAATACGAAAACGGTGACGGAGATTTGTCCTATGTTGAGATTCAACCGGTTGGCGGAAATTTTATTCCCATGCAAGAAATGAGATCCGCCGTGTGGAAAGTAAATTCCGGCAGTGCTTTGAAAGGTCCGTTCAGCATTAGACTTACTTCCGGCGAGGCTCATAAAGTAGTTGTTGCTCAGGCTGTTGTTCCGGCGAATTGGAAGGCCGATATGACTTACCGGTCAGTCGTTAATTTTTAGAGTTTTTTTTTTATGATCAGATTGTAGTTTCGACTTGTTTTGTCGTTGCTCTAGTTAAAACATTAATCGAGTAAGCTTATAGTATGAAATAATTGATGACAATAAAGTATGTTGAGTTTATGAAGCCCATATGTATGATTACTCAATTAGTTTTTATTAATGCGGATTCTTTGCAATTAGTTTCATCAACAGAAGTGCCAATAAAATTGATTAGTAAATAAAAACAGTGAAAATATCGGTTGAATTATTTTAAATCAATTATATATTATATGTGATGTTTAAATTCTTCTTAAATTCTTATTCTTCACATTTTGAGAAGAAATACATTATCGATTTAATATTTTATAACCTTTATATATAATGGAGAACAAAATACATAGGGTGCAAATGGTTGACACTTGACACATTAGATGAATAAATTTTGGTGGAATATGCTATTCTTCTCCATTCCTTTACAATTCCACCATTTGGGATGAATTTATTTTCCTTTAAAATTTAAGAAGTTTCATCCAACAGATAAAAAATAAGACAAATTTCTCTAGATTCCTCTAGATTTGTTACTCTTAAATAAAAAAGGAGAGGAATATGATGAAAAAGAGGAAAAATATCTCGTTCCATTATTAATTTTCCTTTTTTTCCTCTTCCTACAACCATTTGCACCCATAGTCCATTTGAGGAAATTTTTTACAACGAAATTTTCATAAATTTTTTCTAAACGTTAAGAAAGAATAGTTTTCCTAAATAATTGTATATAAAAAACAGTGTTAATAGTATTTTGGATATTCCTCTAAATTACTTTAGGTTTAGGGCTCAAACTCATAAAAAGTAGAAGCACCAAAAACCCTAATTATAACCGTACCTTGCATCCGAAGGCTTGATGAACATAGTGGCGACGAAGGAGATGAGGAAATCATCTTTGACAAAAAAACAAAAAAGATTATCATCAGAGTCTCCGTCGTCTCCTCCTCCGACGTCGTTTTCTTCCTTACCGTACGACCTCACTCTCAACTGTCTAGCTCGTACCTCGAGAACACATGCTCCAATTCTATCTCTAGTATCCAAGAGTTTCCAATCAATCCTCGCTTCGCCTGACCTCGAGGCCGCACGATCCCGCACCGGGAAAAAACCCGAAAAGTGTCTCTACGTCTGCTTAAACCTAAACAACAACCCTACTTGGTTCGTACTTTCCACAAGTCACAAAAAGAAACTAATACCACTCCCTTCGTTTCCTTACCAACATCCAAATTCATCAACTGTTATCTCAAACGGTTCAAACATTTACCTAATCGGCGGATCTTTTTTAAGGGAAAGAGAAAAAGAACCAGGAGAGTGTTTGTTCTCGATTGTAAGTCTCACCAATGGCGTAAACTCCCGAAAATGTGTGCTTCTCGAAAAGAACCAGCCGCTCGTGTAATCTACTAAGATTTTTGTGACTGGAGGTTGCAGCAAGAGGTACGATAACAAAGAGAATTATGAAGAGATTTACGACCCAAAGACACAAATTTGGGAGCCATTAAGTCCTACGATTCATTATCCATATGGTTTGGAATCCGAAGTTTATCACTATATGTCGACGCTTGGCTTGGTTCCGAAAGCTTGTTTAGTATTTCTAAAGAAGAAGAACGATTGCTTCCTAGCAAGAGTTTCCAATGGGGAACTAGTTTGTAGTTATGAAAACACTATGTCATGGTCGAAGGTTTCCGGACTTAAAGGACTGTCCTCTACTCATCTTATTTCGGTGGCAAACCCTAGCGGAGGAAGTAGAGTCACAGTTTGGTGGAAGAAGGTGGAGTTTGGTCCTCGAGATCGACATTATACTAAGGAATGTTTTACGAAAACGGAGATTTGCTGTGCAAAGATTTCGCTTACCATACTCCCTTCGGGAATTTTTCAGGGATTTATAGAATGGTCTGAGAGTGTGTTTACCTTCAACGGATGTGAATCTGATTCCGATTTCTTTGTGCATTCTGCTTGTGTCACACATGTTCATCAATGAGTTTTATTTAGTTCTTGAGAGAGTTTTAGATTTTCATGTGATTTATTTTAATAAATTTAGGCAAGGACTTTCACTTCGATTTTCTTGGTTGCAATTGGCCAAGCCCTCCCTCGTTCCTTTAGAAATTAGGAGGTTGTTCTCTTGGTTACTTTGGTATATTTGGAAGAACATGAATGGACTGTTTTTTGAAGGAAAATTCTTCTTGGCTTTTGAAATTGTGGATAAGGTTAGAGAAGAAATGTTGCAATGGTTCCATTCCCAATCCAAGGAAAGTTGTGTAGAAAACTGAAAACTATATTGTTGAAAAAGACTATATTTATACATAGCATGCCAGTCCACTTTGCCCTTAGCGGCATAGTCAATTGGTGGCTTAGCCAAAAAGTAAAGAGATTTTATGGCAAACACTCTTTCTTTGTTTTAGAGAAAGAGTCTTTGCTAATAAGTATAATTACTTTGGGAACATGTATTTTCATCTTCATGTACTTTATAATAAGATGTTTACTTTCGGTTTCTGAATGGAAAAAATGAATTTAATGTTTTGAATTTCAACATAAGTAATTTAAAGTGGTTCAAAAAAAAAAAAAAAACAAAGACAACCGAACTAATACTGTCGAAGACGCATATGGAGCCAATAAAAATTCATCATCGATTTTGAAAAAAAATTCAATACAAAAAAAGTAGAGAGCAGTGTGATAGGTGAATACAACAAAACAATAAAGAGGAAAGAAAATTGTCAGAAATAGGATTTGAGATATATTAAAATTAGTGACAATAGAGTTTGATAATTGAGTCAGCCCCTGCAGTGAATAGCCATGGTTGTCTTGGATGAAACTTGCAGTCCAAAACTCCTACCATTAAAAATCAAAAACCCATAAGCATAAATAATCAAACATATAATGATGCATAATAATACTGTTATTAAAAACTAACCTCCTCCATTTTTAGAAGCAGAATGGCCTCTAAGAATCTCCAATGGCACAATCAGAGGATTCTCATTCAAATCATTATACACCTTTCCATGGAACACATAAGCTGTTGAATCCTCCGAGCACGAAGCGAATAATGGATACGAACGGTGGAAAGCAACATTCGTAATATCTTTAGGATGATTCTTCAGAGTCTTATACGGTTTCGACGATAGATCCATGTCAAACCAACACATCTTCCCTTCTTTGCTTCCTACTATCAGATTATCACCACCAGGATGAATCGCCATGGACGAGATTTCTCTCATTCCAGTCTCGAGCTTTTTGATTGGCACGTCGGTCTTTAACAGGTCGTAAACACGAACGTTCTTTCTCGTCGCGATGAACAAAAGTGAACGGGTGGGATGAAAAACTGTACAGACTGGAAGTCCGCGGATCTTGAATGAGAGCTTGTGTGTAATCTTTTTCGAGATTTGGTGCGTTACAATTCCTCGTGTTTCACCAGATGCCATGACTGTCGAAAGATAGTCTCCTTTACGATGCCAGTGAATATACGATATGTTCTGTATGTAAGTATATGTAAACCAAAACCAGTTATAGATTTTTCCATGTAATAACCCAACTTTGACGTTTAGCAAGGAATTTTAGCAAGAGTGTACCTTAAAATGGCGTATCTTGATCCCTCCATATGTCTCATCTGGAAGCCAGCTTACAATTGCGGCAACTATGAATATCGCGCAAAAAAAAAAGATTTAATCATTTGGACTTTCATGTTAATTTCTTACAAAATGTTACACTTACCATATGGACTTTGTTCTGGAAGGTTTGCTAAGTTAAGCAGCTCTTGAATATTGTTATTCTCTTCATCAGTGCCAAGTTCAGTGTTCAGGATAACCAAATCTCGTCCCCTGCAATATGCGATGGTTTCAGAATAGGAAGTTATAATAAAAATCAGGAAAACAAATTCTCAAGAATCTAACTCACATCGCGATGGCTAAAATTGGAAAGTCGGAAAGAGGATTCCAAGCCACACACTTAACAGCTTCATCAAACTGCCATGTCTTAATACATCTACCAGTTTCCACTTCCCATATACGAACAGACCCATCGGTTGATCCTGAGGCTATCCACTGGCCAGAAGATTCAGTGGATAAGGAAGTAACAGGTCCTGTATGGCCTTTAAATTCAAGATAACAGGAGTTTGGATAAGGTCTAAGATCTTTCCTACTAGGTAGCTTAGGCTTCAATGATTCAGGATCGATGTTAATCTAGAGAAGGAAGACACAATGTCAGATTAAACACAGAAAAAACAAATTAAACAAGAAAATGTTCCTCACTCTCTTCTTTCGAACTCTCGGGCATAGGTATAGATCCAAACAACGTTCAAAAGACTCCTTTAGAGCATTCTCATATGCTGGGATGCTTCTCAGAGATGTAAACCTATGCACATATATATATATATATATATATATATATATATATATTTATCATCAGGCTTAAAGCTAACAAATATCAAAGAATAGTAAATTAAGCGATACTAATACATACCTTTTAGGAATGAATTTTGGACGATCTTCCTCGTACATCAATTCATAAGAGGCTTTCTCCTCTTCTGTTGGAATGTATTCCAAAGAAGGATTGTACGATTCCTCGTGTCCTGGCAAACCAAATTGTACAAATTAAGAAACTCTGAAAAATGGAAATCCCAGAGAGAAGCAGAGAAACAGATGGTCAGTAATGAAACCTGGCAATTTTAGTTTCGGAGGAGGAATATAAGTTAAATGCTTGCTCTTTTGGTCTGAAGTTGAATCATCACCCCATAAAAGGTATACATTAGGCTCTTCTTCAGGCTTATCAAACTTGATCAACCCCTTCCTGATTGCTCTAACTAACTTAACAACTTTTTTGGCTTCCCATTTCGAAGGGATGAACCTTCGCTTAGGTTCTGGTGCACTCGAGAGTGGATGTATTGCATCGTCCCATTTGAACCAATCGACATAAGGCTAGCACCAAGAGCATCAATCAAGAAGGTCACATTTTGAAGCGATTTGTATAATGTTATTAGAAAACAGCTACACATAAACCACATACGTACCGCATATGGATCAAAATCAGCATGTGGTGCTTCTCCTTTAACCATTCTACGAATGATCTTGCTCTCTTCTTTAGTAACCTCCACTTCCTCGTCATTGTATTCGTCGTAAAGTTTACGCCTAAATCCCCACAAAATCACATGAGCATAATGCTACTAACAAACCATAAACCAACAAACAGAATAACACTTCAAAACTGACCAATTCTTGGAATCATCCATAGCTGCAAGAAAAGAATCGAGCTTGTCTTGTTTCTCCTTTTTAGTAATCTTCTTCCCGGTGATATCATAACCGATATGTTTCTCGTCTTTATACCACTCCAAAGGAACATCTCCAACTGTATTCCTAGGAGCAACCTATAAATCAAAGACAAATACATAAATTCCCCTGAAAAACAACGACATATAGTTTCGATTCTAGAAAACGAATAGAGTTAAGCATCAACCTCATCTTCCGAAGAATCGCTCTCTTCGACAACTTCACCTTGCTCAGAATCTTCATCACTCCCTTCTTCCTCACCAACTTCACCTTCACTACCTACTTGTTCACTTTCATCATCATCATCATTTATGCCCTCATGACCTGCACCAACAAATCTCTAATTTAAACCCTTTTCTCATATAATAACTCTTCACTATAAATTCCCACATTTCGATCAAATTATAATAAACCTAAAGAGATTAGTCTATTCAAATTCTAACTAACCATCAAGAGCATGAACCCTAAAATCTCAAATTGAATTCAACTAAACTAGAGTATTACCTAATGATTCTCCATCTCCATCTTCAGTTCCTCTCTGTGAATCATCATCATCATCCTCGGAATCGAAAAAATCGGAGTCGAAATCATCGGAATTCAAAGACCCAGACATGCTCTATAAAAAAAACCCAGAAAAAATTAAACAAAATGCTAAAAGCTATCAAACAAAAAGAGAAAAGCAAGTCAAGGAAAAGAGAATAATACATCTCCGTCGTAATCGGAATCAGTGCCGGAATCTACAAGTACGTATTCTTCCTCTTTCACTTCCTTTTCTACTTGTTTCTGCTTCTTCGATTTTGCAGAAGAGTCGTTTTTGTTTTTGCTCCTGGTTTCTCTCATCTTCTCGATTTCGTCGTTTTTGCTTTTGGTCCTGGTTTCTCTCATCTTATCGTCGTTGAATTCATCGTTTTTTCTTTTGCTCCTGATTTCTCTTTTCTTATCTTCGTTGATTTCGTCGGTCTTCTTCGGCATCGTTAATTTCAGAGGCGGAGGTTTTTGGTCTGAGACTCGGTGGTGGAAGAAGCGGGTGATTGAAGAAGAAGATTTAGGGTTTTAGGATAAAAGTCGAAATGATCCCTAATTATAATGGGCCTATAATATCTTAATGGGCCTTTTCTATTTAAAGTTTGATAGTGAGAGACATATCGGCCCAAGGAGTAACTAATTTGAGTTATTCTTTTAAAATTGATTTTTTTTAGTCAACTCCACCCAATTGGTATCCAATTGTAGTTGACTTGTTTCTGCTAAATAAAATAAATTGCTTTACGAATACGAGCCCAAATGATCTTATTGCAATTGTCCCTTATTATTTTGTTAATTTATGCCTCTTAGTAGTTGACTTTTTCAAAAGAATCGCTATTTTTCAATTTATTCATCGACCAATTTGATAAATCTAATGTATAAAAAGAAACCATTACCCTCTAAGAATGTCATATGGACAATAGGTATATATATATATACTTTGATTAATAATGATATAGTGTAAATTTTTAAGGTCTAATGAAACAAGTCAACTGAAGAATTAAAGGAGTGATGAGTTATTTTCCCTTTCAAGAGAAAGAGAGAGAGAGAGTAGCGTAAGTTGTTTGGCACCACCATTAAGTCATGCCATTGAAAAAGAATCGAAACTTTACCACTTTGCGTAGACGAATTGTTTTCACAATTAATGAATAAAAAAAATATTTCCAAATTTTCAGTGAAAACAAAAAAATCCTTGTGTGTATCAAATCACCTTGCTAAGAGCATGCACATTGATGATATTCTTTAGATATCATAAAACATATTTTAATGTTAATTTTAATATTAGTTTATTGTTTGAGACTCAATTAGAAATTATTAATAAATCTGTCTCCAATGGTGTCGGTATCATACAAAATTAAATTATTTTTAAAGCTACAAATTTTGATTATTCATACACATTACAAAACCTTTGTATTCTCAAAGAACAAACAAAGAAGATAAATATACAAACTTTGTTTTATCATACACTAACCTTTCCATTATTCACCATCATCATCATCATGATTCATCAGACATTGTTTGGTACAAGCCTAAACAACGGTTGTGATTAGCGCAAACTAGGGGTGGGCATTCGGATCATTGGTCGGATTCGGTACGGGTTTTTCGGATCCGATTGGGGCCTACTAATACCATTCGGGTATATTTCTATAACGGATCAGGTTCGGGTCGGATTTGCTATTGATTTTAAGATCCAAAACTCATCAAAAGTTCTATCGGATTCGGTTCGGATCCGGTTTTATCCGAACCCAAACATAAGTATAAGGCCATTAATAACATTAAGAATAAGACCTAAATATAAAAAGAAGGTTCAAATTCAAAGATAAGACCAAAATGATGAAAAAACGAGTCTTATCTATTTAGTAAGGTTCAAACTTCAAAAATTGTATAAAATGTGAAAGAAAAAAAAAGAACATAGGTGGAAGATATATATAAGTTCTATATATTTGGTTTGTTCGGTCGGTTATCGGATATATCCGAAACCGAACCGAAATCCAAAATAAAACAAATTGAAAACCATTCGGTTATGTAACAATAACCAATATAGATCCAAACCGCTTAATTTCGGTCGGGTTAGGTTTCAGATTTCGGATTCGGATAATTTGCCCACCCCTAGCGCAAACAGTCCGTTTATGAAAACTCATGATGTGAACATGAGGATCACATTGATGGTCATTGAGGTAATAGATGCAGTAAAAGCCAAAAGGAACATACCAGGCTGCTCTGCCTTCATGGTTTGAACCACCTTAACTTGTAAAGTCATACCATCTGCAATCTGATGATTATGGAGTTTGGTACATAGTTTGGTGTAGCACCACAAGCACCACTTACTACACCCTGCAATTTGTTATTATAACCAAATAAGCTCAGATTAGATTGTAATGGCAAATACCAAAGATGACAAATTTGGTTACCTCTTGTAAGAAATCACGATCAGTATTCAAATAAGCACAGCTTTAATGGCTTCTTCTTTCTCGATTTTCTCCTTGCAATTCTTAATCAACTCAAGAACATTATTGTGCAAATTCTCATAAACAAATTCTGCAGCTTTACAACCTCCATGACTATTATAAACTCCAAAGAAACTCTACAAATCAACAAAACCCATTAACCTAAGATTCTAGACCCATTCGAGGGAGGAAGAAGGAAGAAACATTACCTTGTTCGAGATTCCGATAACAATTGGGTGACTGCCTTCCATGAACTTCTTCTTGCCTTTGATGGAGACAAGACCGAAACCATTTCTTCCGAAGCCATGACATGGATCGCAAAAAAAAAGAAATAGTTTTAACAACACATTGAGAAGAACCAACCAAGATTTGGTGTTCTGGTACTTCAATTTTACAAGCCAATCTAAACTTTTCTCTTTCAACAAGAATCATGTCAAGAAACATTAAGGGCTAATTACTTGACTAAGCTTCTTAATTCTTGCTGGAAGCAATCAAAATCCCAGATTTCTTCATCAAACGAACACACACTACAAGAAAACAGGGTGATTTTTGACGGCCAAAACCGTCGGAATTCCGTCGGAAAAGCCCCTTTTCCGACGGTATTGCGACGGTATTCTACGGTCGGTTCTATCTCGTCGGAAATTGAGTTCCGTCATAAATCCGTCAGAAATTATGACGGATTTATGACGGATTAAAAAAAAAAACACCGTCGAAAATCCGTCGGAAATTTGTTTCCGACGGATTTATGACGGATTCCGTAACCGTATATCATATACCGGATATCCCCGTGTACGGATACCGTATCCGTCGGAAATCCGTCGGAAAATTTCAATTTTTTTTAAAAAAAAAATTCTCCACCGGAGAATTTTCCGGCGGCGATTTTTCCGCCGGTTAGTTTATCAAATAAGAGAATGTGTGGTTGGGTTCTTCTTCTTCTCAAACAAGAGAATGTGTGGTTGGGTATAAAATTAGGGTAAATCCGTCGGTTTACCGCCTACACATCGGCTTAATTAAAATGGGCGGGAATACGGAAATCCGTCATAAATCCGTCATAAATCCGTCATAACTTTCCGACGGATTTATGACGGAATGCCTTTTTTATTTAAATTGAAGAAAAAAAACTCAATCCGTCATAAATCCGTCATAAATTAATATAAGTTTTGTATAATATATGTGTTATAGTTACTTATAAATAAATTATATGTAATGTTTAGGACTAAAATGTAAAAACACATAATATTTTGAAGTTTCATTTGAAGTTTACCATTGGAGAAGAATACACAAAAACATCAAATTTTTTTTTTATATATAATATTTTATTTTTCTCGGTATAAAATAAAATAAAAAAAGATAACTTTTTTCATTGGAAATTGAAATATTTATTTTGAAGAGTGGTTAATTTGCTTCTGGATATTTCAATAGGTTAATTACATATAATTATCTTAATTCTTGTTCATACACATATATTAAATTGCTTCTGAAAACGTAATAACTTGGTTTCATTATAACTTTTGTAAGAGAATGTGTAAATGAAGCTTGTTTTTTGAGGTAGAATAATGTGTGTTTTTGTTTTGTTTAGAATTTGACATTTTAATTTGAGAGTTCATGTCATGCGATGTACTTGTTAAAATGCGATTTCCGACGGATTTTACCCTAATTTTATACCGAGAAAACTATAATATTAAATTAAAAAAATATATCCGTCATAAATCCGTCAGAAATTTCTGACGGATTTATGACGGATTCTTTTTTTTTAATTTAATAAATAAAGGCATTCCGTCATAAATCCGTCGGAATTTTATGACGGATTTATGACGGATTCTTTTTTTTTAATTTAAATACGGTATACGGTATACGATATCCGTCATAAAATTCTGACGGATTTATGACGGAATGCCTTTTTTATTTTAATTTTTTAAAAAAAGAATCCGTCATAAATCCGTCATAAAATTCCGACGGATTTATGACGGAATGTCTTTTTATTTAAATTAAAAAAAAAAGAATCTCTGACGGATTTATGACGGATATATTTTTTTAATTGAAGAAAAAAAAAAAAAACTAAATCCGTCAGAAATTTATGACGGATTTACGACGGAATGTGTTTTTTTTAAAAAAAAAATTTTTAGACGCAATCCGTCGGAAATCCGTCATACATCCGTCATAAAATTCCGACGGATTCTCCGACGGCCGTCAGAAAATGCCTTGTTTTCTTGTAGTGACAATATACAGTCCTATGGGTGAAGATCAAACAAAGAAGAAGAAGCAATCAAAACCCTAGATTTGTTTACAATTGTTGATTCGGAAAAGTACCCAAAATCATTAAAATTTATTTGAGATCAAATATATGGAATTATCAGTAAAATCATAGCGAAGAAGATTCGTAAATCATAGAGAGGAAGAAACTGACCTTAGTATTGAGGTTATGCAGAAGAGAGCAAGAAGAAAATCACCATTGATGAGACGAAAATCAAGTTGATTTAGTTCCATATAAATCATTGGACCGGTGACTAATTCAGACGAGAATCTCCGATTAAAAGCAAGAGGAGAGGAGACGACGAAGAGAGAAAGAAGAGACAAATGATTTTTTTTTCTGTGTATTGCCCATCAAAACACACGGTCGAATGACTGGAGGACACGGTATCACAAGTATCATTGGGCTGAGACGTATCAAAGCCAAAATCATTTTTAGATTCATTTTTGAATTATTTTCCCCCCCTTTTTTTTGCTTATGATACCCTCTCAGTATCATTATTGATGTACATGGTCTAAGTTCTTTGAGTGCATTTATATTTGTCTTTGTAACCGACAAATTGTGGAACGTTGAACTTTTACTTTGCTTAAAGATCTTTAATCTATCACACTTATTATTGTTGTTACCTTACAAGCAAGACTTGAACTCGTATTTGAACAATCTATCACACTATTGTTGTAACAAGCAAGACGATCAAGTACTCCTATTTGTACAAGTTCTTTGCACTTATGGATGATTTGATCTTCGAACAAGAATTGAAAAAGATCACATGATCGTTGTGTGGGTCGTTGATCACGTTTAATACAAATGTTACTAGAGAAAAAAAGAAAAAGGAAGTGAAATTGTTAGGTTTGTATTAAACCAAAGACATCAATTTTAGTGGGTCCAAAGTTAAATACTCTTGTAGCTTAAACCTTTTAGGTTACTCGTATATGCATGTACTTTAACAAAAACAACTAATAAGCTCACATCTTATCATTAAGTTTAAATTTATCTAAATAGAGACAACTTTAGTTGGTATTTTTTTTTGTTTTTGGTTGAACAAGAACGTGTGGCAGTGTTATTGATAAACGTAAATTATGGATTCTTGACTTTTTCTTATTATTTTCCTAACTTACGAAGATCCAAAATCAAAGGAGAACTAATACATATATTGCATTTCCTAATCTTTTGATTCGAGTGATTAGTGGAATTAAACTAAGATTAGATTGTTCAAGATGTTAATTTAGCCGGCTTTAACTTACCAACAGATATCGTCACTGACAGTTGGCGAAACCTATCAAAAGAAGAAGGCTAGAAGAATCTGAAATTTTATTATTTGATTTTGTTACATTAGAGAGATAAAGTTACTGGTTGGTGATTATAAATTGTGGAACCGTCGTTTACAAAAACTACGTGTCTGTCACAACTGAAATACTGACAGCCATAAACATTCGTTCCCCTCGTTTTTGGACAACGCTTTGTTCTGGTCCGACTCGTTAAAACAACAACAACAAAAAGTACTATTTGAATTACCGAAAATGCCCTTAGGGGAGTTTAAAGTTAATTAATTATTTTTGGCGTACTGGAATTAAAGCTGAGCCGAAAATAGACAACGAAACCGCGTTGCGTCTGTGAATCCGGGGTGTTAAAATAGAAATTTTGCTATTTTTAATCCGATCCATTAAAAGAGTATTTTAGTCAAATTAAATATATTTTGGTAGAAATGGGTAAAGCTTGCATGTTACATTGTTCTTAATTCATAGCAAAATGCTTTAATTAGATTAGAGCATGTTTATGGGTGAAAAATATAATTTGGGTAATATATAAATTTTATAATATTAATTGTTTTAGGATTGATGAATAGAAAAAAAAAGAGGAAAGAGATACGGAGATGTTATATTTACCCATGAAATAGTTTCTATATTTATATACTCAAAAATAATTTGAATAAATATAAAAAATTTATATTATTAAAAATCTTTTATATTTACCCAAATTTAACACCTATAAACATAACCTTATTGGTAATAACAAAACAATTACTACTTCCTTCTTCTTCTTCTTTCCGTTTCAATATCGAATCATTTCAAGATTTTTTATTTATTTATAAATATTGGGTTAGAGAAGAAAGTGTAAGTTAAAAAGACAATTAAAAATTTCAATTTTTTTCTTTCTTAAACTCTCTTCTTCTTCTTTAGTTCATTTGTTTACAGAAGAAGAATGCTTTCATCACCTACTCTCCTTTTCTAGTTTCTCTACTTCTTCTTCTTCTCTCTCTCTCTCTCTCTCTCTCTCTCTCTCTCTCTCTCTCGAACTTTCTCTCTCTTCTGTAAATTGGTGTTGGAAGATGGAGAAATACAAGTGTAGATTTTGCTTAAAGAGTTTCATCAATGGAAGAGCTTTAGGTGGTCACATGAGATCTCACATGCTTAATCTCTCTTCAAAATACGAACCAACTCTTGAAGAAGAAGAAGAAGAAGAAAGGCCGAGTCAACTCAGTGAAGACGATACCGAGTCAGATGCTTCTTCTTCGTCCGAGTTTGATAATCCAAAGATGAATCTTCTTCTTGACGATGATGACAATGACGAAAGCGAAACCGAGTCGTCTAGGATTAATAACCCAACTCGGAAACGATCTAAACGAACTCGGAAACTCGGATCGTTCGATTTCGAGTTTAAGAAGATGAAAACGAGTCAACCAGGTGAGTCAGTGACCGAGTTAGAACACCATAGCTCAGCTTCTGACACAACTACAGAGGAAGATCTCGCCTTTTGTCTTATTATGCTCTCTCGAGACAAATGGAAGCAACATAAAACTAAAGAGACGATAAAAAAGCAAACTTTCGAAGAAGAAACAGAGCATGAATGTGAAGATTCAGATTACGAATCGAGCAAGAACAGAGGAAGATTCAAGTGTGAGATTTGTGGTAAAGTGTTTAAATCTTATCAAGCATTAGGTGGACACAGAGCAAGTCACAAAAAGAACAAGATTTTCACAACGATGAAGAAAACAGAGTACGTTAATGGAGTTATTACAGAGAAGAAGAAGATTCATCAGTGTCCGATTTGTTTTAGGGTTTTTAGTTCGGGACAAGCACTTGGTGGTCATAAAAGATCTCATGGAAGTCAAATTGTTCGAATTAATAAAGAAGAAGAAGAAGAAGGAGGATTAGTGAAACAGAGGATGATTGATCTTAATCTACCTGCAAGTAATGAAGAAAATGATGAAACTTCTTTGGTGTTTGATGAATGGTGAAAACGAAAGGTAACAGAATTTGCGTGATCCGTGTTGTTAAGAAAAACAAAATTTAAATATTTTTTCGGTTATTATTATTGTTCTTTTTTTGGGTTCAGAATTTTTATTTTTATTTTCAATGCAAAGGAGGCTACTTTTACATGTTCTAACGCCAAGTCTTTCACTACTAGCCTCACGTCGTGTTGGCCTAAATCAGAGAAGCATTCAATTTTGGGAACTTCTTCCATTAGTGAATAGAGAAATGGTGAAAAAATTTGATAGTATATTTTCTCTCTTTTTTTAGGTAATCGAATTATATCAATTCTTGGTTTTTCTAGCAATTTTGGTTTTAGTATAAGTGTAAAATTTTAGAAGCTAGAGAACTAGTGACCACTTCATCTATCTCTTTCGCCTACAATTTGAAAAAAAAGAAAGTCAAATTTTGAAAAGAAAAGAAGTATATGAGCTTTATTTTGTTGCTCTTATAGTTTCTATATCATTTTCAGTTTTGGAATCAAAATGTGGCCTTTGTGTGGGTTTTGAGTTTGCCACCAACTTAGAATTATTCTTCACGTATACTTTATTCTTTACTTATGATTGGAATCAAACCTAATGACTATAATGTTCATGATCACCACCCAATAGATGTCAGCAAAGTTGTTGTGATAGTTCAACTAGTCTTATTACACATAGTTTGGTGGCTACTCACTAGGATTAAGTGTTTACCAATTTATATATTCATTAATCCATGTGTTTGTTTGGTGGCTTATCACTTGGATTTAGTGTTTACAAAGTATCATTAGTCCTTGCTTTTAAAAAATGTGATTCAAGAGTATACTTCCTCTCCATTTGGTGAATTCTCAAGAGTAGTTTAATATGGTTTTGAATGGTTACGGTACCAAAAATTATAGTAGTAAATTTTTGGTGTTACCACGTAACCACCATTTGAATCAAAAATATACTACTTCTGTACGTTTTCTTTATCATTGATTGTTTATTGTCTGTCTCAAACTGTGAGCTCATTGTATGCATTTGCTTTGGTAGTAGATCATGTCTACTGATTGACGCGAACATCCTCTCCAATGTTCGTCTACTAAAGGGTGAACAAGCACAATTCTTTGTTTATAATGCAGACACAAACTCTTTAGCCAATTTAAAAGCCGAAGACTATAGGTTAGGTATGTAATAAATAGTGAAGTAAACTATACACAAAATGTATATAATTATAACGTTTGCGAATGAAGAAAAAAAAAACCCAAATGGAATGTAAATGTAAATGTCATAATGACGTTTTCATAAATTTATTAAATTGTTAGATAAGGATCAATTTTCATTTTGCCATTTTTGTAGATTACATTAGTTGAATTTTGATACGCACAAAGCTTTGATTGTATATATGTATGATCTTTGATGTATCCTGAATTTATATCCCATTATGACATGATGCATATTAAAATGGCAAATAAAATTTTGATTAATATATACAATATTTAAACGTATAATTTGATCGTTCATATTAAATGTCCTTTAATGACACCCTTTTGTAAGCTATATAAAACGGGTACAATATTCTTAGGGGAAATGTGTCAACTTGTGTTTCTACCTATACGAAACAAATGAATTGTTTGATTTGAAGCATGCATTGCATAGACGGGTAACCACAAGATGAATTATAGATAATAACATCGAATATTTGACATCTGGTTACAAAAAGAAGCACATATGAGTACAAGTGTATATACTTCGGAATCTAGTTATTGTTCATGTGTTTATATATTTCGCCCCTTCTTGTTTATCAATTGACGAGCATTACAAGTTTTAGATCAGTTAACTATATATGCTTGGTATAGCTATAATAATTCAACGAATTAGAGTTTAATTAAGGAGAAAGTACGAAAAAGTTTAAAGTTGCGAAAACATGCATGCATTGCACGGTAGAGTTCTTACAAATTGTACGTTGTCAGTCCATCTAAAATCAAAAAGCGTAATAATTAGTTTGAGTAGTATATATATATATATATATATATATATATATATATATATATATATATATATATATAGATGCCAATATATCATGCCATTTGTATGTCCATTGCTCACATCACATTTTTTTTCTTTCAAATCATATACATTTTGTTTCAAAAACAAACAACATCAGCTGATATCTAGAATTTCAACACTAGTACTACCAAGTACGGATGAATAGAATGAAATAAGTTCTGAGATTATTTCTTATCATCTTTGAACTTCAAACTTTGTTTGTCTAAATTTCTTATCATCTTTGAATTCTTGCCGGGAAAGAAGTGTTGAAGAAAGGAATGGGCTAGATCATAGGAAATGGAGAAAGTGTTAATGTTTGGGAAGATCCATGGCTCTCACCTTCACAACCGTCAATCCCATTCGGCCCTCCGACGAAACAAAATAAAGATCTAAGAGTGAGTGATTTACTAACTAGTAACAACTCATGGAACTTACCGGTAATAAGGAAACACTTAACTCATTATAAGAGAGCTTAAACAGTGTACGGACAGTGGCATTATTATCCACATTTTAGATGCATAAATGAATGTGTTATGTTTTTGTTTTGTATCATTAACAATCGTCAAGAAACCACCAAGATTACCAAACCCACCTTTGAATTATAACCAAAAGACTAAAATAAATTAACCAAACAATGTCAGAAGTCAAGTGAAGCACTTTGGCAAAAACAGAGGAAATAAATGGCAAGCTCTCTAGCTCTATAAAAGTCTGTCAACAAAGACGAGGTGTATTTGTGATAGATAGATAGATACAAAATTCATTTGGGTTTTGATTACTGCCACTGGTTGTTTTTGTGCAGATTGGTAAGTTGAATGTTTTCTCACTATGATTGCAGGGAACAACTCAGTGCACCTAAAACTTTAAAGTCGACTACAAAGTTGTTCTACAATGCAATAATTTAAAACCATAAGACTACAAAGCATAAAAAAACCGAGCTAACAATGCTCATTATATTCTTTAACTCTCAAGTAATTTAGAAAGTCTTGGAGTCGAAGAACGGTTGGAATCTCAGTTCTCTTCTGCACCTGGCATAAACTACTTTATGGACGTGAATCAATAATGTAGGGAACCGACGAGCAAAATACATGTAAATTCCATCTTGAAAATTTGGCTTTTTCTGAGAAAAATAATGAAAAGTAATTTATTATTCCATTGATTTGATTAAGTTCTATATTGGGAATGTTCTATTGTGACTCAAAATGAATTGAAACTAGATAAGTAACATAGAACAAACGCAACAAGAAATACCTCTATTGTGACTCAAAAGTGGTGTATCCACGTTCTTGTTCAGAGCAATCCCTAAACCATCTATCTTCGCGACTAACGTATTCCTATCACAGATTATCATTACATATCTCTGCCCTAAGATCTCGAATGATAATCTCTTTATAGTAAAAGTGTGTGATTCCTGTACAATACAAAAAATAGGTAAGTGAAAAAGAAATATATGAATGCAAATAGAAAAGAAAGAATCCATCTTTACCTAATAAGTTTGATCAACAACGATGATGGATCGCCTTGCACGGTCCACAACCTATTTGTTTCGAGACCATTGTTCTAATATTGTGGCTTCACTAACCCTCTCTGCTTCCAGAATCTAATGAGCTCATACAAAGTACAATGCCAAGGCTCCATGGCGTAGTAGAAAAAATCACCAACAGTCTCCAAACCGTGATACTTCAAGATGTTGTTGTGACCATCACCTAAACACAGAATATCAATCTCATTTCTAATCTCATTTGTCTTAACAACACACCGTCTTACTAGAACCGGACGTGTTTCATAAAAGCCATCAATCACTGTTTCGGTAAGCGAAAGAGCCTTCTTTGACATAGTGATTTTCCTAACAACTTCGTGAGAGAAAGTGACTGCCTGTGTATAATCACCCATTATCTCCTTTGCAACGTCTATGTGCATTCGATATCAAAAAAAAGAAAGTGAAATCAATTAGTAGTATAATGAAAAAATATACACTAATAGCTTAAAATAGTATAAAATTACAAGAATGTATGTAAGAAAAAAAATGATTAAAACCAAACCATTAAAAATGTATCAACATTTATGTAAAAATTATTAAAACCAAACCATCAAAATAGTATAAAACCAATTATGTAAAAATCAAACAACAATTAACTCAGTGTTAGTGTATAATTTTAGAAGCTAGAGAACTAGTGACCACTTCATCTATCTCTTTCGCCTACAATTGGAAAAAAAAAGTCAAATTTAAGAAGAAAAGAAGTATATGAACTTTATTTTGTTGCTCTTATAGTTTCTATATCATTTTCAGTTTTGGAATCAAAATGTGGCCTCTGTGGTGGGTTTTGAGTTTACCACCAACTTAGAATTATTCTTCACGTATACTTTATTCTTTACTTATGATTGGAATCAAACCTAATGACTATAATGTTCATGATCACCACCCAATAGATGTCAGCAAAGTTGTTGTGATAGTTCAACTAGTCCTATTACACATAGTTTGGTGGCTACTCACTAGGATTAAGTGTTTACCAATTTAGAAATTCATTAATCCATGTGTTTGTTTGGTGGCTTATCACTTGGATTTAGTGTTTACAAAGTATCATTAATCCATGTTTTTTAAAATGTGACTCAAGAGTACGTTATCTTTATTTGGTGAATTTTCAAGAGTAGTTTAACAAGGTTTTGAATGCCTAAGGTGTAGGAATGGAACAGACGAAACCTACCAAAAACTATATAGAGTAGTAAATTTTGGTGTTACTTGTCATTTCACTACAAGAAAACAAGGGGATTTCCGACGGCCAAAACCGTCGGAAATCCGTCGGAATAAGGGTATTTCCGACGGATTTTCACCGTCGGATCTATCTCTTCGGAAATTTCCGACGGATCTTGGTATAACAAAAATCCGTCGGAACTCCGAATTCCGACGGATTTATAACGGATTTTCGATGGATTTCGTAACCGTATACCGGATACCGCATACCGTATACGGATACCGTATCCGTCGAAAATTTCTTCTTTTTAAAAAAAAAAAATTCTCCGGCGGAGAATTTCTCCTCCTCCTCCTCCTCCTCCTCCTCCTCCTCCTCCTCCTCCTCCTCCTCCTCCTCCTCCTCCTCCTCCTCCTCCTCCTCCTCCTCCTCCTCCTCCTCCTCTTCTTCTTCTTCTTCTTACCAAATAAGAGATTTTGAGCGGTATAAAATTAGAACATATTCCGTCGGATTCCCCTGCCTTTTCGATGATCACGATGTGTTTAGGCGGGATAAAATTAGGGTAAATCTGTCGGAAATTTCCGACGGATACCGTATCCGTATTTGGGATATCCGGTATACGGTATACGGTTACGTATTTCCGATGGATTTATGACGGATTCCGTAACCGTATACCAGATACTATATACCGGATTTCCCGTATACGGATACCGTATCCGTCGGAAATCCGTCGGAAAAAATTCCGAAATCCGTCGGACTTCTGACGGATATTTCCGACGGATATTACGTCCGTCGGAAATCCCTTTGTTTTCTTGTAGTGTTTGGAGTTTGTACACTTCTATAGTTTTTCTCTCAAATTATGACCAGTTTATGCATTTGCTTTAATGGTAGATATCATGTCTACTGGCTGGCACGAACATCCCCTTTAATTTTCGTCTACCAAAAGGGTGAACAAGCACAATCTCGTATTTGAAAAAAAAAGACAAACTCTAAGCCAATTTAAAGAGCCGAAAACTAAAAGTCCAACACTATAGGCTAGATATGTAATAAGTAACGAAGTAAGCTATACACAAAACGTATATATCTATAACTTGTGCGAATGAAGAAATTATTAAATTGACGTTTTCATCAAGTTATTAAATTGTTAGATATGTATTGATTTTCATTTTGCCATTTTGCAGATGACATTAATTGAATTTTGATTCGCACAAAGCTGATTTTATTGTAATTGATATTCTGTATTTTTATCCCTTTTTGACATGATGCATATTAAATTGACAAATAACATTTTGGTTGATACATACAACTATTTAAACGTATATATCAAATATCCTTCAACGTCACCCTTTTGTAAGCTATATAAAATGGGTACATTATTCATAGGGGAAATGTGTCAACATTTGTTTCTACCTATACGAAACAAATGAACAATATAGTTGCTTTTTTGTTTGATTTGAACTTTTGAAGCATGCATTGCAAAGACGGGTAACCACAAGATGAATTATAGATAACAACATCGAATACTTGACATCTGGTTACAAAAAGAAGCACATATGACTACAAGTGTATACTTCGGAATCTATATATTAATTCATGTGTTTATACATTTCTCTCCTTCTTGTTAATTAATTGACAAGCATTACAAGTTTTAAAACAAACGAGAGAAACCCATCATTGGAATTTAACTTAAATCAGTTACTATATGCTTAGTATAGCTATAGTAATTGCATGTGTAACTTGAAACGCGTTTCCAATAAGATCATAATTAATTATTTTTCGTTCAACGAATTAGAGTTTAACTAAGGAGAAATCACGAAAAAAGTTTAAAATTGCGAAAACATGCATGCATTTGCACGGTAGAGTTATTACAAGTTGTTGTCAGTCCATCTAAGAGACAGACCAAAAAACCGTAATAGTTAGTTTGAGTAGTATATAGATGCCAATACCTCATGCCATTTGTATGTTCATATCAATTTTTTTTTCTTTGAAATCATATACATTTTGTTTCAAAGACAAAAACAGCATCTGATATATAGAATTTCAACACTACCGAGTACCGATGAATAGAATGAAATAAGTTATAAGACTATTTATTATCATCTTTGAAGTTCAAACTTTGTTTGTCTAAATAAAGTTTGTAAAGTTTATGGTACACAAAGTTGCATGTAATTTTATAAAAAGAATGGATATAATATGTACGAGGATATTATTGTAGGCCATTGCTAAAAATTCATCTAAAGATAAAGAGTTAGACTTTCTACCCCTTCAACTCAAAGAATAAACACTTAACTAAAAACTAGCAATTACTTAAACAAAGAAAACGAAATGAGCCAAATACACATAAGAGAGAACGAAAGGGTGTTTGTATCTAGAAGGCAAATTAGCCGACGGATCGGAATTTTATAATTTGAAAACCGGGGCATATGCATCGTCACCATTAAAACAAATTAAACATCCCATGTATTGGGCCTTTAGCTATTGGGCTTGACTCGGATTGGGCTTTTATATTGATCCAAATGATGCCCATGTAAAAGGTTTTGAAAAAGATAGATAAACAATATTATTTAAAAATAAACATCCCATGTAGAACTACAATAAATCATTGTTTTTTTTCTTCTTTTTCTTAATTTTGCATGAAAAATGTCAGAACAATAACTTAATTTGAAACAGAAGAAATATAAGATTTTGTAACCAATCAAAAATGTTTTCAAACACATACACAATTCCAACCATTATACTAACTATATAAATTGTTTAATAATGTTCGTAAATATTCAAATTCCACATATTTATATAGGCCTGGGCAACCGGATATTCGGTTCAGTTTCGGGTCGGTACCAATCGGTTCCGGATATATTGAGTTTAGATATTTTATATCTATATATAGGTACCTATTGAATTACGGTTCGGTTTCGGTTCGGTATCTAGCGGTTCCGGGTCGGTCTCGGTTATACCCAAAATGCCACCAAACATAATATTACGACAATACTGAAACAAGTTCATAATAAAAATCCAAAAGCAACTTAATAGTTTTGAAACAAAATAACAAAATTAAAAGTTGAAATCCTAAGATAGGTAATATTCCTTGCCTCATTAAAAAACCTTAATGTGAAAATCACATTGAAGGAAAAAGAGTACAATTCGAATTACCTATTGTTTTGAAACAAAGTACCGAACTTAAAAGTTGAAATCCTAAGCAAAGCATTATACAAAAAAACAGTAGAAAATGACACAATATTTGAGTAATCTAGAGAGATATTCTCTTTCTATAAAGTAACACAAGATTTGAGAGTTTACAAGACAATGATATTAAATAAACAAAATTAAAGAGTTTAAACCTATTCAAAGTGATAAACTTTATAAGTTTCAACTCAAACCTTCAAAATACGAAAATAACGAAACAAGTTGTGAAACATCAAAGTCTTAAGAGAGTGACAGACGTTGTAATGAAACAAATCTTAAAGCACTAATTTCGGTTTCGGTTTGGTTCCGAGTATTTTTTATCCAAAATACACTAAATTATCCAAAAAATAGTATTTGTTTTTAATAAAAAATAAAACAATAAACTTATATTAGCTATTTTTATCCGAACTACCTACTAATAAATAACAATATTTGAACTAACCGAATTAATTGTAAACATAACAAAGAAAAATTGTAAAATATACTCAAACTATGCATATATATATTTGTGGATTAATTTATGTTTCAGATATTTCGGATACCCATTCGGTTTTCGGTTCGGTTCCGGTTCCTTTTGTTCTAACAAAAAATATCCATCGGGTATTCTTTGAAGTTCAATTCGGTTTCGGTTTGGATAATTACGGGTCGGTTTCGGTTCGGTTTTTCAGTTCCGGTTATTTTTGTCCATCCCTATATTTATATATGTTACGTTTAACCCAGTCATACGTAACAACCTTATATAACGTTATCACTGTGTAAGCAACCCTATAAAATGATTCACCCGTTTTAACCCAAATCTTGAAAAGAAATACGGTGGGTAGAAAACGCCAAACATCTATGTCGACTCTTTTGGTGCTTCATTTATGAACTATTTTAATTTTGATCCTTAGTCTATAACTCTATATAATTCATGAGTTTTGTTTTGTGGACTCACCTATTACGAGTTTGGTATTGGGCTATGAGTCTATTTTTATGGGGATGCCTAAACTTACACTTTCGTTTTTTTCAACAACATATGCTTGATGCTCTTGGAATCTTTGAATTCTCTTTGGCTAAGACTTTATGATGATATATGTAATTACTATTCTGCCACTGACTTCTGGTCACGGGTCGAGGTCATATTGGTCACTTTCATCTCTAATCTCAGAAACGTCCAGGCAATTTCTTCCTTACCTTAGACACGACGGTCTCTCAAGGACGTGATTCACGGTCACATCAATACCATGCCTTGAAAAAAAAACCAAATTATTTTTTTCTTTATTTATTGTAAATCGAGGAATCAACCCTAAATTCTAGAGTTTATACCTTGAAAATAAAAGTTAATATGAAATCAGCAAAAAAAACATGTAATATACCAAACATACCATAAAAGGTCCGGTCAAAAGGAACAAATCCAATAATTTATAGAAAAAATATACAAACATAAGACTCAAAGAGAACTTAGTCACCGAATATGCTTAGGATTTTTTAAACTTTTTTTTCAACACAAACAACAACAATAATCTAACCTTTTTTCATCTCTTTATTACGTGCCACATTCACAACACTTCGTCACGCCAAAGCTAAGCATATCCTTTTTGATATTCTATTTTACATAACCAGTATTTATATATCTCTATATTAACCTCATCTTCTTCCTCCAACCTCATTATAATAAACTTCTTTCTTTCTTTCTTTTCCATTTAAAAGAAAGAAAATACACAAAACATATACCTATTAATTATACTTTAGTTTATATTTTTAATGAAGTTTGGGAAAAGAATTAAAGAACAGATTCAAGAGTCTTTGCCGGAGTGGCGAGACAAGTTTCTCCGTTACAAAGAACTCAAAAATCTGATCTCTTCTCCGGCACCGGCAGAATCTATTTTCGTTGGTTTGTTGAACGCAGAAATTGACAAGTTTAATGCTTTCTTCGTTGAACAAGAAGAAGATTTCATCATTCACCACAAGGTATTATAAATCACAGAGAAATTTTTCTAGGCGAGTTTACCGAATTATAAAGTGCTTAAAAGTTTTTAAGTTTTAACCAATCACCGATCTAGTTTTTTGCTCTTTTTAAAATGTAGGGGATATAAATCGTTTTTATTGGTTGTTGAATATCATAACTAGAAATGTGACATCGATTTGAGGAAATGTTTAAAAGAGTGGGATTTCATTAACTTATCTGATTTCTTTTAGGATTTAATTTATAATAACATGATTTTTGAAATGAAAAAAAGAGCAAGAGATTTATAAAAATACGGTAATAGTTTGTATCTATATATGGTGTCGACAATTAGTTTGTGCAAATTTGAGTGAAATGTCGATAACATTTGTATACAATTTTCTCTAAATAGTATATACAGTGTGGTATAGTAACTATATTAATGTAGTTAATTTTTGGTTTTGTAGGAATTGCAATATCGGATTCAAAGATTGGTAGAGAAATGTGGAATCGATGATGTGATGTTTAGAGAAGAGATTGGTGGGATCAGAAAAGATATTGTCAATTTCCATGGTGAAATGGTTCTTCTCGTCAATTACAGTAACGTCAATTACACTGGTGAGTTTTTAGCTTAAGTGTCTCAATCAACCAAATTTTGAAATAATTTCGGATCTAATCGGAGAAAATGAAAAAAAAAATCTACAGGATTAGCGAAGATTTTGAAAAAGTACGATAAAAGAAGAGGAAGTGTCCTACGGTCTTCATTTATACAAAAAGTCCTTTATCAACCGTTTTTTAAGACGGATCTTGTGTCAAGGCTTGTGAGAGAATGGGAGACAACAATGGATGCGGTTTTTCCAGCAACGGATTTATCCGCGGATACGGAGGGAGAAGAGAGATCCGCGGCGGTGACTTCTGCGTCGGTTGCGGCAGGAGAAGGGATATTTCGGAATACGGTTGCGGCATTGTTGACAATGAGAGAGATGAGAAGAGGAAGTTCGACTTATAGTGTTTTCTCACTTCCACCACTAAATCTCTCCGATTCCGATTTGGTTCTCCGATTCATCCATGTCCCTTCTCCGATACCAATTTCTTATTGATCAAAACCTTATAAGAAAGCTAAATCATCGTGTACGGAAAGTGGCATTATTATCCACGTTTTAGATGCATAAATGAATGTGTTATGTTTTTGTTTTGTATCATCAACAGTCATCAAGAAACCAAGATTACCAAAACCCAAATGTTACACCCACTTTTTTTTTTTTTTTTTTTTGAATTACACACAGTTTCCCCAAAGGCTTTCTAGGCCCAAGAGACTAATCTGTGTCGCCGGCAATGCCCAAATTTTAATCCCCCGGTGGCCAAGAATCGAACCCGGGACTAAGACTAAGATAAATTAACCAAACATAACGAGAAGTTATGTCAAACACTTGCAAAAACAGAGGAAATAAATGGCAAGCTCTCTAGCTCAATAAAAGTCTCTCACCAAACCTTCTTAACATGAGACGCTCTCACTCACTTAGAGTATTTTTGCTGCATCTTCTAGTTAACCGCATAGTGATATCCGGTTTAGATTGAGTCACTTAACCGATGTCGATTTAGAACGAAACAACATATTCTAATTTTTCTCATGAAGAATTATAATTGATTCATTTGAATTTTGAACTTTATACAGATTTGAATTTTGTTTCATACGCCATGGTGTGATTAGTCATTAATCTCAGAGTCAACAGGAATAACCACGACTTTTGCGGAGAGTTTTTATTTAATCAACATCTTAATACCAAATGATTTTTTCTTGTCAAGATCTGTTAAAAGTAAAGTAATAGAAACTTTGATCTAAGTAATAACATCATAGACACAAGAGGAGTTGATCACTTCTTACAACAAAAATCACTATCTCTTGAAAGAAAAAAAGAAAGAAGAGCAGAGCATGGAAGCATACTTTGGCAACACTCAAAACAACAAAGTTTGATGATGATGTCTCAAAATGCTACTGAGTACCTGATTTGGGGTATGTACCTGAAGGAGAAGCAAACCATGAGACAAAACATAAAAAAATCGAGCTAGCAATGCACTTTGTATTCTCTAACCTGGAGTGATTTAATAAGTCTTTGAGTGGAAGAACTTTTGAAATCTCGGTCCTCTAATGTAGTTGGCATGTAATACTCTGTGGACATGAATTACTAACGTAGGGAACCGACGAGCATAGTACATGTATATTCCATCTCGAAAATCTGGTTTTACCTGAAAAAAATAAAGAAAAGTAACTTATTGTTTCATTGATTTGATTAAAAAGACAAAAGAGTTAATAAGCAAACCTTGATAAGCCAAGGCGTGGTATCAAAGTGATGTCGTGTGTTCCGGATTTCTCTTAGCAAATCAACAAGGCTGCTAAAATCATAGCTTGCATCTGCTCTTTTCTTGAGGTGAACCAAGAGATCACCATCTAGCACACTACCCTAATATGCCACTCCCATAACCTTTCCCTTATCATTATTCATTATTTTGTGTACTGGATAATCGTATTTTATCTGGTCACTGGCCTATGCTATGAAATCAAGTTTTTCACCTACGTTACAAAAAAATGGATGATTAAGAAGTTGCAAAGCGCTGAGATTGTAAAATAAAAAATAAAAAGAAATGGAAACATATTAGAAACTGATGGCATACTAGAAATTGATTTCTTAAATGAAACATAACCAATTCATTAAAATATAAGATATTACCGTGACTGAGGATATTCGTCCACCAAATTTTTGATCAAGTCTAAAGCTTCGGGATGACTGTATACCTTGGTGAATATGGCTTTGTTACTCTTGATGTTCTCATTATAGTGTTGAGAACCTTTATGACCAAACGGATGAGCACCTCCAGTTGAAGTGTAAAAAATCAAAATACCTAAGTTAAACATGTCAACTGCAGTAGTTTCGTCGTCGTACCAAAGTTGTTCGGGTGCTCGCCAACCATTATCTCCACCTGCAATTTACATTAACATTTTTTTTTAAAATGAAACTCGATGGAAAACACACAACAAACGCAAAAAAAAACCTATCTTGTGATTCAAGGGCTACGTTTTTTTGTGTTTGAATAAATTTGATATTCAACTAAAAAAATATATATAACACTTGGGCCTAGGTTTGTTGGCCCATCAGGCCCAAACCCTTTAAAGAGAAAGCCTAATTTTCCTCATGTTGCCGCATATTCCTCGTTCTTCTCTCCTTCGTGTCGTCGTCTCTGTCTCTGGTCTTCAGTAATGTGTCTAACAATGGTTGAGGATGATCATCTCAATCCCGAAGAATTGCGAAGCGATCCATGTACGTCCGTTTCTCATCCATTTCCTTCGATCGAAAGGCCACATGGGTTCGGTGTACATCGAAGCCGTCGTTGATGACCTAATAGGAGGTCCCCTCGCCAGGAAAAACTTCGAAGAAATCATCAATACTTACATCCCTGTCACATCCGTGGACATACCGGATGTTCCGCAGCTCGCCGACGAATACATCAAAGAGAAAGTGGATTTTCTTCTCAAGCATTACATGACGAAGAACAAAATCAATTTCGTCTTGATAAACGCGGATAAGGATTTCCTTCGGATGCTTAATATTCTCAAACGGCATGGGAATTACAGCATCTTGACTTTGATGTGTTATGACGTTAAGGCCAATATTGATATGAAGACTTTTCAACCGGCAGAAAATTGGGAAATATCAACTTGACTTTGATGTGCGGATTTAGTTCAAATTTTTTTTTTTTTATCACTTGGATAATGTAAAGAAATATCAACTACTATATGGATTCCAAATAAATTAGATTAAGGGAGGTTTATTGGTTTGGTATTTTAATGGATTTAAAAATTCATATAGAATTTACAAATCTTTGTGATTTTCAAATCCAACATTTGTATTTTCATTAGTATTTGAAAACAAGATTTTTCAATGGATTTGAGTCTTTGTATTTCTAACAAAGAAATCGTTCCAAATCCACTAAAATCTGTTTTAAAATCAAATCTATAAATAAATATATAGGATTGAATAAGAGGTGATTTTTATTTGTATTTTAGAATCACAAATTGAATAAAATGTGATTTTGATTTGTATTTGAAAATCATAAATTGAATAAGACATAATTTTAATGAGAATTTTAAAATAATTAATTAAATAAGAGAGAATTTGGTTAAGATTTTTAAATACATTAAAATACCAAAATTAATAAACCGAGTGGTTTTCCACCTGGTTTTCGCTGGTTGATAAAAGAATAAAAACGAGTTTGGTCAATTCGTAGAATGACACATTAATACCCAATATTGACGCTTATGTAATCTCTATAAAATGACAATTATAACCTTTTGTTACACGGCGATATAGTGAAGACCTTTGAGTCAGACGAAGGGCATATATCGTCTTTCCATTTTAAATTATTCAGACGTCGCTGTATCACGTTTCTATTACGTTTTTCTCTCTCTCTCTCTCCCCTCGATCGGCGAAGACGACGACAACGACCACTTTCTCTCTCTACTGGAGATAGGAGTCAAGGAATTCCATTTGAATCGGTTAATTCTCCGGCGATCTCATCAAAATGAGTAACGATCTTCTCAACATCGATCCTATCGATCTTCAATTCCCTTGTAAGCTCCGAATGATTCGATTGTCTTCTTCCTTGTCCTAGATCTATCTTTTTCCCGATTTTGATTTGTGATTTTTCGATGTTTGTAGTTGAATTGAAGAAACAGATCTCTTGTTCTCTGTATTTGGCGAATAAGACCGACAATTATGTCGCCTTCAAGGTCAGAAAATTCTTGTTAATTTTCTCTATAGCTTGAAGAATTTTGTGTATCTTAGGTTTTTTTTTCCGATTGGTTGATTTTTGTTAGGTTAAAACGACGAATCCAAAAAAATATTGCGTTAGGCCTAATACTGGTGTTGTTCTTCCTAGATCCTCATCAGAAGTTCTAGGTTTGTTTTCTTGACTCTTAAAATTCGTAATTGATCGTTTTTTGGGGAATTATTATGAGTTTGATTTGTTGTATGTTTTGGCTTTTGATTGTACCAGTGACCATGCAAGCTCAAAAAGAAGCTCCTGCTGATATGCAGTGTAAGGACAAGTTCTTGCTTCAATGTGTAGTGGCTAGTCCCGGAGTTACGGCTAAGGAGGTTACTCCTGAGATGGTAGTGGGATTTAGGATTCTTATCATTTCTGAACACTTTACGATTTGGAGAATTTACATCATTTGATGAATGAACACTGCAGTTTAGCAAAGAGTCAGGGCATAAAGTCGAGGAGACGAAATTGAGAGTTATCTATGTTGCTCCACCAAGACCACCATCACCTGTTCGAGAAGGATCGGAAGAGGGCTCTTCGCCAAGAGCTTCCGTTTCTGACAACGGGAACACTTCTGATTTTACTGCTGTAAGTAGTAGATATCTCAGCTGAAATAGTAAGGGAATAGACGTTTTCCTTTGCTAATTGCGTTGATTTTTCTTGTTGTTTTAATCTTTTAGGCTCCACGATATAGTGTTGACAGGCTTGAACTTCAGGAGAACTCACCTGAGGTACTTTAATAACCCTTGGGAGAAATTATCTTATTACAAAGCTATGGGATTATCTTATCTATCAAGTCTTTATGGAGAGTTGTTAGTGCCTTTTATTTGTCTGTTCAGATCATTCCAGTTATTAGCAATTTAATGGCTTTCTTGAACCTATTAGGCCAAGAATTATATAATCTTTCTGTTTGAATACGTCAATACTATGGTCTAGAGGAATATATATGGTTTTCTCTGCTTTTCTACTAATAAATTTATGGATTGGTCTAAAAGCTGAAACTAACCTACTGGCTATTACTAATGGGCACAACTTACCATGGAAATTGTCATTCTGTTACATCTGAATTTCTTACATCTATCGGCTTGTATGATTTCAGGCGAGAGCTCTAATCACAAAGCTCACAGAGGAAAAGAACTCTGCGATGCAACTGAGCAACAGACTTCAACAAGAATTGGTAATTAACTTTCACCTGATCTTTGTGTTTTTCTTAAAACTATTATTCCCTGCAATTTTGACAAGCACTTTGAATAGTAAGATTTTGGCTTATCATTTGCGTTGGCCTTTTAATTGCCTTTTCTTGATTGAACAATAAATTTGTGTTTTTTCTTTTTCAATCATTTGAGATGTCTCCACTAGTTGAAGAAACGCGAATCTCTCTGATAACAAAAGAACATGTTAACATAATTGCAGGAACAATTGAAGCGTGAAGGCAAGAGAAGTCAGAGCAGTGGTGGTGGAATCCCGTTCATGTACGTTCTTCTAGTTGGACTAATCGGTTTAATCCTCGGTTACATTATGAAGAGGGCTTGATCACACCTTGGTAAACAACACACAACCCACAACAAAAGTGGCTTCAGAAAAAATCCCAAGAAGACATGCAAAAGAAAGAAAGAAAAAAAAAGTGTCAGAAAATGGACATCTTCTCTTGTGTCTTACCGTCGTCATTCACCACCACCTTTGGTTGCATCTGAACTTAGTTTCGTTAAGAGTATTGTATTACTTTTTTCCTCATAAGACTTAGAATTTTTCATCTTTTCCTTTTCTCTCGTTCAACATTGCAAAGTCCATAATACTTTTTTGTTTCTCTTGTCTTCTCTCCTCCTCTAACTTCCTCTCTGTGCATCTTATTTGTTTTCTTTGATTGAATAAAAGTGAAGAAGGTTCAATGACTCTAGCTGATTTAGAGGGTTTGATTCTTCCTTAGTTCTACACAAAAACAAAACTCGCCGAGAAAGAAACATTTCTTTTTCCAATGGCGTCTTTTGTTCAAGTATGTAGGTACAATAAACCTCTACCGAGTTTACCAACTTGTCTCTGTACATGCCCTTGTCCCACTAGAAAAACCCTAAATCTCCCTCTTTTCTCCCAATACTCGAGCCTGAGCCTCGTCGGTAGTACCAAACCATTGTCTCGAATCTCCGTTAAACGGCCTTCTTTCCTCACCGCCGTTACTCGAGCTGAATCAAACCACTTTGGTGATGATGATAACAATTCAAAGGTAATAATTTTAGAAAGATTCAATTTTTTAGCTCAAATTGAGAATGGTTTGATAGTGTTTAGGAATCAGAATGCAGTAAGGGATCGAGGGTAATTCAGGAATTTCAGTATCTTTTGTTGAGGGAGTTGATGAGTTGCAGAATGTTGAAGATAAGGAGGAGAAGAAGAAGAAAGCAACAAGTCAGTTTAAGAAAAGAGTAATCTTTGGTATTGGAATTGGATTACCTGTTGGTGGTGTTGTGTTAGCTGGAGGATGGGCTTTCACTGTATCCTTAGCTGCTGCTGTTTTTATCGGTTCACGCGAATATTTCGAGCTCGTTAAAAGTAGAGGTATAGCTAAAGGAATGACACCTCCTCCTCGATATGTATCTCCAGTTTGCTCAGTTATATGTGCCCTTATGCCTATACTTACATTGTGAGTTTAGTTTTCGTTCAAAAACATACACACAACAATGTCGAACCTTTTTTGTCGTTTTCGATGTGACGATGGTTGAATTCTTCTTTTTTCTAGGTACCATGGTAATATTGATGTATCCGTGACATCGGCGGCGTTTGTTGTTGCGATGGCGTTGTTAGTACAGAGAGGAAACCCGAGGTTTTCTCAGCTGAGTAGTACGATGTTCGGGTTGTTTTGCTGTGGTTATCTTCCTTGTTTTTGGGTTAAGCTTCGTTGTGGTTTAGCTGCTCCTGCGCTTAACACTGGCAAGTTCTCGCCTTTGTTTTCGCTTTCTTTATATCTCAAACGTTGTTTTGATCAGTTTTCGTCTAATTGTAGGAATTGGAAGAACATGGCCAATTCTTCTTTGTGGTCAAGCTCATTGGACTGTTGGACTTGTAGCGACTTTGATTTCATTCAGCGGCGTAATTGCGACAGATACGTTTGCTTTTCTCGGTGGCAAGGCTTTTGGTAAGACGCCTCTTACGAGTATTAGTCCCAAAAAGACATGGGAAGGGACTTTTACAGGGCTTGTTGGTTGTATCGCCATTACCATTCTTCTCTCGAAATCTCTCTCTTGGCCTCAATCTCTATTCAGGTACTCGGATTTATCGTACTATCAAAAAACTCAGAATCCTCGGTATCGTTGTTTTTGAATGGTTTTTTTTTTTTTTTTTTTTTTGGTTCCTTAGTTCGATAGCTTTTGGGTTTCTTAACTTCTTTGGGTCAGTCTTTGGTGATCTTACTGAATCAATGATCAAACGTGACGCCGGCGTCAAAGATTCTGGTTCACTTATCCCTGGACACGGTAAAATCGCTTAACCGGTACATATGGTTCTTTGCATTCATGCTTCCTCTAATCTTTTACTTGATGGTGCAGGTGGAATATTGGATAGAGTTGATAGTTACATTTTCACCGGCGCATTAGCTTACTCATTCATCAAAACTTCCCTTAGACTTTACGGAGTTTGAAACCATAGCTTTAAGAAAACTTACAAGCGGTTGCACGGTAAGCATTTTGCGGTTCATAAGATTGAAATATGGTGCAATGTTCAGTGTTGTTGCCTTTAATGGTGAATGCAGAGCCTCTGAGGCATTATCTGATTGAACCAGTACGGTACGTATTGGTTCCATGTAATCGCCGGTTTGCGTTTTGGTTTATGTGCAGGGCCGGTCCTGTAGTTACACCAACGACACCTAGGTGTTGGGCTTCAAAATTTTTTAATTTTTAAGGGTAGATTTTTATTTATGCAAATATTATATGTTTTACAGTTTTGTCGTAAAAATGAGATAATGGAAAAGAGAATTAAATTGTGGTGGGCCAATATTAATATGTAATTAAATAAGTGAAAAATGAAATATTAACTTACAAAAAAATTCATAATTATTAATTAAACTCACGATTGAAAGAGACATGGTCAAAAACTTTTTAATGTAAATTTGACGGAAGATTTTGTAGGAAAAAATGCAAGAAGAGTTATTTTTCAGAATAAATATATTTTAATGGTTTTTAGGACTTTTGAAATTTTTTTTTTTTCAGAATAACATGGATTTTTGTATTTTTTAAGAAATATTTGTGGGTTTTGGTTTTTATATTCAAACATTACGCTTTAGATTTTTTAATAATAGGGCTTCTTTTTTTATTTCGTGTCAGACCTTATAAATCTCAGGACCGGGCCTGTTTATGTGTGATATAGTTGACACAAAATGAGCAGTTTTTAAGAACTCTTTGTTTTATTTTATGTGTAAAATGTTTGATCATTAAGTAATTAATTAAGCATGATCTTGTTTAATTACAATTGAATTATGACATGATTAACGCCGAATTGCAATTAGTTTGATTGTGATGGGTCTACCACCACTCCATTGACGCAGCTCAATACAGAGATAACAAGTTCGATGTTTTTGTTGGTTTTCTGTTTTTTTTCCTTTTGTTATTAAATTAATTTGTCTCCTTTCTTATAAAAATGGATAAAAACTAAAAAGTGGTCTTGAGAAAAGAAAGCTAGAAAAGAGGACTAAAATTATGTGGGGTAGATAGAGAATGCGTTGTTCCCAAGCAGACTTTATAAATCCAGTGAAAAAAGGTTAAAATTATTTAAGTTTTTAAGAAACAAAAAGAAAACAATACTACTAGTAAAGAGGAAAAAAAGAGAAATGATTGGGAAGACGAAGACATTGGTGGAGCAAAGCATCAGCCTAAGATTTTGTATCTATCAAAGTTTATTCTTTTCTCAAAAATTGGTATACTTTAACCACACACATTTAAATATTTGTAAAACTATGGGATAATGTGTTAATAATATAGTTAAAAGTCATTAACGAATTTAGTTTATTTAGGCTGATATTCGTATATATTGTACAATTTTTTTAGTATATGAAAAATGAATCACGACATTTTTTGTATCAAGAAGATTAGACTTTTTTTTTTTTTAAAGAAGATTAGACTTCTTAATTCTCTTTTAAGATCCGAAATCAATTTTGTGGTGGATCTCTGCAAAAATATAAGCATATGTTAGGGCTGGGCAAAAAATCCGTTAAAACCGATTCGATTCGCGATTCGTTGTGATTCGAACCGAAAAATTCAAATATCCGTAAAATTTCGAAGCAAAGCAAATACTAAAATAAGCGATCCGTAAAAAACAAAGCAAATCACAAATAGTATTTTCAAAAAGATCATTATCCGATCTGATCCGTATATATACGTAAATACATTTATCATTTATATAAAGTAACAAGTATGTCTAATGTGTATACTAAGTTTTATTTGTTGATCCATTTATTTTTACTAAATATTTAATTTTTATGATGATTAAATTACAAAAAAAAAAAAATACTTAAACAATATTAAAAATATTAACGGATCGGATCGGATAGTTACGGGTATCTTAAAAAAGTTCGGATATTTGATTTTTCACGGATCGAATCGGATATCCGCGGATATCTAAAAAAAATTCGAATATCCGAATTTTCGGATACTCGAAAATTCACGGATCGGATCGGATCGGAAAATCAAATATCCGTTTAAAACGGATCGGATCACGAATACCTGTATTTTCCCTATTATTTGCTTCGTGCCCAGGGCTAGCATATGTATCTCTTGTTTACTGTTTGTATGTACCTTTAAATCAAATACGTATCCGACAGAATTGTTATGAAGTTCCATGTATTTTTAAATTAAAAAAAAAGAGGTTACATTGTTATTATGATCCACTTTAATGAATTACAAAAATAATTTTTAAGCACGTAGGTATGCATGAACCGGGATTTCTTAATTAATTTATAAAGCAAAATTATGAAGCTTTCTTTGGCAGTCATGGAGACAAAAGTGTCTGTTGTCGGTTTGGCTCCATGTTAATGTTACGTTATAATAATCTTAGATTTACATTCTTCATATCTTATTAATGACGTATATGTCTTTTTAGTTTTAAAGTTAATAAGTAAAGCTGGTGCTTTTTTGTATATTGTCAAAAGCTGATAATTTCGAAATTAAGCAACCAAAACAAAAAAACATTTCATACAAAGTAACATGCAAACCTCGATCCGCTACTACTAGAGGTGTCACAACCAAACTTTTTTCTTCGTTTTTTTTGTTATTGGCTTTTTGACTTATTTTTTGACGTAACATGATTTTTTTTTCGATAACATGAAATTGGTAAGGTCTTTCATGATCTTAATTTCACCACAAAACGGAAAGTCGAATATTGTTAAATGATATTGTCCACGTCGGAAGTTAAAGCTAATTGTAAAGAGTTTAAAGCTAATCTACTAATTACCAAAATGTATTTTAGTTGGAAGTATGCCGAAGCACCTTGTGGTGTAGTGGTTTCCACCACTCACTCGGTACTAAGGGATCATATGTTCGACTCCCACCTCCGCAGGGAGGATAATGGCTAAGTGGGCAGACTTGTAGCCACATAGAAAGGCTAGTGGGTCAGCTTGTGGCCCACATAGACGACAAAAAAAAAGTATTTTAGTTAGAAGTCTATAAAAAAATCCAAATTTAATATGGTATGAGAGCTACTCAATCTTTGGGTTACTCCGTAGAGGTTGTTCACACAATTGTCATGCTACAAATGTTTATGTTTGAGCACGAGGGAGGATTGTTAAATGATATTGTCCCACATCAGAAGTTAGAGAAATAATTAACTAATATATAAAATGTTATGACCAATCTACTAATTGCCAATTGATATTTTAGTTGGAAGTCTACGAGAAAACTCAAACTTAATACTCCCTCCGTTTCATAATATAAATGTTTTAGCAAAAAACACAAATATTAATAAACTACTTTTACTTTAAAAAGTAACTTTTTAAAAATATATAAAAACATTTTAACCAACAAAAAGAAAAACTACATAATACTATTGGTTGCACAATATTCAATAAAGTTAAAAAGTACATAAGATTGTCAAAACATCTTATATTTTGAAATAAATCAAAATGTCTAAAACATCTTACATTATGAAACGGAGGGAATAAATATTAACGGAATGAAATTTACCACTATCTTTTGTTATCAAATTTACGCATGCAAAATAAACATTTTTATCGAGTGTTTTAATGGTTAGGTAAGAGGCTAGTGGATTAGATATAGTCATATAGATCGTAATCTTAATAAAATATAACGACAATAATCGATGTAAACAGTAATATGTTTTTTTAAACTCAGCCAATGTGTAAAATTACACGTTTTAGCCCTGTGAGATATGGTCCATATGATTAAGAAAATATTAATTTTGTACACCGACTTCATAAAACTAGTATTAGTTAATTTAGAAAATATCGATTTTTAGTTTAATGAAGCGGTTGGACGCAAATCAAGACCGTCCAATGTAGTAATACATTAATAAATTACATTACCAAAACAGAGATTATATAATAATAAGCACCAATGACTTCATGACCATGTGATTTCACGAACAAAAGTCGTATTAACATGTACATATTCTAATGCAAAAAGCTTAAAAATACATTTAATTATTTAAATACAACAAATTGTACGCAAATTTAAAATCCTAAACTTTTCAATGACAGGGAAAACAAACTTTTTCATGGCCAAAAAAAAACCAAAAATAAAATAAAATCCTTTAGGAACCCGAGACTATATGATACTCTCTCTTCCAAAATATAAATTGTTTTGGATGTTTATTTTTGTTTCAAAATATAAGTTGTTTTGAGAATTTTAGGTACTTTTCATCTTTATTGAATACTGTGTGATCAATAATATTCTGTAGTCATTTTTAGGTTTGATTAAATTATATTTATTATGTATATTAAATAATATTTTTTATAAGAAAAAAGTAATTTTTTAAACACTGTGCTTTTAGCCAAAACTACTTACATATTGGAACGAAGGGTTTAAAATAAACAAACATTCAACCTTGGAAACTCCAAAAAACCATATAAAAATCACATAGCTTCACTTTTTTGTTGTAGATTGTAAAACTCATTTACTTCATAGAAATGTGCAATTCTGCATGTACCGTGAGTAAGATAAAACCTTAACATTAGAAATAGGCATTGTTTGCAGAGAAGTCTATGTTAAGTAAATAATTAGCACCTAAATCAAGACTAGATACTCTAAAAACAGAATGTTTACACATTTAAACTCAAATCATCGAGACTTCAAATATCCTAAAAACAACTAGTATAATTTACCAAATTTGACATAAACCATATCTTTTGCAATTCCTGGATAAGAGGCTTCAGACAAAAAGAGCAAAATAAAATCTGACAAAAGAAGATTTTAGATTTATATATCCTTGCTTCCTTTTCTTCAAATGTTAAAACATCAAAAGTTGAAAACTAAGAACATCATTAAACAACATAACAACATTAAAAACAAAAATAAAACATAATTAGCATAGACAAATTTTCTTCTAACATTTCCAAGCAGAGACAGTAACTAGTTCTTTCCTTTGCCAACACAAAGCAAGTGAAGAATTCTGTCTTTTCTCGACATGAAACCCTCTCACCGGGTTCCTCTGCAACAAACACTCCGCCTGAGATTTCGCCGTCGAACTCAAACTCGCCGGAGTAAACCCACATTGCATAAACAAATTTTTCCACGGCGGAGATCTCTCAATCCAACGGTGTCGTTTCATCAAAAGCCTCTCAATATTCGGTTTTACCCAAAACCTCTCCACACTCTCACCGTTATCTTCTCCGTTACGACAACCGTCAATAGACTCGAGCAAAGTCGTATAATACTGAAGCGAATGAATAACGGCGTTAGGAAACGGAGCATCGTTACGGTCACATCCTCTGTCTGAACAAACGACAACGTTTGGTGATAACTGTTTAAGATAACGGAGGATTAACGGTAAGTAACCGGAAAAAACAGAGTTCAACGGTAAATTAACTCCGATCGCTTCTTTTTCCGATGAACGTAACGAGATTGGCCAATACGCCGGGTTAAGTAAAAGCTCGATGCTTAATAACTCGATTTCGAACGGAATCTTAACTTCTCCGGCGAAACTTTTTAGATTCTCTTCCGTAAAGCGGAGTTCGAACTCGTCGGAGATAGTTGACGGAGGAGAAGCGAAAACCGTTATCTTTAACGATGTTCTGTTTCTGGAAGCTCTTCTTGAAGCGAGTTCTTGCATTAGAGAAGACCATTGTCCTCCGTATCCGATATCGAAATCGATAATGTGAATCCGATCAGACCCGTCGCAAGATTCGAGAATCGATTGGTTGGATGTGAAGTTAACGAATTGGAGAAACGGTGACGTTTCGGAGAAAGATCGATAAGCGGCGATTCTGAGGATGAGATTCTCCGGCGAGATTAACGGTTGTGATTGATCGTTGGTTAGTGAGAGAAGTGCTTCGGAGATGTAAAAAGCCGATCTTTGAAACGGTGAGTTTTGACTGTTACTGTTGAGATGGTGATTGAGCCGCGCCAATATCCCTTGCGCGAGAATGGTTTGGTCGCCGTTTTGGTTTACGGTGGTTCCGATTAGCTCCGCCGCGTTGAATAGCTGCTCGATGATGACTGATTGGTCATCTCCGGCCATTACCGTTGACGGAACTTGAACAAGACCCACCGGAAGAGAAGAAGAAGAAGACGGGATTTGTTGCTGAAACGGAAATTGAAACTGATGGTGACGACCCGGATCCGGATCCGGATCGGAGAATGGGAAAACCGGTTGGTGATGTTGATAACCGGAATTAAACCGTTTCGCCGGAGGAGGAGAACATTGGTTTGGGTTTGGATTGAACACAGCTGATTCTTGATGATGACTCTGTTCTTGAAACGGAAACAGAGGATTTGGATTTTCAGACACGGATCCGAAACCAAAACCCGGGTCAAAAACACCGAATCCGGAACCAGGATCCATGATAAGCCTTAAGATGCTCTGTTCTTGATTTGGAGGAGAGAGAACATCATCCATAGTACCCATCGGACTACATTTAATATCAGTATCTCCGGTGGTGGTGACGGTGGTTGTGACGGCACCACCGCCGTGAGAAGAAGAAAGCGTCGTGGTGGAAGAGTGAGAAAGAAGAGGACTTGGGCTTCTTAAAGAGTCGAGAACAGAAGTAGGTTCCGGTAAACAACCACCGACAAAAACATAACCAAGATCTTCTTCTTTGGGTAGTTCTTGTCCGAATCTGGTTTTGTGACTTTTGTCTTGATTAAACCGGATTTTGTCAGAATCTGAATTGAAAAAAGAAGATAAACCAAATCCCCCCTCCCCTTGAAATCTTTCAAAGGATAAGGGCATGGCCTCTCAATCAAACACACTAGAGAGAAAAGAACAAATGAAAACCCTAGAGAGAGAGAGAGATCTCAGAACAAGAAGACGAGAGAGAGAGAGAGAGGTTTATTAATTTTGAGAAATTTAAACGTACGGAAGAAAGAAAAACACATGCAAAGCTCAAAAACTTGTAATTGGCGCTCCAACTTTTTTTTTTCTTTTGTAAAAATCACTTTTTTTTCTTTTTGATTTTCTTGTTTTTTTTAGCTCTGATGCTGTTATATGGATGCGTGCAATATATAAAAAGTAGTCTTCATCAATGGTAAGCTTTTTCTTCTCTCTCTTTCTTTTTTACATCTCTCTCTTTCTATCTCTAAATAAAAATCACTTTTTTTCTTTAGGCTCTAAATGATACCAGTTTAATAGTTCTACCATTACTTTTTTTCTTTAGGCTCTAAATAATACCAGTTTAATGGTTTTACCATTGGCTTAATGGTTCTAATGACATCATTCGGTTAATGGTTCTACTGTCAATTTAATGGTTATACTATTGGTATAATGGTTATACTGTCAGTTTTTGTTTCTAGAATAATTCTGCTATTGGTATAATGGTTCTACTCACACCATTTAACTTTTTTTTATTCTGCTAGAAATTTAATTATTCTGCCAGATTCTACAGCCATAGTTTTGCTTCTCTTGTTCTTTCCTCTATGTGTGGCTTGTGTCTGTAGATGTACTTATCTACATATATGTACCGTGTTCTTGTGCCATCATTGTCAAGTCTCTTCTCAATATGCAGCGCGTGATTTCTACTTTCTCTAATTTTCATTTTTGTTCTTGTTCTTTGTCTTACTCTTTGAATTTTGGCAGCTTTCGTTTTTTTTTTCTTTTTAAGAATGTTGCCTTATATAGTATCATATATATCTAGTTGCATTTGTATTTATTGTTGTGGGGATTATATACCTACTTGTATGTTTTTTAACACGAAAATGATAGTTGGTGAGTTTTTACTATTTTCCCAAGATACAAAGGAAAATATACTCTTACCATTCGATTCACGTTCTCTATATAAAAAAAAAAAAAATGAAATAATAGGCGCGTACAAAAATATCATTGATCGAAAAGAGTAAACAGTGTTTTGAAATAAATAAATAAACAAAATTTACATATGCCGAGGGAACAGGCAAAAAAAGACGAAACTGACGCAGATGGTTCATTACTATTTATTTACATGAATTCCCAATAATATCCTTTAGTTTCGAGGCAAACACTAGAAATAAAAGGAAGGTTATTATAGTAATTGCAGGGGAAACAGGTCTGGCAGGTGGCATTGGGCCTGGTTTTCGAAACTAAATCTGACGGACCGGTGCTCTATTTGAGTGTCTCTCTGTGTTTTGTGTGGCTTTTTGAAGATTTTTTGAAAACATCGAGACAATAAATCTTTAAACGGCTAAGATTCTTTGTCAAAGCTTAGATCCATCGGCTCTAAATTATGTTCCAAGTATTCCTCATTTTTTCGGGAAAAAGTACTAATTTTTAACTCGGTTTACTGTAAATCAAGATTTGATTATTTAAAATAAAACTATAACTTAACTGTTTAATGATCCGATTAGAAAACAGTAAACCGATTACAACAGTAAACCGAAATCTGACCGTTTAAAAAAAAATAAAGATAAAAAAACAATATTCATTTATGTGTGTTTTTGTCGACCAAAACCTAGAAAAAACCCCAATTCTCCCATAAGAACCCTAAAATTTTCAAACACCAAATCTCGAAAATTAACCCATCAATCTCACATATATTCGTTGATGGAAGATGAATTTGCCTTGGACCTCCAATTTCGACAGAAGATGCACCTGAAGATAGAAAGAATCGAGAAGTGTTGGTAATCGATTACTTTAGTGATTTATAATCTCTTAAACATTTTTTTTTGTAAAGAACTCAAAGTTGTTATTGATTACATGTCTTAAGTTATATAACTAACCTTTTTTTATTTTATTATGGCTTTTTGTGTCCATTCATTTTCTTTTGTTTTGTTTCATATATGTATGTTCATAAGTTTGAAGAAAATACATACTTTGTGTCAAAACTTGTTATGGTCTTTTAATCTATACATACATGATTTATAACTAATGATTTAAGAAACATATACCAACCAAATGATAATTTATTATATGGTCAATGAAAACGACAATGCTGTGCTCAAAACTTCAATCTATTTAATTATTATGTCAATATTGTCTACCGTTAATAATAGTATAATACAACTAACATATAACGATGAAAGTACAAACAAAAAAGTAATAAACTATTTATGTTAGGTCTAATAACAAGACACTAAACAACTATGTTGGAAATAAACTTATTTTTAATTACTCATTCCGTTCCATTATATTAGATGTCTAAGAGATTTGTACTTGTTTCATTTTATTAGATATTTTCCAAGTTTTTATGTAAAATTTAATTATTTGATGTTTTTGATTTTTTAAATTAAATAGTTTTTTATAGGATTGATTGCCATATATTTTTAATTTATTATTTAATATTGTTTTATTTATAATTTATATTTCTTAATTTTTGCGCATTCAACAAAATTTGTATAAAACGAAACGGAAAGAGTATAAAACAATTTGTTTCTTTCTTGCAAACATAAATCTAATTAATCGCACGGTCCCAATATGTTGTATCATAGTTTCTAAGAAAATTTGTGGTAATTAAACACCTCGATGACATAACATGGATCACGCTAACATATTGTTTATTCCTTAATTAAGACTACAATAACAGTAGTAGTAATCAAGTAGTTATAAATAACACACACAAATAAGTGATTAATAAATAAACAAAACAATAAGTTGAGTAAATGAAAATCAAAATAAAAAAATGTGCAGCTGGATTTCCAAGACAAGATTGAAAATTTTGGTTGCTTGTGTATGAATGTAAACTGGACATGCTTATTATGTTATTAGTATTATGTATCAGTATTGCCTTAAGTTAACCATATTTATATTCTAAACCAGAAAGAAATCAGATAATTATTAAGAATTATTATTGAACATTGTCATTATGAGAGACATGGATTATTTCCCAAGACAAAACTCCACAAACCTCCATGTGAGTTTCCACCACTACTGTAAACTCTGTCTTAATACAAAATGTGTATCGCATTAAATTATTTTTGGTGACTTTATTTGTTATTTTAGAATGCAAATTACCAACTTGCTTATTCAATCTTTAGAGGTGATGACTAGCTAAAGAAGGGACACCACTAACGTGCCACTTGTGTAGATTATGCAAATATCTACTCTATACATAACTTATATTGTTTTTTATCTGTTTCTTTGATACTTGCCATTTTAAACTCATTTTACCATATTTACCAATGAGACTCCATTAATCTCATATAATTAAAAAATATAAAAATGTTTATTAATTAGAGAAACTCAACCAATGAAAATACAATATTTAGAAAAAATGTTTATGAGCCTCTTTCCAAATCTCTATTCAAAAAGACTATTGAACCCAAAGAAAAATCAAATAATTTTCTTTTCTTTATTTTTTAATTATATGAGACTAATGAGTCTTATCGGTAAACATGCTCTTCCTCTTGCAGACAAAACAAAAAAAAAACTCATAACTTCTAAACATTTTTTCTCAAATATAAATTCAGACCTTAGAGGCATTTGCATAGAGTTAGTATTATCGATCACTTTTACAAACAAAAAAAAAAAAAATCGAGGAAAAGTGTTTCTATAATGAAATCTAATTTTGGAAATTTGGTAACGGTTAAACTTTTCGTCCTTGAATTATGAATAATGAATTTCGTTATATCGATGCTACGTTTTAATTTTGTACTATAGGTTCTCGGAAGAAAATAAATACAATAATGGTTGAAATATAAACAACGACCAACACAAACAACACAAGATAATCATCCATTAATTTACATTATTACTATTGCTAAAATCTAGGGATAGTTGAAATATAAAATTTAAACGCACATTCTCCACTAATCATTTGCTAATGATGCCGTGAACTTTTTGTTCAATACATTATGTTATTTGACATCCTAATACCAAAGATTCTGGAGGTTTTTCAAAAAAATTATACCAATCTTCTGATAAAAATCTCAACATTTTGTTGATAAAGCCGAAATTATAGAACTCATAACTTTTGTTAAGAATTTATTCAATTGAAAAACTCAACAAAATATCAAATCTACCTTGTGAAACAAGAAAGTGTTGTTTTTGAATCGTCCAAATGAGTAAATAACACAAAACGATTTGTATCAAACTATTTATACAGTACATTACATTGACGTGCGTTATGAAAAAAAGGTTCCTAATTTGTAATGTCGCATGTTACGTAATTGTTAATTGTTATAAATAAACAGTAGACATAGTGAATTAGGCCTGGGCCTTTTACTTCTGTCTCGATATAGATCTCGTATTCACCTTAAAACATAAAATAAGCCCACTAAAGCTCACTAATCTTTATTAGTCGATTTTTATCCATAAAATGGTCCGTATCGAGCGCTTAAAAACTATGCATCGTAATTTCGCATCGCATGTTTAGTTTATTTTTGTTTGAGAAATTAAAAAACATATCGAATGAAAAATAAAATCAAGACGTGTCATCCACAAAAAGGAAAAGTCTTGAGGAAAACCGCAATATATTAAATTCATTTTGGTATTAAATTACGTAGTAGTATTATATATAGGCTTGTTAAAAAGAAAATATTAAAATAAAAGAATTTGACCTAAGAAAAAATCACATAACAAAAAAAAAAAAAGGAAGGTAATTGTGTTTATAGTCAACAAGCTAATGATTTTGGTGTGGAGAACAAGTTAAGCTGACGTGTCTAATTACTTAACACGTCAGCGAATATATATATATATATATATAGGTGTATATATTGGCGTGACCATTGAAGTTTATCGTTATCCAATCACAGAAGTAACAGAAAAACGTTTCGTCTTGCGACTTTTGTTCTTCTTCTTCTTCATCAAGAGTTTTATCCTTATCCATCTTCTCATCATATTCTTTCTCTGTAAGTTATCAAATTGATTCCTCTGTTACATAAACCCAGTTCGATTTCTCGATAATTAGTAGTTTAATTTCCGTAAAGTCGCCGACTTTAGATTTGGGTTCAGAACAAAAAAGAAATTAGGGTTTTGTGTTGTGTCGTGTCTCAATTTGTGAAATTGGTTCTTGTTGTGTGAATTATCAGGATTCAAAGATGAATAAAGGAAGTATCTTTAAGCAGGACAACGATTTCGGTTGGTCTTTTTTTTTCTTCACTGATTTGATTTTGTTATATATATATAAACAACTGTGTATGTATGTGTGTTTAATTCTTTGAGATTCTTTTGATTTGCAGAGAAGAGGAAAGCTGAAGCTGGAAGGATCAGGGAGAAGTACCCTGATAGAATTCCGGTGAGTTCTTAGGTTTTTTTTCAGATTTTGTTCTGTTTTTGTAAAGTGTTGTTAGGTTTATGTATGTGTGTTTTGTGTATGTATCAATGTATGCTTGTGTTTAATTGTACCAAGAACAACTTGAAATCTTTGATGATTTTGTGGTTGAATTTGCGGTTTTATTTATGTTGTGTTTAATGATCTCATTAGAATAATAAGGGAATATGTTTATGTGTTTGTGTATGTATGAGTGTGTTGTGTTTGATTGCACGAAGAAGAACACGAAATCTTCGATGATTCGTGGTGAAATTCGCAGTTTTTTTAGGTTGTGTTTTAATGATCTTCTTGGAATAATAAGGAAATTGTTAGGAATTCATGTATGTTGCTTTTTCCTTTTGTATTAAAAGCAAAATTAGCCAAGAATTATTACAGAACATTAGCTTTGTTTGTTTGAGAATCCAAAACTGATTGTGCTCTTCTTCAAGATTATAATTACTATCTTACATTGTATTTTTGTTGCAGGTGATTGTGGAAAAGGCTGAGAAAAGTGAAATCCCAAACATTGACAAGAAAAAGTAATGACTTTAACCACTTTTGTTCATCTTTACTTCTTAAATGTTGCTCAAGATTTGTAGTGTTTGAATGAATTTGGATTTTTGATGAATGCAGATACCTTGTGCCATCAGACCTAACGGTCGGTCAATTCGTGTATGTGATTCGGAAGAGAATCAAACTAAGTGCAGAGAAAGCAATCTTCATATTTGTAGACAATGTTCTTCCTCCTACTGGTGAGCTAATGTCAAGCGTCTACGATGATAAGAAAGATGAAGATGGCTTCCTTTACATTACTTACAGCGGCGAAAACACTTTCGGTGCTTAACTTCTTCATCCTGAATCTTTGAAATTGACAACAAAAACCTGATGCGTATCGATGCTTCTCATCTTTCAAATTTGTGTTATAGTTCTCTCAGTTTAATCTTCTAAGAAAATTTGTGATTACTATGTTCTTGCAGTTTTTTTCTTTTAACTCAATTATGTTAAAAAAAATGTACATAGATTGATATTGAATAACTCTCTTCTTTCGTATTATTATCTTGTAACATTTTAATAAAATTCTTCTAAAGAAAATAATTGTTTTTATTTCTCTCAGAGTTTCATAAAATGGATTTTTAAGGACCCCCAATCAAATCCAAACCAAACTAGTTTTTATTTGAAAAGACAATAATGTGTGAATATGTTATTGAGATTTATGGTTTTCAAGTAACATTTTAGGAAAAAATTCAACTGATACTGAAAGATCATTAATCAAAAATCTAAAGGAATAGGGACCAATTCAATGTGAAATAAAATATCTTATCGACACTGTAGAATGGATCCCATCTTGATGCTGAAACTGATACATATCTCCCAAAGAGACACTCTGGCTCAACAATGTCGAGACAAAGCTTGTGGAACCCTTTCATAAATTACATTTGTCTTTTCCATTTTAAAGATATATGTGAAAAAAATTCCAAAATTAGTCTAATCAATGTCATGGTCTCAAGTTGCAGTAGCCAACTTGCTGGATAGTTTTGTTTCTTACTCAAATTTTCTTCACAATCATTCACATCACATGTATTTTCTTACTATTTCTCTTTGTGTATTTCTATTACCAAGTCACTAACTTCTTCTTCTTCTTCTTCTATATAAACCAAGTCCTATCTCTCCTTAACATTCATCCCAAAACATTAATTACTAAAAAGTATTTTCTAATGGCTCCTAAAGCTCTTGCAGTTATAGCTCTTTTTCTCACAGTTAATCTTCTTTTCTTCACTTTTGTAACTTCAACAAAATGTCCACCAACTACTCCTAAACCCCCAAAAACCCCAACTCCTCCTAAACCCCCGAAGAAGGACCCGCCGGTTAAACCAACTTGTCCTACCGACACACTTAAGCTCGGTGTTTGCGCGGATTTATTGGGTTTAGTTAACGTTGTTGTTGGTTCACCACCAAAGATTCCTTGTTGTGCACTTCTTAAAGGTCTTGCTAATCTTGAAGCTGCGGTTTGTCTTTGTACCGCGCTTAAAGCCAATGTCTTGGGGATTAATCTCAATGTTGCTGTTGATTTAAGCTTGTTATTGAACTATTGTGGCAAGAAACTTCCTTATGGTTTCCAATGTGCTTGAAGATTGAAGACTTTTTAAAAAAGAGAAAAAAAGTTCTCTTTGGTTTGCTTTGTTCGTTTTATTTTCTATTGTTGTGTCTATTTTTTTTGTGAGAGAAAGGAAAAATATCCAACCTTTTTATTTTTCATATGGAGTTTGATGTAAGGTTTGCAAAATGTTAATGAAATCTTATAATGTGTTTTCTTAATATTTTCTCCTAGTTTACCTTACGTAGAATTATTATACTTGTATTAATGTGTTTTTCGACAAGCTTAATTAGACTCTTAGACCTTGTATAAGACCACAAAAATTCACCCCAAATTTGACGAAAGATTCACCCACACTAGTCTGACCAAATACTATCAAACCGCGCATTTGGATCCGAGAGTTCGTGACAAGACCCACTACGAACGACTTGACGGAAAACACGGAAAATACCCAATTTTTAAAACTTTCTTAACACAATTCTAAACGATACTAGTAAAATCCCGAATACAAGAACAACACATACCACAACTCAATTTCAATCAAGCAACACCATACTTACTCCATGCATAAACCACATATTATACATCACCAAAAGCATTCACAAGGTCTAAAACAACCATTCACCATGTCATAAGGATAATACACCAAAGATACAAAAAGTAACCTGTACTCCTAAATCATCCTTTCTCCTCGGCCTTGGTTCCACGAGCTCCAGATCCTACGACTTCTCTTTACCTGCACCAAAAGAGGCGCGTAAGCATTGATAATGCTTAGTGAGGCGGTCCTCCCGTCTCACAGCTATACACGCACATGATCCAAGAATTTAACGAAATCGAAAAGCACTTAAGAACAACAACCACACACAACCATCAAACAATATGGCCAAGCCATAAGTCACACACATAAAGTCTAGTTCCTAAGCACAAAACAATTACGAGAAATTCAAGAACCACATGCACCTAGCCACAGTCACGCACTCACCTCGGTTTGCTCGACGGAAAAGAAAAATGTTCTTCCACTTTTTGATAGCTTCAAGCCCTAAGCTTGATTCTCTTGGATTCTACTCAACCAACCACCAAATTGACACCAATTTCCTAACAAAAAAATTACCACAAACACTCTCAAGATTATTCACAAGCTCAAACTTGAATAACCTTAAATTCGGATTCTTCTTCTCAAAAACAGGGCCATCTTTGATTGAGCATAACTCTTTCCCTAGACCATATTTTCGAAATTCCTTCGGTGAGCTTCAAGATCAAGCTCTCAACAACCTATCTACCAAATTTCAGCCCAATCAAACAAGATTTGAGTGCCCAAACCCTCACTCAAAATCAACCCGTTCGCGGGTAGCACTGTTTGAGCGGTTTTAGGAGAAAACTCATATCTCTCAAACCACTCAACATAACCCCACGAAATTTGGTAGATAATTAGACAAGGGATTGAAGAACTTACTCAAAAAGTTTCAGCTCAATCCGTGCTCGTTTGATGTCCCGATTGAAGCTCTCAATCCACCCCAAAAATCTGTTTTCTCTCAAGCTTTCTTTCCTCTTCTCCTTTCTCTCCTTCTTTCTCTGCTTCTCCCTTCTTCTCCCCCACTCTCTCTCTCTCTAGCTCTATAAAAATATCTCCCGTGAGATAAGGATGAAGAGAAGAGAAGTTTATAGAAGGTTGGAGAAGATTCGAGAAAAATATATATAGGTTTTGTTGGTTTAATAAAAATTAAACCAAAACCAACCGAATCTATTAAACCGCAACACTTAGTTTCTCTCGCTCGGTTTAATAATTCCGCTAAATTGTCCAAAATATTTGAGACATTTCTCCGTCTCAAAATATTTCTTTTATTTCCGTCAAAACTCCGGAATTACCATTTAATTCCGCTAAACCGAACCGTTCAGAATTACTTAACAACAATCGATCTATTGATCAATTTAAGTCAAACACCGCCCCTAGGGCCATCATTCGGGCTAAATATCGTCCCGTACTTGATTCAATAACACACTCAGAGTTAATACCGTAGATCCAACATGGTCATAAAACGACTAAGCCCATCAAATCCTATACCCGGATTAATAGGCGAAGTCCAATCGAGAACTAAATCCACATAGTCCTCACTCGGTTTATCGATATACTAGAACTAAATCCACATAGTCCTAATCGATAAACCCACCCGTCAGGATTAAATTCACATAATCCCGACCACCCGAGGATTAAATCCGCACAATCCTCCGACAAGGGCTAAATCCGCATAACCCTCAACTGTTTAGGATTAAATCCACATAATCCTAAACATGCCTTATTAGGATTAAATCCACATAATCCTAGTTGGCATACGATTAAATCCGCATAATCCTACCCTCAACCATGTCTCGGATCTAACGATATTAAATCTTCACACCCGAACCAAGTAACGGCACGATCTCTCGCTCAAAACCACCACCACACATGAAATCCTCATCATGTGTCATCCGTCTCTAATACATGAAATCCGCATCATGTATTATACGACAACCGATATACGAAATTCACATCGCATATCGAATATAAACATCTTATTATTGGATTCCCGTCCATATACAACAATCCCGAGGGTTATATTACACAACAAAAGTCAAACGACAGGAACACGGATATTACAGTCCATATACAAAAGGAATATCGATCGCCAGAGACTAAAGTGAACAGTTCGGAGAAGAAATTTCGCTTGCAGATTTCGAGATCTGGTGCTTAGGAGAGATTTGTAACGATTTGATCATCTAACTTTCTTGATTTCACCCAATATATTATATACACTTTGATTTGACACATGAATTTTCTATCTACCCAACTAAGTCTAAGACCGGCCATTAGTCTTAATGGGCCGATTTCTAGTAGACCTATTAAAACATTATCCATGAACTTCATTATTACTTAACATGGGGTTAGTGCGTGTGTGTGTTTTTTTTTGTTCCATTTACTAATTAAATTCATAAAGGGAAATTGTGTGCACTAACCATGAAAAAAACAATAACTTAAAACTAACAAATTAATCTAAATCTAAGGGTTCATAATTTGCCACATATGCTACATTTTGTTATTTCCTCAATTATTAATTTTTTCTTTGCTACTTAGCAAATTGACCCATTCATAAATGGTTTACATATCATGAGATTAAAAAAAAAAAGACCATTCTTAGAACGGTTGTAAAATCAGTTTGAGTTATAATGACGGATGTTGTTTGTTTATTTGGTAATGCAAATACAATTTACAGAAACTGCATTTATCCGGATTAGACAACCACCATACACTTGAATTAAAGAAAATTTAGATTGGGCCACCAAATTAAGCCATATGTTAGTCTACATTTTAATTTCTTTTCAAAATTTTTTGTTAAACTCTCTGTGTGTTGTAAAATTTAGATTGAAATTAAATGTTATCTTGAGATACTTTTAAAACGTAGTGATGGTTTAGAAATCAATAAAAGACTCATACTAACAACCACTACCATCTGATTTTCAAACTTCTGTGTCGAGTAAAAACGTAAAACATTTTGCTAAATTAATTAATTATACAAATACAAAATGAAAACTGACATAACAAAACCCATTAGTTAGCAAGATTTTGATTACAACAACATAAAAAAAAATGACACATGCATATATATAAAATATATAAGTTCAAAGAAAAGAAAAAGAAACCCAACTTTTGGACAACAACATAAACCCTAACAAATTGGATTTCAACTTCTCAAATACTTGTCGTCGATAATGATTATCTTCAATAAGGAGTCACACCAACATTAGCCGCAGGAGCATAGAACCCTTCTTTCATCACCATGTTATCCTCACCTTCCTATGTACACCATTTTCAAAATACGATCAAAATCAATAAAAACTCTTTATCATAAGCTTAATTAAAACAACAAAAATATTGATGATATTTTACATTATATAATATGAATAAAATAGGGAAAAGTGTTTGGTATGTCGACAGATTAGGGTTTACCTGTTGGGGCGTGTTGGTTTTCTTCACGGGTTGATTGTCTGGCACGAGTCCGAAGTGTATGTGGGGGAAGTGGGCCCACTAAATTACACATAAACAGCATACGTACAAGACACACATATCAACTTGCGTTATAACCCGACAAAACTCATTTACTCCTAATCTCAGCTATATATGTTCTTTTCTAAAAACCAGCCTTCTATATATACATATTAGGTACACATGGGAGTGTATATATAATGAAGACTTTGAGAAATAAAACCCTAGTTTCCTCCTGCAATCTAAGCCAAAGTTTTGATGTTTTCTTGAATATTGAATAATAAACAGATATCTTGTGTAGATGTATGGATTTACCAATGGGGTTTGGACTCTTTTGGTAATTATTTAATTTAACCAACGGATAACGATTTGATTTAATATATATATATACTTTATCAAAAAAAAAAAAAAAATATATATATATATATATATATTTTTTTTAGGGAAGTAAAAATTCTTACATTCTTGGCAGCAGCACTAAAGGCTTCTCTGTGGCTTATATCAGGATTACTAGCTTTGATACGTTGGATCTCCTCCCTACAAGAAAGACGTGACAGTAGAATTATGTAAGTATGATATTAAGATTAGAGAATATTATATATATTATTATGAATGATGAATATATAAACAATAAAAAAAAATTAAAGGGAAAACTAAACTCACTTGATGAATCGGTTATATGCGGATGGGACTCTCTGTCTTTTCTCTGGAGCTGGCAATGGCAAAATTCAACGGCAAAAACAAACCGAAAAAACAAAAACTCAGACAGAAAGAGACAAATACTCATTAAAACTATTTTCATTGTCTTTTTTCTTTCTCTCTCACTCAAAAACTTTCTCTCTCTATAACCCACCATCACTTCATCATGTTGACAAACCCATCTTCTAACATATTACTTAGATTCTTTCTCTCTAGATTTCCGGGGGATCCATTAATCTAGCTAGCATTCCCTTTTCTTTTATCTTCATTCTTTTATAATGTTGACAAATACAAAGATCCATATATTGACAATCAAAGGTCAATCCATGAAGACTTTTAAAATTTACCAAAACTAAGTCTATTAAAATCTCCTACTATGATGCATAGGTGAGTAATTCAATGATGCTAGGGTTATAACAAGATCAAACCAAGGGAAAGCTATGCATGTCTTAACCATATTAAAAAGTCATATATATATTTAAAAAATATATATATATGGTTAATTTAGCAAAGAGGTTTAAACACCAAAGAGAAATGATATGGAAAATAGTTATCTTACGGCGGTTAACGGGTGGTGCTTTAGGAATCTCATGTTGTAGTTGAAGATCCATGAAAGATGGAATGTCATGATGATTCATATTAGGATGTTGATTCATCATCATCATATTCATGTTTGATGGTGCATCCTACAATAACACATACATATCCTTGAGCCTTGAGATATATATATATATATATATATATATATATATATATATATATATATATATATATACTAGCTAGAGACCATATATATAAGATTATGTATATATACATATTGTTAAATTACCAGAATATTCTGAGTATTGAAGTAAGAGTTAGGACCGAGCTGGAGCTGGAGCTGGTTAGAAGCCGGGAGGATAGCAGTTCTCATGTTCACCGAAAGAAGATTGGTACAGCAACCACATCGGACAGTTACGGTCTTGAACAAGCTTGTGTAAGGAACACTGACCTACAATAACATAAGAAAAATGAATGAAAAAAAACCACTAATATGGTATAAAGACAAAGAAAATGAAGAGATCAAGAACATCAAGAAAGTATAGAAGCGGTTACTTATACATAACATAAGAAAATGAATTAAAAACCCATATGGGTTTTTAATTATGCATATGGGTTAAATGCATAAGTATAGAAGCGGTTAGTGGTTTAAATGCATAAGTAATGCATATGGGTTAAATGCATAAGTAATGAATTAAAAACCCAAAAGTATAGAAGCGGTTACTCATGCATGATATTGTATATATATCAAGAAAAATGAGAAGATCAAGTAAGTCAAGAAAGAATAAAAGCGGTTATTTTTACACAACATAAGAAAGATGAATTAAAATCCCCTAATATTGTATATAAATCAAGAAAATGAGGAGATCAAGAAAGTATAGAAGATTTTATTTATACCGCAAGAATGGTGTCACAAAAGTTGCATTGGACATAGCAAAGATGTTCAGAAGGAGAGAGGTGGTCCGGTGAAAAAACAGCTGAGGAAGGAGAAGACATAGAAGACATAGACATTTTTTTTTGTAAGGAAGAAAAAAAAGGCTTTGAAATTGGAAGCTGATCTTCTTTTGGGAGTGTTTGGGGGAATTGATTTGATTGATGGGTATTTGACTGATCAGAGGATTCTTGATAAAGAGATAAAAAACCCCACCATGATCTGATCTTCTTGATTGTTGGGTTGCTGTGTATTATATACCACAAAGGGAAGATACAGAGAGAGAGAAATGATGTGAGAGGAAGGAGATATTAAATGTTAAAGAAGGTAAAAAACAACAAAGGCTTTAACTCTAGCTGATCTAGGTCGTCTTCTAATAATGTTTTGGTTAAATATGAAAATTACATTAGATATTCAAGCTAGAAAATTTTATTGGGTAATAATTAGTGTTTAGATAACGGTGAGTTATATATATTAATAGCACACTAAGTGTAGAGCGAAATTACAAAAGTCAAATGGTATAGTAATTGTAATTTTGAGTACTTTTTTAAGTACTTCAAATGACCGGATTATCTTTTTTTAATCATAAAATTGATTTTTTAAGGTCAACGGACAACTATATGTAGGCTTTGAATGGTTACCTCGTTTGGATGTATGTCCGTTTGCAATCGTCCCAATTATCAAATGGACGTTTGTATTATTTTTTTTTTTAAGTTTTTTTTTTTTTTGAAAAATATAGGTATATACTTAACTTTAATATAAATATATAAAAATCAAACTAAAATTTTTAAATTATTATTTTTATTTCAAATAATATATCATATTTTCTATCAAAAACTATTTACAATTTAACCGCTATGTTTAAACAGAGTGACAAATCTGACCAGTAATACTTACATGTGAGTTTAGCAGTGGAGGTTCACTACAAGAAAACAGCCGCAAATCCGACACCATTTCCGACAGACTTTAATTCTGTCGGAAATTTCTGACAGATTACCGACTGCTTACCAACGGAACTAAAATTTTTCACTTCTGTCGGAAATCTGTCGGAATTATTTCCGACAGACAATAAAACCGTCGGAAATCGCTCGGAATGTCGGACGGTGTAACTAGCCGACGTCGACGCCGGAGGAGATGCCGGCGGTTTGTCGGAAATCTGTCGGAAATAAATTGCCGTTAACAATTTCCGACTGATTTCCTACAGACATTTGAGTGTCTGTAGGAAATCTGTCGGAAAAATAGCCGTTATTATAGCCGTTATTATATCCGTTGTCTTTCCGACAGATTTCCTACGGTCAGCGTTTTTATATATATGATTCCACACATCTTCATTCACTCACAACAACAACAACTTCCAATCAAACATTTGTTAGAAAAAATCGTTAAGAGAGTGAGATGTCATCTTCTAGATATTATAGATCGTGGATGGATGAAGAGATGTATGATCCGGAGTCGAAAGCATTAAATCAAAATTATGCACGAGGTATATGCGAGTTCATGGAGGTTGTCGGGAATCGAAAGGTAATAAAATGTCCATGTTTAAATTGTTGCAATTCGCGTAATTTTAAGGTAGAACAAGTTTGGCATCACTTGTATAGGGATGGTTTTATGCCGGGATACAAAATTTGGTTTTATCATGGAGAAACTAATTATGATGGTGGTAGTAGTAGCAGTGCACCATATGTTGCGGATAGCTTAGGCGAACATAGAACGGATAGCTTAGGCGAACATAGAACGGAAGTAGATTTTGGTGTAGGTACCGCTGAGATGGTTCATGATGCGTTTAGAGAGAATTTGCCATCGATCGTAATAGGGGAGGATAGAGTAGAAGAACCAAATGAAGAAGCTAGAAGATTTTTGGAAATGTTAGACGCATGGAAGCAGCCATTATATCATGGGTGTAGAGACGGACATTCACCTTTATCAACTGCTAGTAGACTGATGACCCTTAAGACGGACTTCAATTTGGCGGAAGAGTGTGTTGATGCGATAGCAGATTTTGTGAGGGATATTTTGCCTGAAGATAATCAGGCACCTGCATCATACTACGAGGTACAGAAACTCGTAGCTGGTCTTGGTATGCCGTATCAGGTGATAGACGTATGCATCGACAACTGTATGCTATATTGGAGAGAAGACGAAGACCGGAGAAGATGTAGATTTTGTTGTAAACCACGGTATCAGGATACTGGTGGCAGAGTTCCAATTCCATATAAACGTATGTGGTACTTACCATTGACAGCAAGGTTAAAGAGGTTATATCAATCTGCGCGAACGGCAGAAGAAATGAGATGGCATGCAGAGCATCGTCAAGATGGAGAGATTACACATCCTTCAGATGCAAAAGCGTGGAAAAATTTTCAAATGTTGAATCCAGATTTTGCATACGAGCCAAGAAATGTGTACCTCGGGTTAAGTACGGATGGTTTCAACCCATTTGGGAAGCATGGAAGGTAGTATTCTTTGTGACCCGTAATCCTAACACCGTACAATTTGCCCCCTGGTGTGTGCATGCGTCGAGAGTTTTTATTCCTCTCCCTTCTAATTCCCGGCCCTGAGCATCCGAAGAGATCACTTGATGTATTCCTCCAGCCATTGATTCATGAGTTACAAATGCTATGGAGTCACGGTGTCGAAGCGTTTGATGTTTCACGGCGGGAGAATTTCCATATGCGTGCGGTCCTTATGTGGACTATTAGCGATTTCCCAGCATACGGTATGCTATCTGGATGGACTACTCATGGAAGATTATCGTGCCCGTTTTGCCATGACGACACTGACGCTTTCCAATTGAGGAATGGAAGAAAGCCATGTTGGTTTGATTGCCATAGAAGGTTTCTACCGGACGGCCACCCCTATCGTCGGTCTAAAAGATTATTTAAGAAAAATAACCAAGTGGTTGATGCTCCAATTGATGAGATAGACGGTCGTACTATATTGGAGCAGTTGAGAGATTTTGGTGCTGATAGGACTCCTGATTATGGGGGTAATGGGCATGAACCTCTTTGTGGTGTAGGGGAAGCTCATAACTGGCACAAGAAGAGTATATTTTGGGATTTGCTGTATTGGAAGGATCATTTATTAAGGCACAACCTCGATGTGATGCATGTTGAAAAGAATTTCTTTGACAACATCATGAATACGGTGTTAAACGTCCCGGGAAAGACAAAAGACAATGTAAAGTCTAGGATGGATGTTTCAATGATTTGCAACCGTGATTATCTTGAACGTCTTCCCGATGGCACATATCCTTTTCCTCCGTACCGATTGCAAAAAGAAAAGGTCAGAGCGTTTTTCCGGTGGATTAAAGACGAAGTTAAATTCACTGATGGATATGCAGCTAATCTGGGTAACTGCGTAGACTCGCAAAACCTAAAGTTTATGGGAATGAAGAGTCATGATTGTCATGTAGTGATTCAGAGGCTTCTTCCATTTGCTTTTACCCATCTCCTTCCTCAAACAGTCCACGAAGCTATTGCAGCTGTTGGTGCTTTCTTTAGGGATTTATGCACGAGGACACTTACAGTTGAGGGGATCCGCAAATTAGATGCCAATATACCAGTGATCCTTTGCAATCTTGAAAAGATCTTTCCGCCGTCTTTTTTTGATGTTATGGAACATCTTCCCCTACACCTCCCCCGCGAAGCCGAACTAGGTGGTCCCGTTCAATTTCGTTGGATGTATCCTTTTGAGCGGTACATGTTCCATCTAAAGAAGAAGGTCAAAAATTTGGCGAGAGTTGAAGGTTCTATTGTCGCACAGAGTATCAATGAAGAAGCATCACAGTTTGCGCAATCTTACCTTCCACGGGAAGTTCGTACGAAGAGTAGACGTCCTGCTCGTCATGATGATAGAGGTGAGAGAGTCATGTATCACGCGCTGGTCCCTCAGTTGTTTTCGCAAGTTGGCCGAGTGACTGAGAGAAGGAAGAAACGCTTCCTATCACAAGATGAGTGGAGTCACTTACATATGTATATCCTAACGAATTGTGAGGAGATGGCGGAGTACGAAAGGTAAAAACAGAACTTATTTAAATACTTCTTTTTTTTATATACCTAAGTAATATATAGGTTTCATATGTTATATATTGTTGTTTGCTTTCAGGATTTACATTGCATCAATACGTCACTATTATCCGAATATGACAGAAGACGAACTTGGAGAAACTAAGGACACCGAGTTTTCAAATTGGCTGCAATATTACGTAAGTTTTTTAAAAACGCTTATATATCTTAAAATTAGTGCATTAATTAATACTTAATTTGTGTAAATTATTATATCAGGTTTCTGAAGGAATGAAGAATGGAGAAAGGTTTCCAACATGGTTACAAGAGATAGTTTCTGGCCCAAGCTTCGAAGCAACTTCATACGGAAAATATTGCACTAGGGGATTTGCATTTAGGATTCATGAAGAAAGGTCGAGGGCAACTGCAAATTACGGTATTTCAGCTACATGTGGTGATGTAGTCTACTACGGGATTCTCAAAGAAATATTGCAAGTACGCTATCCAGGATTGTTGGGCATGAGGTGCATTGTTTTCTTGTGTGAGTGGTATGATCCAAATCATCCACAAGGTGTTCAGGTGAGCCAATTTGGCGTCACTTCAGTAAATTCTTCTAAGAGACTGCAAAAGTATGACCCATTCATCCTAGCATCACAGGCAGACCAGGTTTGATTTTAAAATTTTATAATACGTGCGTTATTGATAAATAATGATTTTGCAATTGCCTAAACTAAATATGTTTGTTTCAGGTATGCTATATTTCTTACCCTAGGGTAACACATCGAAGAGATCCTTGGATTACAGTGACTCCAATTAATCCAAGAGGGCGACTATATGGAGTTGCTGAGCACGATGCTATGCAACCAACTAGTATTACTCCGATGGATCCAGTTCCAATTTCTTCCGCAGTGGACCTTTTTGTTGATTTCACAGAATTTGGTGATAATATAGTACATTCAGAATCAGAAGAAGAAGTTGGAGAATCAGAAGAAGAAGTTGGAGAATTTGATGAAGACGAAGACACAATTCCTTCGGAAGGATCATAATCGAACTCAGAGTAGTTACATTATATGTTTGTATTATAAAAAGGTTTCATATGCATTGTTTTCTAATTTTTTTTTTAAAAAATCTGTTTTTCTGTCGGAAATCTGTAGGAAATATCTATATATTTCCTACAGATTTCCGACAGAAATGGATACATATAGTCTTCCGATCAAAACTTCATTTGAGTATATCTTGCCAAAACCCATGTCGATCGACGGTATGGGGTTGTCGATCGACACTGTCTCTTCTGTTTTTTTTTGATATTTTGCAGCTTCTGTCGGAAATCTGTAGGAAATATATATATTTCCTACAGATTTCCGACAGATGCTTTATATCAGGCAAACCTTAAATTACGACACGTGTTTCCACAAATCTGTCGGAAATCTGTAGGAAATATATATATATTTCCTACAGATTTCCGACAGATTTGGGGTTTTAAGGTCAAATTTCAGAATTTCGAAAAGACACATTCTCGGCATACAATTCTAACAACAAAAGTAAAAGATAAGAGAGTAAGTAACCTTGTCGATGTTATACAGAACATGAATTGCGATTTTGTCATGTTTCAACCAAAAGGGTTTCATATAGTAACTTATATAAAACGATAGATGTTTACGGGAAATACTAAAAAACCAACTGTTTAGAATTTCAAAGTAACAATGATCATTATCAAGTATTTTATCTTCGGAATCATGATCCTATCATTCTATCAAATGGTATGAACGAGAACGGATCGTTAAGAAGCTTAAAACCCCAAATCTGTCGGAATTCAGTCGGAAATATATATATATTTCCGACTGATTTCCGACAGACATAATAATAATAATTTTTTTTCATAAAATTATTATTTCTGTCGGAAATCAGTCGGAAATATATATATATTTCCGACTGATTTCCGACAGATTTGGGGTTTTAAGGTCAAATTTTAAAATTTCAATAAGACACATTCCCGGCATACAATTCTAACAACAAAAGTAAAATATAAGAGAGAAAATCAATTAATCGATGTTATACAGAACATGATGTTACATATACTAAACAATAGATGTTTACGGGAAATACACGAGGATACTAACTGTTTAGAATTTGAAAGTAACAATGACCATTACCAAGTATTTTATCTTGCAAATCAGGATCCAATCATATTATGACCTTGTACCTACGAAAACGGATCGTTAAAAAGCTCAGAACCACAAAACTGTCGGATTTCTGTCGGAAATTTCCGACAAATTTCCTACAGAAATACCAAATTTTACCCGCGAAATGAAAATAATTACCGCGAAATGGGACGGTCCAATTACACGCGGTCATTTAAATTATTTGGATTCCGACAGAATTCCGACAGTTTTAAGGCTGTCGAAAATTCTGGGAATAAAACAGATCCCCTTCGTTCTTCAGAACACAAATCGACGGAGAAAACCACCAAAATCGCCGCCGCCGCCTTTTTCCTCCGCCGCCGATCCTCTCTCCCGACGTTTCCGGGTCTCCGGCGTTTGTTCTTTCTCCCACCGGATCGCCGTTCGTTCTTCTCTCTCCCACCGGATTTCCGGCGTTTGTTCTTCTCCGGCGTTCTTCTTCTCCGGCGTTCTTCTCCGGTCGTTCTTCTCTGGCGTTCGTTCTTCTCTTCCAGTCATGGATGATATTCCTTCACATTTGTAAGAAAACCTCTAATTCCTAATTCCTTTTGGTTTGTGAATTGATTTGTGAATTAGGATTAGAGAATTGATTTGTGAATTGGTTTGTGAATTGATTTTGTGAATTGATTTGTGAATTTGGTAATGTTGAAAAATTTAGGATTTATAATAAACACTTAGCATTTATAAAAAATTTAAGGATTTATAAAAAAGAATTTGGTAATGTTGAAAAATTTATGAATTAGGATTAACATTTTTAAGGAATTATAAATAATAGTTTGCATTTTAAGGATTTATAAAAAATTGTTAGCATTTTAAAGGATTTATACAATTTTATAAACTGATTTAATCAAATTTATAAAAAATTTGATTTTTAAGAATTTAAAAATCTCAATTCTATAATTTAAAAATTTTTAAATAGCAATTCTATAATTTAAAAATAGCAATTCTATAATTTAAAATTAGCAATTATATAATTTTAAAATAGCAATTATATAATTTAAAAATAGCAATTCTATAATTTAAAAATAGCAATTTTATAATTTAAAAATAACAATTCTATAATTTAAAAATAGCATTTTAAAGGATTTATAAAAATTTATAATATGATTTATCTACAAAATTCTATAATTTAAAAATGGTTACAATTCTTTATTAAATTTTTTTAAAAAAACACATAAATCTCTTACATTTTTAAAAAAATTAAAAAATTAAAACTTTAAAAATTTTAAAATTTAAAATCTATATCCCTAAAATCTATATCCCTAAAATCTATATATAAATATAGGGATTATAGTGGTTTCCGAGCATCTAGCGGCGGGGCCAGCGGCGAACGTCGTCGTCGTCGTCGTCGTCAGAGTAGACCTGATGCGGCTACGACGTCTGCACCATCACCGTCGTCTACACCTGTACAGACGCCGGAGATACCACCAGCCGCCACACTACCGTCCCAGATTAGCGTCGAGGACTTCGTGGGTCTTCCTGGACGAGGGCGGATACCTACGCTCCATCCAGACCAGATCGGTAGAGACACATGGTAAGTTTTGTTACATTTTTTCTTTTTTTTACTAATTTAATTTAATTGTCACTAATGTAATTATATTGTTAATTTTTTTTTTCTTAGGTTTGATGATTCTCAAAGCGGGATTTCGAAGTCCCTCAACAAGATGGAATGTTCTTTGCTCCGCTTTCCGTATCCAACGTACGGCAAAATGCCACCGGAGGATCAAGAATTGTGGTTTCGCACATTTGCGGTAAGTCATCTGTTTTCACAATTTTTACTTTCATTTAAAGTATTATTTTTTTAATTTAATTTTTCTTTTTTCAGCAAGAATTTAAGTGGGACCCACACTTGACCGCAACGGTCAGGAGGGACTTCGACTCATACGCAGGAAGGCACTACTCGCACAAGGTGTTCGAGTGGAAGGATAAGTGGCTACACGGTGAGGTGCCAAAGGAGATGGTTGAGAAGCCGGAATTGTGGAACGGGTTCATCGCCTATTGGCAACTACAGGAGACCAAGGCGATTTCTTCATATCACTCTAGCAACCGGAACAGCGACCGCAAGGGCAAGGGTAAAGCCACCCACAACCTCGGAGCTACCAGCAAGAAGACAAAGGCTAGAGATATGGTATGTTTTTTATGCCATTCTTTGATTTTTATTAATTTTTTTTTAGTTTTATACATTTATATGAAATAAATATCTAACAACTGCAGGCTAAGGAGTTGGGTCGGGACCCCAACTACGTTGAACTTCTGGTAGCAGCACACACCAACAAGGATGGTGTCGTCCAGGATCCGGTAGCTCGGGAGATTCAGCATGCCGTCCAAATAATGGAAGAAGACTATATTCTGTCTCAGCCACAAACGGAAGGAACCCCTCCCCTCACCGAAGCCCCGGACGAGATCATCAACCAATTCGTCTTAAAGGTATGTAAAATTTAAAATACTTATCAAGTCTTTTTCATTAATTGAAATTTCTTCCCCAGGTTGCTCCGCAGAGCAAAGGGCGGATTTATGGTATTCCCGACGATGCAGCATCATCGGGGTCTTCTTGTTACAACAGCGAGTCATCCGAGCTGAGAGCCCAGATGAAGGAAAATGAGGCCGAAATTGAAAGTTTGAAGACGACGGTCCTGAAGATACAAGATGAAGCTGCGGCGGACCGGGAACAGGCGAAGAAGGACCGGGAGGTGATGCAACATATGATGGCGCAGTTAGTTTCCTCGGGTTTGCTTCCGCGGCCGCCGCCGCCGCCGCCCGCCGCTTAGATTTAAATTGTTTCAATCGTTTTGTAATACAATTTAACTTTTTATTTTAAATTAAATATTTTTATTTCAATTTATATAATTTAAAATTTTAAATTACAAATTTATATTAAATTAATAATAATTAAATTTATTTTTATTTTTACTAATTTCTACGAATCAGTCAGAAATCTGTCGGAACTCAGTCGGAAATAAACCTGTCGGAACGCAGTCGGAAATACACCTGTCGGAAATTTGTCGGAATATTGTTCCGACTGAGTTCCGACAGGTGTATTTCCGACTGCGTTCCGACATGTTGTCGGAGACTTATTTCCGACAGGGTTCCGACAGCTCACCGGATTCCGGTGAGCTGTCGGAACTCTGTCGGAAATATGTCTATCGGAAATCTGTCGGAATTTGTGACGGATTTCCGACAGAATTATCATTTCCGACAATCTAGAACGGACGGATATATCCGTCGGAAATCTGTCGGAAAATGCCATTTCCTACAGATTTCCGACGGATATTTCAGTCAGTTTCTCGCTGTTTTCTTGTAGTGGTTGATAGGTATCACCGAGAGATACATGTTGATAAAATTAACAGCTAAATTTTTAAAATTTGTTTTTCAAGCCTTTTCAAGAGAAATAAAAATAGCCAAACACTATAAATTGGTTGTGCTCGTTTTAACAGGACGAGTATTACTTTCACTCAACCAAATTTGTTTTTATTGGGAGATCGAGAGGTCGACCGAGATTGAATGGTGAAGATGACTCCATGGCCGAGTATAAACGTCGTTGGCCCAACGGCTGGGTGCTATAGCCACTTTGACCCTACGACCGGGTATAAACGTCGATGATGACCCGACGGCCAGGTGTTGCAGCCGATTTGACCCAACGGTGGGGTATAACGCCGAAATTTTGAAGACTTGTCCAATCTCACACGTGTTACCACGTATGAGCTTGCCGGGGGGTATTGGTAGATCGACCGAGATCGACCGAGATTGAATGGTCAAGATGACCAACGAAGATTATGGAAATAATGAAGATTCGATTACTTAAGAATCAAGAAAGATCTAGAAGATCGTTAATATTTGTCAATATCCTAGTTTAGGAAATTTGTCATTATGTAAAGATATTATTTACCTAGATTTAGAAAATTAGTTCTCTATATAAACCATTGTAACTTGTAACATTATTCTTATGAGAGTCTAATATAATTCTTTCCAAAGACCTTTGTGTTCATACTCTCATCAATTTATCATGGTATCAGAGCTTTGATCCAACTCCTTTGGGTTAGGTTTTCGTTTGCTTCCACTATTTAAAAAAAAAATGCTCTATATTATTTTTATCGACTCCACATTTTCTTTGGCCTTGATTTCTTTGATCTTTTCGTTGGAATTTTATTTTTAATATTTTAATTAAAGTTTTGTTTGCTTTTCTTTGGATTTTGGTCGATTGAAAAAAAAAAAAAAAACGTGATATGTTGTTACGTTGGTGGTTCGGTCAGTTATTGGCCACGTTAATTTCGACTAGCAGATGCTGGTTTTGGTGAATTGATTTCACTTGTTTCTCTTAACCGTGAGTTATACTATGTCGATGCTACTAGTGTGCTCACATGATCTTCTCGATGATGAAGATGGTTAAGTTGTGCGATGATTCCGACGGATACGATGATGATCCGACGATAAAGACGATGGAGATATTCTACTACGAAGATAATATATTTTCCACTAATGACTCTACGGCAGAGTATAAACGCCACGTTGAACTCTATGACGAATCTTCATTATTTCCATAATCTTCGTTGGTCATCTTGACCATTCAATCTCGGTCGATCTCAACCTCTCGATCTCCCAATAGTTTTAAAAAATTGTGTGAATTTATTTGTGTATGGTGATAAAGTGCAGCTGAATTGCACTGCATAGCACTTTTATTTCTCACCAATTACACATTCAATGAAGTGAGGTAAAAAGTTTGGCGTATCTTAAACAAAATGTGATAGTTGATCAGTGGATCTAGACATCATATATATTATTGGACCACTTCAATTAATTTATACAAACACTTAATTATGTAGTTACTATTAATTAAACCCGAAGTTGTCAACATCCTATACTAGAAATTCGGTTGACCATACGAGCTTAGTAGAAAACGTATCTATTTGTCATAGTAATTCCTTATACCTCTTAATCTTTATGATGACCTTGTGGTCACAAGAAGACAAGATAGATGACAAAACTCTTTAAGGTTATGATCGCGTAAGGACGGACTTTATTCCAACGTCTAAATCAGTTTCATACCTAAATTTTCAATGAAATTTTTTGTTTTTACAATGAAAAGAACATTTCACTATATTAAATTTTGTTTATTATCTTCAAAATTGATATTTAAGTATTTACACTATAACAGAACAATAACAGCTTTAGTTGATAGTGGCTAATAAAATACTCAGGACAAAAGTCTTTACTTACTAAACTTTACAATTTATTGCTACCGTATGCTCGTTCAAAATTTTAATTTCTAAATCTATTTGTATATGAATATATCTTAACAGAAGCAAATTGAATGCTATTTTTTTGGGGGTCAAATGTTAAATTAACGCTTTTTTTTGTTAGTTCTATTATGGTTCATGGGCAAATGCACATGTTACCACTTTTTTTTTCCTATTGGCACTGCTGTCTAAATAAACTCCGACTAATTCAAAGTGAACATACCAAAATCTGACTAATTCTTGGTGAGTGGCCATTTACATGGACCTTATGGATTAGTTAATCGGTAAAACTAGTTCGAAGAGAAAAACGACTAACTAATTCGCAAGTAAATATACCTTTAAGTAGAAGTTTTCCGCTAGTTTACCTCAGATTCAAAAAAAAAATTCAATAGAAATTCCATAGTCCAAGTAGCTAATATTCACAATAACTTTGTTTGGATTGGAACCGAACCCGGAATTTCTGCCAACACTAGCTATAGTATGAACAAGGGACGATTCGGGCATATTCACAACCTTAGGGTTTTGATGTTTGCACGTGAAGACATGTACACATGTAATGTGTTTCTAAGTAAGCAAAGAAACAAAGACATGTATACTTTACAAAAAAAATACTTATTGAAGAGCAAAAAAAAGTAGTAAATGGTTTGCAATAGAATTCACAGTTCCCAATGTAAGAAGAGAGAGAGAGGGCGGCAGAGGTGGGGGAAGAAAGGGACGTGTGCATGGGAGTGATTAAGCGTCGCTTCACTCACCCGTTGTTGTCATTCCTTTTTTATTTTTTTCTCGTTTCTCTATACAATTCCTTTTTCTAATTTTAAATTTCATTTTTATTCTAAAAATTACTAATTTCGAATAATCAATATTTTTAATGTGTTTGTTTGTATGTGTGTAGAGAGAAACATGATGCTCCATTTTTATTGATTGGTTATCATTAGCTTTTTAGTCAATTATATATATGATTGTTTTCTTCCCTCATTTGAATATTGAGAATCATCCAAGTCTAGACTTTCCGTGAAAGCGAAAGTAAATTAATCTATGTAGACTGGTCGGTTATTCAATATATTACTACTATTATACTATTTTACATGTAAGATAATTGAGAATTATTGAGTAACTAAGAGAATCAAGAAATGTATTGTTTTTCAATGATAGTTTTAAAAGCGCCATGTATGTGTAGTATATATAGAAGCACCATATTTGTGAAAGCCACGAGCAAAACTCCACACGTAATTAATTTCAAACCTACAAATGTTTTTTTTTCCAACATATATTTCATTCTCATCTCAGGTATTGATTGATTTCAAAGAAAATATCTATGCATCTACTTGCAGATCTTATGCTATATAGTATAAATTATCTTTTTATTTATACCACTTATATTTACAAGCAATTCCCTCGGACCATCCCAAGGAAGCATTATGAACAACTGGTTCACTAGATGATTGTAACTTAACCTCAGAAAAAATTAGATTGGTTGACACCGGCTATTACTTTATATTGATTAAATGTGACATTTGCTCATTACAATTTTCATATATATATAAGGGATCAATATCTCCAAATTAATTTGGTTTCAACCCATATAACTCGGTGGCCAAAAACCAAACAAATTATTAGGTAAACTCGCCATATTACAGATTAAGAATCAAGCCCCGAAACATTGCAAATAAAATCTGTTTGCCTAAAAAGAACATGTAGGTAGTTATGCAGGTAAGGTCGATCGACCAAAGACAACAATATAAAGGCGGAAATTTTGAGTAATTAAGGCGTGTATAAATTTTGGTTGTAATGAAGGAAAAGTTAAAAATGCTGGTCTGAGCATACTTATTAGAAACATATATAATGTTAGGGTTAGCCCACACTTTTGTCGCAATTTGCGATGGGAATGCAGAGGTAGCACACACATATATGTGTATATATAATTTTAAATACATATATATTGGAATTCATGCATGTAATATGTGTACACACATGTACATGCATACATGTGTGTATCATAGGTGAGATTGACATTTCCCTATTTTTTTCCTTCTGATTGTGCATCTAATGAGAAAGTACTTACGTTATAAATTTTGCTTTTGTCGTCAAGTACATACAATTTAGTCAAGTACATACAATTTAATCGAAGCAATAATTCACACTCTCCGCTTCTCATGTGTGTATATATACATACGATTTACATATGCAAATACATCTTTTTAAAATAATAGATTGAGATTTCTTTTCAAAAAAGGTAACTAGTCTTGCCTATGAGGCTATTACCAATTAATTGATGTCCATAATTTAATTGTTCGATACATATGGTGTATGTAAATAATATAGGTTGTCTGCAAACTTTAATTTCTTATGGAATAATAGTATATGATATATTTACTTATAATGTTAGTATTTTTTTTTCGCAAACAGCCAAATTGTAAAGGTTTAAAATGAACCCCAGATGTTCGAAAGTAAATATTGGTGTCAATTGCTTTGATGTACATCAACCTCATTTGTCTTTAGAGATCAATATACATACAAAGGCCAGTGGCAAATTTAATAACTCACAAGTTTAATGTCATTTTCACAGTACTTTTCCTGATATCAAATTTAACCATCACCGACTAAAATATGTTACATAAGAGTATATATACTTCATTATTTCTAAACACATGAGTACTCTCTAAGCAATACTATTTTCAGTTTCATATTGAGCTTATTTTAGCTACTACATTTTTTTAAGGATAGACTACTTGTATTTGTCAAATAAACAGTATTCCGGAATTAAAATTATATATGCATATAAGATCATTGTTTATAGAAAGAAAAAATGTGCCTGTGGTTGCTACTAGGGAAGGGATGAGTTAGAAATGGGCTGTTGCTCAGAACGGAGAATAATGGCTTTTCAAAGTATAGTATTTAAATTAGTTATATACTATATATTCCTATAGACACACATTCCTATAAACATTCATAAATGTGTGTGTGAATAAAGCATTTACTTATTCTGTGCTTTAAAAAGGTATCAGATATAAAGACTATAGGGTTTCTCCAGTTCTGTTTTTCTATCTTCTTTTTATACAAAAACCACGATTCTGAAAATCTAGTTTAATTATTACCAATAAAACAATTGGGTTTCTGTAAGATTCCACTTTCTATTCAATTCTTATATAATTGGCCTGAGTAACAAATTCTCGGATATCAAGGAGAGCGACAGTGTGGGTAAAACAAAATTTACGATTGGATTCAAATTCTAAAAGTGAGAAAAAGAGAACGATGTCTACATATGAGTGTCTCATGTATGCATATCTTATATTAGATCGTGTATATTATTACTAGATCGATGTAGATAGAGTATATATTTACTTGGTTATGCCATTGATGATTTGATGGTATTTATCCTATCATATCAATCAATGCAGTCAAATACTTGTTTTTCTAATAGTGTAGTAATTAAAATGTAGTCGAAATATTAAGTATTCCTTTGGTTTCAAAATATAAGATACTTTCACATTTTGGTTTTGACTAAATATTTCTCTTATATATATTACAATGATATTTTTGAAATAAAAAATTTCTTAGTCTCCATATTTCTGCGTTTTTAGATAAAACGTCTTATATTTTAAACATATGGAGTATTAGACTACTTTTTCTGTTAAAGGCTCAAACAATAAAATTTCTAAATCGTTTACATCCCTATTCGACCGAAACATATATTTATCATAAAATCCATGCAAACTCATGAAGAGAATGTTGTTGAGATAAAGTTTTTTTTACAAATTCACCCATTTAGATATTTTTTGTCACATATGGGACTTCTTTAAAAAAAATAAAAGGAAAGTTAACTTTGTGCGTGCTCCTTTAATACATAGCCTATATATATATGTGTATGTATGGATGCGTCAATGTATTTACATTATATTCCCTCTCTTTGCTTTTAAGTGATGTTTAAGGAGTATTTTTTTTTCCACAAATAAGTGATGTTCTCACTTACCAATATAAATTTTGATGTTTTTTTGACTTATTTTGCCCTTCTAATATTATGATTAAATTCAGTTAAATATTGAGTATGAATAAAAATAAAATACTCATAATTAAATGGTACTTTGACGAATGAAGTGTGTGTTTCCAAGTAAGTACTCATTAACTCATGGCACTATATTAATTCAACAGTTGGTTTCATTTTTCTTCATCACAAAAGTGTGTGTTTCTACCTTTTGTTATTCATTTCTTTTCATATCAGTAGTATCATACTGATCAAATAGCGATAAAACAAGCCATTCAATATATAGCGATAAACACGTTCAATTTTAAGTATGGCTCCAATACAATTTTTTTGAACAATTGGTAAGAAATTCTTAAAAGTTTCGTTTGGCTCCATGTTTCAAATTTTTTAATATTTTAAAAATGAATTCTTCTCTGTAACTTAATTAATCTTGAAATAAAAACAAATCAATTTAGTAAAAAAATTACTTGACGGTCAAGTCTTCTCCATGCCGTAATGGGAATTGTGCCACAAATCAATTGTGCTTCTCCATGCCGTAATGCAGTAATGCCGTAATAATGATATTTCTCATTAATAATAATGGAGTACTACGAATTTTTGCTAATTAAACTAAATATACTCTCAAGTCATGGAGAAGGTTAAAATAGTTATTTTACAAGCTTTCTTAATTAGTGTGTAAAAATCTTAAACATCACTTAAAAGCAAACAGAGGGAGTATACAGTAATTTTACTGCATCGTGTAGAAAAGTTAAATTAAAGAAGAGTGCGGAGTGGAGAGCTAGAGAGGAGAAAGAGAGTAGGTAGGTCATAGACACAATAGGACAGAGTCATGTAGGCTCATAGGCATAGCATGTTTATGGACCGTCAAGGCTCCTCGGCTCCGACCATATGGTCCGTCCCTTTGTCTTTATCTCGCAGGCTTCTCTCTGCCACGTTCACTCTTCTCTCTCCTCGCATTTTCTTTCTTAGGGCACAACAACATGCCAAATTGGACAAATGAAAGATCTCTCTCTCTTCACATCTTTAATGTTTCTTTCTTTTTAATATACATCACTAATTGATAGATGCAATTGTGTTATTACCATTCTAGATATTGCTTAATCATTGAGGCATAATTTGTCATAAACGATTTCATGATTCTCAAATCATAATACATACTAGCTCTTTGTATTCTTTTTAACTGATTTTTGAAGTTTTTACACACAAGAACCATCAAACTTAGGTTTTAATTAGATGATTAAATTCCATTCATTTCCAACTCAAATTTAGTTGTTGGTAAAGTATATTAGCCAACGTTTCTTATATATCATCGAGGGTACCACAACCCTTTCGAGATTGTAGTATTTAATTATTTATAGTCATTCATCGCAGCTAAATTCAATTTAAAGATTAGTTTTAGACTAGATAGGTTGAGTCGTTTTCGGTCGGATAGAAAGTTTTGGTTTCGAATTAATGGATTCGTTCATATCTCTTACTTATTAGTACGTAATACTACTTAATCAGTTAAACCTCATCTCATTTGCCAATAAAAGTATTGAATATTTCTACCATAGATACTTACTTAGTCACATCCTATATTTCAGCGAAGCCTAATCAGAGGCGAAAATGCTATTTACATCAGTCGACTTGATGAGTCAAATTCATCTCTTATCATTATGATTTAATTATTGGGCGGTGAACATTGACATACACAAAGTATTGTAATTTTTTTTTTTTATAACCTCGAAGTTCGGGTCAAAACCTTAATTTTCGTGGGTCAGGAATCAGCCTTTAGTCAATTTCGTTTGGAAATCCCCTCCTCCCAAGTGGATTTGAACTAGATACACAAAGTATTGTAATTCTCAGTGTGGTATGAATGATATTCTCTTCTGTTTTAATGAATCAATGATATTGATGAATTCAACCATTAGGACATATATATACCTGTATATATAATACTATAATTTTTGAAAAATATATAAATTTTACCACTTTTACTTACCAGTCAATAATTTTAATTAAGCATACTACTATAACCATGTGTTGTGTATATACATTGATGGCAATAATACGATCACTAACTTGTTTTACTTTCTTTTTTCATTTCATGTATACATGTTTAAATATTGTGTTTAAATTCATCAAATACACATTATTTTTAGTCAACTATCATTTGCCAATTGTAAACGTAAACGCGAAATATAAACGAAAAAACTACACCGTTAGGTTTTGGATTTGCGTTCCAATCTAAGAAAGAGGCAAAAAACAAAAAATCGAAAAAGGCAAATCAAATTGTAAATTAAAACATGTGTAACATACAACTGCAAAGATACTCGATATGGGATGCCTTCTGATAAGCTCAAATTAACCCTAAGCTACTCTCTCAAATTAAGAGATCACTATAGTACTTAGGGTATCGAATCCACAAGGAATCAGATTGCACAATAGGTTAATAATGTTTAGATTAAGCTAAGCAGAATAAAAGTGTAATAAAAACTATTGCAGAAATAGTAAACATGATGATTGCAAGTGATTTAAATTCAATAAAGAGAAACGCTAAGTTTTAGGGAATTCGCAGGAATAAATCCAAATTGAAGAATAAATTTACTAATGGGATTGATGAAGTGCAATTCTAGAACTCAAAACACTGTTGTAAAGTAAATCAACTGTCGTTGCAAATACTATCTATGTTTAAACCCTAGAAGACCAACTGTCGTTGCGAAATCAGATTAATTTAAACAAGCAATAAAATCAGGTTCGATTGTTCACAAAGATCCAAAGCCAACTGTCGTTGGGAATCAGATCTTTGCTCACCTATGATTCAATTCATGTAATTCAATAATGATGTCGCATCTACTAAATAACCTAGGATATCTAATTCAGGCCTAAATCAGAATTCAAAGCAATCAAGGTGAAGAATATAAATATGATGCAAAATCCCAAAAAGTAAATAAAATCAACAACTCTTCATTAACCTTTGAAAAATCCCTAAAACCTATCTAGGAAATTATTCAGACATAGACATGAATAATAAATCCCTAGTATAAAAATCTCTAAGTAAAATAAAGCATGAGCCTAAACAATGGCTGCGAAAACGTATTTATAAGGTTCCTAAACCGTCATTAACATAAAAGTAAACATCTGGGATTTTTGGGCTTCGAACAGACTTCTTCGCAATCGGGCTTTTTCTTTGGTCGAACAGGGTATCGATCGACACCCATAAATGGTGTCGATCGACACCAACTTAGATTTCCTATTCTTCGCTTTAATCTTTGCCACTTCGTTCAACAATGCTCCAAAACTCCCAATAAACATCTTTTATGCTCCAAACGTCTAGTACCTGTAAAGACTCTAAAAACCAACTGGAAAACACCAAAAGACTCTAGATATAGGACTTATATCATGGTCTAAACTGGGTAAAAACCATGATATATCAACTCCCCCATACTTAGCTTTTTTCTTGTCCCTAAGCAAAACAGTGTTATCACTCCTTTAGGAACCACATACCTTGCAAAGCTAATCCGGTGATACTTCGATGTTTCCCTAGAAGTATAGCAGTTCTCCAGATTGATTCCAAACTCCTTAGAGAAATTCAGACTTTCAGTCGCAAATGATGTCTCGAGTTTTAACCCAAAATAAACTGCAAGTGTACAGACAAGAGCAGTAGTATAAGAGGTATCGAATCCACAGAGACCAAGGTTACACTATGAATTTATAGGTTCTAAAATAAAGCTAAGATAAATTAAATAGTTGGAAATGGTAACGAGCAGGTGCTCAATGCAATAGAGCAGGTGCTTGGAATAAAAAAATCGGATTAAAAACAGATGATAAAAGCACTAAGCCGAGATGATTCTCCGGTGATTTCGGATACTTAGGTTGAGCATCTATTCAGGGTTTAATTGAACACGGTCTAGAACTCAAACATGAATGTAATATTGCCCCGCTTTCGGCGGTGTATCAATATCTTTGTCTACAACCTAAATACCTAAACTTCCGAGTGGATTTAGTAATGAAGTAAACAAGCCTTAATACAATGGTTCGATATGTTCACACTCGATGGCAACGATCAATGGCGTTTTGGTTACCACCGAATGCTCATCAATGGTAATTCTAGCAACCTATATAATTTTCGGTGAATAGATTAAACCTAGAGATCATAGACTAAGTGATCAATTTAGCCTAAGCGTTAAGACTTCCTAGAGATGAAGACATAAGATTACCCTATTTGGCTCAACCATCTAAGATCCTAAATCACCATTGAAATCACCCCAACTTAGGTATGAAACTACTCGGACATGGTCAAATCAAATGCAACAATCAATAGATAAGAATTCATAATGGAAAATGGAGAATGAAAGGGGGTTTAGAATTCTTCTCTAGATGATTATTGGATGATGATTCGGAAATGAACAAGAGACTTCAATGGTGGAAGTGATGAGAAACTACTCGGATGATGAAGAACAAATTACTTTTTATTAAAAACGTGAGAAGGAACTCCCAATCTCAATATTTCGTGATCCCCCCTTTAAAGTCTGATGAAAATCTTCTTCAAATACAGGAGAAAGCATTAAAAGCAAAAATATCTTTTTAGGCAAATAAAGGAAACTTGGTAAAAATCCTATTTATGATGAGGATAAATCTTCTCCCTAATGAAAAGGGGAATCGTGTGGGCCATCAGATGAACTCGGCGGCCACAGCTTATTAGGTTTAGGTCTGGTGCTTCGCTGCGAGCAGGTGCTCGCTCGGACCGAGCAGGTGCTCGGCAGAGTGAAAAGTCTTCTTTTTGCTCCATTTCTTCTCCTTTTCTCCATAGAGCTCCAGCAGCTCCAAATTGTGCTCCAAGGCATTTTAGAACCTGAAAAGACATCAAAAGGAAACAAAAAGACTCGAAAAGCAACACAAAACCATGAGTGAATTAGGCAAAAAACTTAATATATCAACTCCCCCGGACTTGCCTTTTGCTTGTCCGCAAGCAAACAAGAAGAGTGTAAACCGGAGAAGGGGTTTGAAGGCGGGAGCTCAAATCCAAAAGAAACACTAAAGAGTTCAATAACATGTTCTAATGAGAACTAACTCGATGCACAACAAATCTTACTCAAGAAGCTTTCGCCATACTCATCTCTTATCAAAATATTACTCCAAATCCTTAGACTCAAAAGAAATCATGCAATCAACAAAAATTCAACTCTTTAACATTCATTAATGTGTTTGGTGCGGTCTCACAATTGGAAATTGAATCAATACCATTTGGCTAGGTAGAAGAAGGCATGAAAATGATGTAAAGAGGCGGTTCACATTTCTTTTGGTGGTTAACTCTCAAATGCAAGTGTCACATTTAACAAAAGCAAGAAAGAAAGGAGACAATTGATGCATACAAGGCTAGGAATCCAAAGTTCTACCCATAATCCCATTGTTGCAATCTTTCATTTCTCTTTTCTCACTACCCAATCGTTTAACCACTAGCCATTTTCGGCTAAACCTTTCAAACTTCCTCTTATCTTTTCTTTAAATTTCCAAATCCTAGGGAATACTCTTTTCTTTGCACTAGCTCTTTCTATCTTAGCATTCTCTAACATATTTTCTTCTCTTTTGATTTTATTCTAAGAGCATGCTAAGCCATCGTTTCCCGTTTCAAACACTTAGAGCTATATATTTTTCTTCTTAATTTCCTTCCCTAGAACTTATTCTTTCTTCTCCTTTTCTTTTCTTTCTTTTCACACTCAACCACAAACCCAAAGATATTCAATAAAGCATTTAACCATTTCGGTTCCATTCCCCACCTAAGACTAGTCTTAGACACAAGAAACTAGTCTATTGGAAACTTTGCCTTGTCGTCTCTAATGCTTGCAAGATTTTGCCAATGCAACACAAAGAAAAAGGCCTCACTCAAAGAACATATGCAAGGGCTTGAACAAAATGGTCGGGTTTAAAAGGTGTGGTACTATCCTCATCTAAAAGATGAACTTAGATCGAGATAGCCATTCAAATCAAGATAAGAGTGGTAAAAATAAGGCAAACATGATTTGAATGTCAAGTGTTTATCCATAGTTATGATCCAAAGTCCAAAAGTGAGAAAAAAATAATCAAGATTAAGTTCAAGTTGATAGAGTTGAATCTAGATCATGCAAGTTTCAAATGAGTTGGGATTTTCAAAGAAATAAGATTCAAGTATGGATGAGCCTCTACTTCATGATTGTTAATGCATCGAAAAAGTTCTAATGAGGGCATATCATGGAATCCTAAAATGAGTCTTTACAAGGAAATTTCATCATTGCTCCCTATGCAAATGCAATCCTAAAATGCTCTAAACTCAATCCTAGCATGAAAAAGATAATAAAAATGGTAATGCCATGAGAAACTATATGCATTTTTTTTTTTAAAAAAAAAAAAAAAAAAAAAAAAGAACAAAAGACTCAAAGCAAAACAAACCAATTAAACATTAATCCACTCCCCCGGACTTAACTTTCACCGTCTCGGTGAAAGAAAAGTGCCAAAAGAGTAGATTAAAACAAGTTCAAATAAAAATCAAAATAAAACGAAAATGGTATAAACAATGAAAATAGAAGGGTGAAAGTGGATATCACCAGGAAGTAGCGTTGTCTCCATCGTCATCTGTCCTCCTCCTTCGTCGTGCAGGCTGGTCCGAGTTTGAATGTGAGCGAGCAGGTGCTCGCTGGGTTTCAGTATCTGGAACTTGGCAGCAACCTCTGGACAGTGCCTGCATGAGCCTTTGAAGGAGGCTGTTGTTCTTCCTAGTGGATTGGATCATCCACCTCCTGTACTCAACATCGTTAGCATCATCATTAATCGGAGGAAGATCAAACTCACCTTGTGACGGTGTGTCATGGTAAGGAAGAGCAAGGCGAGGAACCGAAGGACCAGCATCCTCGGAGTCAATTTGTGGTTGCCTCGATGTGCTTCGACGTGATGTGCTCAGGCAGGAAGCGGAGGAGGCTCGGCTCTGGTTTGGTACTAAGTAGTGCGGAGGAGGGTTAAACGCAAGATCATCAAGGGAGGAGAGTTGCGTGATTTCCAAGTTAGGCAGCTCCACATAGCTAGCCTCACCGTTTCCATTGAAGAATTGGTAAGTTGACGGCTTGATGATGATTTTGGAATGGAGCAGGTGTTCCATATCAATGCGCCTCATCTCCGGGACGTACCAAGAGTTTGAAAGATCCACCCTTAAATGGCGGAATAGCGGTGTGAGCAAGCTTCCAATACGCTCCGTTCGTGGTCCTTTGTTTGTTGTGGTTGTGTTGTCTTTGATCGCACAAATCATCTCCGCGAAGCGTATACCCAAGTTGGACCGGTATTTCTCAAATTGGCTCGAATCTCCGTCACCTACAATAGGACCACACCCCAACAACAACAACAATAATTCATCGGTGTGAACTTTGTTACCTACGGCTCTTCCAAAGAGCATGTTGCTCAATATCCTTGCCACGATACGGAGTGCGGGGTGGCGAAGGCGGTTTTGGCTCGCCGAGTTTGAGGAGTAGTCACCCGATTAGACCCCAAAAGGTCTTGGCTTCTTGGAACCTCTTCGGACTTGATAGCTTCGTGTCCGTCTCATAGAACCCATACGCTATGAAAAAATCGAGCATGGAGATAGCGTACCTCTTTCCTCCAGCAAAGAAAGAGAATGTGTCCTCCTTGAATGAAGGCTTGTCGGGGTTTGCGTATGAGAGAATGGCGGTTGCTAGGCATTGCCTAGTGAGATCGGGATAGAGCACATCTTCCTCTAGAGCAAAGGCCATGCAACGAGCATTGTAGAGTATGCTCCTCACTTGTTGTTGAAGACCAAGTTCGACCAATGTTCTATCGCACATGAACCGAGTAGGTTCGAGATGAACTTGGAGGAGTTGGTTGTAGTAGAAGGCGTTGATTTTTTCCCAAGAGTCCGGTGAGGACATTGGGAATCCGGCTCGGTTAATTTCAAACGGTTCGCCTTCCGGTTTAGGCCATTGGTAGGTGAGTGGAGAAGCGGTTGCGGAGGTAGAGGCCTTACCCTTGCCTTTTTCCTTGTTGGAGAACTTGGTTTTTGGAGCCATGGCGAATGAGGAGAGGCGGAGAGAGGTGGTATTACGGAGGTGATGTTGTGGTGAGTTTTTCGAGTGAGCAGGCGCTCGGTCGTGAGAGAGCTTGAGCGGCGGCGAGGGAGTTGGAGAGATTGAGAGAGAGGTGAGCAATTTGGGAGTTGGAAGCTTGAATGATTTTCGGTGAGAGGAAGATGAAGGATGTGAGTGGTCTTGAAGAATGGGAGAGATAGTGATTTAATGGAGAGGAGTTATGGTGATTGTGGCGGTTTCAAGGGAGTGGGGGTATGGTGAGATGGTCGGCAGTTTTGGGGAAGAGGGAGGCAAAAAGGTTTGTCTTTAGTAGGGTATTGGGAAAAAGAAAGGGAAATAAATGGAAAAATTAAAAGAAATGGAAATAAAATTAAAAAGGAAATAAAAATTAAATGGAAAACCCCCTCTTCCTTTTTTTTTTTGGCAGGGCTGGACGAGCAGGTGCTCGGTCGGTCCGAGCAGGTGGTCGGCTAATTTTTACCCTTTTTCGCAGAACATAAGTACTGAAAACACAAGTGAAATGTCAGTAATAAAAGGAATTGAAAATCAAATTATGTACAAGAAATCTTACCGGTGGGTTGCCTCCCACCAAGCGCTTGGTTTAAGTCGTTAGCTCGACTTTGGAACCTTTTAGGCTCGAGGAGAGTCACTAAAAGTGACGGAATCAACTTCTCCTATGTATGTATCCGCAAGGTATGGCTTGAGACGTTGACCATTAATAACAAAATCACCTCCTTTAGTGTTCCACAACACTATGGCTCCATGTGGTTTCACTTCTTTTATAGTGAACGGACCGGACCATCTCGACTTTAGCTTCCCTGGAAACAACTTAAAACGAGAGTTAAACAATAAGACTTGATCGTTAGGAGCAAAGTTTCGAGGGATAATCTTCTTGTCGTGGTAAGCTTTGGTCCGTTCCTTGTAGATTCGGGAATTATCATAGGCGAGATGCCTAATCTCTTCTAACTCATGCAGCTGCATGGATCTCCTCCCGGACGCACTAAGGATGTCATAGTTAAGCCGCTTGACAGCCCATGCCGCTTTGTATTCTAACTCTACCGGTAAAAGACATGCCTTCCCATACACTAAATGAAAAGGCGTTGTCCCCAACGGAGTCTTATATACTGTCCTATATGCCCACAAAGCGTCATCTAGCTTATTTGCCCAATCCTTACGCGTCGTACCGACCGTTTTTTACAGGATATTCTTTATTTCTCTGTTGGAGACCTCAACTTGTCCACTAGTTTGAGGGTGATAAGGAGAAGCAACCTTATGTGTGACTCCATTCTTCCTTAACAAGTTCTCAAAAACCTTGTTAATGAAATGTGAACCTCCATCACTTATCACAACCCTTGGAATTCCGAATCTAGGGAAAATCACCGTCTTGAGCATCTTGGTAACTACCGCAGCATCACAAGTCGGGCTAGCCTGTGCTTCGACCCACTTGGAAACATAGTCAACGGCTACAAGTATGTACTTGTTCGTATAGGAGGAAGGGAACGGTCCCATGAAGTCTATACCCCAGACATCAAAAACCTCTACTTCCAAGATGAAATTTTGAGGCATCTCATTGCGCTTACTGATGTTCCCTTGCCTTTGACATGCGTTACATCGAGCAACAAACCTATTCGCATCCTTGAACATCGTTGGCCACCAAAGACCGGCTTGAAGCACCTTCGTAACCATCTTGAATGTGGCAAAGTTTCCGGCGTACGATGAACCGTGACAATGGTGCAAAATCCCATGGATCTCTTCCTCCGATACACATCTTCTATACAGCCCATCCGAACATTGCTTGTACAAGTACGGCTCATCCCAATAGTATCGCCTAACATCTCGAAAGAACTTCTTCCTTTGGCTTCCCGTTAGGTTTTCCGGAATCTTGTCAGCAGCCAAGTAGTTAGCAAACTCTCCAAACCAAGGAAAACTCGAAGATTGGACTGTCTGAATCGATCCACAAAAACTCTCCCGAGCAGGTGCTCGGTCGGGCCGAGCAGGTGCTCGCTCAACTTCTGGAAATTTTTTGCAAATCGAATAAATGCGCTAATCTGGCAGACTATCCTCCATGGGTGTCTCATCTTCAACTTGCAGCTTGCTCAAATGATCAGCAACCCCATTCTCGGACCCTTTCTTGTCCTTGATCTCTAAATCAAATTCTTGAAGCAAAAGGATCCATCTCAATAGCCTAGGCTTGGCATCCTTCTTGGTCAGCAAGTATTTCAACGCAGCATGATCGGTGTGAACAATTACCTTAGAACCGACGAGGTATGATCTAAACTTCTCAAATGCGAAAACAATCGCCAATAACTCCTTCTCGGTAGTAGCATATCGACATTGAGCATCATCCATCGTCCGGCTAGCATAATATATCACATGGAGCTTCTTGTCCTTCCTTTGACCAAGCACAACTCCTACAGCAAAATCACTCGCATCCGTCATGATCTCAAACGGTAAGTCCCAATCCGGTGGTTGAACTATCGATGCACTAACCAAGGCACCCCTGATAGTGTGAAATGCAGCCAAACACTCTCTATCAAAGTCGAACTTGACCTCCTTGCACAACAATCTAGCGAGAGGCCTGGCAATGTTGGAGAAATCCTTGATGAAGCGACGGTAGAACCCGGCGTGGCCTAGAAAGCTTCGGATTCCCTTGACCGTAGTAGGCGGTTGTAAACCCATCATGACTTCTATCTTAGCCTTGTCAACTTCTATTCCTTTCTCTGAAATTCGGTGCCCAAGTACTATCCCATCTCGGACCATAAAATGGCACTTCTCCCAATTGAGAACTAGATGTTTATCCTCGCATCTCTGTAATACCCTGCACAAATTGGACAAACAAACAGCAAAAGAACTCCCATATACAGAGAAGTCATCCATAAATACTTCCATAATATCTTCAATTAAATCGGTAAAAATGGACATCATACAACATTGGAATGTAGCTGGGGCGTTGCACAAACCAAATGGCATCCGACGGTATGCGAATGTGCCATACGGACATGTGAACGTCGTCTTTTCCTGATCGTCGGGACGGATAGGTATCTGAAAAAATCCTGAGTAACCATCTAGAAAACAGTAGTAAGGGTGATTAGCAAGACGTTCAAGCATTTGATCAATAAATGGAAAAGGAAAATGATCTTTGCGAGTAGCAGCATTCAATTTCCTATAGTCTATGCATATTCTATGACCAGTTACCGTTCTAGTTGGAATCAATTCATTTTTCTCATTCCTAATTACCGTAATACCTCCTTTCTTGGGCACAACATGCACAGGGCTTACCCACTTACTGTCAGATATAGCATAAATTACACCAGCATCTAGAAGTTTCATTATCTCTTTCTTGACGACATCCTTGAGACTCGGATTTAACCGTCTCTGATGTTCGACAGAAGTCATTGATTCATCCTCTAGATTTATTCTGTGCATGCACAAGTCAGGAGATATTCCAGTGATATCATCAAGTGAATATCCTAGAGCCTTTCTATACTTCCTCAATTCACATAGCAACAAGGTAATCTCTACATTATTCAATTCTGCATTCACTATAACAGGATATGTAGAGTTAGGACCGAGAAATGCATACCTGAGCCCTGCTGGGAGGGTTTTCAACTTTACCTTTGGAGCTTTCAGCTCGCTCCAAGATCTGGTGATGTTCTGATTTTCGGTCCGAGCAGGTGCTCGCTGGGAGTCTGACAGAACATCGATCTCTGTGTCCTCGGTCAGACTCAGGAATTCATCTTCTTTTTCCATTCTGATGTTGGAATCCAGAAACTTGGCAAACCCTTGGGTGTCTTCACTCAGAAAACCGTGTTCACCTTCGGCTTTTGTCAACGCAACTTCAAGTGAGTCCTTAGCTAGGATCTCCTCAACTACATCTTCCGACATCTCGGGATCATCATGGATTACGAATGTTTGCCCATCAATCATCGGCTTCTTGAGCATCTTACTCATCTCAAAACGCACCACCATATCTCCGAGACGGAGGTCTACTATACCTTGTTCAACATCGATGATTGCACGCGCCGTGTTTAGGAATGCTCTCCCCAAAATCAGTGGGTCCTTTGGTTCTTCATAGAGCTCTAGAACCACGAAATCGGCTGGGATTAGAGTGTCCCCTATGCGGACGTGTAGATCCTCGATTATACCTACATGAATTTTAGTGGATCTATCTGCAAAAATCAAGGAGATCTTAGTTGGTTTGAAATCGGTAAAACCTAAACGTTTAGCAACAGAATAAGGCATTAAATTAACACTTGAACCCAAGTCTACCAATGAGCATGCAAACGTGCACGACCCAATCTTTACCGATATAACAAACCTTCCGGGATCGCCTCTCTTAGGCAATACTTTACTCTGAAGTATGGCGCTACATTCTTTGGAAACCATCATCACATTCTCCTCTTGCACAACTTTTCCAGAAATCAGCTCCTTCATCTACCGTTTGAGAGAAGGTACCATTTGAACCGAATCAACCAAAGGAATCTTTACTTCCAAACCCTTAATCATTTCCTTACACTTAGCATCCTCCAAATCCTTCTTAGATTTCTTGGGAAGCACTGGGTAAGGCACCCTAGGCACATAGACTCGCTCCGGTGGAGTTTCTGGGATTTTCGCGGGAGCATTCTGAGGGAGCAGGTGCTCGGTCGAGGGAGCAGGTGCTCGCTGGGGTGTTTTCTCCAGATTGGTCAGAACAGCAGCTGGTGGTGTTCCTGAGTTAGAACCAGTCTCCTTGTGCGCCACATCTTCTGCCGAATCATCTTCTTGGGCCGGTTGCTCAACAACTTTCTCCTTGGCCCTTACTTGAGAGGTTGTGGCCGTAGGTGGTGCCAACATTTTTCCGCTTCTTAACTCAACAACATTACATGGCGAATACTCCTTCCTAGGGTTCGCTTCACCACAGCCAGGAAGAGCTCCAACCGGTCTTTGAATAGCCTCAGCCGTTTGAGCCACTTGTGTATCCAACTTCTTCACATGTGCGGTCACGGCATCATACTTTGCATTAAGATCCTTGTACATGTTATCCACCTTGTTGCCCAGCTCGGATGCCGTCTGCTGTTGGTTGGCCATGAGTTGATGGATGAGACCCTTTAAATCATCTTGTTGAGATATAGGTGCGGAAGTGGTTTGTTGTTGGTTCGTTGCTTGGAACCGATTCTGACTTTGGTTGGGAACGAATTGCTTCCCTTGAGCGTTGGTAGAGTAGAACTTCTGATTTGTACCCACTTGTTGCGGATAGACTTGGTCTTGGGGGTTCTCCACATTGGTGTTGCGGTAAGAGAGGTTGGGATGGCTTCGGTAGTTGGGGTTGAACCCACGGTTTTGGTACCCTTGGCCGTTCACATAGTTAACTTCCTCTACTCCATCATTCTGATCATCCACAAACTCTTGAGAGATAGGGGCAGCCCCGTCTTCTTCCATAAACTTAACCGGCCTTTGAGTCTCTCGTAGAAGCAAGTTCACTTTAGCGGTCAAGTCATCTATCTTCTGGGAGTCAACACTATTGACTTTCTTGGTCCTATCGTACTCGGGAGCCTTGTTGTTGGAGCTTGAGGCAAGGTTCTCGATTAGCTCAAATGCACCTTCCTTCGTCATAAAGTCCCCAATACTCGCGACATTCAATGCATTACGATAATCCCAATCGACTCCATCGTAGAATATGTTCAAGATTTGCTCATCCTTGAAACCATGATGAGGACACTCCCTCTTATACTCCTTGAGTCTTTCCCAAGCTTCACCAAAAGCTTGTCCGGAGTGTTGTTGAAAGGATGCAATCTTGTTCCTCAAAGCGGCCGTTTTGGACTTCGTATAGAAATGATCCAAGAACGCGGATCTAGCCTCATCCCAAGTCCTCAATGAACCAGCCGGCAGCGACTTCAACCATCTTTGTGCCTTGTCCGCGAAAGAGAACGGGAACAACTTACACTTCAGAAACTCGGTTGGAACACCATTAGAACCCGTAGTACTACAGATTCCTCGAAGTTCTCAATGTGGTCCATAGGTATTTCAGCGGGTAATCCATGAAACAGATGCTGCTTCACCAATGAGATCAACTGAGCCTTGACCTCATAATCTTGTCTCTGAATGGTAGGGATGACGATGGTCGAACGGTTTTGATAAAACGCATGGGGATTATCCCCTATGGTTGGCTGACCCCGCGGCTGTTGCCTTTGCAACTGGGTGATTTGATCTCTCAAAATCTGTAACTGAGCATTCGTAGCTTCCTGATCTGCCATGTTTTCTGTGCGAGCAGGTGCTCGTTCGGTGCGAGCAGGTGCTCGACGGCGATTCTGACGTTCGAGATGAGCGAGTTCTTCGTTCGTAAAACTAACTAGATCTTCGTTAAGATTTCTCCTCGTTCTTCTACTGGTCATACACCTGAAACATAACAAAATAAAAAAAAAACAAAAAACAAAATTAGCAAAATTCTTAGACTATATATAAAACCAAAATTCAAAGGTAACGCTATTGGTCCCCGGCAACGGCGCCAAAAACTTGATGTCTCGAGTTTTAACCCAAAATAAACTGCAAGTGTACAGACAAGAGCAGTAGTATAAGAGGTATCGAATCCACAGAGACCAAGGTTACACTATGAATTTATAGGTTCTAAAATAAAGCTAAGATAAATTAAATAGTTGGAAATGGTAACGAGCAGGTGCTCAATGCAATAGAGCAGGTGCTTGGAATAAAAAAATCGGATTAAAAACAGATGATAAAAGCACTAAGCCGAGATGATTCTCCGGTGATTTCGGATACTTAGGTTGAGCATCTATTCAAGGTTTAATTGAACACGGTCTAGAACTCAAACATGAATGTAATATTGCCCCGCTTTCGGCGGTGTATCAATATCTTTGTCTACAACCTAAATACCTAAACTTCCGAGTGGATTTAGTAATGAAGTAAACAAGCCTTAATGCCATGGTTCGATATGTTCACACTCGATGGCAACGATCAATGGCGTTTTGGTTACCACCGAATGCTCATCAATGGTAATTCTAGCAACCTATATCATTTTCGGTGAATAGATTAAACCTAGAGATCATAGACTAAGTGATCAATTTAGCCTAAGCGTTAAGACTTCCTAGAGATGAAGACATAAGATTACCCTATTTGGCTCAACCATCTAAGATCCTAAATCACCATTGAAATCACCCCAACTTAGGTATGAAACTACTCGGACATGGTCAAATCAAATGCAACAATCAATAGATAAGAATTCATAATGGAAAATGGAGAATGAAAGGGGGTTTAGAATTCTTCTCTAGATGATTATTGGATGATGATTCGGAAATGAACAAGAGACTTCAATGGTGGAAGTGATGAGAAACTACTCGGATGATGAAGAACAAATTACTTTTTATTAAAAACGTGAGAAGGAACTCCCAATCTCAATATTTCGTGATCCCCCCTTTAAAGTCTGATGAAAATCTTCTTCAAATACAGGAGAAAGCATTAAAAGCAAAAATATCTTTTTAGGCAAATAAAGGAAACTTGGTAAAAATCCTATTTATGATGAGGATAAATCTTCTCCCTAATGAAAAGGGATTAATGTTGACTCATTAACTTCTGGGGAATCGTGTGGGCCATCAGATGAACTCCGCGGCCACAGCTTATTAGGTTTAGGTCTGGTGCTTCGCTGCGAGCAGGTGCTCGCTCGGACCGAGCAGGTGCTCGGAAGAGTGAAAAGTCTTCTTTTTGCTCCATTTCTTCTCCTTTTCTCCATAAAGCTCCAGCAGCTCCAAATTGTGCTCCAAGGCATTTTAGAACCTGAAAAGACATCAAAAGGAAACAAAAAGACTCGAAAAGCAACACAAAACCATGAGTGAATTAGGCTAAAAACCTAATATATCAGTAAACCCCTTTAGTTTATTAAGTACGGTCTCATCGAGGGAATATCGATCGCTGGACTTTTCTGCCCTGCTCCTTTTTTCGTTTCGCTTAGATTATTCTGTCCATTTTCATGGTTTCATAGGATTTAACTCATTACTATTGTTTCTTGTGAGAAGACAGGCTCATGAAGATCGCTTATGTAGTCTTAGAATAGCGTTTATTACTGTTGTTCCTTGTGGAAGACAGGGTCATAAGGCCTATACTACTGTGGTTTCTTGTGAAAGACCGGGTCGTGAGTATCTTTTCATTTTTTATTCTAAGACTTTTTATTTTCTGTTAAGGGAAAATCAAAGGAGCTTATCCTAACCTTGCTAGTGCTGAAAGAGGAATCAAGTCCTGCGATTACCAACGCCCAAGACAAGAATTAAAGATTCATTAAGGGCGGGGTCTGCAACGTCTTTCTGGCGTTCTCCAGAAATTTGAACTCGCTCCGTTAAACCGATCCACTCCTAGTTACCCACCTTGTAAAACCAACTAATTCGCACTGTAATGGTCCTTGAGTGCTGTTCAAAGCAAGTGGAAAGGGGAGTTTCGACCCGAATAAAACAATTTTTTTTTTTTTGGAAAACACCATAAAAACTCAAAAGAAAACACAATGTTAGCAACTACCTCCCCCAGACTTAAACGACACTGTCCCCAGTGTTATTAAGCCTGAAGAAGGTGGATAAAATAGATAGGAAACAGAATAAATTGAAAAACGAATGAATTTGTTACCTGTTGGGGTGGTGTCGATCGACACTGGCAAGGGTGTCGATCGACACCCATGATTTTCACCCGATCAACCAGATGGTCGATCCACTGTTCATCCTCAAGTTTTTTTTTTTTTTTTTTTTTAAAAGAAGAAACCTAAAACACTTAAATTAAACTGAAAGTTAGTAATAAAAGAAATTTAAGACAAAAATATAATACGTACCAGTGGGTTGCCTTCCACTAAGCGCTTGTTTTTAGTCTGTTAGCTTGACTATTTTGAGGAACTTCATATATCTGGAGGATCTGCACTCTTCCATGGAATAATTCCAGGGAAAAGCTTCTCCGTCTTTTGCAGCACCTCTTGAACGACCACTTCTCCTTTGTCCTTTAGCTCAACAGGAATGAGGATTCACATTTTAGCAAAAGGATGTAAAGTCCTTGTACGCCTCACCTCTTCTTTACATCCCTTAGGTGGATTTCTTCTCTTTTCTGTAGAATCAGCAACAGAAAAACCAAGCTTTCGAGAAATTCATTGCTTGCATGAGCGCGTAACAACCTTTCAAAGTTTAACGAAATCAGAAGAGTTAGAATTGAGTACAGGAAGTTCATACCTTGGCTCTATGGGAGGATCATGGGATGAGATAAGTGGAATGATCTGTTCAGCAACAGATGAAGGACTATATTCTAGCTCCTTGATAAAGTCTTCATCTTCTAAAATCTCCACTGATTTGAGTGCCAGCTGTAGCCAAGAATGATCGTCCTAGGATCAAAGGATCTTCAGGCTCATCGTCGTACTCCAAAACTAAAAAATCCGCAGGAATAATGCAGTCATGAATCCTGATTAGAACATCCTCTAGAATTCCTTTTGGTAATCTTCTAGACCGATTGGCTAATAGAAGAGACATCCTGGTTGCCCTGAAATCAGTCATCCCAAGATCAATAGCAACAGATAATGGCATAAAGTTAATACCAGACCCCAAATCACAAAGAGAGTGAGGAAATTTCCCTGTTGAAATTGAGCAATTAAGCACGAAGTTTCCTGGATCCGGAAGCTTGACTGGAATCCTGCTTTGAATCTTAGTGCTTACTTCCTCAAAAACCACCACGCCCTTCTTCTTCTTCTTCAGCACTGGAGTTATGTTCAGAAGAATTGCTCTGATATCTCTAGTCAACAAGGCTCCTTCCTCATGACTAACTCCATTTGCTGCAAGTCGCTTCATGTATCTTCTAAGCGCAGGAGAAAGCTTAACTGCATCAACAAAATGCATCTCAACCATAACCTTCTCTTTCATTGCTTTGCAAAAAGCTTCTTTGACCTCCTGCTTTGACCTTCTAGGTCTGGGAAAAGGGACCTTTGGCTTGTAGACATTCTTCTCTGAAGCAACTGATGATTTCCTGATTTCTGCACAAGACTGGACGGGGTGTCGATCGACATTCCCATGTGGGTGTCGATCAACACCTGCTTTTTGTGCCAAGTTCTGAGATGATGATTCGTCGGGTGTCAATCGACACTCTATAGCAGTGTCGATCAACACTGGATCCTGAATCGCAAAATCGTGATTTTCTTTAGTGTCGATCGATGCCCATCGATAGTGTCGCTCGACACTGGTACTGCAGACCCAAAAATCTCATCAAACTCATCAAAATAGTCCTCTTGAGTGGCCAGAACAACATTGCAAGTGCTCCTTGGGTTAACATCAATCTTTTCAGGAAGGAAACCCTCTTGTATTTTGATCGAACTAGCTGTTTGAGCGACTTGAACGTCGAGCTTCTTGACATGAGCACTTAACGCTTCAAATTTCCCATTCAAGTCTTGATAAACTGCATCAATCTTCTGGTTGATGGTCACCGTCAACTTCTGTTATCCCTCTAAGATCTGCTCAACCATATCCTCCATCTAGCTTTCTGATGACGGAGGAGGAGGCTTTTGATAAGATAACAAACCGTAGGTCCTTGTGTACCCATTGCTCTGAAACGGCTTCTGATAGGAAGATCCATACCCTTGCTGATTCCCAAACTTCTAAAATCCAGAACCATTGATGTAGTTCACATCTTTATCTTCGTTACTGACCTCTGGATCAAAAATCTAAACCTCCTAAGCAAAGTGAATAGCCTTCTTTCCAACTAGAAGACTAGTCATAAAATCTATCTTCTTCGAAACCTCAGCGAGTTGACTGTTATTGACGTTTTTTCCCAAACTGGCTCCTCTCGTAGTCTACATTCTTCGTGGAGTTGCAATTGGCTAAGTTCTCGATCAATCGGAGGGCTGTCTCTGGAGAATTCGTGTTGAAGTTCCCTTGGCTTGCAGCATCTAATGTAGTAGCGTAAGTCAACGCAATTCCTCGGTATAAGATCCCTAGAAGCTGAACATCCGTGAACCCATGGTGAGGACAATCTCTCTGATATCCTATAAAGCGATGCCACGCAGACTTGAATGCCTAACAATCTCCCTCCGTGAAGGTTGTGATCTTGTTCCTGAGCTCCTCAGATTTTGCATCGTCAAAGAATGTGCTTAGGAAGGCATTCTTTGTATCCTCCCAAGTAGTCAATGAGCCCGGTGGAAGCGTCCTCAGCCAATCAGATGCTTCCCCTCTAAGTGAGTAGGGGAAGAGCTTGCAGAATATGTAATCGGTGGATACACCATTAGCCTTGATGCTGGAAGCTAAATCCTCAAATTTCTCCATGTGGTCCATCGGGTGCTCGTGAGGAAGACCATGGTACGGATGCTGAGCGACTAGGCTGAAGTAAGCAGGCTTCAGCTCGAAATCATTCCTCTGGAAAGCAGGAGGACAAATCGCAGCTCGATTCGCGTAGAACTGATCTGGATGGTTGTAGTCCGCAAGCGTTCTTCCTCGCGCAGCGTTTGCATCGTTCCTCAACAAAGCTGGTGAATCCTGGACCGGGTGTCCATCGACAGCTACTGGTTGGTGTCGAACGATACCCAAATTATCATCATGTCGCTCGACAGGTTCTTGGTGTCGAGCGACACCATCCTCCAGAATCGCTGGTTCATCTTCGACGATCAGATTACCATCATCGTCGATCCTCTTTCCTTCTCCGTTGTATCTCAATCCTGCCGGATCAAGCATGATTCCATCTGGTCCCGGTCTCAGTATGATAGGTTCTTGAGCAGCCATCCTTGCTGCTCGTCTGTTCTCACGCTCTAAACGTGCAAGTTCCTGAAGATTGTAACCAACTAGTTCCTTGTCTTTGTTGCTTTTAGTATTGCGATTTCGCATGTACCTGAAACGCAAAACAGAAAGACAAACGAAACTAGTAGAAAATTAAAAACAAAAATAAAACATAGACAAAATCCTAATAAGAAAAATCTAAAGGTCTAGATTCCCCGGCAACGACGCCAAAATTTGATAAGCTCAAATTAACCCTAAGCTACTCTCTCAAATTAAGAGATCACTATAGTACTTAGGGTATCGAATCCACATGGAATCAGATTGCACAATAGGTTAATAACGTTCAGATTAAGCTAAACAGAATAAAAGTGTAGTAAAAACGATTGCAGAAATAGTAAACAAGATGATTGCAAGTGATTTAAATTCAATAAAGAGAAACGCTAAGTTTTAGAGAATTCGCAGGAATAAATCCAAATTGAAGAATAAATTTACTAATGGGATTGATGAAGTGCAATTCTAAAACTCAAAACACTATTGTAAAGTAAATCAACTGTCGTTGCAAATACTATCTATGTTTAAACCCTAGAAGACCAACTGTCGTTGCGAAATCAGATTAATTTAAATAAGCAATAAAATCAGGTTTGATTGTTCACAAAGATCCAAAGCCAACTGTCGTTGCGAATCAGATCTTTGCTCACCTATGATTCAATTCAGGTAATTCAATAATGCTGTAGCATCTACTAAATAACCTAGGATATCTAATTCGCCTAAATCAGAATTCAAAGCAATCAAGGTGAAGAATATAAATATGATGCGAAATCTCAAAAGTAAATAAAATCAACAACTCTTCATTAACCTTTGAAAAATCCCTAAAACCTAACTGGAGAATTATTCAGACATAGACATGAATAATAAATCTCTAGTATAAAAATTTCTAAGTAAAATAAAGCATGAGCTTAAACAATGGCTGCAAAAACGTATTTTTATAAGGTTCATAAACCGTCATTAACATAAAAGTAAACATCTGAGATTTTTGGGCTTCGAAAGGACTTCTTCGCAATCAGGTTTTTTGGTCGAACAAGGTATCGATCGACACCCATAGATGGTGTCGATCGACACCAACTTAGATTTCCGATTCTTCGCTTCAATCTTTGCCACTTCGTTCAACAATGCCCCAAAACTCTCTGTAAACATCTTTTATGCTCCAAACGTCTAGTACCTATAAAAACTCTAAAAACCAACTAGAAAACACCAAAAGACTAGATATAATACTTATATCATGGTCTAAACTGGGTAAAAACCATGATATATCACCTTCTATCAATCAAATGTGATTTAATATATACAGCTAGTTGACAAAAAAAAAATACTAAATATTTTTTTTTTTTTTTTTTTGCACAGATACTCGATATCAACTGCTAAAAACTGCAGTACGTTTTATACAAAAAAAAGTTTTATGAGTCATAACAAACACAGAAGAAGAATTGAATAGCTCCATAAGTTTCATTTGTTCGATTGTTTCCAAGGGTTTGTATCCCCGGCCGATTCGTGGGTTATCGAATATACGTGATGGTTCAATATGTTTTATGAGTATTATATACTATAGACCACCGTATAGATAAATCATCTGTCTTTAAAAAACTATAATGATTTTTCTTTCTTTCACTTTTAACTAAAATGAGAAACTGAACCTCTTCTTAGGGGTGGGCATTTTAACCGAACCCGATTACCGAACCCGAACCCGAACCAAAATACCCGAACCGAACCGAACCCGAATATATATAATACCCCATCGGGTTCTAGACCTCTTTACCGAAATACCCGAAAATTTTTTCCACCCGACCCGAACCCGATCGGGTACCCGAACGCCCAGGCCTAGGTTGGTCCAAAGATGCTCTCATAGCTGGGCAGCCTATCTTGACCCAATTTAAGGCCCATAACTTTCGCTGCATAACTTACGTTTTCATTCGTGGAAATTACCTACAGTCCCAATTTGAAGTTGTGCAAGTTTATGAGTAAAACTTGAAATTTAACAAAATCTTCATTTAAATTTCTAATAAGGTAAAATATTTATCATTATTCATATTTACGGACCTAATACTTAAGTAGCTATAAATTAACAACTTGCCTTGTCTTGCTCTTATATACCTCCAAAAGAATTACTTTAACGACGGTAACGGAGCTGGTTTACACAGTCGTCAATCCTTCATTGGTTATTGGGTTGTGCCTTCATATGTTTATTTTTAAGTTTGTTTTTTTATTACGGTGCTATTTCGGGTTTCGAAAAAAAAAAAACATATTTCGGGTATACCCGAAATACCCGAATCCGAACCGAACCGAACCTGAATATATATAATACCCGATCGGGTTCTAGACCTTTTTACCGAAATACCCGAAATTTTTTTCCACCCGACCCGAATCCGATCGGGTACCCGAACGCCCAGGCCTACCTCTTCTGATCCTTTCGAGTGTTTTCTTGTCTTAAAATTCGTAAGAAACGGTCTCCCATTGGGAAGCGTAGAGCCTAACAAGCCTTTTTTATTTTAAAAAGACTGATTCCTAGTCCTATGTCGACCCAATGTATAGCAAAATGCCAAAAGCTAAATTACAATCTCCCATTCCCAAAAACAATATTAATTCAAACCATAATTAGTATTACCTAACGAATCATATGTGGGAGTAACTCTTGTTACTTTCCACCTTTAGCCTATACCTTCAACGAGACTACATGCCATGTCCAATATCCACATCTATTTTTACATTGGATTAGAGATGATACAAATGGTCTAAACCCGATTTAATCGAAATTGTTAGGGTTGAAATCCAACAAAATCGGGCGGTGTTGAATTAACTTGAGATTTGTTATTTCTCTTTGGGAAACCTAGAAAATTCACCCGGCCTAGCTTAGTCGATACATTTAAACTCATCGATTATTATTTTTTTAAACTATATGTAGGGCATGGGCGGTGACCGGGTCATCATCAAGTGAAGTGTGTCCCCACCCAAAATAAAGAGAGAAAGCTCTTTAGATATTATAACCTGAGTGTAAATGTAAGCTAAAAGATCAATTTATGAGCTGTGATACTTTTTCGTACTAGTGTTGTGGTCGAGAGGACCAAACCAAAGGGATTTAGAAAGTAAGAAATATCCAAAAGAGTGCATAGTGTTGTATATTGGACCACATTATGTATTGGACCATTGAAGAATTTTAGTGTGTGGTAAAAAACAAGTACCTGGCTGATGTCACATGGATTGATCTATGATCTTGTGAAAAATGAGTATTTTTTGAATTTTAAGTTGTTTTATGATTCAGTATGTAACATTGTCCTACAAACACATAACCCATCAAAATGGCAAAACCACAAAGCAAGACGAAGAAAACACTTGGAAAAAACCGATCTAAGGAAGCCGAGGCAAACTCGATTTTACAGTTCAGGTGTATGAACAAACTGTTTGTTTATTTTGAGAGCCAGTAGATGATTAGAAACAACGTACAAGCAGCAATGACAGCGGATAGGATAAGTGTGTCCCGAGAACGTCTCCTTTTTATCGAACCTATTACAGAGAAGGCAAGTTTCTTTAGAAGGATAACTAAAGATTAGTTGAGAATATTATTATAGAGGTTGTATAGAGATACCAAGTAAGCCGCGAATCACTGGGAATTTGTCACCGAGATTTTTTACTTTCCCTTGAACATCTGAAAACAGAGATCGTTGAGAGCCAAGAACTGCTCTTGTCGCTTGAGCTTGACCAATAACATCATCAATCTGCAGCCAAATAATTCTACAACTATTAGTAACTTCATCATTCGATAATTACATTATAAAGAGAGCTAGCACTCAGTTGCTAAAAGCCTTGATTGCAGAAAGTTTCTTACATGGGATATACTTCCATGGATCGAAGCTCTCTCCCGCAACACTTGCACTCCCGGTGACATACTACCGGAAGCCTGCAGAAGCGATAACCGAACCCAACTTCCGATCAAAATGTCAGAATAGAAGAATGTGTATCTCCAATCATACGAAGACTCGTTATCTAAACGAAGAGGCTATAGGGTTCTTACCTTATATTCACTTATGTCATCCCTGACAGAGCTCAAAAGCTCAGCGTGTTCTCTCATCGAGCTTATATTTCCTTTTATTCTTCGAAACTCCTACAAATTTACATGTAAATACATTATAGGAGAGAACATAGATCCAATAACGTCCTATTACTAGTTACTATAGGAACATAAGTATCACTAATAAAAAGCCACACCAGCACTAGTGCAATGGCTTTTGTTTTATACCAAAATATCGGACTACTATTACTCATCTTGTATCACTGAATCACTGATTCATGATACCAAAACAGGGGATAGCAATGTCATGCATCAATATGGTGCAAGAAAGAAAACCTGGGTATATTCATGAAGTATATCCCTGTGTCTTGCTAGCTTTTGCGTAACCGATGTTGTGGTTGCAGTAGATTCAGCACATCTACTCATGGAATCATTAATGTCCAACAACTTCTCAAGCGACGATTCGATTTCCATCTCCATAGACTTCCATGATCTTCCTGATCCAACCGTAGGAGAACCCGCATCGACATACCCTGAAACCAAAATATATACAAAGCTGCTAAACAAAGTAACCTGAAACTTTCCATGCTCATTATAAACTAGAACAATACGTGATACAACAAAGCTATTGCATAAAAGTAAGCCTAAACACACCAAATTCCTCCTACTGAATCAATTACACATCAAATCTGAGAGAATCACTACTAATTGTAGGTTTACTCCACCACAATTCATTGAAATTCACATCAATTCACAGGAAACGTCACCATAGAGTGACAAATTAGATAACCACTACACATGAATCAAGCAAAATTCAATCCAGTGAAGAGATCGTACCAAAACTAATTCATCGATCCGTATCACATTACAAACTAAAACACAGAGAGCATGGTTAATCGGAAACGAAGAAGAAACGAACCTCCTTGAGTAAACCTAGCACCGAGCTTAGCGTAAGAAGAAAGCTTAACGTCGAGATCGCCTTCGATTTTACGAGCTTCTTTACGAAGTTCCTCCCAACCCGATTCCTGCAGATCTAAACTCGATCCCGTCATTTTCGATCAGATCAGTTCATAGATAACTCTCCAGCTCCGCCGTGAGCCAATGCCGGAGCTCCACCGTACACAGCGAACGATCTGATTCTAACTGAAATTTATGAAACCAATTTAGCAACGACGATGATGGGATCGCTCTTCCCTCCTCCGCTTCTTCGGGCCGAGAAAATCATCGCTATATTGATTATGGGCTTAAACGGAATGGGCTTTATTAGGCCCATTAGTGGTAAAAGGCAAATACACGTAAGGTGGGCCCGTATCTAAAGTTGTGACACGTTTCGTGTACGTAGGAACTGTACGGAAACACGAATTTGATGAGTTTTGAGTCTTTGAGACACAAAAGGGGGAAGATTCGATACGATAGAAGTGTTTGGAACAAACTTCTTTTCGACTTGCAAAATATTGAAAGAACCAAAACAATTTAGAAATAAAAAAATCGAGAAACATGACAAAATTATCTCTCTTTTTACTATAGACATGAACTCGTAACCAAATGAAATGTGTTAGTAAGAGATCGAGCTGCGTGAAAAAAAAATAAGTTTGAGCTGAAAAGAAATTAAATATTTGTGTCATGTGTAAATAAATCTATTGACGAATCAATAAAACTGAAAAAAACTATTGTACTTTTAAAGTTTATTCCATAACTATCAAAATGTAATGTGCGGTAAATTAAATTTTAGACAGTTTCACATTTTGCAGAACTTTATGATTCAATTTTTTTTTAAGTATGGTTTTATGGAAATTAAAATGTACTGTGCGGTTTAAAGTTTGGACATTTTCACATTTTGGCAGAAGTTTATATCAAATCATTGTTTTGTTTAAAGTATGGTGTTATGGAAACAGTCATGGGGACAGATATTCGATCATGCACGAAAAACGAATATTTTCTCCAGGTCATATCCATTATGAACATTTATACGTCTTTTAGCTATATCAGATGCAGAAATATATGATTCATTATAATTTGTTTTTAAAAACTTATCGGGTTAAATATACAAGTTGGTTTGAAGAAAAAACTAGATCTCTCTTGATTCGTTTTCTTTTTAAAAGTTTCTTGTCCTGATATATGAATATAATATATCAACCATTATTAACGTACACAAGTAACGCAACTAGAGGACACACCGTACACATCTTGTTCTTGTATTGTAATTTTATTATATGAATACTTTTAACAATCACAGAAAGATAGATGATCACTAACCAGATTTAGAAAAAAATACAGTAGACAAATCACTAACATTTTAAAATGAAAATGGTAGGGTTTTGATATAGTGTGAGTGTTATCGAATAGGTTCAAAACATTGTCCCACGTGGACAGCACACGTGTGGTGGCATATTTGTCTTCATCTTCAAACATATAAACCATGCATGAAGCTCCGACAAAAACATTTTCAGATAATAGAAGAAATTGTTAGGACTTTTGTATGATAGCTAGCTTTTGTATTTAGATTCATAATTATCCATTAATAATTTCTGCATAAATAAGAAAACAACACTGCTTGGTCTTTTTTCTTAACTATAAATTGTAGGAGAGTTTCAAACATTTTTGACTCATAATCCTTTGGATATCTTGTTAAGTTTCCTAGGCATCCAACTCAAAACCAATTGGCAATGAGTGGAGAGACTCAAGTTTCTTATATATTAGTTCAAATTTATTTCCACTTCCGATATGGGATAATATTCCTCACACCCCCCTCGAGATAATGGGCCGTCTAGCCATTAATTTCGACAATATCCATGTCTAAGATTAGTTTCAGTTAAGATAAATCGGGCCTCTTTTGGACCGGATCGATTTAGGTTCGGGTGGAGGAGCGTGACCCTACAAGAAAACAGTCAATTAGTGACTACTGTTTGTGACTGAAAAATCAGTCACAAATATTTGCGACTACTTTGAGACGAATTTCCGACTGATTTGCCACGCCAATAAAAGGCGTCGTAAACTAGTCGCTAATTTGCGACGCCAGAAACTAGTCGTAAGGTAGTCGCAAATTAGTGACTACTTTGTGACACCTAAAAGTAGGTTCAGAAGTCATCACAAATCAGTCACAAATTAGCGACTCCTGGAAGACGATTATAGTGGTCGCAAAATTGTGACGGATTTGTGACTATCAGAGGAGTCACAATTTAGCGACGCCTTCAAAAGAGTCACTGAAGCGTCGCAAATCCAATGTCGACACAAAAGGATTTAAATATGTAAAAACAAAACTCCCAACTATATAACATTTGGTAGAAAATACATATATTATTTAGATTTCCTAAAAAATTACATAAAGTATTAGGCATTTTTATATTGTTGATGTATTTTTCGTGTTTTTTTCCTTATTTGTTGGATTTAATTTTAGAGAGGGGTTATTGGATGATGGATCCTTAAAAGTTATAAAATTTGGAGATCCATTCTTATTTATTTATGGATTATGACATTTTTAATGAAATCCATTGTTATTTGTTTGATGAGTTTTAAATTTCATTGAAAATCTAATATCATTATAATTCTAATAACTAAACTTTTTAAATACACAAAACTCACTACAAAATTCACATATCTTTTTATTTTCAAAATTCTAAATGTCTTTAAAACATAAATATTCTCCAAGGGTATAAATATATTTTAGATCAACACAATACTGATTCGTTACAATGGCACAATAGATATTCATTTTCTAAATATATTTGCATACATAAAGCTAGTATGAATCTCTTTGATATTTAATCTATTATTTGGTAAATTTGTTGTTTTATATAGATTAAGTTGAATTTCTACTAATTTGATGGATAAAACCAATCAAACATTCAAAAAATTCGTTTGGAATTGGTTGGAAATGATAATGGGTGATACTTGTTTGTTAAAATGTTTAGGGTTTAGGGAATCATTTCCTACTACCAAAATTTCGTCACAAAGTAGTCATACATTTGTGACTCATATGTGACTAATTTGTGACTCCTCCGTGACACTTTGGGGTTAGAAAAATTATTCCAGAACATTAATATTCGTCACAAATTAGTCACAAAATACCCACTACTTTATGACTACTTTGTGACTTATTTGTGAAACTTTAGGGTATAGACACTCTGTCACAAATTAGTCACAAAATACCCACTACTTTATGACTACTTTGTGACTTATTTGTGAAACTTTAGGGTATAGACACTCCGTCACAAATTAGTCACAAAATACCCACTACTTTATGACTACTTTACAACTAATTTGCAACTAATTTGCAACTACTTATAATTTTCTCCCAAAAAGACAACACATTCTAAGTGTCTATTATTTATTTTCATATTACAATCTTTGAAAACTATAATATTTATAAAGAATATATTTTATGAGTGAGAAAATCCAAATTCATTTTTTAAAATATTGTTGCATACATATAACTAGTTGATAACACTTTGATCTTTAACCATTTTTCTTGGAAGTTTGTTGTTTTCTATAAATTAAGTTGAATTTCAATTAATGTGATGGATATAACCAATAAAACATTCAAGAAATGCATTTGTTATTGGTTGGAAATGATAATGGGTGATACTTGTTTGTTAAAATGTTTAGGGTTTAGGGTTTCAACTTGTGACTCCAAGTTGATTTCTATTTTTAATTGATAAAATCAACCAAAAGATCAAAAAATACAAGGGAAATTGATTGGAAACTGTAATAGATTAGTGTGTTTGGTCCAAATGTTTAGGGTTTAGGGTATAGATTTGTCACTACTAAATAGAGTCATAAAAGAGTGACAAATTAGTCACAATATAATCACAAATTTTCCAAAATATCTGAAATTGATTAAGCGGGAATATGAAACTTTTGGAGCCTAAATTTTTATTGGATTTTGCGGCTAAGTGCTGGCCAAAATATAAAACACACTAAATTTTTCTTTTCACACAGAATTGAAAAAAAAATCCTCCTCTCTCCTCTCTTCGTCTCCAGATCTCCTCTCCTCTCTTGTCTCCAGATCTCTTCTCCTCTTCTCCTCCTTGTCTCCAGATATGTTCTTCTCTCTTTCACTCCAGATCTCCTCTCCTCTTTGATTTCATCTTCTCTCTCTTTCATAGGGTTTACACAAATCCCTAATTTGTACTTGAATCCCTTTGGGTAAACTCTTCTATCTCTCTCACATCCTCGCTCAATTACAGAAATCAGTAAAAGGCGAAGGAGACAGTAGGGTTTTCGATTAAAGCGACAATTCGATGTCTTCTCCGGTGGCGATTCCAGTGACTATACCAGCCTTACCGGAGAAAGCAGCAGCAGCTCTCGTCAATTTCTTCCGATTAGATTCGGTGACGTAACGGTTGCGTTATTACAGGTAAGTGATATTTCACTCATTAGATCTTCATTCTCGCCGTTGAAAAGGTTGAACCTGAGATTTCTGCGGCGGAGAGTCAATCATTGTCCCTTTGTGATTCACTTGAAGAAAGATATTGTAAAGCTCTCTAATTTCTACATGAAGGTACCATTATGTTCTTCTCTTTTATTCTTTCTATAGGTGATGGAATCTTTAGTTATAGAAGAATGATAAGTAGTGTTTGGTTTTGCAGAAAGGTCTTGATGTTGTTGCAATTTCTTCAAATTCTGTAGTAACTCATCCTCAGGTTTGTGTTTGTGACTCTCTAGAGTCAGTTTTTATTGTTGAGATTAGTTTTTTTCCACCATTTGCATTTCCTTTCACAGGATGGGCCAGAGTTCATGGCAGAAGATGCAAAAGCTTTCAAGTATCCATTTCCTTACTTATATGATGAAGTATCTTTTGTCTCTTCTTTTTCAGTATTGTTAGTTTGATTATACTTTATATATTCTGATATTTTCATGACATTTTTTCTCTCTTAACCTCAGTCTCAAGAGGTTGCAAAGGAATTTGGAGCTGTTTGTACACCTGAATTTGGAGATTCGGTGACGTAACGGCGAGAAAGGAGTGATGTTAAGGAGTTTCAGATCTGTTGCATCTCTCTCGCCAAGTAATTTCTCTCAAATCTAATCGCATTACCTAAATTTTAACTAGTCTTTTGGTTTCTTAATCTCTGGGTTTTGATTTTTTGAATCAATTTTTTCTTGCAGAGGCATTGATTTTGCTATAGTGAACAAAGAAATAATACCGAAGAAGGTTGAAGAGTTTCTATTGCTTCTCAAACAGGTTCGTTTCTCTGCTTGAGTCACTGAATTTGGCTGCACTGTGAAGTTTAAGATTGATTATTTGGCTGCATCTTTGTGATAGTAAATCGATTTGAGTAATCGGAATTTTGAGCAAGCTAATCGAGAGGCCGATGAATGGAGGGAAAGGGAAATGGCCAAGGACATGGCAAACAGAAAGGTAATATTGAGAAACCATAAGCATTAAAGCAATTATATTTGGTGCTCATTCTGGTATTTGAGGGTATATATATCTGTTTCAGGTCAACGAAATGAAGGCAATTGAGAAAGTCGAGGCGAAACGAGAGCGAAGGAGACTAGAACCTGAGGTGAGACTTCTAAAGCCATCTCAAATGGAATTTCTGCTTAATTATTGGTGATCTTAGACATTTTACTTAGAACTTGAGAGATAGTAATCACCTTTAAGTTTTTCTTTCCGGCTCTTTTATCTCAAACAATCTCATGGTTTCGATGTTTCAGCTTGAACTAGCTTTAATCGTTGAGGAAATGCTAGAGTTACGTTCCCTAAGAATCGAAAAACTTAAGAAGCAAGGTATGTTATTAATCTGAAGTAGTACAATGCATTAAGATACCAGAATTTGACTGAAGTAAACTGGTTTTATGCAAACTTCCAGAAAATCTATGTATTTATTAGGAATTTAAAACGTTTTATGATGCCAAGTTTGGGAGGAAGAAGCTGCCTGAGGAACCACACAACGGTCAACAAGAAGATGGATCATCAAGCAACAAAGAAGAACCTTCACAAGTCAACAATGCAGTTGAGGTCACCATTTTGCCTTCTTTTAGCTTAGAGCAGTAATTGTGTGTTTTATGTACTAAGATGATCAAAGTTTTTGGACTTCTGATGAAGTGATGATTGCAGGAGGGTAACAACACTAACACATGCTTGGTCAATGGGATTCAAATATGCTACTTGTCAAGTTTATGACTGTGATATTCCTAATTTCAATTATGCATCTTGTAAATGTTATGGTTTGTTTCAAAGAGTAGAATATTTGATGGATCTTATATGTAATGTAACTTTTGTTTGTTTTGACAAGCTATATGCTTGTTTTGTAGTATAAATTTTCATTTCAAGTTTTTTTTTCATTAACAACATGAGGTAATAGTATAAACACAAACAAACAACAATTAGTCACTTATAAGTGACTGAAAAGAGACTAAAATGTGACTCATAAGTGACTTATAAACCAAGGCGTTGTAAATCAGTGGCAAATTAGTGACCAAAATGTGACTAACCTAAAATGTGACAACAACAATATAGTCTCTAATTAGAAGCTAATTAGTCGCTAATTTGCGACGAATATAGTTAGTCATAAATCAGTCGCAAATTCAGAAGTCGCTAATTAGTCGCTTATTTGCCACGCCAAAGGCAGTCCCAAATACGTTGCTAATTAGTGACTACCTTCCTGAGTCACACAAGTGTCGCTTATTTGCAACTGAAATGTGGAGTCGCAAAACTGTCGCAAATTAACGACGGAAAAACAAAGTCGCACATGCGTCGCTATTTTGCGACTGATGTGTGACGAATTTGCGACTCTTTGTGGTAGTCACAAATTTGCAACGACACATTTGCGACTACCAGATTCATCGCAAAGTAGTCGCAAATGACTCATTTGTGACGAATTTGCGACGAATCTGGTAGTCACAAATGGACTGTTTTCTAGTAGTTTGGGTTCATGCTCTGATACCATGTTAAGTTTTCTAGACATCCAACTCAAAACCAATTGACAATGAGTGGAGAGGCCCAAGTCCCTTATATATTAGTTCAAATTTATTCCCACTTCCGATGTGGAATAATATTCCTCACATATCTAAAAACAATATTTGGATATTCCGATTTAAAAAATAATATTTTGGTAGCAAATAAGATTTGAACCTGGAACACAAAAGAACCACCATTTTCATGTTACTAATAGACATACCACCACACCTTGGGTAGCAACACTACTTAATCTGAAACTAGATTAAGACTTTAGGAGATGGAATAGGATAAGACGATGCCAATAATAACAAAAAATGTATACATACGAAACAACAAACTATCACATTGGAAACCGAAGAATCTGAAAACTTGCCATTAGATGAAAACTAAATTAGGATAATCGAATTTTATATGTTGAAAAGAAAAGAGTTAGTAGTAGTAGGCTAACGGTTAATGCCTTAAAGGCATCCTCATTGGAGACCCAAAATGGTCTACTGTAGTGTTTTTATAATATAAAATTATTAAAATGGTTGTAAAAGGAAGAAAGAGAGTGTTTTGTAGGGTATATTGAAATATAAAATTAATAAAATTTGAGTAAAGAGAGTAGATAGTGAGTGTGTTTAGGAAAAGGAAGAGAGAGAATGTCTAAAATTGGATATTTTTTAGAGTGTTTTTAAAAGGAAAAGAGAATATTTAAATATAAAATTAATAAAAATTAAGTAAAAAGATGAAAAAGAAGGTATAAAGTTAGGTAAAATGAAGAGAGAGTGTGTGTTTTAATAATTTTATATTATAAGACCACCACATTAGATCTAAGAGAATCTGCAATGAGGATGACCTAACGGGACGTGTCAAACATTTAATGTAGATTCTTACACTTTTTGACTTATATAACTTTTTTTTTGGGCATATTTGATTCAATCCAACGGTCAGCAAGCATAGTTTTCATCTAACCGTTCATTTAAAATACCTTTGCTTCTCTATTTATAATCATCTAGCCTTTCACTCACTCTTCTCTTGAGCTCTTCCTCTTTAACGTTTACATAAGTCAAAATAATTATTTAGCTTCAAAAAATTTCTAAATCCGTTCACATAATTCTTGCCGTCAAGATTCTCAAAGATTTGTTTCCCCTCATAAGTATTTCATTTCTCTACAAAGCAAAAATGTAAAAGAGAGTTTTTTTTTCTTTCTTTTCGTTCGAATAACCTAAAGTTATCAAGAAACGTATTAGATGAGGAAGATCAAAGGGTTTAGAATCGGTAAACGGATCCTACGAGTCTCTAAATGGATCTCTCGTAAAACCCGGATCCGTCGTTCCGAATACAACCGGTTAAACCCGACCCGACCCGTTTGCAAGCTACGACTACCAATAGCTAAATTCAAAGGTTGGGGACAACGTCTCAAGCAAAGTTTGAGATTATTTGGGTCTACAAGTGGATCATCCGGATACAAACCTGACCCGGTTCCAAAGGGACACTTAGCGGTTTACGTGGGTCAAAAAGATGGAGACTTTCATAGGGTTTTGGTACCTATCGTTTACTTTAACCATCCTTTGTTCGGTGAGTTGCTCAAAGAATCGGAGAAAGAGTATGGGTTTCGCCACCAAGGAGGAATTACTATCCCTTGTTTGTATTCGGACTTCGAGCGGGTCAAAACCCGGATTGCATCCGGGTCGGGTTCGAGGATATTTCCATGGAGCCGCCTTTGCCGCAATTGAAGACAATTGTGATAAAAAGTTTTACGATTTTCAACTTTTTTAGTAGTTTTTTTTTTTCCGTCGAAACAACTTTTTTAGTAGATATTGTTCTTCTTTTTTACTATTTAGCATTTTCCTATCTTGTTACTTTTGTCACTTTACTCTTTCTTATGATAGTGTATAAGGCGATAATGTAAATAGTTGTTATGATTATAATAGTGGTTAATATAATGATGGGATTAGTGCATAGGGACACTTAGTGGTACATTGTCTTTTGATTATGATGAAACCCCAAAGGAAAACTGGAACACGATTCTATTCGATCGCTATATGGGTCTAACTAAGATTTTTATCAAGGATTTTATTGTTGCTTGCTTGTTTGTTCCCATTAAGTAAGTATATATCCTTTTCAGAAAGAAAAAAAAAAGAGAAGTAAGAATATATTTCGAATACTATTTATTAAGAATGACTTGTTTAATTAACACTAAAAAATAGTTTTTGTGGTTGCTAATTTGAACACGAAAACACGTTGATGTGAAAGATGTTCAAATCTAAAATGAACGTCAATTATTACGAGATGCGATAAATAATTGTTGTTAGTTTGGCTAAGAAATAAGCAATGAAGAACACGAAATCAACAAAAGAAAGGAAAAAGGGTATTAAGCCTCACAAAAATAACAATTTATTTATATATTTTGATTTTTGACCCTTTTTTTAGATACATTTTTTTTTCAATAGTCACACTCACACATATTACATGGTACATAAGAAACGACGTGCGGGTTCGGGAAATGTAAACAAAAAGACACGAAACTTATGGAATTGGAAATGATATATGCCACGGTTCTTGCCTTCTTGGAATAATTAATTTTGCATTTTGGATATCTTTCTCAACTTGACATGCATATTCGTGGTGAGATCTTTCCTTTTCAGGTGTATTACACTATTAGTAGTAGATCGATAATGAGACAAGAAATTTTCATAGGTTGATTTATACATTTCTAAAGTTGTAGATTGGTCCAATTTTAAGATTTATCTATCCCGTTGACATTAATTTGCGTGTATGTGGCCATAAGTCCATTAGAGGTTTTGGTCCATACAAAGGAAAATACCAACTTGTTGCTGCACGAGGCTAATAATAATAGTATACGAGGAAATGGTTTACTTTAAATTTAATTGGATGAACGTATATCATAGTTATATTTAAACGTAAATGGATAAATATGTCAAAGTTGATGTTTAAAACTTTAAATTAACAAATGATGTTATATATCCTTATGATATAATATAACACTGATAGTATCTGATATAAAAATGCAGCTTACTTATCTTTATAAATTAATAATACCTATTTGTTTTATTATTTAGTGTTCTAAAAAGTATATAATAACGTAAGAAACTATCTACTATGTTAATCTCATTAACAACCTATACTTGAAATTCTTATTGGTTTGAATAAACTTTTTTATAAAAAAGGCTGAAAGAATACATCTTAACAAGTGTAATCTTGGGTCATAGAGAAGCTTAACGGGCCATAAAGGCCAACTTTATTCGACCTTCAAATGTTTAATTAATACCATAAATACAGAATACAATATATTTATCACGTATGATTAGAACTTAAGAAGACTCAATGAGAATGACAAATTTTTATCATATGATTAGATTAATGGACTCAACGAGAGTGACAAATTTTTATCATATGATCATTTATCTCAGAAATAAATAATACAAAATATTTAAAGAAAAAACGATATACATACATGAATTTCCAACTTTTATATTGTAACAAACAACATTTATTCTTTGTAATAAACCAATCAATTGCGTCGTATATATACAACTTATAGATCATTTATATCATATAATGATTTGAATAATCAAATATATCCTTCAAAGACCAGAAGTAAACGGCACACTCGACGGAATCCAAGAACTACCGGCGAGAAAACTACCAACGGTAAACTTCAAAGCCTCTGAAGCAGAACCGAGAACCCGAAAACCCGGCCATGTAACCCGACCCGAAGTTGAAGCACCTGGACCCGTATTCTGAAACTCAGCATAAAACAAAGTACTCAAAGCAAAATTACCATCCCACTCTAACCATCCACGTGGATCAATCAAACTATCAAGTGAAGTTTTCATGAAAACCGTTCTTGAATATTGTCTCCAAGGTCGACCTAAATAAGTCTTGGTGGATCCTAAAACGGGTCTAAGATCCGAGGCAGCGGTAACCCGAGAATTGTGGATAATAATACCCGTGTTTTGATTCGGGTCGGATCTTCCTTGAGCGGTTATAGTGTTGGTGTTACTACGTGGACGTCTAGCGAAAATGTTGCAATTTTGTAGAACCGCGGCTGCGTTTCCGAAGATGAAATCGACGGTTCCGTAAACGTCGCAATCGCGGTAAAATTGGCGGTTTGAGTGAACGTAGAGTGTGTCTTGGTAGGCTTCGAAACTACATTGGTAAAAGACGGATAGATCCGACCCGGATCTTAGAGCTACCGCTTGTGCGTTGTTTGCACCCGCCGTGTTTCTAAACGTGATTCCACGTGCTATAAACCCGTCTCCAACCGCAGCTGCAATTATTTGAGGGGGAAAAGTATAGAGAAACGATTAATTATAAAATAATTACGTTATAATCATGTCACACGTTGAATTAGCATGTTATCTAATAAGATTATTTTAATGCATGGGTTGGTGATGGTAAGATTGTAAACGTTTAATGACGAAAATACACAATAATTAATATAATTATTAAATTACAAAATGGAAAATATCCTAGACATAAAAATTGCAATCTTGTAATAGTAATTCGAATTTAACAATTCATGAAATTAATATGTCATTCCACGGTTTATCAATCAAATCTTATATCCTTGATATTATGCTAATGATGTTGTAAAGTAATCATAGAGGATTGCGTACACTTCAAAACATCCCATGAAACATTAATAAAGAAATTAAATTGCGTTGACTTCTTTGATATATATAATTTTACTTAACTAGAAAAAGACCTTAATTAGCCCATGATTTATAGACCAAATCTAAAATCTCAACGATTCATGGTTTCTTAAATACTATCACTTTCATTTCACTATCTAGTTTGGTGGGTTCATGCACGTAAAAATTCGTAAACTAAATGTTATAGAGATGATGAAATAAATAAAAGTAATCAATTTGTAACCACACGTACCGACAGTAGCTGAATTAAACGTGGTCGTTCCTCCTCCAACACTTCTACTTCCAGTAATAATAGTTTTCCCTATACCATCACCTCTCAACATAATATTCTTCTTTCGAATCTCAAGATTCTCAGCATAAACGCCTTGCTTCACATATATCACGAACCTACCACTCCCTGACGCAGCGTTAATCGCGTCTTTTATCGTCTTGAAACCACCTGACCCGTCTTTAGCCACCACCGCATTATCTGTAGGCGTCGAACTTTGTAAAAGCTTCCGGTCACCGGGTTTGACCCATGAAGGAAACCCGTCTTTCTCGGGTGGGGTATAGTTGAAAGGAACTTTGTTAATGGCGAGTGTATTGCATAGTAGTTTTGAGACGTTGCTTGACGTCAAAGGATGGACTATATCGGTAACACCGAGGTCTAGAAACCCGGCTCGACAAGTGTCGAGATTGGTTAGAGCCGTGCTAAGCCATGTCTGCGCGTCGGTTTTCGAGCACTTCACGTTGTCGTCCATCGTTTCGTTGATTTTCAAGACGGTGAAGTCGTAGAGCTTGAGACAATCTTCCCAAGCTGCTTTTTCGCGTTTGTCGCGGCATTTCGGTCCTAACGTGGACGTGTGGTTTTTAGCGAGGATGGCTCGGTCTAGAGCTAGTTTCATCGAGAGTTTTTGGAACTCGGATTCGGTTTTGATGGGTTTGTTGTTTGAGTCATGGGTTAAGTAATATTCACAAGGTTTAGGGTACGGAGTTTGGCTGCACCATGCTTTCACGTCTTTTGAGTTGTGGCCCGAAACGGTCCATGCCACGAAAATGCATAAGAACACAAAGGTGATATAAACTCGAAAAGCCATTATAAGACCAAACGTTTTGAGAAATGAGAAGTTTGTGTTTGAAGGTATTGGATGTGAGAATGATGCTTCAATCGATGTGTTTATATAGAGGTATGGGTGACTTATACTTTTATCAATTAAATAATTAAAATATATTAACATGTTATTTCTGATTATAGTTCAACAAAAAAAAATTCATTATAATTGAAGAAACTAAAAAATATATATGTCTATACCAATCAATGTATTGGCATGCCGTCATATATTCTCTAATGTTGAAATTTTTTTTTTTTTTTTTGTGCTATGTTTTTTTTTTTTCAAATACTATGTGCCGTCATAACCAACTAATGTTGTGCTATGTTTCTTGACGTGTATAAATAATAGTAAGCTGTAATTTGACTAGGCAACATATTAATGTGAAATTAACTTCAATAAGAAAAAAAAGAAATCAGTCCGAAATCGAATTTATATACGAACCTTAGAAACGATTTAAATGTGATTGCATGAAGATAATACGTTTGTTAATAAGTAGAAGGCTTAGTGTTTTTCCCCAGCCAGTAGTTCATGAAGTTTTCATGTTTTTTTTCCGGCTATTAGTTTAAGACTTTTTTTTGTAATAATATTCAATAACATTACTGACATGTACGCGTCTATGGAAGTTAAACTCAAATCGGATTGTCGGCAAAAAAGAAAAAAAAAATCTCAAATCGGATTTTTAAAAGTCGATTAAAAAAACAAGAATAAGAAAAATTCAAATTCATGCGCCTCTATAATTAGTTTGATTTATTTATACTGTTTATAACAGCATCAATTAATATGTAGGTCAAGGTAGAGACAGTGTAATCGTTATCTACAAAGACTAATCAACCATCGATGTTAACTTCGAAATTTTCACTGGTTTCTTTCATCAATAATATTGACTCATTATATACGAGTATACAGTACGTATAGGGTGGGACGAATCCGGATCCGTGGCTCCCATATATCCGGAAGCCGGATATTCGTCCAAATATTAACATAACCGCGGATATCCGGATCCGTAAAAATATTATAAATTTTTTAAAAAAGTATTAAAATAATTAAAACTAATAATTTTTTGTAAAATAAATATAAATTTATTAAAAAAATAAAACATTTCGAAAATAATTTTTAAATTTATTTTTATGTATAAATTTTTAAATTATTTTAAAAATATTAATAAAATAAATATTTTTAATATATTTAAAAGGTCAGGATCCGTGTTTTTTCTATCCGGATCCAGATTCTCCCCGGATATTCGGATTTTCGGAGGGGATCCGGATCGGATCTCGGATTCCGGATGATAATCCCACCCCTATACAGTTGAACCAGCCATTTTCACAAATCTTTTTAAATAGGGAAGCAAATTAATTTACTAACGTAATTATATAACTAGTTATAGAGGCTTCCGAATGGACAACTGATCCGGGAGGCATTTTCTGATTTATATGTTTGGTTAACAAAAAAAAAAAAATGGAGGCTTCCGTGATGTCTGTTGTGTGATGGTTCGTTGAAACATTTTCGTTATTGTATTTGTTTTCAGAGAAACTGTAGGTGTTCCTAGTTACGAGGTTTTGAAGATTGGTTTCGAGTATGAGTTACAAAGATGAGGACACGAATTCCTAGGAATTGTGGCAGTAACACAAACTATCTGAATTAAGTGTTCGGAATTGATGTTTCTACGATGAAGATCTACTCGACTTGCTTTGGTGTGTGTTTAGCTTGTCGTTTGATTATGTTTGTTTCTTTGTTATTGTGTAGCTTTTAATTTCTGAAGTTTTTCGATAGTATGAATCTTAACATTTATTTTAAAAAAAAAAAATTAAAGAACCTACATAGGGAAATTAGCATGATAACACAAAAATAGCCTATAACTAAAATTCTAACAAATTAATCTAGATCTAAAAGCTCATGTTTTGCCACACATGCTAATTTTCTTTACTTTTTAATTATAATTTTTTTTTTTTTGGTTAGTTAGCAAATTGTCCCAACCTACATATCTAGCGATATTTTTCATAAATCACATCTAAAGCAGGTTTCAGATAAATTGAATATTTTTTTGTATGGGTACGTTATGTTGAATCGAATTATGAAATTTCTTGATTGGTGGAAAAAACTTTTGTATGTTTGTCAACTGCGCTTAAACTAATTAAGTTGTTAAGGAAATATATATAGATTTCATTTAACTCTATAATTAGTTGTTTTGTTTCTTTAAAACTAAACAAATTTAGTGTACGTAAGACTATAGAGATGGCAGGTTGGTCAACTAATATTAAATAGCAAAAGATATTAATGAGCTTATCCATCTAAAATCTGATTATTTAAGTGGTTGAACAATTAGTGACATGCAAAGCACAACTATAGACGTTTCTTTTTTTTTTGTTTTTTTTTTGTCAACACTATAGACGTTTCTAATACTAGAAAATTGTCCGTCAACACTAAAATAATTAAATTAAATAATTAATGTTAGACAAGCTGCGTTTTTTTTATTATATTAATTAGGTGTAATGAGTTTATAAATATGTAATTATATTTATACAATACTCAAACTGTAAAATGGACAATGTAAATTTGTTATGGAATGAGTTAAGTTGACGACAAAAAAAAAAAAAAAAAACCAATAATGAGAACGGCACCATCATCTTCGGAGTCATATGTTAATCTTTTTCTTTCTTCAAATCCTTTTGTTAAAAAACATTAATATTTATTGAATCCAGTCACTTATATAATAATAATAATAATTTAAGACGAATTTACTTGAAACCGTGCTAATTAAAGATATCAAATGATAGTTGGAATTTAGAGTTTATGAGCAAAATTGGTACTTATTTGATTGATTTGTGATTATTACTATGTAATACCGCTTAGTCGTAGACTGTGGTCATTGGTCACCTCCCCAAGAATAAGCCTTAAGCCGCATCGTTCGTGACAAGGAAATACAAATTTCAAAAATGTCTTACACAAAATGTACAAGAAAAAAAATTCCTAAGTGCTCAGACCGTTCCCACTGGTGTTATTTTGGTTAGTCTCAAAGCCCAAATAATAATAAAAAAACAAAGTTGAGATGAAATTGTGAGTGATTTGTCTCAGTGAGCTGAGACTCATGGTGGGTATCATGGGACACGTTCGTTGAAAAAAAAATCATTTGTTGAAAATTAAAAAAAAACATGAATCTTCTTCTCTCTCGAACATTTTGTGATACCCACATGGGTTTATTGGTGTACATGCTCCCACACTTAATTAGACTTTTGTTTCTGGTTTTATATGGTTAATATCAAAATTCTAATAGGAATTATGTCGTACATAGATTAGACTTTGTTTGAATGGCTACTTAATTAGGGTAGTGTCATAATTTTGCAATGGATTCTCGAAACGCCGTCGTTCAAAACAAGGCTGCGTTACACGTAATTTCGACGGAAGAAACAAGGATAGACAAAACGTAGAAATGTCTCAATCTATGGGTAGATTACCAACACTATCATCTAGTCTAAGTTGACCTTTTAAGCACGACCAAACCCAAAAAATAAAAACGTTCCTTATTTCACTAAGTTAATTTATGTATGTTTTTATTTCATTTGACGATGAAGTAACGATGTGATTTGACCTATGGACGTTAATTAGTCTTTTCATGGATTATTCATAGAGATTTCAACTTACAAAAGAAAAGAAATCAATGTATGAAGAGGTAATCACCAAATTGATCACTATCACAATCTACTACTTTGACAAAATTACATCATGAATATACTTACAAAATATTTAAAACTTGTAACTATCAGTTTGACGACATATCTCATCTCCTTAGAGACGTTTTCTTTTTTGGACATCCATAGGGACACATGTTATACACTTACATTCGCAAAGACAATTGTTTCTAAGAATAAAATTTAGGTAAAAAAAGAAACCAGATTTTTGAAATGAAAAAATAGTAATAGTATCGGCAATCTTGAAGTTATCTAAATGAACACATATTTTGAAACTAAAAAAAAACATTTGATATAAATTGTACATGACCAATCATGTTAGTTAAGATTTTTTGATAGCTAATAGCTATTTAAGCAATCATATTTGCATCCCAAGCATCTAATCTATTTATCATATGTATTAATTATATCTATATGTATATGAACACATTAGTTTTTTAAATTCTCACGCAAATGAAAATAGGTACAAGTAGCAAAATAGACTTCAAAGATCGTTAAAACCTCGTTATCAAAATTAAAGTACGTACGAAAATCAAGAATATTAAATTGAAATTTGTCAATTTAACTATGGAATGGAATATTCGGCTTTTCACAATAGTACTCATTTCTTATACTCCCTCCGTTTCAATATGTATGATTTTGTAGAACTTTTGCACATATTAAGAAAACATATTAATTTTGATCTAT